>OX392462.1:223000089-223612875 GCA_947623515.1 Neoascia interrupta
TAGAAATTTACAAATCAAATTAAATTCCAAAGGGTATCGTAATTGCCATTCTCGAATAATTTACAACAATTCCGGGATGCCAATTTCCTATATTACGAGAACCGACTGTAGTTTTGAAGTTTATCACCGCAACTATAAATTAAGATGTAAATTGGATTTTAAACATCCGGCAAGCGGGGGAATTTCGTCAAATTGAATTGAAATTGATTTTGTTGAGGACGTGTCACAATCAGCAGATGTTTTATTTCGAATGCTGGACCATTTAGGTTTGAAATTAAGGAGTATTTTGATACTAACCAACATTTAAAATATTCAAGCATACCTACTTATTTTAGCGTCTAAGGATTGAAAGTACTTTTATCTACTTTTTTTTAAGAACATCGTACATACTTCACTCAACCATATTAAGTGAAGTTTTGTCACTTTTCGGAGGCAAAATTAAAGGACATGAGTTTGACGAAACTGAACATATAATTAAAAGAGTACCATCCCGCTTGTGAGGACATTTTAACGAACTCATCCATTGGAGTAATTAAAACGTGTCTCAAGGATTCACTTTTGATGATGAATGGATATCACTCTTCATGTGTAATATTCCCAGTCGCCCCGACGGTTTGTATTTAATCCAAAAAGGATGTGACTTCTTAGAAAATCTTTTGCGGGGGAAAAATATAAACATCGTTGGGGCAATTAGTGAAGGATTCCTATTGAGGTTTGCTTTTTTGCATTATTTAATTTTTTTATCTTATCCTTTCCAGGATATATTAATTTTGTCACACTTGAGTAACACACGCGCGTTTCGACTTTAAATAAATTAAGTCCTTTGCTAATGGTATGAGCATTTTAATTCGTTGTGTTTGATATTTCTGCCAGTCCATGTAAACAGGTCTTTTGTCACTGGTGTACACAGATGGCACTTGGCTTTGTCCTCATATAAGCTGCAAATTATTTTCGCCCACCCTTGAAGAGTAACCATATTTTTAAATAGGTACGTTACAGGTTACCAGCGCTGATAAAGAAAAGTCATTAACTAATTCCTGCGAAGTTAAAAAATTTTAGCAGCGTTGTCGTCCCAACCATTTTTGGTCGAAAAACATGAACTTTAGTACACGCTTTGCGACAATTCATTTTTTCAAGTCTTGTTTTGAAAATTTGTTTTCAGGCTTAAATTTACTTTTTTAACACTTTTACCTTAGACTTTTTTTTCAGACAAAACTCCATCATCACGGCTAAAGTTTTCGGCTTTGTTTATAGAAGTCGTAAAACCAATTTTTGAGCACTTAATCGAACATTCACTTTTTTGACAAGCGAACATCAGAGTTCACTGCTAGTGTAAGGTTTGCCTTGAAGTCGGTGTGGCAGGTATGATAAGGTCGCTCTGTTCGAAGGTAATATTTTCGAAAATTCCACATGAATAGCATTTTGAGAAGAGCTTAGCTAAGCTAAGTTCAGAAAAAATTTAAAGTTGTTGTTCGTTATTATTCTTTTAAACTTTATGTTGGGAACCTTAGATCAATTCTCGCTTGGAAGTGCTCTTTAGCAGGAAAATCAAGTTGAGAATAAAATATAACAAGAGCCCCCGAAATTTAAGTTTGGCAAGCGTTAAGTCCAACTTAAACCTACATATTTTTATCCCGGAAAATAATGAATCTAGAGTAAGTCTAAGGCTAACCCAGGCAAGATTTTTTTAGTGCAGAGCTAACTTTGTCAGTAAAGTAATAAAAATATTCGACTTAAATTGAAAAAACGACCACTTATGGTATCGCGACTTTGTCCGTCAAAAACCCGTTGTAACTACTAAGCGGAAAGTGGAAAATTTTTAATTGTTGTACTTATAAATTTAAAAAAAAATAAAAAAAACGGAACATGAATAATTTTTTTGTTTGTAACTTTTAATTAAAGTTAAAAGTTTCATGTAAAAATGGTTAAAATGCTTTTGAACACTCGTTTAAAAAAGTTTTGTACTAGAAAAAACATAGGTCAAGTAAAACTTTAATATAAAAATCTTCTATAAAACTTAAGTTTTTTGAAAATATTGAAACATTTTTGAGAAATGAGGAGTTGAAGATAGAAGTCCCTGTTTAAAGTATTTGAATACTCTTTTATATAGAGCAATTACAAGTAAAACAAGTGCTTAAGTCTTATTTTTCTGAAAGAGTTTTAATACTGTTTTTTTTTACGCATTTCCGAAAAAAAAGTCGCAAATGTAAATGAAAAACTTATGTCTCCCGTATAAAATAAAAAAAAATCACGCATGTAAGAGATTATCCAAATGTAATGAGATTATCCAGCGAACTCGAAAACATGATTGGATTTTACTGTTTTTGAGTCCCAACTAGGACCTTGTTTCTAGTTCGTTAAACTACAAAGCATTCATAAAGTAAGATAACTGATTAAACATTTTCAAAATCGTTGTTACCAGCACTTTTTTTTAATACTATGTTTTCACTAGAGCTAATGAGATCATTTCGCAAAATATTTCGAAATACCACTTCATTTCCCATACTGATTCTCACTACGAAATTACCTCATTATCATCACATTAGCATTCAATTCGGTTGCTAATGAGGAAAATTCTAAGCTAACAACACTAAATTCATCGCTTTGAGCGACGTTTTTATTTTTGACAAATGGAAAAAGTCAGTGCCGCTGCTGATCTTTCGCAGGGCCCACGGCGGTAGGAATCCCGAATTTAAAGGGCCTGCTCATCATATAGATTATGGTGACATGAGACATAATAAAATGTATAAATGTGTGAAGATTATTAAGAACAAGCGACACATACATTTAATGCAGGCCATTTTCCGTTAGATCTTTTTTTTTTAATTCTTTAATACAATGAATGTGATGTACTTTCTTCTGTACCACGAAATTTTTAAGCAAATTTTTTGACTTTATCCTTACCGACCTTCTGGTCTAAATATTTAGGCGATAAAAACTAATTACCTTTGTCCTATCTCTAATGCAATGTAGCAGTTGTTAATGTCATTTAGATAGAACAAGACGTTTTGGTAATGTCACTGATCCTTAAATGTAAATTTAAATCTATAAAAGAAATCGCTCGTTTTTATAAGTTTTTCGGAGTTACATAAGCGAACAATTAAAAAATAAATAGAGTGGCGCAACAGCTCGAGGTGAACCAGGGCCAATTTCTCAAAAATGTATGCTGGTGTGTTAATTTCTTTACATACAAGGGGACCTACAATTTTTTGCCGAGTCCGAACGGCACTTTGAGAAGTTTTTCAAGACAATTAATACTCTCGAAGGGCTTGTCAAACCCTCGCGGAGGTGGGGACCGTGAAAAAGAACAAGTCTTTTTTTTTTCAGGTGACGATGGCAGGATTCGAACCCAGACCTCCGGCGTAGTAAGCACACACACTAACCACTACGCCACGGCACCCCACGAGCGAACAATTAACTGATGATAAATCAGTGTCTTTTAAATACCACAGACGTCTGTGGGCTGTAAAAGTACAATTTTTCCGATTTGGCGTAATTTTGTTTACCCGGCATGCATCGAACGTTTGAAAGCTGACTTCATAAGAGATAACAAAAATGTTATAGGAATTTAATTTTTACGGTTAATTCATTCATCAGTTGTAAATTGGTAAAAACGCTTTTCCCCTATTATAATCCTGCACTGCATTTTCATTAGAATTTGGTAAAGAAAAAATACATAAATCATGCTGATGAATTCAAAATGGGCGCCCCATTGATTTTTTTTTTCCATTGGATCTCCAGCTCCGTCCCTGGAGCAGCTGCCAAAGGTAATTAGAACTTATAAATGAAAACACTTTTTTCTCGAATTTCAAAATGAGCTCTTTTCGGCCCTAATGAAAACGTAATATAAGCCTGTCTTAAAAGCCCTGAAACAAAAGCTAGTTTCTTACCACTTTGAATGTTGGCGAAAGTAGTTGGCATAAAGAAACAAAGACCGTCTAGCATGAAGTCATACTTTTTATGAAGGCTTTTTTTTGAACACATCCAACTGTCATTCCAGTCAGCTATTAGCAAACACATTCGACGCTCCAATTTCGATATCAAAAATTTCCCCTCCATGGAATTCAGCGGAAGATTACCAATGAAAAATTACCAAAGGGGAATATTATTCTTGATTATTCTTACAGAAAGTGCTAGAAGGTGCGTAATCTGTATAAATACAAGGGTGTCAGGCTCGTACAGACAGTTATATTTTAAACGTTGACTTGTGAAAATCGATTTTAAAGTAAAAAGTGATCGAATTGAAATAAAGTGTTGAATATATCGAAGTTAAAATAAGTGTGATTATACCCGACCCAGGGTATATTAAGTTTGATGTATAGTTTGTAACACAGTGAAATAATCACCGTAGACCCCTAAGACCTTTTAGAGATATGAATGGGACCGACAGGAGAATCGATTAAGCCATGTCCGTCCGTCCGTCCGCATGTAAACAAATTTTAGGCCTTCAATTTTAAGGCAGAGAGCTGAAATTTTGTGGGTTGGTTCAGTCTTTCAGATCAAGTTTGAAAATAAGCTGAATCCGCCCACAGACACGCCCACTACACCTGTATGTGCGACCATCTCTAATTTAAAAAAATACATTTGGCAAATTTTAGCTATGTTACAATGGCGCTAGCGCATTCATTTTTTGTACGTAACATTGCCTTATAATTGTCTTTAAGGTAGCCAAAAATTTTTAGCTTTTTCATCGGCCACGCCCATTTTTTAAGGGATTTTAGCTTAAATTGACTATTTTTCAATAAATATATATGAAATTTGACAAAAAATTATATGACAAAAGCTGTAGATATTGGCATTTTCTAACTTTTATGTATATATTGTATGTGCCTCCGACCACTTTTGTGGGCGTGGCATTTAAAAAAGTGATTTTTTTAGTTAAAAAAGCGGAGTTTTAGGCCGAAACGTATGCAACCACCTAGTATAAAGCATTCAACAGCTATATTTTTATATCCCGCTCACTTTTTGGAGGCGTGGCAGTTTTCTTTTTGGTATGGTCGGGTATTTTGCAATCCGTCGTAGATGGTTGAAGCTTTTGCATACCACCTGTTGCACTTTCCCACTTGTTTCAATTTAAATAAGTTTTGTTTGATAAATAAAGTGTTTCATTGTGTGCCTATAAAAGTGAAATTGAGTTTTATTCGACGAACCTCAGCAAAAAAAAATTTTTAATATTGCTTAATTTGCATATGTTGTTTTGTATATTTTCAAATTTATTTTTCTTTTCTTTTAATGATGATTTCCGACTTCAGCGCATTTTTTCAAACGCATTTGTTTTGCTTATATTATTAAGAGATTATTTCAAATACAATTTTCATAAGAATAAGCATAAGATCTGTGTATACGAGTTTTTAAATGCTGCTATTGCAGTGTAGTAATTAAAGGGGAGTTTTTTGACTGATTTCTCGGTATACGGATTTAAAATTCTTAAAAAAGATATTTTTTTATTATTTTTACCCTCCGTACTGCTTATATTTTTTAACAAGTTCGCTGTGCTTATTTTAGCCGAATCTTAAGTTTATGTAATCAAATTTTTATTGAAACGCAGAGCCAGAAATAATTTTTTGTGATGTTTTTTGGAAGAAAAGATCAATTTTTTATTCAATATATTATGCTTTATACTCCAGTGGTTTGTACTAGGGATAAATTTAGTTGATAATACATATAGAAATTACTAAGAAGTTATGAGCTTTTCTTAGCACTACCATTTTAGTAAATCATCCTAAATGATTTTAAGCGTATCTAAAAAATCAGGCTATATTTCAGCCCTTCTATATTTTTCTTTCAAACATAAAAAAACTGTCTATGCCTGATATTTTCCGAAATCGTATACCTTACCGTTATCAAGATAGTGCGGGGTTTTCAGCTTACGGTTTCTCAGCATTTTCTGCATTTTTTTAATTTGAAATCAATAAAATGTCTATTCGGAACATTTTGTTAAATACCGTTATATCTTTTTTTTATTTTCTTATACTTTGCGCTAACAACAAATCCTTTTTTCTAATACTCAGAGCACAAGTTTTTCAGCTATCGGTTATAGAAACGAGTTTCTTAATTTGTTTTTAAGCCTTTTCAGATAATTATAAGTTAGAAACGTCATTTTTAAAAGATCTTCAAAGTTTTAGAATTCGCTTCATATTTTTTTTATGTAGAAACCAAATTTCATTGTAACCGGTACCAGCGTTAAGATACCATATTTTGAAACATATTTTTTGAAGTGTTCGAGCTTAATCTCATCTGCTAAATATTCGAAATTTTTTATAGTTTTCCCGAAAATTGCAAATAATTTTTGATGTTTTTGATTTTTTTTTTTTCAAATCATTTGGCCGATGCTATATCGGAGATAGTGGTGGGTACAATTTTTTTTCAGGATTTCTTTTACGCCGTGATTTTCTTCACGATTTTATTACGTCCGTCCGCACATGAAACTTTTAAACGACGATTTGTAGAAGGATGAGATTTGGCACATTTATAAAGTCCTTATAAAGTCCACCTATAAAAAATAAGAGCGCATACAGAATGAATTGTTTTTATACAGACATAATGGTTAAATTTTAGTTTGAATTTTAATGGTAAAATTGATAAAAAGTGTTTTGGCACTAATCTCGAAAAGTTTTTCGCCCAAAAATTAGAGAATTGAAATTTACACTGAAAAAATAACGAATTTCAAAAATAAAGTCGAATTGCCGATATTGCTCCCCTTTGCTCCTTACTCCTCTTGACTTTAGAGCAGTGATATATTTTTGTCAATATTTACTTAAATGTTTAATTAATGTTTAGTTAAATTATTATCTGCATTACTAAATTTTCCTCTTTTGCGAATATAATTACTCTTTTATAATTATGCATGTTCATATGCATTATTTGTTTTGTACAAGTCAAATATTTAACAGTCAATACTTAGTCAATACTTAACAATTTTCCATCTGAAGTTAGTTTTATGTTAATTTGCTTTACTTTAATTCAAAACTTTTGCTTTTTTTAGAACGCCACTAAAATAATATTTCCCTTTAGAATTTTTTAGTGTACAAATTTCAAGTGCAATACTGATTGATATAATCACTTAATTTCTTCCTGAAATCTTTTTATTATGTAAATTTATGACTTTTATTGCAAGTTGATCTTAAAAATTAGAGAAGTAACTTTTCCTACAACTGCTTTTTCTTCATGTAAACAAGGCTTTAACAACTAAAGATTCGGTCTAAAATGTTGCTAGCTTTTCATGTTTATTAAAATTATACTATTCATAAATAAAATTTCCGAAGACAAGGAACGATGGCAGTCTCAATTTTTTTATGGTCATAGTCCTATACTTATATTTGCTGTCTCCCTTAAACTCAAGCATATTTGCGTCCATCCAAAATGAAGAGCTGGCGAAAAGGCCCTTTCCCTTTCTTATACTCGTCCATTTGTGTTGTGTCCGTCCACTAGTATAGTTTCACCGCCATACGTGTTAAAAAATAAATAAAAAATTCCCCACCATGCCTTGTCACCTTTGTGCAGAGCCAAGTGAGGATTATCCCAAGCCTGCCATCTTCAAGACACCATTCATGGCAAAAGCTTTTCCGGATTTTCGGGTAACACGTCCATATTTCGACTGCGAGCTTGATAACAAAATTTTTTCTATGTTTTTTTTAGCCGGACACGGACTTTCTCTGTCCAAAATGTTACTCGGTGTACTTCCGAGTCATCGAGTGCAAGTACGGCCCATCGCCAAGACGGTCCGCAAGTGCCAATGCTGCATCTCCAACGACAGCAGCTAACACTGCTTCTACAAGTGCCAGGTGGAGGTCAAGCCAACCTGCTGCTGCCCCGAGTGAAGAAGCCGCCGAAGGGGACGAGACGAATTCTTCAAAGCGTAAGCGAGAACGAGACACCATATAGCAGCAGCAGTATTCCAGCCGTTCGCGCAGAATTTTGCAGTGATGTGAATTTTTGTTTGTGTTGTTAATTTGTGTTTATGACAAATTTTATTAAACGGCTCAATTGGCAATAAATATTGTGTTATTTTTTTAATACTACGTGGCAGGCTGGGTGGTTAATCACAAAGTGCGAAACATAAACAAAATAGATGAGTCATTGTTAAAATTCGGTTCAAAGCTTGACAGAAATGCCAATATTCAATAGGTAAGATGTGTGTGAAGACTTTTATCTGTTTGGCACATATTTCAAACCGTGATGATAAAACAATCACGTGGCGTGGCAGCCTTTTGCAAAGGATAAGCAGTTTGGCAACTTGCGCAATAACGAGATAGCTCAAAATGACCAAGTGTTTAAGCTGTATAATATCAAAAAGCTAAACATTTTTCTTTTTTTTATATTTAGTACTTTTATAATAGTGCGCTTCCCAGGTCTTACTTTTTCTAAGTTGAACACTGCAAATCTTGGTTTTGTCAACCAAATCAAAGCTATTTGTTGTCTTGAGGTTTCAAAGACTTCTTTTTTGATATAATAGATGAGATGACAAGCAACTATCCGTAATGCGTCCTGTTCAATATTTACCAAAAGTTTTTGAGCTTCGTTTCATCTTATAAGGAAACTCTTGTTTCTAATAGTGCAACAAATCCACCTTTCGTTACTGATGGATTGTAGGTGATCATTGTAGGTTTTCATAAGAGTCCTTAAGAATAGGAAATCCATTTACGTACGATTCATCAGCGATATAGCTTTTTAAGGTGCTGCAACCAACGAGACTGCATGCGTCAAGAGAGTACATTTGCATCTTTCTGACAAGGGTTGCACTTTGTCATTCGTAAGAGGAGTTTTGAGCTGATCAGCCGAGTTATTCCAACTGAATCGTTAACCACTTCGTATACCAGCTTCATGCACTAGCATACAGCACTTTCAATTATGGATAAGCTGGATGTTTATCCATAAAAAAAATGACAACCCTCAAATGTTCATCATCGGCGGACACATCTCGCTACCATCACATCACTTTATGAAGTTATACATCCCGCCAAGCACTCAGCCAGTGGAACCTTCCATAGCTCCGGGGTACATTAATCACAAGGTCAGATGCCATATAGTAACAGAAATTATCCTTGTGCATAACCACACATAAAGGAAGTGTATGGCAGATATTCATCGAGGGTATAAAAAAGTTGGAACATAAAATTATGTGCGTTTCCAAACGACTCAATACACACAAATCCTATTACAATCCTTAGTCCATTAAATGTCAACATGACCGCATTATTATATCTACATAGTTTCTTCCTTTTTGATACAGTGGAACGCCCATTAACTTGACGTCTATAAAAGTAAAAATAAGAACCGGCTTTATTCATTACACTTGCGTGATTTAATGTGTGCACTCCATCTCTGCGTTTGCCCACTTCTATTATTTGTGTTTCCTTGTAAAGATCCTTTTATGTCCTAAAACACTCAGCAATAGGATTTTCTAAATCAATGAGAAGAAAATCCCGAATAAAGGAAACAAACATAAATCAAAATCCTGGCATATTTCTTCCCTTTGAATAAGATGCGTGTAGTTCGGTCTTGATTTGCAGTCAAAAGGACCATTTCCTTCTTCTTGGGTAAATAAAAATAATTGATTTTC
Organism: Neoascia interrupta; assembly: GCA_947623515.1. Taxonomy (NCBI): domain Eukaryota; kingdom Metazoa; phylum Arthropoda; class Insecta; order Diptera; family Syrphidae; genus Neoascia; species Neoascia interrupta. The sequence goes on from OX392462.1 coordinate 223,009,652, forward strand.
CCTTGATTGATTTGAATGTGAAAAAAAGTTTTCGTAAATCCTATGTGGCTTTGGATAGGAGTTAGAATCCAGCAGGCGCATCAATGAAGTCTCAAATTGAATTCATCGTGCTAATGCAAATAATGCCTATTCGTCCTTGTAGAGTTATGAACACATTTTCAAAGGGATTCTGTTGATGCTTTGGTTGGATTGGTGCATTAAACTTATTTGATATCAATTTCAGTTGAGTAAATAGATCTTGCCTCTGAAACATCTAAAGCTTTTTCGGCTTTTTGTTTAAATCGCGAAAACCAAGCTAAAACGCTACGTTAATTTTTTTTTTGTTATAGAGTGGCGCAACAGCTCGAGGTGAATCAGGACCAACTTCTCAACAATGTATGCTGGTGTGTTAATTTCTTTATATACAAGGGGACCTACAATTTTTTGCCGAATCCGAACGGCACTTTGAGAAGTTTTTCGAGACAAATGATACTCTCGGAGGGCTAGTCAGACCCTCGCGGAGGTGGGGGCCGTGAAAAAGAACAAGTCTTTTTTTTCAGGTGACGATGGCAGGATTCGAACCCAGACCTCCGGTGTAGTAAGGACACACACTAACCACTACGCCACGGCACCCCACAAAAAAAACGTTAAGTTGGCAGTAGGCTTAACTGAAAATATTTTCCTTTTACTAAGCATGGCTCCATAGTAAAAGATGTCGGTTCGGATTGGCACAGTAGGTGTTCCTGCTCTTTTTTTTGGAAAAATACACATGTCGTGCCCCGACTACCAGTTCCCATGCGACAGCAGGCAAAAGCCCATAATAATCATTGAATTCATTAAATTTCTTAGCCGGTCAATAGCATTTTTATATATTTTAAGATTATCAAAGCTTAAGTAGGCCATTCTCTTGTGCTGTCACATATGATCGAATTTAAATAAACCCTCCCAAAATTCAAAAAAAAAATATTCACTGACGTTCACACAATACAACGTTCGGTAGCTTTGGTTCAAAAATAGTGATGTAAATTAACCAAGGACTTCATCACTATTCTGATATTTAATGATCCAGTATCAGTATACCGAATCCATCGAAATTAACTCATTGAAAAATTATTCCTTCCCGTTAATGTTTCCTTCCCATTTTCCTTTAACTTTAAAAGAAACCAATTAAGTTCCAAAAAGAAGCAAAAACTTGATACAAGATTTCTCCTTGTGCCCAAGGCATTGTGGGTGCAGTGGAAAGATTTAACAAACAAAAAAGACATCCATGGCGTTTCACAAAAGTTGCTGGATTTTTTTTTTGCTAACACTGAAACCTATCCAGGAAATTGGGAGTAGATATGTATTAAAGTTTCGTGCCTTCTATCACTTTATATCCCTTTTTTTTATCATCCCTATTTTTTTATATTGTGAAAACGGAAATGTCTCGCCTGCTAATTGGTTGCCTTTCAAAATTTTACAATGAATAAACCTAAGCTACTGTACATTCAGTTCTTTTGCGGAAATATCTAGTTATACAATGGAATAACGAAGCAATTCGTCCTCACCACACTACTCCAATTTCGGTTTGTATAGGAGTAAGCTTTATGAATTTGCTTAGAAGGCTGCAAACTGGTTCGAGTCTATTTAGTTTTCTAGTTATCTAGTTAACTTTGATTTCTTTGAGCTATTTTAGAAAATCAGTATAACTCCAGATTTTGCTCACATTTGATTTTGGCCAAGCATAGTTTTTTTGGATGCAATACAGTACACAAAAATTAAATTAAAAAAAAATTAATCCAGGGTATATTAATTTTAAAGAATAGTGAAGAATATATTCTGTTTTGTAACACAGAAAAATCACCGCAGACCGCTAAGACCGACATGACACGTGAATTGATTAATCCATGTCCGCCGGTCGGTTCCGTCTGTCCGTATGCATCCAGTTTTTAGGTCTTTAAAATTGAGCTGGAAAACTAAAACCTGCAGTGTTGCTTGGTTGTCATTTTTAACAGACAAAGTATGAAAAATAATTTCCACAATTGACTCGAATGTCAGACAACCTCAAATTTACATTTAATTTTAAAATGCCTTTTGGTCAAGTTAGACAAGGCATATGAGCCCAAATTTTGGTGCAGCGTAAAAGCGGGCAGGAGCCTTTAATTAAACGAAAATTGAACCGCACACACCATTGACTATGCCTACTTTTAACATGTTAATTCTTTAAAAACCTTATTTTTCGGGAAATTTATTCGAAATCGAAAAAAATTCTGAGAGAACTATTATAGTGATATTTCCATTTCCTAAGTTAATATACAAATTATTTAGCTCCGCCCACTTTTAGGGGGCGTTTTTAGGAAAGAACTGTTTTTTTTTTAAGTATTAGTATTCGCTTTTAACGCATTTTCGCATGATTCCAACAAAATTAGAATTAATTGTTTTCTATTTTCAGCCCAATTATTTTGGCCAACATAAATAATTGACAAAGAGTGTATGGAATCAGGCCAAAAAGCTTTTACATTTGAGGTTAATGGGCTAAAGTGTCGGGTATTTAGAAGTCCATTTCTTACTTGTTCTTAGCGGTCAGCGTACCTCTTATGGCATCGCTACGTTGTCCGTCCATCCAATCGTGTTATAACTTCTGAACGGTAAGTAAGTCGTACAAAGACAAAATTTCGTTTGCTTTTGAACTGCGGAAATAGTTAGAGAATCCAATTAGGGCAATTTTCTTAAAGCTTAAAGCGGAAATAAAGGTTTAATTACAGTTTCAAATTTCATGAGAAAATGGACCAAATGTTTTTCAATACTTTCTTAAAAAAGTTAGGCAGGCAAGAACAAAAAAAGCGAAACTTAATCTAAGTAGACGCCAAACTTTAATGCAAAATTTTAATTTTTTGAAATAATTGAAAAGGTTTTGAGAGTTGAAAATGGGTGACGTTTTTCGAAGTGTTTGCATGCACATTGAACATGCATGTCATATTTTTCATAAAAAATTTTAATACTGCCATTTTAACGGGTCTTCCAAAGAAAATCGCTAAAATTTAAAAAAAAAGTGTCCCCCCTCCCCCTTTAACTCCGGTCTTGTTGGACAAATCATATGAAAAAATTCACACCTATCAGAAATTATTTAAAATTTAAACGAAAATTATAGCGAATTTTAAATTTTCAAAACATTTTGAGATTTAACTCAAAAACAGAAAAGCATTTTCAAAAACTATTTCTTAAAATCTTCTTAACATCCAATAGTTGCGCTATTGGAAAAAAGTCTAACGGGAACTAAAAAAAAAATCAAAATACTTTTTATTTATTTTATTTTATTTAATTTTCAAAGGATACAATAATCGAAATTGTTGTTTAATGGATTTGAAATTTAAAAAATTATAGAAAAGGTCAAAACAAGTTTGTCTCCCCCTCTAGCTCCTAAACAGCATAAAGTATAACTTTAAAATAAATAACGGGCGTAGTTAAGCTAAAGCAAACTTCGAATATTCAAAGACTTTGAAGATTTGACTCAAAATCATAAAACTATTTTCGAAAACGATTTTTCCAAGTCTGCTAAAGGTAATGATGATCTTGTTTGAATTTGGCTTAAGAGTTTAGAATGCAAGTTTACTGCATTTAAAAAGATTTAAAATGTCCGTTTCTTACCTCAAGTTTTTAAACTTATTTAAGCAAACGAAATAGAAAACAACAAACAACATGGATTTTTCTCAGAAATCCATGTCTGCAGGATTCAAGAAAAGTGGCCAATAGAACGCAGCTAAATGCAAAATTGAAAAAAAATCCTATTGGTTATTGAAAAAAATCTAAATTGCTGTTTTATGGGTTTTAAATTTTAAAAATGGTAAAAAAGGCCGATAAACCATCCCTCTATTTTCGAAACGGTGTTGGTAAGAGGAAAAAAATTAAAATAAATAACGAACTGCCTACCTAGACTGAAGCAGTTTTGAAATAGTTAATGGTTTTCTTCATGTGCTTGAAAACCCTTCAATTCACTGACTTAAATAATGCTGCTAGCAGACATGTATATCTATCGTAACTTTTGGGTCCTTTTATTTTACACCAACCAAATTTGACGCAGGCACAACCACACGAACGTCAACAAAATTTTTTTGGGAGTTCTTGTTGACTTTTCTATTTTTAGGAAAAAAAATTAAAAAATAAATATGGGAACAGTTTTAGCTTTATTTGCAGCTCAGGAGAGTCATTGCTTGACCTCTCTCAACCATGCATGATGTGTGCGTTATAGATGCTCTTATAGACACATGAAGGCGACCTGAAATTTTTTGCCGATTGCGTTGCAAGTAGCGAGTTGAGAGAGAGGTATCTCATGAGTCATGACATGATAACTTATGATACTGTCGGGGACTTCTCAGAACCTCGCAGAGTCCCGTAAAAAATAACTTTTGTTGCCCCAGTCGAGCTGGGATTCGAAGTATGTATTCGAACTCGAGACCTTGTGCACAGTAGGTATTCTCTCACACTAACCAGTGCACTACGGCGCGGACGTCCCCCTATATTGCTTGGGTTTGTTCAAGCTCCAAGTTCTACAGCGTGCACCCGTCTAAAAGGGTTTAGCACCTACGCTTAGTTTCGAAAATTGTCCTTAAAGCCAATTTATTTCTCATAGCCTGAGTTTAAGCTAGGCGCGTTTCTTTTTAACATGTGACTTTCACCTCAGTTTCTATCTGAGTCGTGCCAAAATATTTCGCCGCGTTTGCGTACTGGAATTGTACCAAGTTAATGAAGAGAGGTAAGTTGTTAATCCTTACGCAAGTTGGGTGGATTTAGTTTCATTGAGGACGATTTGCCAATCCTTCGTCCAGTTGCACATTTAAGTGTGGCTGCAGTCGTTGTCCCATCTCAAGGTATGTTTCTCGTGAACAGCAAAAGCAGTGTTGGACCAAGAACGTTTCCTTGTGGAAAACCGGCATGTGTTCCTTTAAATGCCGATTATCCGCTTCCGTCATGCGAAAGACTCTATTGTCAGGATATGATAAGATATGAGCTCATAAAACTTTACCGGCAAAGCTCGCTCCGTAGCTTATATTTTTGGCCTTCGCGGCATACTATCTCAAATGCTTGGAATATGTAAAAAAATATTATATTCGCTTCTAAGGCTTTCTCAATTTCATAAGTTATTCCATAGACCTGGTCATATGACCCTAAAGTCGCATTGGTAATCCAGAATCAATCGTCTTTTTTCTATCGAGAGCATCAGTTTCTCGAAGAGCCTCAATAGTAAAATAGGTTTAATGATTTTTTGTCGTTCGGGCATTTTCCCGGTCTTGGAACCATTATTACTTCTGCGACTTTTCAATGTCTTGGAACATATTCAATTGTAATTGAAGCGTTTTTGATGTAGAGAAGCTTTACTAACGCTTTCTTCAGAAGGCCCTTTAAAATTTTCGCTGCCCATAGCATGGCGCTTTGTTACTCTTCAAATTTCGTTTAGTTTGACGAAGTTCAGACAGTGACATGGGTTTCTTTCTGCAGTTGTCCAGTACCGTGTTAGGGTTGAGATCGTCGATTGATCAGCCCAATCGGTTCCCCGGTAAACGAATTGAATGTTTCTAATATGCTCTGCAAATATGAATTGTGGGCTTCTTAGATCCAGTTTTTCGGGATCATCCGAGTTTTGGAGTCAAACCTAGATTAACCCAATAAATGCCTTTTTCAGTAAATATTCTTGTAGGGTTAATCTCGGCTTAACTCGCCAAATTTGGTGAGTTAATCTCGGAAAAACTTTGGAGGACAGTATGAACTTCTTTAAATGTTTTTTCTGTGTGGAATGACAGTTGCTTACGTTTCCACTCGATCTTTACTCGATTATCTTTTCCTTTTTTTCAATGTGAATTGGGAGCTACAAATTTTGAGAGTCGAAAATTTTGATAACTTTACTGGCGGAGGTAAATCTGCACTGAAAAACTGCTCGCTGAGTTGACTCCGAATTCGTTTTGTTCCCGGATTAGCAGATCTTGATTTAAGTTGGGCTCAACTCAGCACTGAAAAAAACTCTCCCTTAAAGGACTTCAAAGGTATCGAAATGGCCGTCCAGCTTTCGAGGCAAGCAGTAGTCTCGGGACTTGTAAAATCTTAAAGCAAGTGCTTTAATTCGTAAGAAAGGCTGTGCTAGATGGTTTCATCCGAAGGTGATTGCGAACGTTAACATCTCTTTCGCGCTTTTCTTTTTTTGCGTATGAGCTGTGAAAGTATCTGTAATAACGACCATATTCCTCTTAGCTGAACTTGCAACACCGAACCATTTGGTAGTGGAAAACAGATCCTCAGAATGGTTAAGCCCACTTTTCGAAAGTAAAACGACTATTTTTTTTGGACTTTTCCAAATACCAAAAAAAGTATTTTGGTATTTGCTATAACGACATACTGTAAAAACGATACTGGTTAAGAAATCTGTGTGGAAGGCCACTTCCTTTACATTTGGCGTGGTATTGAATATTCTAGTAAGACACCCAACCGAGCCTTTGAAAGATATATGCGGAGAGATATAGTAAAGTGTGAGGGAGTAATCCCCATTTATGTGATATTATTTTATTTAAATTTAAACTTAAAGAAGTTGTGTGCCATCAATGAAGTATTTTCTCGTACCTACAGGACATCAGTTTCTTTTTTTTTTAGCCCCAATGCACAAATATTTCCGTACGCTGCAATTTAACATAATTTTATTGTTGTATTTAACTCTCCGATTCAACGTTTTCAAAGTGACTTACAATCTGGACTAGCTTTAACATTTTTAATAATAATTAATTAAGATACAAATACGATCCACCTACACCGTTACCACTTTAGTGTTAGTGTTACACCAACTCTATAGAATTAGAGATGTATCTTGGATATTTTTGCTCTTGAGTGATACAGAAGAATTTTTTAAGAGTGCTTAGGTTTACGGTCCAATGCAACCACAAGCACCCCACCCGCCCCACGCTTGTTTACCTTTTTTTCCAACTCTATGTTGCTCTCTTGAGTTGCCGGTATTCCGCGCATGGAGAGCACTTGCGCCACACAATCCCCATGTGGAACGAAACTCTTGGCCAAAAGGTATTCCTCTGTAAAAATCCATACTCCAGCAGTGAAGTATCTACTGGATACGGTTGAGATTTGTGTTCGCGGTCGAAACTCGGTGGGATCTTTCAATAAAAAAAATCTTTCCGAAATTATTTCTTTCTTCAAACTACCAAAAATGGTGGTAGGGCGTTTGATAACCAATCGTCCTTTGTGAAGGATACATTGTTGGAAATATTTTTGTTCAACCTCTACGGTAAGTGAAACTTTACCTAATATTCTAATATCTATTTTCCAAAGTGACATGTGATGAAAAAGATTGTCGCCCATTGTTGTTGTGTCAGATACAAACTTGCGCATTACATCGCTTTGATAAAAGTTTTGCCATTTTATTCGAATGCACGGGATTTTCATCCATCAATATTTACAGGACTTATTAAATTTAATGTTCAACATTCTTTCAATAACGAAATTGGGTGTGTCTGTAATAAATATTATTTATGAGTGATCTTAAGGTGTGCAAACTTCAGCGAACATCTCGGGGTATAGTGATTAATTTCAAGTGGGCTAAACTCGCCCACTTTACGGCTTCTAAAAAGGTGTAAACAATTTGCAAAATAATAAACAACACCGACTCGTGAACACTGATTCGTCTGCCACTGGAGGTATAAAAATGATTAATTTTAGCGTGCTTCATATCGTTCGCAGGAAGTCTATTATCGTTTGTGTTTAAAATAACTCAGAGGGTTTAGGTTAAGTTTTTACTGAAGCTTAAAAGTGAACATTTCACAGGAAGACACAAAGCCTTCAGTACTTTGACAATCCATACAAAGATTTTTTTCAGTTAGATCACGACTTCATCAACTATTAGATGTTGTCGAATCCTTTTTTATTGATTTTGTAAAGTCTCTTTTAGGGCATGGATGCTTAATGTGTGACTTTTATGAAAACTGTTAAACCAACTGAAACCATTGCCGCCGTTAGTGGAACCACTGGGCTAACTCAACCACCCATAACGCTTCCAACCCTAATTTTAAAATGATGCAGTCTCATTGTCAAACGTCACAGCTTCCTAAATGACTCATCAATTTGTGAATTTATTGGAATTAATTTTGCTAATTTTGCGGCAGAATGAACAGGATTCGATTTTCTCCCTCTTGATATAGGCAGCCAAAAATAAATAAACCACAGAATTATCGAGCGTGATAGCGCGTAAATCGGGATGCTAATTGGTCGCGAAATTGGCGGACAGTAAAGGGTATTCGAGCGGATGATCCCAGTCAAAAGAGGCTCGTTTTTGCAAAGAACTTTTATATAGTTTGAATTGCTGTAAATGAGTTGAGTATACGACACAGATTGACGGAAATTTTCCTTATCTATTGATTGAGTTCTGGAACTTTATTTTTTCCTGCTTGAGATTTTACGGTTTACCTTCCTTTCCTTAGACTATAAGACGAGCCAAGGGTGACGTTTTTGCTCGTTTTCAAATTTGTTTTAAATCAAAGAGCTGTTTGCTGTCCTACAATCAAATTCACTTCAAGCTTGGAAACCGAAAAGTTTTCTATATGAATTTAAGCTTCAAAACGTAAATAAGGCTTGAGAAGACTTTAGATTCACAGTTTTCGATTTGGCTAAGATCTTCAAAGCATATTTTAGTCATAAATTGAAGGTCATTCTTATGTCTGGACAGGCCGTAAAAAACTAACCTGGCACATGCTGTTTACGACATAAAAAAGCAACCAAGTATTTTAACTTTTTGTCACACACTCACAATGTTCCTTGTCGCCAAAAAGTATTTCACTATATCGTGTTGTTGAAGCGGCATTTTGAAAATTTTGTAAAACAGAATTCAAACTCCTCCGAAACGTGCTTTGCAAGTCATTGCTTTTGTGTGGAAAGATGCTTTTATATGGGACAAGCCTAATAAGACCAAAAAAATGCCAACAACTTCCCTGTAGGTCCTGTTGTTGAAACACGCTTGGGGGTATTTCTTTTCTAGGCTGGTTTTTCGACGACCAGATTTTCTGTCGTTTCTGATTTAGATTTTGATCAGGGTGAACTCATCAAGTTTGGTGCGAGTTAAGCTGGCTAACCCTTTGGGCTAAAGCTTTTGACAGATGTATTAATTCGATCTGTGTCTCTCTACTCCAGGGGCTTTTACTTACTACTTTACTACTTTACTTACTACTACCGTCTTGTGGGCGGTAAATTTTTTGTCTTGTTAAAAACTTCTGGCCATTATTGCTCTGCACGAAAATTAGAATTCATACGCATTGTCTAACTTGACTAAAAGACACTTTGAAATAAGGTGTGAATTAGAAGTGGATAGTCTCACATTGCCGATTTTATCAATTTTCATATACTTTGTCTGAACAGAATCAGACCCAAAATACACTCCAAGTTTCAGCTTTTTAGCTTTAGTATCGATTTATAAGACCTGAGAACTTCACACATGCGGACAGACGGATGCAGGAATTCACCCGTCGGTCTTGATCATTTCTCTAAAATGTCTTAATTCCACTGTGCTACAAACTATGCATTTAAATTTATATACCCTGGGTCGGGTTTAAGAAAGGAGCCATAAGGCCCCAAGGTTCTTGCCAAGTAAATTCGCCAAGTACTGGATCTTTCATCTAGCGCTTTTCATCTACAAACTTTAATAAAACAAATCATAGAAATCTTGAGATTTTTTGGAAGACCTATTGATGCCATTATGTTTGGAACCGTTTTTAACAAAATACAGACCCACAACGCCACCATCCAGCACTGAAATTAATTGAGATGAGTTTGACCCTCATGGAATTCATGTGAATTGATATAATTTCGGTTGTTGACGAACTGAAAAATGAACCTTTTAGCATGATTTTTCGATGGAAACTTAAATATAATTTAAAACATTATTTAAACTAAACTTACATCTTTTAAGTTTTTTTTATTATTTGCAAATGTAGTTTAATCCTACAGCTCTTCATATTCATTTGGCAAAACAGACTTGATAAGCGAAAGACAATTTCGCAGATGTAACTTCAGCACTATGGCAGCTATCAACTGTCGAATTTCGGAAGTCGCTAGTGGATGACCCTTCACCAATAATGAGTTGGCTAAATGATCTAATTTGTACCTCAACCTTACATAATCGGTGTCATTGATGATCTAATTGGCCTTGAGTTGGAACTTTTGTTGCATCTAATCACCTCAAAGCTTTAACAAAAATTATTCTCTGAAAATATTTACCCACCAAATGGCAAAGATTTTGCTGCTGCCAAATTTGTTATGGATATAAGATTCATAGCGTTTTTTTCTTGTGGAAGTAAAGGAAAGATCATTGATAAATACACTTCAGATTTTATTTCTCCCGCAGTGTAATTAACTGAAGATTTGTGTTTTGAGCAAGACGTGACAGCGTCCAACTGACGATCAAACTGTCACGTCTGTTGTAAAATACCACTGGGGCTTAGGCTACTCTTCTCTTTGATAACAGAAAGATATACAACAACATTTCTCAGTACGCCTATTGCCTTCGAAGATGGCCTTTGATATCCGCTTTTGCAAAAAATCTTATTGTCACAGTTTCTGACGTTTCGACAGGGATTGCTGTGCTCTCAAGAGAATGAGAATCATGAATCAACGTACAAGTCGGATGACGAATTTTTTTTTATACCCCATCCCATAGGATAGGAGGTATATTAAGTTTGATTCATAGTTTGTAACACAGAGAAATAATCACCGTAGACCCCCAAGACCTTAAGGGCATTTGATCGAGACCGAATCGTAAGTCGAACGAGCCATGTCCGTCTGTCGGTTGTTTTTAGGCCTTAAATTTTGAGCCAGGAACTTGAGACTTGATATCTGTTCTTTCAAGGCCACGAAGCAGTACAAGTGTAAAATTTTTTGAAATCCGCCCGCTGACACGCCCACTTTACTTATTGGCATAAAATATAAAAGTTGTCGTAGGAAGCTGAAATTTGGTATGCAATATCCTCGCTAAAGTGTATTGTGATTGGCATTTGAAAAAAGCGAAAACCGCCCCTTGTAGGCGTGGTCATATTCTAATTCTATTTGATATATTTGCTTTAAATCCAAAAAAATTGCACAATAAAATGTTCAGATATGTGCGTAAGCTATCAACCACGCCCACCTTATAAGGCGTTTTTAAGTCAAAAATCAAATTTTTAATATAAAACTGCGATCAACATCTGCATCTGATAAAAAATATGATAAAAAAATTATTAAAAAGGGGTTGATGCCACGACTTTTTTTTAAAAAGGATTTTTTTAAAGTTAATAGAAACTGAAATTTAACAACCAAGATATTTGACGTATTTTGGAGCTTGACAGTGGTCAATTGGGATGGGGTATCCAACGATTCGCCTAGGCGGATTGTAACCCTCCCACTAGTTTTTTTTTTTTAGAGATAAAGCATAGGATGTCTTAAGCTTGTAAACTCTGGAAAACCTCCAAGCTTCAGAAATTTTATTGGGGCATATGAAGATGAACTAATTACTTTTTGACACCTTGTTCGTCGTAAGATCTCATAAGATCCTAGATTAAACTCTGTTCTTGCTGTTGTAAGCTATTACCAGGAAGTCAAATTAAAGACCCCTTGTAGAAATAGTGTGCAAGACAATGGGTGGGTGGCCATTACTTTGAAGCAAAATTAGAAATCAACAATTTAATTAGCTAAGTCAGAGCTCCAAAAAAATAAATATTTATTATTTACAATAAATAAAGCTTACACGTAAAAACTGTTATAGAAATATTTCATTTCGAAGCCAAAATACAAGCTTATACCATGTCTCCACCGAGCACTAATCCTCGATTAATAAAAATCTTTATTAAATCCTCTACAAATCACGCGACAAATTTAAATACTCTCGGCAAGCGATCAAAAATAAATCCACTCACAAATCCCATTCACCCTATTCACAAACCTATTTTCTGCACCTTTGTAACAGTTTGAAAATCAAAAAAGGAAACTAAAACTGTCCCTGTGCGACAGATCTGTCACAAGTACGTTTTCTATTGTGACTTTTACTGAGAAAATCGTTTTTCGCTCCTGGGAAATGACATCGTCAGTCTCTTTTGAGAGCCAAAATGACAGAAACAGAGTCAAATCAATCCTATATTTGTTCGATGGAGCCACTTTAGGATTTATTTTTAATCGTCTGAAGCTAATCTTCTTATAATTGTCGGTGGAGACATAGTGTTAGTACCTTACAAAAATTTAAACTACATTTTAATACATTTCAAATTGCCTGACATATCATTCAAAAAATTAATAATCAAAAGGGGGTTTCAGTATTCGTACTTTAAAACGAATACATATGTTCGCATTTTTTAAGTATTGCTATATTTTCAAAATATTTTTGTACCAACCATTTAAGGTCCTTTTGTAGCTTCTTTCTTTCGGCGGCAAACACAACTGTAATGGGCAAGCTATCTGCAATAACAACATTCGATAACATATACAAATGCAAAACATCTTTCATACTCATATCATAAAATTCATATAGTTTGCTTTTTAATACAGAATTTTCAAATCCTAAAAGAACTGCCTCAAACTCTTTTCTATAAATTTTATTTACAGACCAAATCCCGGGGTGATGACATTCCTAAGCTGAGTTATATGAATTATGAAAACAACAATCAATCTGACCAAAATATACTCGTACATGAACAACACAGTATAACAAACAATTTAAAATTTTTTCCAAATTTAATTACAATAAGTGAGTGTTTCCAACAAGAAAAATAACCAAAATCTCATTAAGTTCAAATAATATGAATAAAAGTTAATAGCCTGTGAAAATGTCAAAAATTGAAAAGGTGGACGAGATTATGCCCGGCGATAATGTCACTGGCGACGACATGGATGCGGTCCGTAATAAATCACAATCATCATCCTCACCTGAGCCTCAGCAGACCCCAAATTGTCAACAGATGAGGGTTGTGAAATCTGCAAGCCAAGGATCATTACCATCGGGGTAGGTGTTTTTTTTCTGTATAATTAATTTTTGTTACAGATTTTCAGAATTCAGGTGGTTTTGCAAAATGTTGTGGTGGCAATAAATTTTATTCAAATTTGAGATGAGGCTGTTGATAGGTACCCATGTGTCACTAGACGAGTGATCACATTCTGCATTAAATATCTTTTTAAGTGAGAGTTTTTGATATAGGTATGTATGTAGGTTAGGTACCTACTGCCTAACCAGTGCAAATGTATGTACGGTGTGGCATTACCCAGTTCCCCCGGGCTGTCATCAATCAGCAGAAAGTGAAAAAGTGGGGGAAGTAAAAAAAAAAACTCATTAGAAAATTATGCTGCTGCTTCTTAGTACGTCATGTATGCAAGAAACGTCGGAAGCGAAAGTAGTCTTAGGCATCTAGTCGCAATTTTTTCTTTTACGTAGTGGGTAGTTTGATCATGAAACATTTGCTTTCGATTATATGGGGGGAAAGTTATTATTGTCACTGCACTTTTGATTTCAAACCTTTTTCCTACTGTTTCCTAGGACAAATGGCATTTGCGACACATTTTTTCAGTAAAAACTTGATTAAATGAAAAACTAGCAAGCTAAAGCTAGGATCGCAATTAAAGATTTATTCTGTTAAAGTTTTTGTGGGTAAAGCGTGGCGAAAAACATCAATATACAGAGTGACTTCTATAGATGGTGTTGCCTTTAAGAAGTCATAGGTGAGGTAAAAATATCCATTTTGCTATGTAACGTTTTATTTTCAAAACCTTACGGTTTTTGAGTTATTCGGGATTTAATGGTTATGAAAAAAACCACGTTTTTGACCATTTAAAAATACGTAAGAAATGCTGATATGATTGTGGTAATTTTTATTTTTTTCCTGTTAGATAACATCATCGTTATAAAAATGAAATGATTTAAAAAAAAGGTTTTTTTTTAGCCAGTTTTGAAAAAGTTGTAATACATAATGTGCAGAGTATTTAAAAAAACATCCAAATCTTTTAAGCTTTCATTTGAGGCATAGAACTTACTTATACCTTGAGCGCTTCGAAAGAAAAGCTATGACTAAGCACAATTTCTGTTGAGAAGTTGGCCCTGGTTCACCTCGAGCTGTTGCGCCACTCTATTTATTTATTTTTATTTAAGCACAATTATTACATCGCGTCGATTTGCTATTTTTGCAATTTCGCTGATGGCATCGATCCTAGAACGTTCCTTGCGGAAAGCATACTGGCGATTAGCGGGTCCTCCTGCTTCATCGATCGCCCCAAATCTATCGCTTATAATGCGCTCCAGTACTTCAACCATTCTGTCCAGCATGCAAAGACCACAAACTACAAACTTTAAAAATAAAATTAATAAATATCTCCCTACATCTCGGGGCACTAATTCAGTGTCTTAGATTCGCCTTTCCTAAGAGAAAAAACAAAAAAAAGAGTCCTGTGGATAAGGGATTCTGCAGTGGTTAATTGCCTTACGGCGGTTACCGTCTGCTGTTTGAATAGCTGGGGCAACAAAAAACTTAATGTATAATCTCAGTAACTACACTGTGTGTAGCCATCGGTGCAAACCATGATCCTTGCACCACCTGACCACGAAATTCTCGAAGAAGACCAGGCAATGGTTTTGGTTTTTAATAAAGTATTGAGAGACTCTGACCATCACAAGGTATCAATATAGAACGGAAGCATTAAGGGTTTCGGAGTATGAGCAACCTCCAAAAGCCTGCAAAACGAATTCTCCCTAAATGTACAAAGGTGCAGGTAATGACGCAAAAAATATTGGTGTGGCAAGAGGTCTCTATCCAAGACGGACGCTCATTAGCCCACGTCTTCAGGTCAACAAACTTTAGGTCAACATTTTGATAAGCAACCTTTCCAATGAAATTACGAAATACTATAGCAGCGATGGCGAACGAATTGGCAAGCGACGAAATATTGTCGGCACGTCATCGGCTGAGAAACCCGACTGCACCTTTGAATGGCAGCATACACTGTCTTCGAAGAGCCTATAAAGTGTTTCCACCGGACACTAATCCGTGATTAAGACCAATATTCGCTGAATCCCGTCTAGTTCACGAGATTAACCCATATACGAATTTTAATCACTTTACGAACAGATTAAAAAATTAATCGTGCAATAAGTCTCTTCCACGCATGCGTTCTAAAAGGCTATGTCACAACGCTGCGTTGTCTTTTGCTTTGTCCCGTTACCTTCCCGTTGCTTTACAACCGCGTTGAAAATATACCATTCGAAATACGATTAAAAACCATACAAAATGCCAACAAATCAACAAAAGCACAAGCTACCGCGAAAGCCAATAATTCCATGTTCACAGAAACGTCAAATCGCATGCAAAAATTCATCGTGTTGATTTTTTTTGCGTTCTCAAAACTTTCTTACGTACAAGAACGTAACGACGGATGGTCGAAGCAAAGTTGTGGTAGCTCCCATTGAATTTAGTGCGTTTAATTGGAAAACTTAAATTCAAACACACTGAGTTCAATACAGCTTTTAACAGTTTGACGTCTGCTGTATTTTCGAGTTTGGGGTGCCAAACAAACTACCTTTTTATATGGAAAACGAACAAAAATTACACCTAAACGTAAATAACTATTTAAAAAATGCAACTCTGTGTTTCGATGAACGGGAAAGTTGTAAACTTGGTCAGCCTTCCTAGGTAATGCTTAAAACATTTTCATTATAAAACATGGAAAGGATTTGAAAAGTGTTGTTTGTGTTGTAGAAACAGTGTATACGGCCACAAAAGGGTACACGGATTCAAGGAGATCACATCTTCGGAATACTTTTTCGATACTTTCCACTTTGGGTCAATCTAAAGAACGGAATAAGCACAATAACTTCTTTCCTTATCGGCACACTTTAGGTTGAGTAGTTTATTAATAATTCGCACTTTTTCGGAAACGTTTGCATTTTTTCATAACGGGTGATTTTTTAAGAGGTTGAGAACTTTAAAAAAAAAAAAACACAAAAAATTATTGAAATATTGAAATATAAATTTAATGTTTAAAGATAATTTCATGCAAATGTTGACCGCGGCTGCTTCTCAGGTAGCCCATCCGCTGAGTCCAATTTTGGCATACTCTTTCACACATATCGGCCGGTATCTCACGAATGAATGGATGTTGGCTTCCAGTGCGTGAATCGAAGCGGGCTTGTCCCTATAGACATTAGCCTTGACATACCCCCACAAAAAATAATCTAATGGTGTCAAATCGCACGATCTAGGCGGCCAATTCTTCCAATTTTCTGAATAGACTGCTCAGAAGGTCGAGAATGCCGACCATAAAATGGAAGCAGCGCGCGATGAACATTTCGAACCGAGCACGACTTTTGATAGTAAAATTCAATAATTTGCAAGCGTTGTTCATTTTTAAGACGATCCATGGTTAAATTGCAAACCAAACTGAAGCTGTTTGACAGTGACACAAGGTACTAAACACACGTCAGCTGTCAAAACCAGTGTTGCCAAAACCAAACCAGCTAAAAAATCACCCTTTATAAAAACGCGATTTGCTTGGCATCCCGCGGTCGCAAAATGTGAAAGACGTCAGATTTTGACAGCCATGGTAAAAGGTCTATAGGAGCTACCACAACGTTGCTTCTATCATCCGTAGTTATGTTTTTTTTTTTACGGAAGATAGTTTTGAGAAAGCAAAAAATTCTTTACGTGCATCTTGTCATTTCTGAGAAGCTAAAATTACTTGTGGTAAAGGCCACGTCGGGACAAAGCAAATGGCAACGCAGGTTTGTTACGTAGCCTTAAATCAAACCGTACAGAATTCTAGGTGTTCTCTTCGTTTTCTAATGAAACAAATCGAACAAACCCTTTTTTGACAGCTGGGTACCATCAAATCAGCTGTGTTTTTTGTGTAAAGGAATGTGCAGAGCAGTTGATGTGGATTTGGTTGGAAATGCACCGAGGAGTGCACATTGCAACAAATGATGGATGCTAGTTTTGATACTGCTTTTTGGACCCAAATACTATTAACATATTTCACATTTTCTTTTTCTATTTTTGATATATTTCATTTCGTATATTTAAAGAATCGGTTGCAATTAAATATGAGCTTCATTATTCTTGATTCTGAGTTGCCCGGGAGCCAAAAAAAAAACTCAAGTTTACAAAACATTGCCATTTTACACCACAGGATGTCTGCTCTTAATTTAAGTCAATCTTCTCTTCTCCGGTGGAAACATTTTGGGATTAACTTTTAATCTTACTACGTTAAGCTCTGTTTTATGTGCGATGGAAATACCCTACAAGAAAACGTTAAGACTGCATGCTGGCACCCCAGTGGCACAGGCTGTTTATTCCTTGTACAAATGGCACGGGGCTCTTAAAAGGTTTGCCATCCCTGTACTATAATAGTATCAACGTGATTTTTGTTGTCACTAAGTTTGTAGGATGAGTTCAAAAAATAAGATCACGCTTATCCAAATCCCTGAGACAGACATTTAAGCCCAATGCCAAGAATACTTCTTTCCTAAGGTTTTAAATTATTGAATTTATTTTTGTC
The DNA here is from genome assembly GCA_947623515.1 of Neoascia interrupta. Lineage (NCBI taxonomy): Eukaryota > Metazoa > Arthropoda > Insecta > Diptera > Syrphidae > Neoascia > Neoascia interrupta. Next base: position 223,027,148 of record OX392462.1, read on the forward strand.
ATATATAAATTTTTTGGGTGTCATTGATTTATCTCTACGACAACACCGTAACCAAATCACACACCTGTGGTGGTTTATAAGCTCAATTGTATTTTCTACTTATTTTTATTATCCCATTAAACACTTCCATTATCCATTCCATTTCTGACATATCAATCCCGAATGGGTGTTCAAATGCTGTTGAAACTTTGCGGCGCCTTTTGAACCATAAATATAGTTTGGTTGTGTTGTTTTTGTTTTATTTCTTTTTTTTACACACTACGCTCCATATCTACTCATAAAATTATATAGATTTTTGACGGGCTCCACTTTATGGTGTGTACAACTTTATTCAGATGAAAAATGTTGTCAAGTGTCTGTCAAAATGTTATGGCGATCGAAATATGGATTTTTCGGTGTAAAAACATTTTCTTTGCATTTTTTTTTACCTTTCAAGTGTACCAACGTAATAAAGTTAGATTGGAAAATGATTCCATTTACGGGATATTTGGAGTTGTGATATGCCTTAAAACAACTTAAAACTAAATTTATTATTGACGTTACACTAAAAGTTTTACGTTTTCAAAGTGTTTTGGACAAGCTTAATGAAATGGTTATTGAATTCTGGTATTGCCCAAAATTGTCTGCAAGCTGTATATGGGAAATAGCTATGATCGAATTCATGTCAAATTTGTGTAAATAAGGTTGGTGCAACTGTTTGAACTTATGCGGGAACCACAAAGCAGCCTGGGTTTGGCCTCGGCTTGACGTTTACAAGTTCAGCCACACGATTTCAGTGTTTCCTAACACAATGAAGCTCGGCTTCAAAATGTTGTTTGCAAAAGGAAAGAATGCGCAAAGACAAAACGTAATGCTACGTAATGAGGCTCAGAAGCCCATCACGAGTTCAGATGTGCTGAACTTTTGCTTCGTATGAAACAAATGGGGGTTGATCTCGGTCGCACAAACGAAGTCAATCAGCCTTTGGCTATATTTGTATAAGTGTGTTGGTCATGCACGGATATGACGCAGAGTATCTGTGTGTCTACATCTTGGGCCAAATTGCGTATTATTTATTTATTAGTGTTGGACATGAACGCACCACATAATTATGTACACAGCAGTAGCTACCAGGGCTTTTGGCTGTGTGCGTATTTTTAATTTATCGTGGCATGCTTGGAGAACGTAGTGAATGTATACTAAAAGCTCTCTCTCCATGAGAGAAATGTCATTGCTGCTTGTGGTCCCCGCTTAAACTATTTAAAAACTGAAAAATATGCAATTACAACGAGAGAAGGTGCAATAAAAACTCTTATGTGTGACACGTTTCTTTTCGGTGCTTAAAATTTTGGGAGGCTTCGGGCTATATTGGTTGTCAGGGATTATTGCGTCAAATGAGTTTTACAATCTTCTTTTTTTCAATGGGAATTTTGAGCTTATTTGATTTGGAAATTGTTCATCATTCCTATGCCAATCTACCTACCAGTACAAATCCGCGTCTTCGATAGCCGTGTAAACAAATAGCTCCTCATCGTATTTTAAAATTTCAATTTTCTAACAGTACTGACGGCGATTCTTTCAATCATATTTTTCGCAATCAATTACTGCTTTTCTCGGGGGGTTTCGAATCAAAGATTCACTTTCTTTTGCGCGCCATGCAGACAGCATAATCAGTTTTCATAAGTAAGCATTTTCCATCTCCTGTTGCAATGTTTTCTCCGTTTTATAAAATGATACATTCCAGAATATCAATTTTATTCGCCACCCCTAGGCGTCTTAGCAACGAATCGAAGTCTTTTTGTATTAAATTGCAATACATTTTTCTACGATAAGTGATGCCACTTCCTTTCATTTTGCTTTAAAAATTCTCCGCAGTAAAAGGATTTATTGAAATTTATAAAATCTTAAAAACTTGTTTTAAATATTTCAAGAGGAGACAAATGTTTTATTAATGTTGAAGCTAATTGACGTTCTGTAGTGTTTGATATTTTTGACCAAACACTTTTTTTTGGTTAGTTCAATCCATTTTAAAGTCCCTTGCAAGTTTATTCGAATGGATGGGCTGACATACTTTGTTTGCGCGTCATATACCCTTTGGCCTCAAAATTTGATGAGTGCGTTAACATTGCATTTGAACGACCACCATCGAGGATGTCGCGTACAATATTGACAAGAGCCCATTATCCTTAATTGAATTTCGGTACTACAACCTGCAAATGCGTGTCGTTCTGCGTCATTAGCTGCAAATAACAATGATATAGAGAGTTGAAAATTGGATCACATTTGCGGGCCAAATGCGTTAAGTGTGCACCTAATAGCGTGAGAACCATAATTAATTGAATGTGTATTAGGGGACACATCAGCGCCATTTGCTTTTGTGCAATATGCGGCTGCTAACTATATGTTTCAAAATTTAATTCTTATTGGTTTTGCAATGGGCTGACATCAGTCAGTTGATTATTTTGGAAAGTTATCGCCGCCATGTAAGCAACCATGCGCCGGATAACAAATGTCTTTGAAGAAGGCCTGGTTGGGAGACAATACGCGTCCTTACAGACGAGAGCATATGTATAGAACCTAAACCACACAGAAGGGTTTGTTTAGAGCTTTATCCTCAGGAATAAGCTCGTTTTGTACTAGGGCATATTCGTTTTAATGCATAGTTTTTTACACAGTGAAACCGTCGGGGAGACCGTCAGGAAAATTAATTAAGCCATGTCCGTCCGTCCGTCTGTCCGTATGTTAACAACTTTTAGGCCTTAAACTTACAACTAGAGAGCTAAAATTTAGTAGGTAGATGAGTTTTTAAGCCTATTGGACCAAATCAAGTTTGACAATTAGTCGAATCCATCCACAGGCCCATTACAGATCTGCATGTGTGTATACCTACAATTAAAAAAATAACAGTGATAGAAAAAGGTTTTATATCCCACAGGTAACCACGCCCACTTTTTAACCATTTTAAAATAAAAATTCATATTCAAATATGAAATTCATATCGAATTCATATTCATATCACATTCGTATTCATATCAAATTCATATACAAAAATATTTATGAAATTTGGAGAAATATTATGTATCACAAAATTTAGGGATTCTCTAAACAATTTTCTTCATTTTTGATTTTAAAATATGTGTCTCCGCCCCTTTTTGTGGGCGTAGTTACAAAAAGAGTATTTTTTTTTGTCAAAATGCATGGCTTTCTGTCCGAAATTGATGTAAAGTATTGCATAAAGCTTCCAAATCTAATATTTTTTATCCCGCCCACTTTTTGGAGGAGTGGAAATTTCTTTTTTAGGTAGAGTAGGGTATTTTTAAATCCGTGCGTCGCAGACGGACTCCAATCGCGTTATTCCTTCTGAGCGGTAGGTCGTAGACGTAGACAGACAAAATAAGGTGCGTTTTTAAACTGCGAAATAATCGGAGAACCCAACCGTCGAAATTTTTTAAGCGCAGTTAAATTCATCGCAATTAAACAGTTAAATTCAGCTATAAGTATATTTGAAAAATGCATTAAATAATAAATAAAAAAATAAATAGAGTGGCACAACAGCTCGAGGTGAACCAGGGCCAACTTCTCAACAATGTATGCTGGTGTGTTAATTTCTTTTACATACAAAGGGACCTACAATTTTTTGCCGAATCCGAACGGCACTTTGAGAAGTTTTTCAAGACAAATGATACTCTCGGAGGGCTTGTCAGACCCTCGCGGAGGTGGGGACCGTGAAAAAGAACAAGTCTTTTTTTTTTTTTTTTTGAGGTGACGATGGCAGGATTCGAACCCAGGCCTCTGGCGTAGTAAGCACACACACTAACCACTACGCCACAACACCCCCAAATGCATTAAATGTTTTTCAATATTTTTTTCAAGAAGCTTAGCAGGCAAGAAGAAAAAAAGAGAAACTTAAGTTAAAGTTAAGTAGATAACTTTAATGAAAAAAGTAAATTTCTTAAAAATATTTAAAAGTTTTTGAGAAATTAAGAGCTGCAAATGGGTGAAGTTTTTCAAAGTAACATAAAGTAAACCAAATGCTTATGTCATATTTCTCAGAAAAAGTTTTAATGCTGTCGTTTTGAAGAATTTTCGAAAAAAAGCAAAAATTCATGAAAAAACATGTGTCCCACCGCCTTTATTTCCGGTGCTGTTTGGACAAATCATATGAAACAAATCACACGTATTAGAAATTATGCAAAATTTTAAGGAAAATTATAGCGCATTTAAAGTTTCAAAACCTCCTGATATTCAACTCAAAAACATAAAAACAGTTTCAAAAACAATTTTTTAAATCTTCTAGTATCTAACGGTGTAAGCAATATTCTTCAAATTTAGTTAAAGTACAAAGCCAATAAAAAGAAAGCAAGTTGCGCTTAAAAAATTAAAATTGCGGTTTCTAACCTGAGTTTTTCGAAGCCTATTTATAAGGAGAATTAAAAAAGGAGCTGGTTTAACCGTTTTCGCAAAAACAGGTGGCAGTAAAATGTTAGAAAAACATCCAATATAGCGGAGGTAGTTGAAAAAGTTTAGCAGGAACTTAAAAAAAAAATTCTAAATAGTTAAAGGGTGATTTTTTAGCTGGTTTGGTTTTGGCAACACTGGCTTTGACAGCTGACGTGTGTTTAGTACCTTGTGTCACTGTCAAACAGCTTCAGTTTGGTTTGCAATTTAACCATGGATCGTCTTACAAATGAACAACGCTTGCAAATTATTGAATTTTACTATCAAAATTCGTGCTCGGTTCGAAATGTTCATCGCGCGCTGCTTCCATTTTATGGTCGGCGAGTTTGGTGAACAGTTAATTTCACGTTTCGGGCCGGTCAATTGGCCACCTAGATCGTGCGATTTGACACCATTAGATTATTTTTTGTGGGGGTATGTCAAGGCTAATGTCTATAGGGACAAGCCCGCTTCGATTGACGCACTGGAAGCCAACATCCATGCATTCATTCGTGAGATACCGGCCGATATGTGTAAAAGAGTAAGCCAAAATTGGACTCAGCGGATGGGCTACCTGAGACGCAGTCGCGGTCAACATTTGCATGAAATTATCTTTAAACATTAAATTACAAGGTTCAAACTATCGATAAATATTTCATTAATTTTTTCGAATATTTTGTGTTTTTTTTTTAAAAAAAGTTCTCAACCTCTTAAAAAATCACCCGTTATTTCATGGATTCGAGTTTCCTCGCATCTAGCTTCGAAACGGTATAAAGTATAACTTTGAAATAAATAACGAGCATAGTCCATCGTCTTAGACTTTACAACTATAGCGAACTGCGAAAGTTCAATAACTTCGATGAAATACTCAAAAACATAAAAAAAACTTTCGAAAACGATTTTTTAACCGTTTCTAGACAATCTTATTTAACTTTGGCTGAAGTATGAAGCGCTTACAATGCAAATTTCCAGCATTCAAAAATTTTTAAAATTGTCGTTTTCCACCTCAAGTCTTTAAACCTATTTCACCAAACGAAATTGAAAACGTCTTGTTTCACCGTTTTCTCAGAAATTCATGTCCGCAGAATTTAAGAAAAGTGGCCAATGGAATGCAGCTGGTTGTAAAACTGAAAAAAGCCTAACGGTAGGTAGTTAAAAAAATATATTATTTCTGTTTTATGGATTTTAAATTTTAAAAATGTTAAAAAAGGCCAAGAAAATGTAAGCTTCTATTTTCAAAACGGTAGCGCACTCCCTCATGGCTTGTAACATATATGAAATTTGATTTATATATATTTAATTTTTAATTTTGACAGTTGTAGATATAGCATTAGATATTTGACTTTTTTGTATATCTAGTATATGCCTCCGCCGACTTTTGTGGGCGTGGCGTTAAAAAAAGTGATTTTAAGAGTTAAAAACGCGGGTTTTTAGGCCGAAATGTATGCAACTACCTAGTATGCACCATTCAAAAGTTATATTTTTATATAACGCTCACTTTTTGGAGGCGTGTCAGTTTCCTTTTTTGGTAGGGTAGGGTATTTTGCAATCTGTCACAGACGGGCTGAAGTTTTTACATACGCACTGTTGCACTTTCCCCCTTGTTTTTTTTTTTTGTCAAATTTCATATTGAAAAACAGTAATTTTGAGTTAAAATCCCTTAAAAAGTAGGCATGGTCAATGTAAGGGCCAAACTTTTCTGCTACCTCAAAGAAAATTACAAGGCAATGTCACATACCAAAAATTAGTGATCTAAAGGAATGGACTTCCAGCCCACTCCCCAACTCTTAGCGCTCTAGCTTTAAATTTAAGACCTTAAATTTGTTAAAATACGGACAGACATGGTATAACAGATTCTCCTGTCAGTCCCATTTATATAAAAGGTCTTCGGGGTCTACGGTGATTATTTCACTGCATTACAAATTATACATCAAACTTAATATACCCTGATTAGGACATAAAACAATAAAGGTAGAGTTTTTTGCCAGCCTTTTTTTTTAATAACTAAAGATTCGCCCAATATAAGAACAGGAGACAGCACTACGAAAAAAAGTGCGCAACCGACTGTAACATATATCCCAGAAATAACTTTCATTCTCATCTAAATGCTCATCTAAATTCATACTTGGCGGTCTTTTCTCTGAAATACCTACGTCAAAACACGTTTTAAAATTTTCTAACCAAAATCAGACTTAAGCTTTGGCCTAAGCTATGGTTGTTCTATATGATGTGCTCAACATCGGCTTTTAGAACAAAGTTTTTACAGGTTTAAGTCCTAAACACGTTGCGAACGGGCACATATCTTCCATTTTTCATTTCTCTAAAACTAACGAAGGTACCTAAATAAAAAGTCTTTATTTCATTTTAGGACGGACCTCTAAAAAGCAAGGGGTACCCTCTAGTCCCAAGCTTATTGCACAAAAACATAAATCTGAGAAGTGCCCATTTCACATGTTTGCTTAAAAAATCAAACGATCAAGTTGCGAATTCAGTGAAGCATGGCAAAGGACTATCGTGGAAAACTACAGAATCCTATAACGCCTCTCAGAACTTGTTTCGAACTCATTCAGAAAATGTACATACATCAATAGCAATTCCCTTCCAGCACTCTTGTCTGAATTAATTCCATGTGTACGTACCTTTAGGTACAAAAGTTAATGAAGCAAATCGTTCGTTTGGAATTGCGGATACAGAAAATCTGTGTGCGGCATCCCAGCTAAGTAGTGGGTGGGCTTAAGGGAAATAAATCCGAAACACTTGACTTGTTAATTGGAAAAAAAGTTCCCAACTCCGGAAACCCTTCAAATACTATCGCAGTTCACTGACTCGCCAGCTTAAGCCCCAAAGTAAAATTCCATCGCAGACGGATTCGATTTCAACAAATACCCTCAGACGTTTGCAAAAAAAAAAATCAACAGATTAAAAAAAATACAAACACAACTGTGTATAACCTTAAAGGAAGAAAAAGTCCTTCGCCTATCCCAGCAGCCATGTAAATGTCACACCTTTACACATCATCAATCATCATCCCTTCACATAATGACGAAAGGATGGATGTAAATCATCAGCCATATTTCAGGATAATCATCAAGCATCACCAGCAACGATGTGAATCAATTAACTTGGGGATGAATCGGTGTGCGATGAACATGTCAGCAGCAGATGTCTACACATCCATTGTGCGGGGATATATAGAAAGCGATTCATTTTCTTGGCCAAAACTTTAACCTTTAAAGGTTAATAGCTTTTCTTTCTCTTTCACCAAAGGATGCGGCAAGGATAATCGCTGCGACCACCAACAAATTGAAAAGTTTAACCCAAAAGTTTTCGGCCGCCCCCCTTATATAATTGAATAGGCCGTAGGTAGACACGAGAAAAACTTTGATTAAGGGGAGGCTGACGGATATAAGGGATGCAAACATCAGGGACCCTTTTCTTATCCCCATGATAATGGCCCCAACAATGGGATGTGAAAGGATGAAAGCCATCATCTCGCCCGACCAACTTAATCGGTCTCTTCCATTAACAGCTTATTACTGTGAAGAGTGTTAACCTTTTGTTGGTTATGCTGCAAGGGGAAATCCTTTAACAAATAGCACTCATCCTGTGAATCCTTTCACCGATGATTGGCCTTGACTATGACATTTGTAATGAGGTAATGCGATTAGGGGTTACGAATTAAATGGCAAAACGATACGAGCCATTTGAAAATCAACCGCACTTTCGCGGTTGCGTGTATTTATTCCACGCAAATCAGTCGATGAAATAGTTGCGGTAAGTGTGATGGTGTGTGTGGTTCCCACGATTTCTGTGGCAGACCTACAACCCACCAATAAATTGCGAGACCACTCAGATTGAATAACGACTTGACAACACGATGAAAGCAAATAATTTTTGTTCGCTCATCTGGAAAAAATAAATGCATAAATCAGGCAGCAAGCGATTGGCCCCAAGTGGATAAATCCAAGTGGAATGTGGTGTATCCGTATTTTTGGGATACGTGCGCCTTTGGAACATATATTACAGAGCTCAACTGGCATATTTTGCATTCCTTTGTCGATTCCACTTGCGCGAGATATGAATTTTCTCACGACGGTGTTGATGGTGTTGTATAGATGAACAGACGATATTTTTCGGATTGGAATTCCCAGTCCTAATGATGCTCCCACTCAAATCCCAGAAATAAGACGAATCGGGGGAAGGATGCTAAGATTGCTGTTGAGGCGTTTCATAAATTCACTTCCACAGAGTGGCTGGATAAATCAAGTTTTCTAGTGTTATTCTGTCTTAAAAGTCCCAGAAGTAATAAAAGAATCCTTTTAGTCAGAGGACTTAGTGGAGCAAAATGTAGTTTGTGGTTGTGATTCTTCATTGTTAGAATGACTTTCTGTTTCTTTTTTCAGAATACAACACTCTCAGACTCCCGAACACATGCGGGGTGCAAAGGATATGTTCGACTTAATAGAACGGGTTCAGTGCTCGAGGCTTGATGATCAAAGATGTGTACTCCCAACATATTTTTCACAGGTAAGAGGCCCTCCAAGAGGAATGCATTATGTAAGTGGAGCACTAAAGGGTGTTTGGGGCGTGATGTTGCACATTTCCACAAGTGCTTTAAGTTGTTTTCAGGACAGAAAAGTGTTTTGTCCTCAATTGCAAGAATGCGCAGCCCTCCAGAAGACATCATTACGACTTAATTAGAAACCAGCCCATTATGAAATTAGGGAAAAGGGAGCGGGTATTGAAACAATCTAAGCAATACAGTCAAGCAAATAATTGAAAAAAAATGTTTGAAGTATTAAAAAATCTCGTAAATTTTATAATCCTTTTTTTGCTTATCTTGTACAAAATAATCTTTTAATATTATACTTTCAGCTTCCTTTTTGAGCTGCTCAAGGGGCCTTTTGCTGTCACCCTCATGGGAGTCTAAGTGCAGCTTATAATCGACCATGGCGAGAGGAAATGGAAACAAGGATGGCTGCAAAAGAAGCTCACCAAAAGTACTTAGTACGTAGAATAGAAACTATAAAGTACCCCATATGTTACTAATCACCAAAAATGCTTTGATATAATGGAAGAATTGTTTAAGTGCATTTTTATTAGAACGTAAAACTGAGTCAATAATGTACATAGAGGTTTGAAATGTAATCATTAAACGGTGTTATTTGTTTGAAAAGGGGGTTTTTATTCGAAGTATTATTCCTGGCTGTTAAAAAACTATTGCGGCTAATGTTACTTTAAAGGACAAAACAACAAGTGGCATACATGCCAACAGAGTATTCCCAGCCCAAAAACCAAATTAATGAAAGAAGAACTCAAGAAAACAAACACGAACCGAAACGAGCACCTGGAAATTGACGATCATACTGGCAACACACTGGACTTGTTTTTACCCTGCCACTGCCAACCCAATAGCCACAAATACTCTGCGGAAGTTTTCTCTTATGGTTCTTCAAGCCACTGTCACTGTTTCATTTTGAGAAATTTCCTCGTAGGCAAACGTCAAAACAAGGAAATGACTCCTAAGAGAAAAGTATGGCAACGTGTATGAAGCCTCAAAAGCATTTTCAAAAGTTTTAACTGCTCACTTTGTTTTCTCGGTAGCCATCTATAAATGCCACAGCCAAAATGAATTCTCCTAGGAAGGAGAGGAGATATTACCCCTAACAGGGCTAAGAGTATAAAGCCGAATGAGAGCTCATGGTATGATTGGAGCTGTAAGTGAGCGCTCAACCTGAATGAGGCTTACTATCGGTCCTTCAAGGCCAACTTCTCTGTAATAAACCGGAACGAGTTCAAATAAACCAAAAATAATTGCACTGTCGTGTAAAATGTTATATGTACCAAAAGCTGAGGCGGAAAATTCAACAGCGTCCCAGAGGCAATCAGAACTCTAGTCATTCGCGAAATATGTGTAAAATTGAAAACTGAAAAAGAATGGCCGCCGGCTGGTCAGTTCCGAGAACAAAACCAATCTCCTCGCAGCAAACGTTGCTCCCACCTTAAGTCAGCAGTCCATTAAATAAACACTACTATCCCCCAAGGCTCTGTTTTGATTTTGACAACGACTCTCTTTCTCTTTTTCATAAGGAATCTCTTGCCTCCTAATTCTAATCCAATCGAATTCACTCCTTTGCCGATGACAAAGGAGGAAGAATAACCTTTGGCTTAGAATTGGGATTAGCACAAGCCGATTAAAAATAAATCCCGAAGTGTCTCCACCGCCGAAATATAAGATTAGTTATACACGGTCACTCTTTTTTTGGCTCCAAAAAGTGAGTGACAATGACATTTTCCAAAATTTTCCAACAATTTTGCTGTAAAAAACCCAATTGAAAACGTATTGTGACAGTGACAGAGCTGTCATATAGGTGCGTGGATAGTTTTAATTTCCTTTTTCGAGTCTCAAACTCTTATGAAAGTTTACTTGAATGAGATTAATTTTTACCTACTTTCCGAGAGGACTTTAAGTTTTATGTTTAATCTCGAGATTTATTGGAGATAAGTTAAACAACTGCGCTATTCGCGGATTAGTATTCGGTGGAGACATTTTGAACCAAGCTTTTGAAATGAACTCGGTCTCACGATCAGAAAGTTGGACTCGGTTCGAGAACCAGAACAAGAACAAAAACGGGAAAAGTGAAATAACTTATTCTCACGAGCGATATGGACTCAGTTCGAAAACCAGGAAAGGACTTGGACAAAAGCAAGGTAAATGTAATGAGCTAGGTCGCCAACCAGAGAGATCATATCGAACGAATTGAGAAACTGCGAAAAAACCAATTTTAGAGAACTAACGGCAGAAAATTTTACATTTTTGTATGCAAGTAAATTAATTTAAGTAATTTGTATGCAATACTACAAACTGGTTCCATAAAAATTCCGTGAAAGACAAATTATTGCATTTCAAACTTTGTGACGCGACCAAAAAGGTTGACGCCGCGAGCTGTCAAAGTTTGTTGTTAAGTTTATTTTTAAGTTTATTCTTAAAGTTAATACATATTAAGAAAATTTTAAGAATAAACTTTATTCTTAAAGTTTATTAATTAGTATGCAAATTTATAGGTTTTGGTTACCCTAATATTTCTCTGCAAAACTGTCCATCGTTCTGGGTGTAAATGCCCTAAAATTTTTTTGTTCACAATCACTGAATTCGTTCTCTCGCGCTCATGTGTACAGTCCTTTGCAAAAAGGCTCGATCGAGAAAAATTCGAGAATCAGAAAAAAATTCGGCCGCACCCGGGAAAAGTAAATGACTTTTCACGAACAGAAAGATGGACTGATTCGAGAACCCGAAAATTGTAGCAAAGCAAAGATGGATTTAATTCGAAAACTAGTTCTTCATAAAAGCCAGGAAAAGTAAACGAACTTGGTCTTACAGTAGCGATCAGTAAGATGGTTCAAGAAATAGAAATAGGCGCCGTCCACAAAGATGGAATTCATTCAAAAACCAGGACCAAAGCAATGAAAAGATAAAGACCCCGGTTTCACAACCAGAAAGATGAACTCGGCCAAACCGGAAACGAAAAGTATATGAATGTATGAATTCGGTCCTTCGATTGAAAGGTGGACTTTTATGGAGCCACAAGAAGTAAACGTAACGAAACAAGCAGGAAGCAAGACGGGGAGACACGCCCCCGTACATTTATTTCACTGCGTCAGAACAAAACTTTGGAAAGCAGGATTTTGCAAGGCACAGTTTTGTAAAAAGAATTTTGAGTCAACCGGGACTATGACCCCTTGCAATCATTGTTGAGTAAAATCCATCTCTCAAAACCCCAAAACAAAGTGTGGTCTCGTAACTGTTGGCCTCCAAATGGGAACTAGCCTTGTTGATAAGGTTTGGTTGAGGGGGTTGCTTAAGGTCGAAGAGGAGATGGGGCGGTCAGTGAGGAATAGTTCCTATATGAGAGGAAGCCCGGCAGGGCAACCGATTTCGGTATAAGTCCGAATTTGTTGCTTCTCTGTTAAGGATTATCCTCGGGGATGGGAAGGTGCAGGGGTATCCGATTCGGAGGCTGATGTAGGGTAACCGTCTTCGGTGTAAACCCGTACTACAGGCGACTCGCGTTAGAATTTGGGGGGAGGGTAGGGGTAACCGAAGCAGTATAAACCCGTACCAGTGAGAATTATGTGTTGGTGATCCCGTGGGGGTGGAGAGGTGAGGGCAACCGAAGCGGTTTCTATATCTTTCCCTCGCGTCGAGTTTAATTAGATTTAGATCTTTAGTTTGCTATTGCCCCTAAGTGAGAGTTAGCCTTAAAGATTGGAGAGCGCAGGTGGGGGTAACCGTTGCCGGAGGATGTTTCTTAGTTGAGGACGCTGAGGTAGGGTAACCGTTTCGGTGTAAGCCCGTACCTCAGGTGACTCAAAAATTAAACTTTGTGGGGAGAGCTGAGAGCGGAGAGGTGAGGGCAACCGAATCGGTATGAGCCCTGTTGGACCAGGCCAGTACTGTTGGGAAACAAGCTTGGGGGAGGTGTTAATGGAGTATATTTGGCGCCCCACTGTAAGGTGCTTGCTCGCCTATAGAGTTTCCATTTGTGGAGGCGGGATGGGTTTTGTGACACACAATTATGCGTTTAGCCAGTTTGACCCGGAGATAAAGTTCATTATCCTCTTTAGATCGACTCGAAGAAGTATTCACCTAAAGTTTTCCTTCTCAGTGCCTATAGGGCGGGACAGTTGCAGAGAATATGAATCATGGTCTTTTCTTCCTCCTCATCCCTGTAACTTCTGCTGAAATCGTTAAAGGGAGCCGCAAGTCTTCTGGCATGTCGCCCTACCAGCCCAAACAGTGGCCTGTGAGGGCCACAATTATCTCTCTAAATTCAGTCTATTGAAGGAGATAAGTCTCTTTGCTTTCCTACGATCAAGCTCTGGTCAGATCCGTTTGGAAGAAAGACATGTGCTTGCTTTTCCACCTATTGTTTGCCATTGTGATGGCTTCGACGTCAAGGTGGAACTTTATCCAGTTTATGGGTGCGGCCGGTTCCGTTGTATGAGTCGGGTTAGCATAAGCACCTTCTCCAGCTAGTTCGTCGACTCTGCAGTTGCCTGGAACATCCCTGTGGCCTGGAACCCAGCACAGGGAAAAGTCGCACCTGCCAGCAATCTCGTTGAGAGATTCGCGGCATTGCTTTACGAACTTGGATTCTATCGTTGGCGATTCCAAGGCTTTTATTGCAGCTTGGCTGTCTTTATAGAAAACAATAGCGCTGTAGTCTATTGAGTTAATTAAAAACTAGGCCGCGGCTTCACGAACGGCTGTAATTTCTGCTTGAAACACACTGCAGTGATCTGGTAGGCGCTTGGAGATACATAGGCCTAGAGTACTGGAAAAGACTCTTGATCCTACTCGAAGTGCTGTTTTCGATCCGTCAGTGTAGATTTCTATTGCAGATGCATTTAAGACCTCACCAGACTCCCAGGCGGTTCTGCTTGGAAATTTGGTATTGAATTTGACATTGAAGTCGAGGTATGGGACAGCGTAGTCCGAGTTGCGAAGGATGGTGTCGTGGCCGTTCAGGATGCTAGCATGTCCCATGTTGTCACGAGTCAGTTGCGAGGATTCCCTAAGCCTAAGTGCTGCTTTCGCTGCCATCCCTTTGCCGTAGATGTCAATGGGAAGAAGATGGAGCATTGTGTCAAGCGCAGCCGAGGGAGTTGTTCTAAGAGCACCTGTGATGTAAATACAGGATAGTCTTTCAACTTTCTCTAATATAGTAATGTTGCTACTCTTGTCTAGTGCCTTCCACCAGACTAGTACTCCGTACATAAGTATGGGCCTAACGACTGCCGTGTAAATATCCAGTGCACAATCCTGGGTTGGAGCCCCCAGTTTGGGCCTAGGATTTTCCTGCAGGAATACAGGCCAATAGAGGCCTTCCTTGCACGGTCTTGTATATTCAGTTTCCAACTGAGTTTCTTAGCTTAGATAACTCCCAGGTATCTAGCGTGAACTGCGAGTGACAGTTCAACGCCTTTCAATGTTGGTGGAGTTATGGAAGGTATTCAGTTCAGTCTTTGCTGGGTTTACTCCGAGAACAGTTTTAAGTTAAATTACAATTTAAATTTAAAAGTGTTTTTATTCCATATAACTCGCTCTTATTTATTATACTTTACGTGTTGCTAATTAAATAGTATTATAGTTTAGGGCGTTTATCTCAAGACGGATGTACTTTAGACCGGAGCTGCGATACTAATTATTGTTTATATAGAAGTACTCTACACATCCAATTAGGTCGCGTTGAAACAAAAAAGGCACCAGTTGCCTATACATTTCCAGCAAAGCCCTTTCAATACATATTGGTGCCTATTATTTCTGCAATAAACTTTTTATTAAAATATAACTGAGTGCGTATTACTTTTCAGACTGATATTTTTTTCAATTTCTGATTTATAACTATTTAGTAGAATGGTATTAATTTTTAATACGTATCTACATATTTATTCATACTATTGTATGGAAATTCAATACGATTTTTACTTGCATAGTTTTATTTATACTTTTTGTCTGCTTAACTGTCTGCTATAGACTTGCTCGGTTACTTGTGTTTAAACACATTCAAAATAAGCTGTAATATTTTACATCATTTTTTTATTTATTAAAATTTAACACTTTTTGTACTAAAATTATGGTTTTAATATTCTCAATGTATTGGATTCTTATAAATTTTTGGTGTTGTCCTATATGTAAACCAAAAATTTTTCACCGCGTGTAGGTCTTTAGTTATTTTCCAGCCCAAAGTCGCCCACACTGTTGAAGGCTCCCTTTTCTCTCATTTGCGTTTTCTAGAGAACAGGGAGAATCTTAAATGTCCTACCGACCATTCGCTCAAGATCTCTTCGGTATTCCTGCACCAGATTAAGACATACCTACAAACGTGCAAGCAGATTGGGACCACCAATGAGTCTTTAGAACAGTCCCAAATATCTTGGAAAAAGCTTGATTTTTACAATAAAATTATTCTGCATTGCCTCGTTACTTGATTTTTAATCAGAGAGTACCTATCCCAGACCCACGCTTTAAGTCGTAGAAATTCGTCATAAAAATAAGTGCGATCATTCCCAAAATCAATGATTTTTCATCCGTGAAAAACAAAACCAATCGAACAAAAAACTCGTCGTAATAATCTGGATTTGATTGTTTCTTTTGTGCAGAATTGGTCGGTGCTTTATTATGAAGCCTCATGGTGGATTGATTCCATTGAATAGAAACAACACGAGCGAAAGGATTATGCTTTCCACTATGGCTACAGTCAACATCATCCCCTTATTTTAGGGTGCGCGGAGTACAACAGACCGAAGGGGTGACTTATCGACAGCTGAAATACCCACATATAAATACAATATATTCGACTGTTGAAAGAATAATAAAAACAAGAGGAAATTCCGGTAGTATAATGAAAATTGAAAACATATCATTTAATAGGCTTTACGCACGTAAGCCGATTATCCTTTTTCATGTGTGTAATGCTCAACAAAAACACATACTGACCATTCACATGGTCAACGCATAATCACCACCACCAACCACACCCGTACACTTCCGCCTCCTTGCACAAAAGGATCTAATTTGTGTAATAATGGCCCAGGAGGTGTAATTACTACAATTGTATCGGTCAGTTGTTCATTATTTGCGTTGAAATAATAATTGTAGTAATTCCCATCATATTCAGGATGTTTTGGATTATGACATGAGTAGGATGTCAAGCATTGTACAATATAAGGATGTGCCCTAGTTTGGCCACGGTTGCGTTTTGCAATTTTCTTTTAAAGGTGGTGTGTGGGACTATATATGAGTTCCTGTGGTGAGAGAAAACGCCTCGTGCCGACACTAAACCACTCACCTCGTAATAATCACTCTCAGGTATACCATTACAACTTTCCGAATCACTTTTACTTCAGCAAGGAATTTTTTTTTTTGTAGCTACGTGCCTAGTTTTCACAACCAACAGATCGATAAACACTTGAGAATCTCCAGACTGACGGACGCCGATGGCACCCACCACAAGCAGCAGCCTGATTTCACTTTTATTATCTCTCCTCCACTGCCGCAAAGAATAGTGAAAGTTCAGGAAGAGGGAAATCAATGAATCTTTCTTCGTCCTTGTTACTATTCTAACTTGTTGTTCGCGTATGGCTGGCGCCTTGGAAGTTCCTTCTCCGATGAGTAGGTGTAATTGGCTGATAGGGCAACTTTTAAGGGCAAGCAAACCTAAGTATATGATGCTTTATTCAGATGATCTACATAATTGACTTCTAAGGACTAACTTTTATCGAGTCGCTTAAGGATATGTAGACAAAGCGAGATGCTATCCAACCGCTATTGATGCTTGTGCACCTGCTAGATAAGGCAAACGAATGAGTAGGTGTAAGGTATAAGAATAAGGGATTATGTGCTGATTTTTGATGCGTTGGACTAAGTAAGATTTCAAAAGATAATTTACTGTTTTATACAAGGATTTGTCATGACTCATGTCGGTGCTATGACTTCACTTTCTTATTTAGAAATACGCTGGTTTATGTGTTTATCGATCCAATCCAGTGTTGAAGATTTACGTACCATACAATTTGCTGTCGTATGCAGTGTACATGTTATAGAATCAATTTTCCTGTTAAAGCTGGGTATGAGGCTGATACCAGTAAGTCTTCTAGCGTCAATGTAACTAAAGGTGAGTTTCCATACCCTGGGTATATTGAGTTGAATGTGTGGGATGCTGTGGAAAAATACCAAAGAACATGATAAACCTTCTAGATCGAAACAGAATGGAGAATCGATTAAGCCGCAAACAAATTTTAATTCTGAAATTATATCCGAAGGGGTTAAAAAAAGTTATTAAAAAGTTATACACCTTTATTGTCGACTGGCTATTACCATTATTGCTGCACAAATCGTTCTTCAGCGGTGGAATAATGTTGCTAAATTGAGTCCTCATTTTAGCTTCTTACATCTGGAGTTGAACCAACAAGTCTACGACGACATAAATGGCATTTTGGACCAAAGCATACGAGATCGTATACACCTGAAGAACTCCTGAAGCTGGATCTTGTCACTTGCTTGTTGTACATCTTAAACAACACACATCATCAGCCAGACCAGGTTTGGTATTTGTCAAATCATTTCTCATCAATTAGCTCGATTTGGCAAAAAGTTCTAGACGTGACAATGGAACTGTATCGATGTTACAATCAATGGTATTATAATAAAAATGCTTCCATGTTTAGTGCGGATGTATCTTTCTATATGTATGAAGTTGTTTTAGTTGTGATTAGGTGTGACTGATGAATCACATGACTGATGAATATAAGATACAAGATACAAGGCGACAAATTCGACCAGGTGAACTACGTTTGGCGTCTGTTTATCACTGAATTTATTTATTTTCTGCTATAAGCATTGGTTTTTTCTCAAAGAACAAGAATTTAAAGCAGTGAAAGTAGAAGATTAGGTTTATTTTGCTTTTGAAGTAAATCTGTGAAGATGGCGGGTACTGGGCCTAGATAGGACTTAGTAGATCGCTAAGCAGGTAAACTTGTTGTCAAGAGTCCAGGACAAATACTGGGCAGGTGCTTGAAATGGGCCTACTTGAATAAATATAAAGCAGACAATAAATTTGGGTTTAATGGCGTACACTTGCGCAATATAACTTTTCAAAAACGAAAGCAAAACAAGTGAGTAAGTGCAAAGGTTCGTCTGTGACTAACTTCTACATACCTGACCCTATATACCGTGTAACACCAAATCTTAATTTTTTTTGTCCCGAATTCATATATTACTTGTATAGGCCACGTCCCCAAAAGTGGGTCTGGGCTAAAAATTAAAATCAATCAATTGTAATTTCATTAGAATCATGACAAAATGCGTTGAAACCGAAAATGATTGCAGAAAAACCCGTTTTTTCCGAAACACAACCCTTAGAAGTGGGCGGAGCTTTTATATAAAAAAAATTGGAACAAGTTTACCGTAGGTCCTAGTGGACTTTAGTTGTAAATTTATGCTTATGTATGTATTTCAGTGTCCTGAATACGAATATGTTATTAAAAATTGTCGGTCTCATTTAGCTTAAAAGTTATAGCTATTCAAAGTTTCAATTTTTCCATACAAAGTACCTCATCTTAGACTTTAAATTTGTGCCTAAGAGTATGCTATAGAAATCTGACAAGATTCGCTGTAAAAAAAATTTGCTTTTGGAAATAGCAGTGTTTGGATGGCCCGCTTTGCGGGTTTAAAGGATTTCCCTTTTTCGCAGGGTTTATCCGCTTACGCGACTTCGCCGCTCCGCTAAGGGTAGGTGCCAATTGTCTGGCAGGCGCCTGTGGCCATTTACGGGTATGTTAAAGTTGCACTCTTTTTGAACTTCTTTGGCTAATAACTTCTAAACTAATCGAGACCGACAATTTTTAATAGCATATTCGGAATCAGGACACCCAAATCCATATATTAAGATAACAAAATCCAATACATTCCACTTGGAACTACGGTAAACTTATGCCAAAAAATTATATTATTTGTTATATAATTTTTTTTCAATTTGGAGTAAACTTTCCGAGAAACCTTGTTTTTAAAGATCTAACATGGAAAAAGTGGGCATGGTCGATATTGTGGGCGGTCAAATTTTTGTCCTCTTAGAGATTTTGGGCCATTAATGCTCTATACCAAAAATGTGAGCTCCTATGCCTTGTCTAACTTGATCATTTTGAAAGAAAATTTGAAATAGAGCTTGTCTTACATTGAAGCCAGTAGTGGGCGTCGCCATCTGCGGATTTAACTTATTTTCACGCTTTGTCGATCATATCTCAAAAAGGTCTAAGGGGTCTACGGGGAGTATTTTACAGTGTTACAAACTATGCATTAAAATGAACATACCCTCGGTCGGGTATAAAAACAGTGAGTAAGTGCAACAGTGGGTTGCCGTGGCGTAGTGGTTAGTGTGTGTGCTTACTACGCCGGAGGTCTGGGTTCGAATCCTGCCATCGTCACCTAAAAAAAAAGACTTGCTCTTTTTCACGGTCTCCACCTCTGCGAGGGTCTGACGAGCCCTCCGAGAGTATCAGTTGTCTTGAAAAACTTCTCAAAGTGCCGTTCGGATTCGGCAAAAAATTGTAGGTCCCCTTGTATGTAAAGAAATTAACACACCAGCATACATTGTTGAGAAGTTGGCCCTGGTTCACCTCGAGCTGTTGCGCCACTCTATTTATTTATTTATTTAAGTGCAACAGTGCTCCCGTATCTCACTCGAAATAATCTGTTGTCAAGATAAGACTCTATAAGAGTTCATACATTTTTTTCTGGCAGAACTTTCCGTAGCTTATATTTTAGGCCTTCGTGCCAAACTTTAACAAAGGCTTGGGATACGTCAAGAAAAGCGGTAGAACATATCTTTTTCGCTTCTAAGGCTTTCTCAATTTCATTCGTTATTCGATAGACCTGGTCAATTGTTGAATGTTTGACCCTAAAGCCGAATTGGTGATCCGGAATCAATCGTCTTTCTTCAATTATTATTGGTTGCAGTCGTTTGAGCACAAGTTTCTCGAAGACTTTAGATATAATCGGCAGAAGCGAAATTGGTCTACATGATTTTTTTGTCGTTCGGGCATTTCCCTGGCTTCGGAACCATTATTACCTCTGCGACTTTCCATTGCCATGGAACCTATGAAATTCTCATTGATGCGTTTGTGATGTAGAAAAGCTTGACGAACGCTCTTTTCGGTAGCTCCCAGTAATTAGGTCATAGCCTTGAGCTTTGTAATTTTTCAAATTTCGGATTGTTTGCCGAAGTTCAGACAGTGACACGGTTTTCATTCGATAATTGTCTAGTTCCGCATTGAGATACAGATCGTCGACCAACGGCTCCCCGTCAAACGGTTTCAATGTTTCTTCTAGATGTTCTGCAAATATATCTACTTTCTCTTTGTCGCCTTTTACCCATTCACCGTTGTCTTTTCTTATTGGCGCCGAGTGTACTATGGGCAAAAAGCCTTGGAAATGGACTTCACGGCTCTCAAAAGGGAAAGTTTGACCCTCTATCGGCTGTCAAGTTTTCGAGGCAATTGGTAATCTCGCGACTTTTTAAATCTTGAAGAAAGTGCTTTAATTCGTTAGATAGCCCGTTCAGAATGGTTTTATCAGGAGGAGCTCGAGACAAATGCCATCTCTTTCGCGCCTTTCTCTTTTTGCGTATGAGCTCTTCAATTGGTCCGCTTTTCCATACCCCAGTCTTCAAAGAAGTATATTGTTCCAATCAGCGTTTTGAATAGTTCTAACGAGTTTATCGACTTCATCTTCTATTTCTAAAGGGGTTGTTAGTGGTACATGTAGAAGTACCTACATTTTCTTTGAAGTATTTCCTAAAGCCATCCCAGTCGGTGTTGTTATTAGTTAACCTAGGCGCTCTCTAATTTTTTGCTAGACGTCCGCCGACTTTCAAAACAACTGCCGAGTGATCCGAACAGAGATCATAGCCTACTTCTACATTTGTGAAATGGCGAGGGACCCCTTTTGCGATAAGAAAGTCGACAAGGTCAGGTACTTTGTTTCTGTCGGTTGGCCAATACGTTGGCTTTCCCGTCGAAAGGAAAACCACGCCACGTTTCATGCTAGCTTTGAAGAGTACTCTACCTCTTGCTGAATTGCACTGTGATCCCCAAAAGGTATTTTTCGCATTAAAGTCCCCTCCGATGATAAAATTCGACCCAAGTAAGTCAAAGTGGGGTGTAAGATCGTCGTCCGCTAGCCTATACTGTGGAGGAAAATAACTCGAGGCAATATTATAATCTAGGTGACCTATTTTTACCGATACTGAAATTATTTGCATAGAGTCAAGCTCAATTTCTTCGTTTTTGTAATGCTTAATGCAGTCTTTGATGTAGAGAGAGGATCCGCCTCTCGAATTTTCTGATGGATGATGCGCGTGGTAGTCGATGTAACCTCTAATTTTGGGTCCGGATCCCCTCTTAAAGTGTGTTTCCGAAATCAGGCATAGGTCAATATTTTTTTCCCGTAGAAATACTTCTAGTTCGTCGATTCTCTTTAAAAGACCATTTGCATTCCATGTTAGTATGTTAATGAGCTTCATATTAATGATTTGTTATTCGTTTTGCGAGGTTCAAACTCTAGCTCGCTCAGTTTGTCAAATGTTACTTGATTAACTTTAGTTTGTTGCTCAAGCTTTTCCAATATCATAAATAATTATTGAGATACCGAATCTGTTGTGGCAGGTTCTGGAGGTTTGCTTTTGTGTGACGCGACTTCAGCGTACGATCTTGGGTCGATGAGTGATGATTCCCCCTTTTGCACTTGGACCGGCGACGTTTTTTTGTTGAAGTCGAAGTCTTTTCTTGAGTTTGTATTGTTTTCCTTGTCAATCTCGTATTTCTGATCGATTTTGGAGTTTTCGGCTTGTCAGCTCTAGAACGTTTTGGGGTTGTGACCCTATCTACAATGCGTTGCTTAACAGTTTCGTGACGTTTTTGTAGCTCTATTGCGATTTCGCAACCTCGGTAGCTCGCTGGGTGACTTCCATTACAATTGACGAATAAAAAATAACATTCAGCGCATAAGCTGCGTGTAACAAAAAAAAAAGGGTTTAAAGTACAGACTTCCTCTTGCAAGCAGAATTAGTGTCCGAAGTTGGAGTCAGTTTTTCGACCGAAAAGAGAGGACTCGTTTGGGGCAAAACATGTAAAAATTACTCGAACTTGTCATATGGTCGGAGAGAGGAATCCGGCTTAGCAACAGAAAAGGCCTCGACAGTAGGGAACTTGACAGAGACCAGCAAGGTAAAAATGGCATGATCTCCCCTGTGAAATAGTTTGTAACGATTCCAAATATAACTAGAAATGAACTCGTCAGAAAAATCAGAAATTGACGTAATAAAAGCCAGGAAAGTGAAAACAGAACTCGGCTTACGATATGACCAAAAAATTGTACAAATATACCCTGTTTTGCAACAGAAAATGGGCGCGGCAGAAGGCACAAAAAGCTTAATAGATGTTTCGATCAACGAACTGTCACCTTATTGTGAGAAGAAATACATATACCCTCCAGCAGCCAAAAATGTGACAAGGCTCGGTTTTGCATAGAGAAAAGTGTAAATACCTACAATGTTTTGTAAACTAGGAATAGGCTCGTTCCTTGAACGAAAAAAAAAAGAAACTCCAAACTGAATTTTTAGAATGACTTTATTGACACATTAATAATTACGAAAAATGATCTCCAATTGGCCATTCAAAAAGGCTTCGATCCCGGGTCATCATTAACTTAAAGATGAAGTCTATTCATCTTTTGTCATCCCAAGCAATTTCTCTTACGTTTTTACCTCGCTTCCATTACTCAATTCAAGGTTTTCAAAACGAGATTTTAGGGACGAGTGCTACTTTTAAAAGGCAATACGTGATCTCATGAACACGCTTTCACAGGATGTCCGTGGAAATATTCATTCAACCCTTTTGGCAGCTTATTTCCTTTTCACTTTTCCTTGTATTTATTTACTCGCGCACATTCAATTCTCCTCTTTATTCGGGTCGGGTAGTTCGTTTCATTTGGTCACAGTCGCTTTTTCGTGACACTAGAATAAAGAGAATATAAGTGTAAAGCTTATTATTTTGCTGCAAGGCACGTCCGTAAAGGACGAGAGAAGTTGCTTTTCAATGAAATTCTAAAATTTACTATTAAGGCCACTTACCGCCCTGTCACAAAGTGGTAAGAGATGGTATTTTTCTATTAATCAATTCACAGACCACAGGACTATTCGTGTCGTGGGTCAAATAGTGCTGTGCTTCCACTTTGTTGCCATGTTCCCACTGGTGTCCGACATAAAATCGTATCGTCGGCGTCGGCGCGTCGACAGTACAGGCAAACATAAGACAGTCAGTGTTTGCAATTAAAACCGAAAAGTGCAATCGACCCAGTGGCACAGAATTGCCAGTCCAACATAAAACGCAATTAGTGCACTTTTCATTCATAAATCACGTTCCACATTCTAGGTACACAGTCTTGCATGTTGTGCACTTATTTTTCTCCTACTATTAAATAATGGCACACAGATACTTCTGTTGCAGTATGATGGTGTCTCGGTCCACCAACTGTTTGCTTTGTTTGGTCTGTGAGTTTCACTAGAACGAGTGGGAGATTCTCGCCGTTTGATATGAGGGGGCGAGGTAATCCGACGAGCTACTCCAACAATGCAGCTGTGCATTTGAGGAATCTACCGCCCTTGGCATCAGGAATTTTTACTTGTGGAGTTTTGTGCATGTGGCAGCTTTTATCGTGTACTTCTTGAATTCAAACTGGATCAGCACGAAAAATACGACGAAGGGACGAAAATTTCATTTAATGAATGCGAGATTGCTTGCATGCAGGTGTTGGACAATAGAAAGATATAGATACGACTTGGAATCGCAAATTAATTTCAAATGAGCGCATATATGTAAGCATTTTCTAAATAAGCTTTAAAGTATTTTCGCCCTGATCGATTCTTAGTGTCAACTTGATTAGTTGACACTTTTTTTGGCATATTAAAACTTGCTGACATTTTTGAACTCAATGAAGACTTTTTTTAAAGCGCTAAAGTAATTTTTACTCCTTTTTTTCGAAAAATGGCGACTAAATTGAGGAAGGCCTTCTTGTGTTTTAAGCCCGGTATCACAAGGAACAGGGATAGAAACAGAAACAGAATTTTATACATTAGCAACGCAAAAAGCATTCAGCGAATTTAGGTTTCAGTTGCTAGTGTATGGGATAATGTTTCTGTTCCTGTTTTACGTTGCTTGTGACAACGCGGCTTTACAGTCACTTTCGATCCAGATTTAGTCTCGTTTTAATAAAGGGTTAAGCCCGGAAAACAGTTCTAACTACCTAAACTGTTTTCCTTAATAAAAGAAATGACAAATTAAATAGAACATATTAAACAAAATGAAAAATTCCCAAAAGTGACAGTTTACAGCTCCATGAGCAAGCAATACTCAAACAAACAATCAAAGCCACTTGGGCCTCTATTAAACAAATCGATACGGAGAGAATCAGCTATCCTCTACAGTTATAAAAATAAGCCTTACTGTCAGCTCTTTAACCACCAGCGCAGCGGTTGAAGAGCTGAGTTAAAACTTCAGTGAAAATTTAACTTACTTAACTTAATTTAACTTTAATCCAAGCTTAAACTTTTACTGTAACACCGGTCATCAATACTTTCGAGAGCCAAAGATTTTGATAATTTTGCTGACTTTATTTATTCAAAGAATCAAAACCAACTGCCAAGGTCAGAACCGCCTCTATACCAACATCTTTGTGGACACAATCAAAGCTTAAAATTTTCCTTTTGGTGATTTTTCAATTGATATTTCACAGGAAGGGAAATAAAGGTATTGATACCGAACTTCGAATTCGAATATCGAATGTCAGTTTGCTGTCGGCAGACTGGATTGACAGTTTAATGGCGGGGTGTGTTCATTAGGAGATATAAGACATTCTGCATGTCTTTTCTCGTCATAAGCTTGAGACATAATGTATCCTCCGTAAATCTTCACATTTTGTCGCTATATCGCAATGTTTTTTTAACACATAAGACTCGAAAACATAGAGAAATAATCACCGTTGACCCCCAAGACCTTAAGGGCATATGATCGAGACCGAATCGTAGGTCGAATGAGCCATTTCCGTCCGTCCGTCCGTCTGTCGGTAGTTTTTAGGATTTAAATTTTGAGCTAGGAACTTGAAACTTGATATCTGTTCATTCTAGGTCCCGAAGCAGTACGAGTGTAAAAAATCCGCCCACTGACACGTCCACTATACTTATTAGCATGAAAACTGAAAGTTGTCGTAGGAAGCTGAAATTTGATATGCGATATCCAAGCTTAAGTGTTTTGTGATTAGCGTTTAAAAAAAAAGCAAAAACTGCCCCCCTGTAGGCGTGGTCATTTTTAATATTTGATATATTTGCTTTAAATCCAAAAAACTTGCACCAAAAAATGTTCAGATTTGTCCGTAAGCTATTAACTCAATTGAATAAATTTTTGCCACGCCCACCTTTGGGGACGTTTTTAAGTAAAAGACCAAATTTTTTATATAAAACTGCAATCAACACGTGTGTAGCTCATCTGATAAAAAATATGATAAAAAAAATAGTGTTATTGAATAGGGGTTGACGCCAAGCCCCTTTTTAAAGCAAGAAGATTTTCAACTGGCAAATTTTGAACACAATTAAAGTTAAAAGAAACTGATATTCAACAATGACGCAATTTGGAGCTTTACAGTGGTCAGTTGGGGTGTTTTGTTTCTGTTTCTGTTTCTGTTTCTGTTTCTGTTTCTGTTTCTGTTTCTGTTTCTGTTTCTGTTTCTGTTTCTGTTTCTGTTTCTGTTTCTGTTTCTGCTGCCTTCTAGATTGCGTGATTGATGGAGTGAAAAGGAGTATTAAACATTTTGTAAGTGTAGGTCTTTTTTTTCGGTCGGTGAATTGGTTGAATGGAAAGCAAGTCGACTTATATCACTTCCGACTCATACAAATGCGATCCAAGAAAAAACACCAAAACTACAGACATTCGACCTATTTAGCGCAAAGTACCCCTTAAAGGGCGACAGTTCTGCTGGCTGTGGTTTTGGCAAAACAAAAAATTTCCATAAAACCCTTTCGCCGTACCATTACCCTTGCAAATCTTCAACTCTCCAACAAAAGGTGAAACCACTCAAAATAATAAGCCGCACTAATGGAAGAAAGCGATTTAGTTGGCCGGAAAAGTTGATGGCTTTTATCCTTTGATAAGAGAAGACATGATTTGGTGCGGCCATCGTCATGGGAATAAGAGCTTCCTCAGCGTGTGGGCATATGTCTTTTCTATAATAAAACCTTTTCTCACAATAAGACCGTACGCCCGGTGGGAGCCCATTCAATTATGAAGGCGAAACTTTCCATACATAAAGTTTTCAATTGCATGGCGATAGTGACTGTCTCAGAGTCCTTGCGCCCCCTTTTCAAATGGATGGATAAAGTTATTAACCTTGAAAGGTTAAAGCTTTTTGGTTTAGGTATTCCCCAGGATACAAAGATTTTGTCAAATTCGTTTCATATCCCCAACAATGAATGGATAATGAATGTATCGTATACCTATACTCCCCACAGCCCACACATGTTGATGGCATTCACATCTGTTGCCGACAAGGCCAGAGAGGGACGATGAAAGTAGAAGCTCCTGCTACTAACCCCGATGTTGATGTTGTTCCCTGATTCATGCCAAATTAATTGATTCACATGGTTCGTGACGGGCGGCGGCGCGCGGTGCAATGACGAAGATGATGGTGGTTGGAACAGGGGTTTTGATCCATCATTCGAAACCCTTCCCGACATCAACATATTCGCATATTCGTGACGGCACACCGCTCGAGGAGGCTGATGATGTATAAAGGTGCGAATGGTGATTGGCAACAGCCCTCCTTAAACGGGGATGGAAACTGTGTGAGTAAAATGGGTTTTCTTCTATTTATATTGCCAAGGTTGGTGGTTTGGGCGCAGACTGGTTTTGATGACAGCACAAAAGCTTTTATTTATGTGTGAGTTGTTGGGTTTGGATCGATTTAATTACAAATAAATTGATCGATTTATTACAATTTCCAGTTTTGAATGTCTGAGACGGTTGTGGTTCATGATCTGTTGGTAGGAACGCTGTTTTTGATTTAACTTCGTGCGGAGAACCTTAAAGAGGAGGGGCGCTTATCTAGGGATATATCGAGAGGGGGCGATTATCGAGAGGATATATCGCTTGAAAATAAGGAGGTTTAGGATGAGCCAGAGGATGGTGTAGGTGTTGCCTGTTTGCTTCAATGTGTTTTTATTTATTTGATAGATGTCAAGAACGCAGTTTGACAATTTTAGTTGTAGAACTGCCTTTTACGCCAAAAGTTGACTCATACATCAACAAATTGTAGGTTAATTCTTCTTCATGATCGCTTTTTTAGTTCCGGGTATATATCTGCCCAGTTTTTTTACAAGAAGCTGTCGCTTCACCGCACAAACATCTTCTGCCTAAATGACAAAAATTCCTCCCTGATACTTTCCAGACTTGACGGCTGCGCTTAATTTTATTTGTCATAATTCTAGGATCTAAATAAAGCAGAAATAAGATGAAAAACTCTTGATCGGCTTTTGGTTTTTATAGGTACAGTGGGTGCTCGCTAGCTTGAACGCATAAGATGTCAGGCCTGTTTAAGTTATTGGATAGTTCAAGTTACTGGACCATAAGAAAAAGTCAAAAAATTGTTTAATGCGTTTATTCAAAATGATAAAGTTATAATTTTTCTTTTTTAATCTTTCAGATTTACATTTTAATCTTTTTCTTAAACAAAAGGAAAGGAAATGAAGTGTTTAAGTTTGCTTAGAAAAAAAAGTTGTAATTTTACATTATTTAGCTTTACGCAACACATTTTGAAAGGCATTTTCCCGTAGGCTTTGAAGAACTGTAAGCTCTGAAAATGTTCTTTCGTTTTGTATAGCCCAATCAATAGCTTTATCGAAATGTCCAACAGCTTCCTTATCAGTAACAACATTTTGAACAATTACAACGTCACCTGGAACATCATCTTCTTCAATGAAAAAGGCATTTTCGTCGTCTTTTAAAATCGGGTTCCAACATTTTTCAGGAATAAGAGGGTTAACTTTATCCCAAGATTTTGAAATCAAAACGATGGCATTGCGTAAATTAAATTTCTTTAGAGCAGAAATTATATCCTCATTGTCCTTGGATATGATGGACGAAAGTAAACTGGATTTATAATGGAGCTTTGTAATTCGTATCCCATTCTGATCCATCGGTTGTATCAAAGCACTGACGTTAGTTGGTAAGAATAAGGTACATATGTCTCCGTTTTGAGCTTTTAAGTCTTCTTCCGATGGGTGCGCATGGGGCGTTGTCGATTATCAAAAGTGCCTTTGGTGGGAGGTTTTGCTCTTCACAATGCTTCCTGACCTGAGGAACAAAACTGTTGAAAAACCACTCTTTAAAAATGTGCTTTGTCATCCAAGCATTTGCCGAACTTTTGTATTCCACTGGCATTTGGAAATTGTTCAATGATCGTGGATTTTTGGACCCTATCATCATAGGAATAATTTTATGTGTTCCTGTGGCGTTGGATCCCAAGAGCAAAGTTACCCTTTGCTTTGCGCTTTTCTGCCCAGGAGCATTTTTCTCGTTAAATGACACGTAGGTTTTTTTCGGCAGCATTTTCCAAAACAATGCAGTTTCATCTACGTTGTAAAGTTGCTGCGTTGTAAGTCCAAGTGCTGCAATTTTATTACGAAGCATTTCTTTGAAGGATTCGATAATTCAATAATCTTATACCAAACCTGTTTTTCCATTTTTGAAACCACCCATTGCTTGCGTTGAAGGAGCCACCTTCTTGAGTTTCATATTTTCGGAAAAATTGTTTGGCCTTTTCCCTTAAAATGGCACCACTTACTGGCAAATTTCGCTTCCTTTGGCTGAGGAACCATCGGAACAGGGCTTTTTCCATTCGTGGATTCTCCGCTCTTTTCATCGTACACATCTTCCCTGGCCCAGCAAAGGTTTTCCCAATCCTTTCAGTAATTTATTTTGCATTTTGCTTAACGTTGCATATTGTGCTTTTGAAACACTAAACTCTTTTGCACAAGACGTGACACTGACTCCGTTTTTAATTTTTTTAATAATTTCTGCCTTTTGTTTTAGCGTCAGCATTCGTATTTTTTGGCCTTTTTTCAACCCCATATTAAATTTTTCACAAAACTACGCCGGAAAACGCACCTTTCACAGATAAAACACACAGAATGAAGAATTCCTTATGTCCCGAATACAAAAAAAAAAAGCGAACCAGGGGATTCCCCGTATTATAACTAACTTGTCAACATGCCCTGTGCCTACAACAGCGCCCATAACTGAAATTCAAGCTATCTAATCCCTTTAGTGTCAAATAAAATTTGTTCAAGTTAAAGAGGCTGGATGTTCAAATTGTTCAACTTACAGAGTACCTAACGCAAAAATTCAAGATATCGAGCCTTAGAAAATGCGTGTTCAAGCTATAAGATACTTATGGGATAGATTTTACAGGTTCAAGCTATTGGATTGTTCAAGTTATCGTATGTTCAAGTTAGCGAGCGTCCACTGTAGTTCTATCCGTAAATCGTCCTTGCCAAAACAATCCCACTTGCAGCCGAAGTGCTATGATCCTTTTTACTCGTGTCAAGTATAACTCATCGGTAAGCTATCGACTCGACAAGAGTAGAAAAAATCATGTTGGAACTAGGCACACTTTCATTTTTAAAATGTTTTTAATAATTTTCGAAATTCGAATTGAATTAAGGTGTGCCACGAGTAATAAATGCCTTTTAGGAGGCTCTTATCATTTTTATGGGACCATGAAAGGTTTAAATACCTGTGCTTGATTATGTGCTGCGTTTATGTATTTTGGGCAAATTTTTTTAACCCTTACTGTACTCTTCTTTAAACCTCTTTATTGCTTTCCATTAGGTCATTACTTATTTTATACTCTTCTCATCAGAAACGCATTCGTGTGTGCCTGTTGACGCACGCTGTCAACAGTCTCATTTCAGTTTATCGCCTTTTAATAAGTTGTTTCTTTAATTCTGTGCATTTTAAGCACCGCCTACAGAAAATTTACGCATTTTCGTGTTAAACACCGCATGTTACGGCTGCCTTCTCAAGATTTGAAGATAAGGCTTTTCCCATCACAGACCTTTTGTCCAGAGACAGCATTCGGAAGTTCTGAAAAAGTCTATCACTCTCTCAGCTCAGCGGGTGTTAGATTTTCTTTGGTTCCAGCAGGTGAGTATTTTATGCAAATAGAGCCTTCTTTCGCCAGGGAACCTACACGTTCTCATGATTGTCTTGCGTTATAAATTAAATTAGTTCAACAAGCACTTTTCTTTTATGACCGAAATTTAGCCGATTGAATTCAAGTGTGGTTTCTGGTGTTAAGCTATGAATCAAGCAAACACACTTAATTGTGTTTTTTTTTTAAGCATGGAAAATCTGGCAATGGTTTACGGAATATCGGGTGAAAACAAAATTTTTTTTCTCGTTTGAGGGTTACTGAATAAGATCCAGGAAAGATGTACTTGTCCTCCTGAGTAGGATATAAGAACCCACTAATAATTTTGCACCCCAAATGTTGACTAAAATTATGTGGCAATTCCTTAAAAAAGTTACAAGGGTAAACGAAGATAGTAGAACGGTGTACCGCGGCATTTGTTCAAAACTCAAAAAGCCTTTCATCAGGATTAGACCAGCTCAAATGACGCTCTCATACTGGCTTCAAACTTAGACAGGAGTTTTAATTCATCAAAAGTATTGTCAGAGAAGTCTCTATTAAAAGTTTAACAGTTTAAAAGCCAGTTACGTGGGCTTAAACTGGCTGAATTATACACTCTGCATGTTTCGATTGAGGCAATTTTTCAGCGACACCCATTTGCTTTGCCACTTCTCAGTTACCAATTGGAAAATTGTCTATTTATTAAACCTTAAACACATTCGCACTGTTGCTGAATTTAAATTCCAAAACCTACAAAATAGCTCTGTATTTTCAGTAAAACCGAACTGGAGGAACGGAAGAAAATTTGAAAGGATTTCCTGATGAATTATTCAACGGAATCAAAAATCGTCAAGCACTGTGACAAAAAAAAGGCAACCAAAACAGGAATCCCAGATAAAAGTTGGAATAAAATATTTATGAATGCAAGTGTACCCTCATAGCGGTATTCGTTGAAGTTTTGACATGAGTTCCGTGCTCCGGATTTGAATATTATGTATCGGATTTCAATAGAATATTCCATTTCGTATAACAACTAATTAAAGTGGGCTCGACAAATGGCAGACACACTTATATCTTCTTTTTTTTTGTTTACATGAAACGCGTTATGAATCGCAGACAATTGTTGTAAGTTTTGAAAAATGAGCGAAATGCGAGAGTGACGAATTCCAGAACGAACCCGAACACACGCATAGCGTGTGTAGCCAAGGGTTAATAAATGTTAAATTCATCCCACTGCAATCCATCAAAACTAGATTTTTTTTTTTAATTT
The DNA here is from genome assembly GCA_947623515.1 of Neoascia interrupta. Lineage (NCBI taxonomy): Eukaryota > Metazoa > Arthropoda > Insecta > Diptera > Syrphidae > Neoascia > Neoascia interrupta. The sequence goes on from OX392462.1 coordinate 223,058,629, forward strand.
TTCTGTCAAAAGCACACCACCCCTTTAGGACTATGTTACACGCCACTGGATTGGGATAGTAGGTTTGAACTATTTTACTGCATGTGTCATGTCAGATTTGAGAGGTAGGTACCTATCTATGTGTCACGGTAATTTAAAATTGCATTATCCCTTAACCCCTCCCGGTGCTATGCAGGGGAAGAGTTTTTCCCCCATTTAGAGTCCCGATCAGGATGAGCAGTTTTGAGTTTAGAAACACGTGTCATTACATTCAGAGATTGCACCTGGAGTGGTATGTTTGAAGCCGGTAAGAAACGCACCTTTGGCGTATAACAAAGCAGTGTCAAGCGTGTATGTCATGCAAACTATGGGTGCAAAATAAATAGGAATGATTAAGTAGATACGTGTGTGATTGGAATTGTCCATTTATTTTTGTACCCCATTCCATAGGACAGGAGGTTTATTAAGTTTGCCACGTGCATAAGTTCATTGTTATACAAAGCAGTACAAGTGTAAAAATGTTTGAAATCCGCCCACAGACACGCCCACAATCGGTGTGCAATTGTGCAACTACTTCGAGAGCTTTCAAAGCTGTAAGACGTTTAAAAAGCCTGAAATTTGGCATTTAGTATCTCCTGTTTATATTAAGATACAAAAAATAAAAATTTGGGCGCCTTTCCTTTGTGATCGTCACCACCAAATGATTTTTCGTTTTTTTCGGGAGCACCAAAGACGGCTTTAAAACAATGTTTTTTTTTTGTTGTGTCCAAAAGAAATTATCGAAAACGCGCTAGAAATGGTAAAAAAAAACGATTTAAAATTCATTATTTCGCATATATTTGAGGTTATTTTTGTCGTTTGGAAAGTACGAAAATGGGTGCGTTCAGCGAACGTGAAATCCCTTTTCAGTACAAGGTCGGCTACTTGTTTTGCTGTGTGGAATATATTTTTATTTTGAAATATTATTTTATAATGTTTTATATCCAGGCCATTTATGAACAAACTAAATTATTTTTTATACTTTCCTGCAAAAAAATTGCTTTGTACACAACAGTGTTTTGGTGGCCCGCGTTTAAAGGATTAAAACTATCTTTTTTACAGGGTTTAGCCGCTCACGCGACTTCGTCGCTCCGCTAATGCTAGGTGCCAATTGTTTGGCAGGCGCCCGTGGCCAAGTATGAAAAATCGTTGACTTCAATCAAATGTTGCGGGAGTTCAAAAATCGCGGGATTTTTGTAATAATTTGCAAAAAGTTTTAAGAAACGAATTTTTTTTAAGAAAATAATACCGAAAATCGCGCGATTTTTGGTATATTTTCAAAAATTTGAACACAACGAATTTTATTTTTTTGATACAATACCAAAAATGCGATTATTTTTGCGATTTCAAAGCGTTTCTTCAAACTTGTACGAAAAACTACGTTGCATAATTTATTTTTCGAATTCTTTCTATTCAAAAAGCTGAACGCACTCATTTGGAGACGGCAAAAAATACACCACACATGATATTATACGCTGAACTCTTTCACGTTTGACGCATTTGACAGCTCAAAAAAAACTATCTCAACCAATTTGTATGGAAAATATTTAAATTTGTCTAATTTTTTAAATATGCATTTCCTTTTGATATATTAGGTGTAGAACGTATACTTAAATTATAAGGAAAAGGAAATTAATTAAATTATACCTAAAGGAAAGTAGAGCCAAAATTTAATCGCTTTACCTTCCCTAGCAAGAGTGGCATCGATTTAAAAGGTAATTTTTCAAATGCATTTTATTCAATATTTTTGTTCTAAATTAAAAAAAACTTACTTAATATATGATTCAGAAAACACATAGTTCTACATTTGGTCTATACAAGACTTTGGGCCACGCCCACATTTAGGCAGAATTTAAGGCAGACCCTTTATATTGGAGAAATTGGTGGGGACAAAATTTTTCTCACGATTTTTTTCGATAATGCGCCAAAACTACAGTTCTTAAACCGTTTGTCCAAAATTTAATTTTAAACTTTGCTTAGGCTGCTTTATGTGTTAGCCCAATATCGCTTTTTTTAACAAAGTGATGAAAAAGTTATGACCAAACACGTTGTAAAAGGGTATCTTTTTTTCATTCCTTATTTCTCAAAAACCTTTCGACATTTTGCAAAAGTTCGCGTTCTTTATTTTTTCATGAACTTAAAAGTAAGAAAAATTTCATCTTTCTACGGCTCACCGTTCAGAAGTTACAGGTGCGGACGGACGAACGGACGAACGGACGGACAACGAAGTGATACCATAAGAGATCTTTTTTCCATTTTTGGGCCGACCGCTTAAAAACAATGTAACAGTCGTAGTCGTCAAAATTTCCAAGAAAAAAAATTGTTTGTGGAAGAGTGCTATAGTAAAAAAGAAGCTATTTTTTGAGCAATCTCTATTGTGAACGTCAATGTTTATTGCTATTTCTATTGAATGATGTCAAGCTTATGGGACGGTATATGATAAAAGTAGTTTATTTGGCTTGTTGCCTGGTTTGGGGTTGCATGGTTGGATTGACCCCAAAGGTTCGTAGTATAAAACTGCACCTTAAAGGGACTATATAAAAGAGGGAACGAGAAAGCCCTTGGTAGTGTTGACCCCATTTTGTGTTGTAGCCCTACAATTGTAGTGTTTAAAAAGCGTTAGCGACCGCGCCAACAATAGATCTAGAGAAAAGCATCGGCGGCTACTCAGACGATTGGCATAAACAATTTAACTCAATTACGTCACCAAGGTTCTTTTCCCTCTTTTTTAGTGACAATAATTTCGATTTACCTGTTTTATGACTACTGTAAGGCCTGTCCTACCTTATTTAACTCCGCTCAATTTTACCCTATGAACATCTTGTGCATCTCATCTCAAAGTTACAGCTTAATTTTCTTTCTTTTGGTTTTTATACCTTAATGGAATTATTGTAATAAACTTCTAAGCCTAAAATAATTTGGACTATAAACCAAGGAAGAATGATACCAAGCTTTTATGACAAAGTTACAAAACTCGGAAAAGGTATATATTCATGGTAATAAAACAATCCAGGAAGATTGCAAAGGTAACGTCCAGTCCTAAATCTCAAGTAAAACCTCGCTGTACAAGAAGTATGCAAACGGAACCATAAAATGAATAATGTGCAAAGGCTCAATTTTTGTTGCCATTTTTTTTGGATGGAAAAATAGGCCGCAATGCCTCGACCCAAAAAGGACTCATTTGCTTTATTGATATTCAATTTGAGATGAATTCAAGGATGTCATTGAAACGCCCATCAAATTGGTTTCCATTTTCAATTGGCAATATTAAGCTGACTTCGTTTACTTGTTCGATAGGCAAAAAAACGAGTATTCTATCCTTAATTTATGCAAATCAGTGGGAGGTAGGTATCTGCTGATTTCGAAAGAAATTCATCCTAGATTCGTGACATACACAGAGAAACGTAAATTGCAAAAAGGTATGCATGACAACCGAGGCACAAAGTGTGATGATTCAAAGTATATTCAACATGTGTGTGAAGTACACCTACTCTGCCATCAGCCATGACAAAGAAAACGAATTGAATTTGCATTGTGCTATAAGCTTCATGTTTCGTAACTACTCCCACATACTCCTATGTACTTGAGAAATTTACAAAGCAGCATAAAAATTGTCAAGATTATACCAAACATGTAGTATGGCGACTGTCTGACTGGATATACTTAAAAACATTTCCATCGATCTGTTTATTTTTTTTCCAAACGATTTCATTTGTCTGCATCCTTGAATGAAGTAATTTCCCCAGAATTGAGTAGTTAAATGGGAAAAGTTACGAGAGACGAAAACAATTACAGCCTGGGCGCTCTGGGTGTGCAATAATAATACCAGGCCAAAAGGGACCAATTTTATTTCCATAATAGAAAATCTCGTAAATTTTGTGTAGCAGAATCACGGTTACAACACCCTGTGAGCGAGGGTGCACTGCACTGAAAATTTGGACTGTAGGATATAGTTATCCTAAGGAAATTACACACTTTTTTTATGGGCGAGATGGTGTCCTTTGAGGATTCTTAAGTTCTTTATTAAAATTATTACAACGGGAAGTAAGATGTGAAGTTCCAGACTGACTTAAGGTATCTTGAGGGTTTTCAGACTTGATGTTTTCAGATGTGAACTTTCAGGAACTTATACGATGTCGCCAAACTTCTTCATATACGCTATTGTGAGATTTATTAAGGCTACGGATGTTGTTTTGTATCTGGCTTTGATCTGCCATCACTAAAGTAGCTTCTTTTCGTCTTTCTTCAAAATACGGGGAAGCTTAAGGCATTAACGTAAGGTGTCTACGTATGGTAGTGCAACGGGCCAACCGTTGTGTCTGAGTGCTTCTTCGGATAGCAGCAACCTTCAGAAAAAAGCGTGATAAGACCGGAACCAGAGACCTTCGAAAGCGGATTGCTTTCCAGGCATAAGCATAAGGGCCATTAGTAGAACCATCAGGCATACTGGACTTAAATGGTCTGGTTGCATAAACTTAGCACCACACAGATACCGGAGCAGCCAGGGCCAGCTGTGGGATAGTATAATGCCCGCGTATTCGATGTACCCAACAACACGGGAAGTCTGGTACAAGTGCACCCTCCTAAATGACACAAAGACCTAATTGCCTCTGGCTAGTTGTCCTGTTAAATCCTGTAACAACTCAATATCTCTCTTTGTCTGGAATTTTTGAAAATATCCGTTGCCGTTGGGCTTCGCAGTGTCTGGTGTGTGATGGAAACAATTTTGAAAGTCCCAAGTAAATACGGTACACAACTAAAAACCGCGCGCTGCTGCCTGTGGTTAGCCCAAGGGTTCCATAATTTGCCCCGCAAAGAAATAGGGAACAACTGACCGCCACTATGGAAGCAATTACACATTTCGGGTGTTGTTCCAGATCGGCTCAGTGGGTAATTTTTTCACGAATTAGGACCTTTTTTTGAATAGATGCGTGAATATGCTTGAGGTGGATAACATGACCATGTGCACGGCCACGGTCAGTGTGTGTCCAGTGGCCTTTGTATTCCTTGTGTATTACATCCAAATGATAATCGGACAACACAAAGCCTATTACGGTCATTTGTTCACATAGATTCCTCCCCGGTCTTTCGTGAATAGTTGAACTGCCTAGCACACACGCATACACACAGCTGTCAATAAGTCACCCCCTTCTGTAAGTTGCGCTGACCCTGTCAACGGGATGTTTCAAACGAGTGCGTTCGACTGTTGAAGGCATCAGGCAATCCTTTTCGCGTGCGGTGCTGCACCCATAATTCGCGATTAATTCGATTGTATGAAATCAATTTAGCGTGAAGTTTCATAATAAAGGATTTTGCCAGTCGCAACAATGGAACCAATCAAATCCAGATTATTTCGGTTGTTTTTCCTATTTTCCTATTAGTTTTGTTAGTTTTGACGGAAATGTACCTAGGAATTCGGGAATTTATTCTGAGTTTTTTTTTATGGAAAATTAATTTCTTTTTTTTTGTGGCATTATTCTGATGAAAAGATTATTTATCCGCTTATCCTGTGAGCTGTCGATAGGTCTTTCTATCCATTGTTATGTCAGAAGGAATGAGAAGTTGATTGATTCTTCTGTTTCTCCATTGCTTGTTACTTAGGTAGGTAGCTACCTAGAGACGTATAAGTTCATAAAAAATGGTGAACCTCAACCGATAAAGGTGTACAATTTCGGAAAATAACTAAAAATAGATTCCGTCATGACGGGGAATGTACCTGAACTTTCGAAATTCGAGCGTTTATCAGAAAAGAATAAGGCCACTAGACAGGGGCGTTTTTACACTCCACATGATGGCGGGGCAGTCGTGAACGTGCGATACGAGTGACACGGCTATCCTGGTCCTGAGTCTAATCGTTAATTAGAAGCCTCCAAGGAGTTTTGGGAAAAATGTGCAGCTTATCAGAAGATATTCAGAATAAAATTTATGACATCTAAAGCAAGTTAAGTATAAAGAAGGGTACCAAAGCTTGCAGGTATTGTGGGCCTATAAGAATCAAAAACTCGCAAGGCTACAGAGCTCAAACTCTAGAACTTCTCAATCAGATTTGCCTGATAAAAAGTCCACTTAGGAAAATTTATTCCTACATGTATAAACAGGACAGAAATCCCTGTTTGATATCTTTGTGGTACCATCGTGTGTAGGATAAATTATTTGTGTTATTCGGGTTTTGAGAGGATCTGAGGTGACAACTGATTGGTTTTCCGAATATGATGGGAAAGGTAACAGGATGCAGACCCTGATTTCAACAAATGATTTGAAATAAATTCCAAATGAGCTTTTAAATAATGTTGAGGAAGAATGGCAGATGTTTTCTTCGGCAGTCGTTGCCTCGGCAATAAATCGTTGTGAAGTGAAGCGGCTTGGTGTTACGGCTGGTGGAGGGAAAAGAACATGCTTGGGTTACCTGGAGTTCAAAAACCCATCAAAGAAAGGAAGAGAGGATATATTGTGTCGAATCATTGCATGAACTCAACTTCGTACCAAGGACGGTAAGTGTAGGGAAAATTCCTTACATGTAGGTATTCTGAGCTCAAAAATGAAGGCGTAGGGAAAAAGGACAGATTTTCGAAAGCGGCTAAAATGTAGATACTTTTTCAGATTTTACAATAAAATAAGTCGGATATACCTACTTTACGATGTTGTTTCATAAAAATGCATTCACAAACTCTAATTGAATTTGATGAAATTTCGAATGCCATGCCGCGGAAAGTGCATTGCATGCCAGGCTTTACGTGCTAAGTCTTCCTCACTCAAGCTCTGACACAGGAAGAATATTTTGTGGCAGATGTAAGAGCAAAGAAAAGAAACAAAATTAGTCACGACAACGTAAATTCAATTTGTATTTTAAGGTCTTACATGCAGGAAGCACAGATAAATTGCGATTCTTTTAAGTGCAAGTTTTGAGAAAATGACATCAAAGGAGGAGAAAGACCACTGTACGATGGTATGGCTTTAATTTTTTATTTTCCAAAAAGTCTACACTAACACTGAAACAGTCAATGGAAATATTTCTAGCAATAAATTGCTTTTTTCATTGCAAGTGGAGCTCCTATGTTATTTGCCTCGGGCCTTACCAATAATAATTTGTATCTTTGCTAAATTCGATAAAAGTTTAAAAAAGGGTGCATTTATCCAAGTTTGAGTTATGTTTTTATTTTTATTTTTGTGCTAAATGCGTTTTTAATTAATTGTTTATGTTACTTTATCAATAAAAATTAAAAATATTGAAATTTGGTATAGTTTTAGAAAAAGTAGGGATTTTTCTCTACTTTTATAGGAGGTATATTATTAAGATTGTCAAATAGTTTGTAATACGGTGAAATAATAATGGTAGATCCCCAAGACCTTAAGGGCATATGATTGAGACCGAATTCCGAATCGAACAAGCCATGTCCGTCCGTCCGTCCATCTGTCTGTATGCCACATGTTTTAAGGCCTTAAATTTTAAGCTAGGGAGCTAAATTTGGTACAAAGGTTCATTGTTATCCGAAGCAGTACAAGTGAAAAAAATTTTCAAATCCGCCTACAGACACGCCCACAATCGGTGCAATTGTGCAATTGTTCCAAGGCTTTAAGACGTCTTAAAGGCCTGAAATTTAGCAACTACTATCTCCTGTTTATTGTAAGACACACAAAATAAAAATTAAATCTCTTTACCTCCCCCAGTGGGCGTGACATCGATTTAAAGTTTAATTTTTCAAATGCATTTGAAATAATATTTTTGTTTCAAATCGAAAAAATTTTACTTAATATATTATTTAGAAAATACATAGATCTACATTTCGTTTATACAAGACTTTGTGCCACGCCCACATTTGGAGGAAGAATTGAAGAAAAACCTAAAAATTTCCAGAAAAACGTAATTTTAACTGGCCTTAAGTCTAATTTAGGAAAGAATAAAAAAACTAGCAGGTTAGAAAAACGAGACTTTAACATAGAATTCGTTCATACAAAGCTTTTAGCCATTTTTCAAAAATATTGAATTTGAACCAAAAAATTGCATTTTTACTACCCTATTAGCAATGGCATAGAAGATTTGTGTTCATGAACTTCGCGCGGTGCTGCTTGACTTGTATATGTGTAAACACGCGATCATTGGATGCACGCATTTATGCAGAGAGAACCTGTAGGCTATTTGGACACATTTTCATGTGTAACGTATTTGGACATTTTCGTTCGCTAATATTTCCACTCCACTCTACGACTAAACGTCAGAATAGAGGAGCCTGTACGGCTTAGTTGTCATCATAATTGTTATAATTTACTTTAAAAATCTTGCTGGCAGAAATAAAAACCAATTAAAAAGATGGTTGGATTGATCTAGAATTGAATCGGAAGTCATATGTGCTTCCACCTGCACCACAGCCCACTTCCTTTTGGGAAGCTTGGCAGCTTGGAATACCCGGGTGTCAATGTTCTTGCTTTTCGAACTTGTATTTGTACAGCGGCAGCTCGGACAATGGCTGCCAGTTTAGCCTGGAAAATACTGCAGTCGTCGTTCCTCCGGAAGGATTTGCTTGATTCCTGAGCTTGACAGAAGATGCCCGCGCCAGTTCCGACGTCCATCTTAGCGGAAAAATCTAAGGACGGAACACTTCCTTCAAATGAAAGTGCGACGCGTCCTACCCAGATGGAACAAGCACTTTTCGGAGTTGCTCAACCCCCAATAGGGTACTGAAGATGACAATTCCACTGCTCACGAGATTAGGGCAGAGAATAATCCTTTAGCAGATAAAGTCACTGTCGCGATTGAGTCGCGAAGTTGGAAAGTCTGCTGGAGTTTATGAAATTCGGTTAGAAATTGTCAAGGTAGTGGGTGAAAGGAGGTGTCAAACCGCTGGTACGTGTCTGAAAGATATCTGGAATAGCATACGGGAAGCACCTAGCATCTGTTTACCACCTGGATTGATAAACTATATAGAGGGATACGATGTAACAGGGCGCAGACCAGTGGAGATTATAAGCTTCGTAATTATCCAGGCCGGGAAGGATAGACATCTTCCCGTGACATCTTCTTGTGATAGGCTGTGACGCCAATGCGCACCATACTGCCTGGAGCACAAATGATTGCGGTGAGTGCCTTTTTGATTAAAAACCATACTAACCTCATTGTAACCAGGGATCAGATCCCACCTCCATCACTAGAAGCAGGCAGGAATTTATTGACGGTTATGTTAGGGAAGGTCGTGATCGACCCTGATCACGACCTTCCCTAACATAACCGTCAACATTTGGATGGTATCAGGAGATGTGCCATTTCACATTTTCTTTCAAAGTGGCTTTTAGTGACGTAAGTCGAGGCGTAGGAACGCAAACTTTAATGCAGAGCAATTTAAGTGTTGCTCGGGTGGCAGATAGAGTCGGGTATATAGAGTCGGGTATATATACAAGTTCGTTACAGACGAGCTCTTGCACTTACTCACTTGGTATCTTTATAATGTTATTCTTGGGCAGGCCCGGTAGTACACCAATCCGGTGTACGGGTGCTTTATAGATTTGCGGAAAAGGCTTATGATCGGGCCCCTCGGGATAGACTCTGAAGATTTCTGCAGGACTATGAACTGAGTGAGCCTCTTGTGAGAGCCTTTTAGCGTTTGTATCGGAACTGTAGAAGCAGTGAACGAAATAAATGGCATTAAATCCCGTCCTTGTGATCTGTGCGTTGGGGCTCGCCGGGGCTGTGTTCCGGGGCTGTCGCCTGTCATTTTCATAGCCTCATATATGGATTGGATGGTGGAGCATAGTGGTGGAATAGTTCAAAATGTCTGGTGTCGTAATGAGCCTGGACTAGATGAGTTTGTGGTATGGTGTTGGGATGATGTTGATCTGTGGTGATGCTGGAATGAAGGTAAAAGTGGTGCACCCTGCCCATAATGCGGAGCCCCATTGAAACAGGTGGAGAACATTAAGTATCTGGATATGAGTCTTTATCACAAAAAATGGAAAGAGCTATACTGAGGTCGCAATTAAAGCTTAGAGTAAAAGTTAAGATCTTAATTTTTTCTCAATAGTTCGGAGGTCTTATCCGAACAACAAGATGCAAGCATTGTGCTCTTGCTCCTTAGCTTAAGAAGCACCAAAGCCAATAGCATCAATCACATGTCAAAACTTTGTTCGAAATTTTGTTAACATGGACAGAATAAGCAGATTCCTGCAATGGCACTCCTTTTAAGGTCTTCGTCCTAACTCTTATAAAGGAATCATAGGCGAGTATTGTGATATCCTATCTTGTGGGTTTTCACGTCACAGTCCTGTTTTAAGGATACGAATATTCTTTTTCTTATTAGTTGCGAAAGTAAAGTTCTTTCAATTATTTCCGGTATTTTTTTCGCTAATAGAATTATGGAGTATGAAGAAGACGATCTTTGCGCGTTGAAAAGAGTGCATTAAACATAATCTTTTTGCAATTGAAGCAGATATTATTTTTCATTTTCCAAGTGCCACTTTTGTTGATTCCTTCTAATGGAATCTTCCTTATATCCCGCTTTTCAAGTATTCAGAAAAAATTTTATGGCAAAAAATATAGTCCTGGCAGTAAATAAAGTCAAATTGAAATAGCAAGACGATCCTTGAAAACGTTCTGGTCGCCTTCGAAATCCGTAAATCATATCCGACCAAATGTTGATACAGAAGAATTCACCCAAGCCCAGGTGCCGACTGCAAATAAATTCTGCAAATGGAAGATTGTATTCCTACACTCAACCAATTTACGACCGGGTGGCTCTTGCACACTGGATAGGAGCCATTAATCACTTGGGCAAACCGCAAACCTAAATCATACGAAAAGATCATAAAAAACTAAACCGCGACTCTTTCAGAGTCCACTGTGTATGCAAATGAATTTTTTCGCCCATTTTGTGCGCCTCTGTGGTCCTTTAAGGCGCGCACGGAGTGAAGTTACTTTGCAGTTTGTCACATCACAGACCTCGGAAATAAAACCACAACGTACCTATACAGCCAAATGATACGGCCTAAAATATACGAATGTCTACAAACAAAAAGGAAACACTACCAGCAGCTCACCCCAAAGTACAAGTGGTTATGCAAATGATGCCATCCTCTGGCATGGAGTGTTGCAATTCATTTCGAAGGCAGATACAAAAATGAAAAGGGTTCCCGAATAAAAATTGCACTGGGAAGGAATGCAAGGATGTGGGCTCTTAGGTTTTGTACCATTTGTACCATTTGTACAAAGGCTTTGCGAAATTTCGACGAGGTTAAATAATTATCCAGGAAAAATCATATCGTAAAATTTTACGAGCTCCAAAATTTGCATGATTATAAGTTGGTTTCGGGTTTTTTGTTTGATTTTATTGCATTTTTAAACAAATTTTATCCCTCCCAGGTGCGTACGCGAAAAATAAAACCTCTCTTATGTTGAGCCCTGTGTCAGATGAACAGATGTGTCAACCCAATAGTTAACTTCTTACAATCAATTCATGGACAGATAATGCAGATAATTTATGGTCTAATCCTGAGCAGAAGAGCCCTTAATTATGAAATCTTATTTCAAATTGCTCAACTTGAAAATAAATCTTCTGATTGTCATAGTCCAATGACACCAGCGCTGAAATCAAAACGAAGGATAACTCTTGCCAATCGCTGTTTCTTTGGGCTAAGAAGGCAATTGAGAAGCAAAGCCCTCTCTCGAGCAACGAAAGTGTCCATATATAAGACCCTCATCATCCCAGTCCGGCTTTACGGTGCAGAAGCATGGGCCCTGTCAAAGGCGGATGAAAGCACTTTGGGCTGCTTTAAGAGGAAAATTCTTCGGACGATTTACGGTCCCGTCTGCATAGACGGAGAGTGGAGGAGGAGATATAACATCGAACTGTAAGGGCTGTACAGCGATACTGACCTAGCCAAAAGAACCAAAACACAACGTCTACGATGGCTGGGTCATCTAGAGCGGATGGACACCAACGCCCCGGCCCGGAAAATCTTCGAATTCACACCGCAAGGACAGCGCGGTAGAGGAGCACAGAGACTCAGGTGGCGTACGCAAGTGGAAGGGGATCTCAGCCAACTTCGTGTGCGAAACTGGAGACGGCTAGCTAGAGACAGAGCTGGCTGGCTAAGCTTGTTGGCTGAGGCCAAGGTCCACCCCGGATTGTAGCGCCACCTGAAATAAGATTCTCATAGTCAAACCATCCACATTTGACGGGTTTACTTAAAAGTTGCCACTGCCACCGCAATAATATTGCTGCTACCATACCAAAAGAGGCGGTTCTGTTTGATTCTGTGAAAGGAAGTCTGTTTTTTTGCTCCTGCAGGGCCATCTTTAGCGAGTTCAACATGTTTGAACAGTACCTGGAGCCCTTCCATAAGCCCTTCCACAATCGCAACCTGTCTACAAATGGACTTGTTAAGACCTCCAAGTCGACATATCCTCTTTATCTGTGAAGAGCTTTTCTAAAAGTTGTTAACCGATAATGGGTCATCGATGAATGTCCTCTTTTCGAACAAACTTTTTATTTTTCCCAAAACAGCGACTTGCTGTGTGAGGTCAACGTTCTAAAAATAAAATTAAAAAATATATTTGCAGACATTTTGGCTCTTTCCCAGCTTCGCTTACAATTCTGCATCATAAATAATAAAAAAAAGTAATGACAACATTTTCATTCCGCCAAAATAATATCAAGAACCTGGTAAGGTAAATCACGTAGAACGTACGAATAAACAATCTCAGAATGGTATGCAAACTAATAAGACAGACAAAATTGAAAATAATATCACGATCGTGATCGGTGTAATAGGTCGCCGGGGTGAAGAGAGGAACGCAGAAAATAAATAACAGATACATTACCGCAAACAGAGCCGAACGATGTATCTAGCTGCATTATTATAATTTGCAGTGCGGACGACCATAATTTACTCATAGAGCGCGAACAGAGACTATAACATCAGGAATTGAAATACCTTTGTACACTTGAGTAAAAAGATGATCTTTGTTCTCATTCAACCTAAAGAGACAGAACAGATTCCATTTTTCAAATGGAAGCGACAATGCAATAAATAATGCACCACACAACATATTACTCAGCGGGTACCTTACCTACTTCCTTCTTCCATTCGACATTCTTTCAATTGAAAGTGAAGCAAACACTTTAAAAGCCGTAGCATATGTGATTTCAGATTGTATCTGGATACCCTCATTACATTCCCTTACGAATGTAGGAATATGTAGCTACTAGCTATGCCCCGTGGAGAATGAACTCCCTTTCAAATTGCCACGCACACCTTTCTCATCGTCCTTAGGAAGAAGCGTATACCTCCCCATTCGGTGGACGAGGAAGCAATTTAAAATTCCTTTTTAATTATTCCTTAGAAATTCAGTAATTTCGCTCTTCAGTCCCTACATTAAAGGACATTTTTATCATGATTTCCGTAAATAATTTCAATGCTGTTTGGCCGTAGACGGATTGTACAAGTGGAAAGGCTTCACGTTTGCCTTGGAGTCTAACGCACTTTGTCTGATGTTTCAAAGAGGGTGGATTATACCCAATGCCTGGGGAGCTAATACCTTTATACGCTTAAAAAGAATTGAAGGTTTATTTTACAACTGTGCTTTGTTATAGCTTCGGACCGCCTGCAATGAAGCGCTGCATTCTATATTGCTATTCGTATTCTCCTTCTCAATCCTATTTTTTGTATTCCATGTTCTTTTCCTCTCCTACTCATAAATCATTAATTAACTAAAAATTGTTTGATTTTTTATAATATTTTTGGAAGTATAGTTCCGTACATAAACTTGATATACGCTATCCAGGATATATATTAATTTTAATGCAGACTTTGAAATAATGACCGTAGACCGAGTTTTTCTGTGCGAAATCATCCGAGTTTCGGAGTTAAACTGAGATTAACTCCAAACATGAGTTTTTCAGTGAATTAAGATTCGGGCTTAATCTTAACTTGCCAAATTTCAAGAGTTAATCCCGGATCAACTCTGAAGAATAGTATGAGCTTCGAATGTGTTTTCTGTGAGAGCAGCTGGAAGCTGGAACTTCTTTTCCTGTATTTATCTATGTAAAGTGAGAGTTGGAAGATTAAATAGCTTCGAGAGTCGAAAATTTTGACCATCATCTATGGGTAATGACCGTACTCCGTCGGTACGATCATGCATCCGCTTTTTCCAAACGTATCGTCGGCTGCACGTTCGATAGTATATTAAGGCTCCGATCCCTATTATGTTTGCACGACATCATACAGACACATTAGCCTAAATATCTCTTCAACCGACTAGTTTTTCCTCGGTCAGATAGGACTTTTAATTTGATCTTTACTTACACATTCTTGCTTAACCTCCGAGCGGCAGTTCTTCGTACATGCCACTCGCCTCTAGAACTCAGAAGAATCAGAAACAAAAATAGATTCAAATCCTTACTTTTGAGACACTTGGCAAGTCAGTAAAAATGTAAGTCAGTAAAAACCCTATTAAAAAGTTTTCATATTTAAGTTTTGAAGTTTTAAGAATTTCCGGGTGTTTTTAGGGTGTTTCCACTTGACCCTCAAATTACGAGATTTACCAAACGAATTTTCTTCACGAAGAGATTAAAAATAAATCGCGCTCTTCCACGCATCAATTCTCAAATCAAACCTTACAGAACTCTACGAGACCTCACAGATCACTGTTTAGTCTGGTAGGGCGACATGCCAGAAGACATGGTGCTCCCTTCAACGATTTCTGCAGAAGTTGCAGGAAATGAGCAGGAAGAAGAGACCATGGTTTTGCGAAGGAAAACTTTAGGGAAATACTTTTCTGATGATCTTAATGATCTAGAGCAACTCCATTGAAAGTGGATAATGTGCATCACAATCCACTATCATATCCTACCATCGTCACCTGAAAAAAAGGCTCGTTCTTTTTCACGGCCCCCACCTGGGCGATGACCTGACAAGCCCTCCGAGAGTATCAATTGTCTTGAAAAACTTCTCAAAGTGCCGTACGGATTCGGCAAAAAATTGTAGGTCCCTTTGTATATGAAGGAATTAACACACACAGCATACATTGTTGGGAAGTTGGCCCTGATTCACCTCGAGCTGTTGCGCCATTCTAATTATATCACCAGCACATAATTCCAACTGGTACGGGTTCATACTGTGTTGGTTACCCCTACCTTCCCATTCCACGTCCCCTTCTCCGAAATTCTCACGTGAGTCGCCTATTAGTACGGGTTCACACCGACGACGGTTACCCTTTATCAGCTTCTTACCTAAGCTCCCCCCCCCCCCCCCCGCAAGGGCTTACACTAAATTTGGTTACCTCTGCACATTCCCATCCTCGAGGATAATTCTTAGCAGAGAAGCAATTGGCGCGGACTTATGCCGAAATCGGTTGCCCTGCCGGGCTTTTCTTACAAAGAAACCATTCCTCACTGACCGCATCAAGCCCGCCTCTTCCATCCTCAAGGCGAATTCCCATCTGGAGTTCAACATTTGCGAGACCAACTTTCTTCAAGAAGTCTCCCACTGGCACCCTCAACCCTACTGACAGTGGTTCACACCAAAACGGTTACCCTCAACCACCTTAACCCTCGGGTAAGTCTTCAACCAATCAACAATTGATTGGTTACCTTCGGTACAGATTTACACCATCACTGGTTGCCTGGACCCCTCCCACCCAAACGGGTAGTTATCATTTAGGTCCTCGGGCTGGTAACTCCGCTCCTTCAAGGTTGGGTGTGCCCTTGCCTAGCGGGGGCAGTCACCCAACCTAACCTAACCTAAGGGATGCACATTGATGCGATTGACCTTTAAAAAAGTTAACTGCACTGAAGTGCTGGTTGACTTAAAACCCATCAACATACTTTTGACGTTGTGTTTTTCTATTTTTTGGGTTATTTCGTTACCTAGATTTAAAATAGGCGGCTTACTTCTAAATCTGGCGGATTAACTGTTTTGCCCGGGATCAAATAAAATATCAAGCTTATAAGTAGTTGTACAGGCCAAATGTTGCAAATTTACAGCACAGAATGTGATTGAGGACTGTGAAAAATGAAAGCATACGTCAAGTTAATCTCATATTTCCTGGTGGGAACACTGTAGGATTAACTTTTAATCTTTACATTAATCTCTGTTTTATGTGCGGCGTAAACACCTTGTAAAAAGCGTTCTTAACATCGAGCATGATGTTTGCACAGAACTATCATATCTCCCTCCCCTCCCATGTGAAAGATACATCGTCTTCCTTTTTCGGTACAACGCCGTCGACCGCGTCGATCGTAGAAGGTTCCTTGACAAAACCTTATCACTTAATGTTATTATGCGCTCCAGAATTTTACCCAACAGTTTCAGTATACAAAGAGGCCTGTACCATGAGTTACCCTGCGCTGTTTATTGCCATTTGGCAATATAACAAGTCTTTGCTCCTTTGTTTTTGAAAAACTCCATCCTTAAGGCAAGCGTTGCAGGCATCTGGAAATAGGTACATGACTGTCCATTACCTGCTGGTTTAAATGCAATATCGACACTAGGTGATTTTTTCTCCTTGATGTTCTTGCAGGCGTCCATTGGTAATACCCTTTTTTGTTTCTTCCATCTGCCTGCTGCCCTATATTCCCCTTTTTGTGGAAGTCGTTTGTGTACAGCGACAACGTTTTCGGAAAACATTGTGGACGTATGCGGGGGCTTTTTAACCCTTTAATTTCATCGTGACCACTTGGTATTCTTCGCCCTACGCGTTTTGATCATCTTCGTTGCACACCACGTCGAAGCTTCTCTAATTTGCTTCTTAATTTGCTCTCATATATTTCCGACATGTTCTGTATGAAATGAATAGGTCGTATCTGGAAGTCGATTGCCTTTGACTCATGATCGTATTCGTGGACTTTTGGCTAAGCCTCCGTATCCCATACTGCGTGGAGACAGAGCAGCCAGACATAGGCTCATAAAGGTGGTACCGACTATGCTGCTCATCCGTCTGTCCGAGCAAATATGGAGTAATAGTCTGAAAGTTCTTAATGGCATCTGATCACTTTGATGTTTATAAAGTACATCTAGCAAGGAAACTTAGGAGCTCTTTTATCAGATACGGTATTTCTTCTAGCTTTTATTTCTGATATAATCTTTATTTTCTTAGCCTTCTCAATTTTTGTAGAAGGCTGTGCTTGTTTGTCTTCTCAATGTTTGTAGTTTTTTAGCCTTATCCCGGATGCACCGCGAGAAGGAAAACTACATTTCCTTCTCATCGTATGGTAGGTTGCAATATAGAAGCTGTTGCGGTTACATGAACTATGTAGCCATACATATTTGACATACTGCAAATCACCGTTTCAAAATACTTGTAAGAAATAAATTAGAAGTTCTTCTCAATAAACTTCTTCTCTATGAGTCCATTAAGTTCAACACCAAAAATTTGTTAAATTAAATAAAAACTTCCTCACTTTCTGTTAGCTCACCCTTCACTACCGACACCTACGATCTGAGAGGAAAATTAGGTTCAGGTTCATCCCGATCAGTACCGCTAGCAAAGTGAGGATTTAAAATGGTCGAAATAGTAACTTCGATCTGTTTTTTCTTGATCTGCCAGGGTCACATTGGCGCGACACATTTCCAGGGATAGATTAAAGATATAGATTTAGTCCGGGATAGATTAAAGTCAAAAAACACATTGATACGGCTTATAAAATTGTCTGTGTACTATTTGCTTACTTATTTCTATTCGTATACCAACCCCTCAAAACGTTGTTGCCACATGAGTTTCCAGACCAGTCTCATAAAGATTGCAATCGACTATACAGGTACCTAGCTATACTCCTGACACTTATGGATGAGTTCACACATCCTCCTTTCTTTCTTCATAGTTGGCAATAAATTTTATTCGTTTGCCATCACAACAGGCAATAACAGGCCAATAGTCCATGTACAGAGCCTCAAGGATGAAAGCCCCCCAACATTCATACTGAATTCATTAACTTTTGCCTATAGTTGACCTCAGAGAGGCGTTATCCAATTACTGGGCCATGCCTGCGCGTTCATCTATCCGGAGCGAGATCATAGCCTTAACATTACCTCGTGGAACATGGTCTTGTTCAAAGTCAATTTTAGTGGGTTGAATGTACTCCACCCACTTTTGTGTGTGAGATAAAACCATACCAGTCAGTACACACTTTTGATTTATTTCCCATGACTGCATGTGCCTAGCGGTTTACTCGTTTATCTTGTATCTGTTCATCTTCTCGGATAATTTATTCCAAATATTTACCTTGAGCACTGACAGAACCATTTCATTGTGCTTATTGCCGCAGCCGACTGCTTTTGGACGTTTTAATTGGCAAATGAAGAATTTTAATTTTTTCGACAGCAACAGGTGCTTAAAGAGATTCATAAACGAAGACGTGTCTGTCGGTTTGTCATTAAAAATTCTATCGGCTTAAGTGACGCGTCCTTCCTGTCATGGCTATCTTTTAATCTTGTATAAAGTTAAGAGAATAGAAATTGAAAATTACGACGCCTTCGAGTTGCCGCAAATTAAAAATTCAATTACACTGAAGATAAGCGAGCAAGCAGAAGATAAGCGAGCAAGCATCAGAGCCCAGGGATCCTTGCGAATTAACACAATTGACCCTTTGTAGCAAGAATTAAACTTTCTTTTTTTTTGTTGCGCCACAAATCGATTCGGCGAGAGTCCTGCTACTTTCCGTATAGTCCGGTATTGCAAAAGTTTTATTTCGATTTTCATTATCTGTTGACCCTTGTTAAATAAATTGGGTTTTTGGCGAAAGTTTTATCCGCTTTGTTCAAAGAAGTATTCAAGAAAGTTTAATGTAATTCTTTGGGAATTTTATCAATTTTTTTTTTGTTTGGAGTTGTGCTGACTTTTAGCCTGGATCCATTGTTAAAGATGATTTGGGAAAGCGTCCAGTGGTTTTTCGAAAATACGAAGAGAAAAGTTAAGTGCCCACATAACGGGCTAATAAACACTTTAGGAAAAGGTAAAGATCTATTTTGACTTGATAAAGGTTGAAAAAAATCCAATCAGGACTCAAGAATTGGTTCTTCGAACTGTCTGTCAGCCTCATGTTGATTTTGATTATTGAAATTCTAAGCCATTAAAACTAGTTTTAAAGACATCAAAAACTACAAGAGGCAAGACCCTTGTAAGCCAATTGAGCATTGATTGATTTTTGATAGGCACGATCTGTGAGACTCGTTTCAAACTTCATAGCTTCGATTTTTTTAAATAAATCGAAAATCTAAAAACAAAGATGTTTCTGTAAAAAGCTCTGATCAAGGAGTTGTAATGCGTTGAAAATCGCAAGCGGAAAGAATCAGACGATGGGAGAAAAAGAGTTCTCGGTCCAACACAAAATCTGTTTGGCCGGTACATGGACTAACACTGGCACCCGATGACTAATGATTTGTGTCTTATTCCTCAAAGTGGAGAGAGAACCTATAGTCGATATAACGAAGACGGTAAGGCGAGAAAGAGATGTCACTGTTCTTGATCGCTAAGAATCAAAACGCTGAAAACCCTATAGGAGCCTTAATGATCCTCAAGATTACTTTCGCTGGCAAAAGGTTCATCCAAATTCTCTGGCCATATGTGACAACACAAACTTTCACACTGTATTGATTGGGAACACATTCCTTAATTGTGGCTAAAAATGCTAAGGCACAATTATACGGAGCTAAAGTCTATTGCATCAGACCAGCTTAAAGTGTCAATAAAGAAGTACACAACTTTCGAATGGGCGGGCCTCAACGAGGTTAAAAGAAACTGTTTTAATTTCAGGGTCTTATTCGACACGCGAGCGCTTAGTCGTCGGTATCATGTCCGGTCAGCTTTACGTCGGATTTCGCTCGTCTTGGTAAGGGGAGCGAAAGGATGGCCCGGACAGCTTGTGTGTATTGCGACCCCAGAAGAAGCGACGCTTTAGTGGAACCCACCTGATTGGATCAAGATCTTGCTACTCAAGATCTCCTTCGAGTTGGTGGTCGTATTAGTCAGGCGTTAGTCCGTTAAAAGCTCCGAAATGGTGCTAAAAGCTCCGGATTTTTTCAAAGTTGTTTTAACCATGTTTTAAACAATAATCTAGAAATCTGACATATAATTTTTTTAAGTGTATAAGTGGATATTGAGGAAACAAAAACGTTTCGTAGTACCTTTCTAGAATGTTCCATAGCTGTAATAAATAAACTCAAAGAAAAAGTGATACACATTTCTTTTAAGTAAATTTTTGAAAAACTTTGGCCTTAAACCTAAAATTTTTACCGTATTTCATACCTGTTGGGCTACATTTTTGAAAAAATGTCAAATTCATAACGGTAAAATGGGCTTAGACAAAAACATATTACCTAATTTTTTTTTTATTATTTTGGGATATTTTTTAATTATCTCAATAACCAATTTCGGTACTGAGAATTTTCTACACTCGCTTTGTACAAATTTTAATGGCTACAACTTTGCTGAAGAAATTTTTCCTCTAAGACACCAATATTCTTAGTAACAATTGAAAAAAGCAAACCGAAATATGAATTTCAGGCCAAAGTCCGCCCTGTTTACAATTTTTCCATATAAATTTACTATTTTTCCTGAACTATTAGCAGTTTTCAGGCAGGTTTTCGTTCTGGGCTCTCAACAATTGACCAAATTTATGTGCTGACTTCTGTGGCAAAAAAATATGTTGATAAAAAAAGAAAACTCTTTGCTTTTTTGTTGACTTTAAAGCGTTTTTGATTGGATTTACAGAAGCTTATCGCTATACAAACTTTCAACACTTGGCTACTCAACGAAGTTCCTGCGACTTTATAAACTGCTTTATTTCATACAAATACCTCGCCAGCTGTGTGGAAAGTGGAATGGGAGTTGCATGTCCCACTTTTTTAGCACTCTTGCAGGTATTCCCCAAGGTTGTGATCTCAGCATAATTTTCGCTCTTTTTATCCATATGACGTCTGGGAAGACATGCCAAGGGGGTAAGGTTTGGGGTCTTGCTACTAAATGTCCGTCTCTTCACCGATTATCTTGTTAGAAAGGGTGGTTAAATTTTAAGGGCCGATGTTGATTTTAAATAAAACACAAATTATTTAGGAAATTATTGTCATTTCTTTTTATAATGATAATATTGACATGGTTCAATTATGTATGGAACAAAATATCGGCCAAAGGCCGCCGTGACCTCGGCGGCACACCCCGATTCAATGGTCCAAATTTTCGATGATTCTGAAGAATAATTGAGCCGAATCATCTCATCCTACAGCTCTTGAATCGTTGCTGGCTTATCGACGTGCTCCTTTTCTTTCAAATAACCCCAGAGAACAAAATCCAACGGTGACAAATCACATGATCTTGACGGCCAATTGACATCGCCACTACGTGAGATAAAAAGTTCATTGAATTTGTCGCGCAAAAGAGCCATTGTTTCGTTAGCTGGCAAGTGGCACCATTCTGTTAAAACCACATATCGTCCACATTTATATCTTCTTGGATTATCATTCGCCCAAATGAGGCAATTCTGCTTATTGACCAATCCACTGAGGTGAAAATGTGCCTCATCACTGAAGATGATGCATTTCGATTTGATCGCCCATTTTCATAATAAGCCTGAACAACTTTAATGAGTATTGTATATCTTTCCATGGTTCAATTAAATTAGTCTGAAATTGAGAAATGTCAAATGAAATGCAGAAAAAAACTTGACGTTTAACCACCCTTTATAACCTGACAATCCAACTTCACTTCAGCTGCTGAACAATAAGCTCAAGCGTTTTTGTGAACTGTGGGGACTTGAGTTAAATGTCTCTAAATCAAAAATACTCATTTTGCAGTAGCACTAGGAACATGCGCAAGCACTGGTCATTGGGCGATAACCCGAAGTTGTGAAAGAGTTTAAGTACCACGGTTTTCTTATCTCACACAATGTCGACGCCAGACTGCATGTTAATGAAAAATGCGTTGTTGCTAAGACGGTTAATCTTTTATGGAATTTTTACTGCAATAGGTTTTTAGATTCCGTTTCATTCTCAATTCAGAGTTTTCAGAGCTACCCTAAACACCCTCCTCTGCTATATGATAACCAGGTTTTTGGATTTGAGCAGTTTGAAGATTATAAAACTCCCTCCGGCAGGAAACCTCAAGGCTTATGCTAACTACATTTGGAAGGTTGTTCAATTGTTCAAATACTTCAACTTTTCAACAACTTCCTTTCCAGTTGAATTAATCCCACTTAAGTTGACTTTGGTTGGGCCCATAGGTGCAACAAATCATTCGAAAGTTGAGACAACATTCTTAACTTAGGTCTTAGGACGCGATATCTGTCGCTCGTGGAAGGGATCTGATAAGACGGAATGTACCCGAAAACAGTTTCATCCCTCATGTAAGGCCAGATTGAAACTTCCACTTTCAAGCTGCAAAAAAAAATTATTTTACTCTTTAACCTAGACTTTTCCTTCGCAAAAGAAATTCTGGGATGTGATGTGAGTTAAAATCATTGATAATATTCAGAAACTTTGTCAATCTGATCTTGTTGACTTATATTTTTAGTTATCTGAAACTACGAAGTCTTAAAATGCTATACATGAGCTGATGGCCTTAAGTTCAAAAACACATTTCTCTGAAGGAAACTTCGCGTCGCGCCTCTACGGAAGTGTCCGTCAAATGGTGACCATGCGTTTAAAGTTGAACTCAATCGATGAAACGGAGATCAATAGTCTTAAGTCATTCACACATCTACATACGACGTTCCTACAGTATGATTCAAACTAGAACTCCACCGCATGCTTTCTGACGCTGTCGCCACGCAATTTGATATAAAATATGTGTCAGACAGATAGTGTCTTATAATATCTACTCGTCATTTAAAAACGTCAATCACTCCAACCCTGTAGATTCTTAGTGAAAATCATGGCATCAAAAAACAGTCCATTGTGATCGATAAAGCTGTCACAACTAACCCTAATTTTGTCTTAATCTGTCTTTAGGTGGGGACAGCCTTATATAATTCAATTTCGTCTAAAGACAATGAATTAAAGTGTTCACTGTTCCCGATCCATTGTTTTAACAGGTATTTACGTTTTGAATACAGTCCGGGACGTTCAGTTTTAAAAAAAATCCTTTTTTTGTGTTGTGTTGCACAAGAAGTGTTAATTGTATACAACTATTTTGAATGTGTATATAACAAATGAAAACTTAACTGTGTTCAATGCTTAACTCATTCGAAAACTTTCCATTTAGGTATTGAACTCGCTCGATTCAATCGATCTGACACATGCAACAATGCAATTTATTGGAATCTATACGATGTCCTCTAGAGATTTTTTATTTAATTGAATCTCCCACCCAATAGACTTCTTAAGCTTTATAAACGACATGTCAATTGGTAATTAGATCCAATAACGATTGCAATTGCAATTGCAATTATTTTAAAACAAATACACACACATCCGCGTCAATTGCGATTGACTTATGTGACTCTGAAGGCATTAGTATCTGGGCAACGAATCAATGGCCATTTCGCGATTAAATCAGATGCGTCCTTGTTTGTGTCCGATAATAAGTGAAACAATTAGCGTTAATTCTATCAACCATCAATCGACTTGGTCAATATAGACGTTGCCACATTTCTCTGGGGATATAGTGTGTGTGCAATCGAGTAACCTTTAGCTTTAATCGTTATTCATTAATGATACAAGTTTATCCATCAATTGTGACGTGTTTCCTAAAGTACAAAAGTGACGCCGCTAGCTCTCTAAGGGCGGGTTTTTCAGTGCTGAGTCCAGCTTAAGGCTTTCTGTTCACCATCTTTTAAACCCCGAACGAAACGAATCTGGAGTTAAAACAGTGAGTTTTTGAGTGCAGAGTTATCTCCGTCAACAAAGTTGTCAACATCTTTTTTTCTCGAAATCGTTGACTTTCCCAACTCTTGCTTTACATAGAAAAGCGGAAAAGAAGTTCGAGTTGTTTTCAGATGCCACTTTTCACAGAAACACGCAAATCAACTGTCATTCCATTCCACACAGAAAAAACGTTAAAAGAAGTTCATAATGTTCTTTAGAGTTGATCCAATATTAACTCATCAAATTTGGCGAATTAAGCTGAGATCTACCCCAAATCTTAGTTTACTGAAAAACTCGTTTCTAAGGTTGATCTCAATTTAGCTCGAAAACTCAGATGATCTCACACCGAGAAACCAATAATATTCAGCCAATAATATTGCGAAAAGCAGGGCAAATAATAATTACATAGTTAAAGAACTGTAATATTTTTGCCCCGGATTTGTCACTAAAACTCAATTTCACTTTTATTAAAAACAAACTTCTTCAAACTCAAATCACACTTAATTCAACTTCGCTACTCAGAATTCAACAGTTTATTTCAAATTAACCACTTTTTACTTTACTTTCGATTTTCGCACTGTCCCGTACGGGCCTGTCATCCGTGTATTTTTACAAATTCACCACTTTCTAGATCTTTCTGTATTGCCCCTTTGGTAATTTTCCGTTGGAAAGGAGTTCGATATCGAAAATCAAACTTCGAACGGCAGTTTGCAGTTTGCAACTGAGTGGAATGACAGATGAGTGTGTTCGTTTGGTGAGTCTAGCGGTGCATTCCAGCGACTCCTGCATGTCTTTTTACTTCTTGTAGCCAAATTAAGGGCCGATTTTTCGGTGCCCAGTAAAGCCCAGCTTTAGCTAAATCTGTTAATTCCGTAACTAAATGATTCTGGAGTTTGTTTTGTTTGATCCCAGCGAGCAGTTTTTCAGTGAAGAGTTAACTCCGTAAACAAAGTTGTCAAAATCTTCGGCTCTCGAAATTATTGCCTCTCCTTGAAAAAAAAGTTCGACTTATTCCCAGATGTAATTTTTACAGAAAAACGCAAATCAACTGTCATTCTACACAGAAAAAACATTCAAAGAAGTTCATACTGTTCTCCAGAGTTGATCCGAGATTAACTCACCAAAATTGGCGAGTTAAGCCGAGATTAACCCTAGATAAAAGTTCACTGAAAAACTCATTTCTGGGGTTAATCTTAGTTTAACTCGGAAACTCAGATGATCTAGCACTGAAATACCGGCTCTAAGACCTTTTAGAGATATGATCGAGACCGACAGGTAAATCGAGTCAACCATGTCCGTCCGTCCGCCTGTAAGAGTAAAGGTTTTAAGTCTTCAAAATCAAGCTACAAAGCGGAAAATTGGTACACGGCTTGGTTCTTCTCTTGCACAGACAATGTGTGAAAATTGGCTAAACCGCCAAATGTCACGCCCACTACAGGCTTCAATGTGAGATAACTCCTATTTAACATTTTCTTTCAAAATGCCTTTTGGTCAAGTTAGACAACGCGTAGGAACGAAAATTTTGGTACAGAGCAATATTGGATCGAAACCTCAAACAAAGCAAAAATTGTAAAGCCCACAATATCGACCTTGCCCACTTTTAACATGATAGACCTTAAGAAACCCGATTTCTCGAAAGGTTTACTGCAAATCGAAAAAAAATATTAAAGAAACCACTCTTTGCCAACTTTGTATGTAAAAGTTTTGAGCTCCGCCCATTATTTTATGCACGTTTTTAAGAAAAAAAAACATTTTTTTCCGAAATAATTTTTGCTTTTAATGCATTTTTTCATGATTTGCACTAAATTGCTATTAATTGATTTTTGTTTTCAAACCACGCCCATATTTGGGGGCGTGCCGAATACAAAAAATATATGAATTTGGGCCAAAAAGTTTTTAGATTTCGGTGTTACACGGTGTATAGGGTCGGGTATATAGAAGTTTGTTACAGACAAACTTTTGCACTTACTCACTTGTTAAAATTTAAAATGCATACAACAGCAACCTCGATTTTTTTTTACTTTTTTCCAATTTCACAACGCACCTTCGCTAGCATCAACCACTTTTTTTTAAATCTGCAGACTTGGATTTTCTTGGAAACCGTAAAGTATGCTATTTCTAATTTCCCTTGTTTAAATGGGATTAGGTAGAAACTTAAGGTTGCCAACGGCAATTTTGAAACTATTTTAATGTAGTAAGCTTGCTTTTTAATCGTATTATTCTTTTTAGACTAATTTTATCAAGATCGTTCTATCCGTAAGGGACAAGAGATCTTTAAAAAATCATTTTCGAAAATATTTTTAGATTTTTTAGACAAATCCTCAAAGCTTCTGAATTTTCGCAGTTTGCTATGGCTTTGTATTAAATTTGAGAACATAGACTATGACCGTTATTTATTTCAAAATTATACTTTATACTATTCGGGATATAGTGGGAGAGACATAGAAAGTTTTTTGGACCTTTTTTATGGTTTTTTAAATTTCAAATCTATAAAACAACTTTTTCCAGTTATCTGCGCTAGCATTGGATTTTTTTCTTAAATTTTGTTTTTTGCGTAGAGATTAGAACGATCTCTTTTTTTTCGTTTCTTAAATAGGCTTCGAAAAACTTAGGTTAGAAACGGCAATTAAAAATTTTTTAAAGATTGCTTTCGTTTTGTACGCCTTGTACTTTAACCAAATCTGAACAAAATTGCTTTAACCGTTACGATACTTTGTGCACTAGGCAAATCAAAAGTAAGTAGGCAGATCAAACACTTTGAAAAACGTCATCCAATTTCTTCATCCACTCTTCATTTCTCAACAACATTTCCATACTTTCAAAAAATTGTATTTTTTTGTTGAGCTTCAGTATTTATTTAACTTAAGTTTCGGCGTTCTAGTTCTTAAAAAAAAAAAAATAAATAGAGTGGCGCAACAGCTCGAGGTGAACCAGGGCCAACTTCTCAACAATGTATGCTGGTGTGTTAATTTCTTTTACATACAAAGGGACCTACAATTTTTTGCCGAATCCGAACGGCACTTTGAGAAGTTTTTCAAGACAAATGATACTCTCGGAGGGCTTGTCAGACCCTCGCGGAGGTGGGGACCGTGAAAAAGAACATGTCTTTTTTTTCAGGTGACGATGGCAGGATTCGAACCCAGGCCTCCGGCGTAGTATGCACACACACTAACCGCTACGCCACGGCACCCCAGTTCTAGTTCTTGCCTGCTAAAATTCTTAAGAAAGGTATTTAAAAAACATTAAACCCATTTTCCCGCAAAACTTCAAACTTTAATTAAAGCTGGATTCTCTGATTATTTTTGCAGCTTAAACGCCTTACAGTTCAGAAGTTACAACGAATCGCGGACAGACGAAGGACAAACGGATGAACAACGTAGTGATACCATAAAGGCTATATCACAAAGCTGCGTTCTCGTTTGCTTTGTCCCGTTACGTTCATATTTCCTTACAACCGTGTTAAAAATATACCATTCGAAAAACGATTAAAAATCATACAAAACGCCAAAAAAACAACAAGAACACAAACCACCGCGAAAGCCAACAATTCGATGTTCACAGAAACGTCAAAACGCACGCAAAAATTCATCGTGTTGAATTTAAAAGGCGATTGCTCTGTCCCGTTACTTTTCCACCGCGTTTAAAGTATACCATTCGAAAAACGACTAAAAACCATACAAAATGCCACCAAACCAACAAAAACAGAAACCACCGCGAAAGCCAAGAATTCCAGGTTCACGGAAACGTCAAAACGCACGCAAAAATTCATAGTGTTGAATTTTTCTGCGTTCTTGAAGCTTTCTTACGTAAGAAAACAAAACATCGCCCAACGCAGCTTTATGACATAGCCTTAAGAGATCCTCTTGCCTTTTTGGAGGGACCGCTAAAAATGTTCATCAGTCCTCCAACTATCAACAAAAATATAGATTTTTGCTTAGCTTATTTGCAGCTTGTCTAAAAGTCTATAAAAAGCAGAACTATAGCCGATGTCTGTGGGGTGCCGTGGCGTAGTGGTTAGTGTGTGTGCTTACTACGCCGTAGGTCTGGCTTCGAATCCGGTCATAGTCACCTGAAAACTTGTTCTTTTTCACGGCCCCCACCTCCGCGAGGGTCTGACAAGTCCTCCGAGAGTATCATTTGTTATGAAAAACTTCTCAAAGTGGCGTTATGGCCAATTGCCATACTTAACCTCACCAAAAAGCATCAAGATGTAGACACACTACGACATTGATCTTGAAAGCAGCATAAGCGAACATCGAACATTCTATTAATAATAGTTTTTCCTCGAAGTCTTGATTAAAGGAATTTCTTACGCATAAACAAATAAAAATTCAATATTCCCCGGTTAATGGAATGCGCACATCATACTTCACAGTTCATCAATCAAAACGCATTCGATGTTCGATGTAAACATTAATGAATGTTGTGCGAGTATACGTCGACAAGTTGCTGAACGATGAGTTCAGAACCGTCGAAGCGTCGCAATTGCTTGGGAAGATTCAATTAAGTTGAAAACGTTGAGAAAATCCCTGCAGCTTACAGGCTCTCATTTCGTTGGAGATTTTTAATTACGAATAAAGTAAACGATGTGATGAATCGGCTCATAGCATGTCATTCTGTGAAAGCATAGATCGGATTCATTGACAGCATAAATTGTTGGTACTGGAAATTAATTCCCTTTTCCTAGGAAGAACTTAAGTGGACCCAATTTTCAATTGGGTGACAAACACGTCCAACATCCCAATTAGTAATCCAAACAGCATGCCGCCGCCTTAAAAAGGATCCAAATCCAACGAGACACACAAACTTGTTAATGAAGGTCAGAATATTTTAAGAAATTCTTTTGTCTGGGACGGGTTTGTTCATTGGCTGAATAAAGTCAGTAGGTACAACAGATGTTTGCAATTGCTATTCATAACCTTTTACATTTCATTAGTCTCATTGGCATGGAAAATTGTGTGTTACTTGATTGTAAACATAATTGAAACATTTGGGCAAAATAATGAAAAGGATATCCAGGGTTTGGGTCTGGTTGATTTGTGTACGGCTCGTATAGGCGCGATGAATAATTTTGTGTGTAAAAATTATATGCGTAGTTGTTGGAACAATAAATTACGAAATATGCCAAGTCGGTTAGACTTAAATTTTTATTAATTATTGCTGGCCACCTAGCTTGAGTTGTGTCACGTAACTTGTCCTTTTAAGAACAAACTATGGAAATGATACTATTTATATCCCTTTTATACGATTTAAGTCCTTGGGGCAAGTTAGAAACGTTTCTAAATGACAAGTCAACGCAGTTCATTAGATTTTGGTGTATGGCACAATAAAACCTTTTACTCGGTAGAATACCTACCAACCAAAGGGGCTATTTTCTTCACGAAGCTTACCACCTTGTTTCTGCAATTTTCGCAAGCGTGTAGCTTTGCGGCTCTTTTATGATATTAACTTTTCTGTCAACCTTCTTGTCAAGCTTTTTAGGCCTTTTGTCTGGAATAGGCCTTTTGTCTGATCCTCAAGCTTAAGGCCAGGGTATTCTGTGAGTAGGTCGAAAATCGCATTTTGTCAGTGCAATCCAAACGTTTTAGCTTTGAACCCGATCTAGACTTGAGTATTACGCTCGGATTACGCTATGTTCTTTAATGGAATTCCGGTTTAACCCTTGAATGGGTTTATTCAGCTCTAGGATGTGGAAAAGAGGCTGATTAGATATATCACGCAGAAATCCGGTAACAATCGGAATCACTGAGAACCGGTAACAATGTTGGAGGGTTATAATTTTTTTTCTTTAATGAAAATTCGACTATGAAAACCTCCAAGTAGTCAGCACCCATAAAATCGTTAGAGTTAACCCCCCTGAGAAACTGAAGCCGTTATAAATGGCAAACAACAGGTGGAACATGCAACACGGACAACATTAGCGCTTGTGTCTCTTTTAAACAAACCTGGCCAGGGCTGGATTGTATGTAAACCAGGCGACTCATTGCCTTTTACCAGGTATGTTAGGTTATGTACGGCTGCTGGCAGCAAAAGCCACCAGCTCGCATAGGCCTACAAAGGGCCTTAGCGTCACCCTTTGGAGACAACCTGTAGGGAGTAAAGATTTTAATGTAACTATGACACTTAGTCATGAATTGTAGTATACTGAGCTCTGAAGAAAAACTGAGCTTGTCCGGAGACCCTGCTGAGCTTCACAATACTCGCCACCGGTGTACTTGCACACTCGTTCAGCTCCTCAAAGAAGTAAAAAGTTGTCTGCTGCCACTTCTGTGCATGTAAAAACTATACATGAGAAACACTTCCTCTGCCAGTGTCTGGCAGGTTATCTAGTGCCTATTTAATCTGAGGAAGATGGTTTGGGCTATTGTTTGGTAGGGAGACATGCCAGGGAACTTAATGGCTCCTTTGACGATTTTCGCAGAAATTCCAGAGACGAGGTAGAGAAGGTAGGAGGAAGCCATGCTTCATCTCCTTTGTAACTTTCCCGCCCTATCGACCTTGAGAATGAAAGCCCCAGGCCTGAATGAATATTTTTTTGAACATTTAAACAATTTAGCCAGTCTGGACTCTTGACTTAAAAAAGATGCTGCATTTATCGCAGGATTAAATTTGTTAAACTCCTTAACGGCGAACCACACTCCTCGACGGTAAGGGTAAACACGGGATTTGCTTCTGTGCCCTGCTTATTCCATTCGGGAATTCTCTTAGATCACCCCTCAGAGTTCATCAACCTTAACCCCTCCCCCAATAAATTTCCCGACCTACCCAGCATATACGGGAACACCGACCAATACTCCCTTTAATAATAAACGCTTCTTCATAGTCCCACCTTCGCGAGGGTCTGACGAACCCCCCGAACGTGTCATTAGTCATGGCTCATGACAGACCCCTCAATTCTTGACCTTTCGGGATCGAAAAAAAAAGTGGTTGGTCACATGCGTTTATGTAAGCATATCCATCATACACCACACCGCATTGCATGGTTGTGAGATGACCGATGCCTCTTCTTAGCTGCAAACGCCATAGTAAGTTTTTGGTCGAAGTTTATACCAAAATCTAATGAACTGGGTTGACTTGTAATTTAGAAACGTTTCTAACTGGCCTTCATAATTTTGTTACACCGAAAACTGGCAAGGACGAGCCTCAATTTATCCCCTCCGGAACGGATTTATGAGCCAACATGTATGCCTCTCCAATCTCCAAGGCAAATTTTTACTTAAGCTTCATTGCGCACGGCCCAACACTGATAACATTTGTCCAGCTTGGGCTTCTCTTTAAAAAAAAAATCTGTCACTTGCCTCTCTTATTCACTCCTTATGATAGTTTTTCGATCCTCTTTACTCTTCAGGTTCAGGCTGTGACACGCCGAGAGGATTAAAAATTCGGAAGTTTGTCAAATAGATTATCAGCGCATGTTTTCCGGTTTTTTTCAAAGAATGGTATCACAATGGATATCCTATGCTCTAAGGGTGTACCTAAGCGGGACACCACCAAACCTAAACTTCTTTGCTTAGTCGCACGATTTTCGGTAGCTATTAAGAAACTTTTCAGAAGGATCAAAATGTTGATCGTTCAAAATCGATCTTAAACCTTTCACTTTTCTTCTTGGTATTTCTAACACTGATTTGAACTTAAAACTGGGTAAAAGCTTTTTTAATGAGTATAGCAATTTTTTGATTCTTATCTGGGTCAATTTTTTGTTGAAGTATTTCACTTTATTAACCCACTCTTCAGACACTTTATATTAAAGCGTAAAATGGTTACTGATCCCAAAAGAATAAAAGCTTAGCGACTTGATGAGAGGAAGACACTCGAAAACTCATAAACGGGAGACAATTAAAAAACTGAGAGACACAATAAACCTCTCGGTGTGGCCACGGAAGGCAGGAGCGCAATAAGAAATTACCAGACCCACGTTGGGTGCCATTATTGCCATTGGGCCAAATGTTGCTTAGAGTTTATTGCTACCGACGAAATGATTGCTGAGCTACTCAGCCAAGCTCGTCTTACGTTTGTCCACAACCCTGCCACCACAACCGAAATTTCACCATGACTCCTGTTTTTGAATTTAATTGACACCCAATTTTCAATTTCAGCTAATACAAGCCCTGTATATAGCTAAAATTAACCTAAAGCAATCTTAACTTACAGCTCTAAACTTAATCTAGAAGAGAGGGTGAAGAGCGGCGGTAAAGGATGTTACGGAGACTGTATCTATTGAGGTCTAGATCAAAAAGAGTGGAGTTTGAGTTTATTCGGGACATTGGTTCGTGTGATGGAAGTAAATGCGAAAATGGGGCATGGAGCGTAGCTGCCGAGGATTAGTATTGAGGGTAATCAAGTGTAGCAGTGAGGGGCAGTATTTCCGTTAAGTAGATCATGGATATATGTCTGCAACCTTCCGGCGCTCTTCGATGGATTATGTAGGTTGACCAATAGTAAGGCGATCGTGGTAAGGGGGTAGATCATACGTGTTGGCTTAGGGAATACCACTAAGGGAAAAACGAAGAAACCTACATACGTTGAATCGCCTCAATACTAGAAGTGTGGATACCGTACGAGGGGGACCAGACTTGGCTAGCATATTCAAGAAGGGGCCGAACGAAGGAAATATATAGGAGTTTTGTAACGTAGAGGTTAGAGAACTCCCTGGCACGTTTTATGACGTAATTGAGGTAAGAAAGTTAAATTCCCGGTCGCAGTTTACTCCTAAGTCGATCAAGGAGTTGACTGTGGAATGCATTCGTTACCGATAACATAGAATCTGACGGGTGGGGGAAAGCGCTTGCGAGAATAGGTTGACGCTTGGCATTTTTACCGACATTCAGCTCGTGGAAATTCTTTTGACAGGCTTTTCTTTTATTTATTTTTTCTTTTAATTCTTTTAATTAAAGAAATTATTTCAATAGGCTGTTTAGGTCGGATTGGAGAGAGTGGGAATCCGCAGGAGACGATATTTGTTTCGCGATTTTCATATCATCTGCGAGTATCGAAAGCATAGAGTGTTCGATAATAGAGTTGACATCATTTATGGCAAGAATAAATATTAGAGTGCCAAGATGGCTTCCTTGGGGAGCTCCTGATATGGCATAGATTGGGTTAGATCAAAGAGATCTGAAGGAAACGATATATGGTCAATTTTCAAGATTTGCAAGACTTGAGCCATGCGAGATTAGGCCAGGGGGAAAGCCAAGAGCAGTGAATTTCATAATAACGACATGGTGTCGGATTATATCAAACGCCTTACTAAAGTCGATGGCAACAACATCAACTTCCTTGCCGTTCTCAATGGCACGCACAAGGTTTGTGCAACAAACTCGACTAACAAACTCGATCTCAAAAAAGTCCGAAACGAATACCTAGGCTAGAACATCTGCCTCAAACTAAAATGGGTGTTTGGTTGGTGCAAGCGTTTAAACTTCCTTCAACAATGCGATTTTCTAAAATCAATATTATTGTAAATTTGCAAACTCCACACTCTGTCCACACATGGTAATTTACAATTTTCATTTCGCTTTAGTCATGGTGGAATAATGAGAACAATGCAAACGAAATAACAATGTTCGCTTATATTGGTTTGAGATTATTAGAAAATTTGAGAATGGCAATTACGCAACGCGCCAGCTTACCCGCAGGCTAGTAAAAGTGTGCCAAAATAAATTTCACTTTTACGAAACACTCATAAATAGGGTGGTTCAGGTTCCGCTAATTTGTTTTCGAATTAGTCAAGCAAAAGGTTCATTCAAATTGGTCTACCCTTTCACAGGGGGTGTGATATGTGGATCAAAAAGAGAGGAAAATGCTAATGAACCATATTCCATTGATTAGAGTAATAAATTGGAATATAGGCATATTTCCTTCACTAATTCAAAGTAATTCGTTGTGCTTGCTGTGCTGATTTTTAGGGGCATCAAATTTTGTTTTGTTTAACCTACATCCGTTAAAAAAATCATGCATTTTATAGATAGAGGAAGTTTAGATTACGAATGGAGGAATAGGTGTTAAGTTTATATATTACTTAATCAATTGAAAAAGGATTGTGCAATTTAAAACAAAATCTTCACAAAGGAAAAAATTTTGCGTTATTTGTGTAGATTATTTTCGAAACAGCCGATAAAAAATTCCAGTGACATAAAAGAGTACATTAATTCCGATCCAAACGCCGGAATCAAAAATTATTTAAATTGGGAAAAACCCAAGTCACTACTTTCACGGTTTTTTGAAAGGATTTTCTAATTCTCTCGTAATATTAATAGGCTACACTATGTTATCCTTATTAAAAAACCAATTTACATAAGGCTGAAGGAAAAGTTAAAATAGAAGTTAAATAGAAGTGCTAAATGTACCTAGAAGAAAAGAAAGCTACCAATTTGTCACTCTCATTATGAAATATTATTATGTTATTATATTATCTTATTATGAAATATTGTTTTTTTTTTCATAACAAAGAGGAAAATATTTTAGTTGATTTAAATAGAAATTTAGAAGGGACAAACCAACTAAAAATACAGAATAAATCTTATACAAAATAATTTGAAAGGATATAAGGATATGCAGCCCTGCAAAGCTGGGTTTAAGAATATCATTGAGGTAAGTATGTCTGTCGTAAGAGTAATATCCACTGGAAGAAGTATAGTCTTCTGGCATATAATCCAGCAGCTCGGGATATTTTCACGAGAGATGGGAGGAGTGGCACTGAGTTGTCGTGTAGAATTGGCTGAACTGGAGCAATAATTTAAATAATTAATTTTAGTTTAATTTTTACTTTATTCTCAAATTTTTAAATAAAATATACCAATTATAAGAATATTTATTTTTTACAACAATAAAAATAAAATGAATCAGAAGAACCGTTAGTGACATTAGTGTTAAAAACAAAAACATCATTTTAAGTTAATTCATTGCAGGAACTGCGCCGGCCGGTTATAACCAGGAGAGCTGAGCTTGGAATGAAAGCAAATGTCTCGCTCTTTAATTCATGTCTCTAATACACGAAGCTTGGGTCATGGCCGTAAGAACTAGATCGAGGGCACAACCTGCCGAAACGAGATTCCTGAGATTAATTGCTGGTGGTTTCTCTTAGGGATAGAGTGAGAAAGTCAGTATTCGTGGGAACTTGAACAGCGAACTAAAACTTCTGCGAGTGGAATGATCAATTCCAATTCTGGAATTGATCATTCCAGAATTCTTTGATTCTGGAATGATCAATTCTTCTCATACCCCCTGAGAGACTCATGCCCCCTAACCACTGACGGGTCATGCTAGCCGAGATACGAGTGCGTCGCCCCCTTGGTAGGCCAAGAAACACGTGTTGGGATCAGGTAAAGCTAAAGAGCCTCTCCGAGTCCCTCCGGGGATTGTGCCTGAGTCTCTTGGGTTAATGGCGGGTAATCGGGAGCGACGGAAAGACTATTTAGCCACCCTCGCTCTGCGACCCTTTTAAAGGAAAAATACAAAAGACCGTCAAGTATGCCGTCAAGCACGCGGAGCGGTCCGGTGGCTTTTGTTGAAGGTTATGGTCATCTATATTGCGCAGTTTGTCTAACATCCTATTTATTTATTAAAATTATTTCTGAATATATTTTACAGTCTGTAATATACTTTTTTCGTAGTGCTGTCTACTGCTCTTATATTGGGTAATTTTATATTGGGTTTCGTTACTCTAAAAAAAAAGGTTGGCAAAAAGCTTTACCGTTACGAAAATAGAGGGAAGGACATACTATTTCTTGGCCCTTTTTAGGATTTTTATAATTTAAGACCCATAAAATGCAATTTCAATTATTTTTAATTACCGTTAGACTTTTTGACCAATTTTACAACCACCTGTGCTAGCATTTGCCACTTTTCTCAAATTTTGTGGACATGGGTTTTTGAGAAAACGGTAAAAATATGCTGTTTTTTATTTCGCTTGTTTGAATGGGCTTAAAAACTTAGGGTCGAAAACGGCAATTTTGGAACGTTTTTGATGCAGTTCGCTTGCCCTTTATACATTTCATACTTCAGCCAAATTCAAAAAAGGTGGATATAACCCTTAAGGAACTAGAAATCTTTAAGAAATAGTTTTCGAAAATGTTTTCACGTTTTTCAGTTAAATCTTCGAAGTTTTTGAATACTTGCAGTCTGCTATAAATTCGTATAAAATTTAAGAAGATGGACTATGCTCGGTGTTAATTAAGAAATTATACTTTATACCGTTTGGGAGATAGAGGGGGAGATATGCGTTCTTTTGACCTTTTTTATAATTTTTTTAATTTCAAATCCATAAAACAAATATTTTGAAGTTTTTTCCAGTTCCCATTAGACTTTTTTCCAATAGCACAACCACCAGAACTAGTCTTGGATGTTTTTTTTTATTCTATGGCCACCGGCTTATGCGTAAACGGTAAAACAAGCTCCTTTTTTATTTCGTTTTTTAAATAGGCTCCTATAAACTTAGGTTAAAAACGGAAATTTAAAAATATTTTAACGCAGCCTTCCTTTCTTTTGTAAGGTTTGTACTTTAACCGAATCTGAAAAAGATCGCCAATACCCTTAAGCTATTAGAAGACTCAAAAAAATTGTTTTTGAAAATGCTTTTATGTATTTTAGTTAAATATCAGAAGATTTTGAAATTCGAAAATCCGCTACAATTTTTCTTAAAATCTTAAATTATTTCTGATACGTGTGATTTTTTTCATAGAATTCCACCAAACACAAACGGTGATAAGAAGGGGCGATACACGTTTTTTCATGCATTTTTGCGATTTTTTTTTTTTTGAAAATGCGTCAAAACTGCAGTACTCAAACTGTTTTTGAAAAATATGACCTAAGCACTTGGTTTACTTTGAGTTGTTTTATACGTGTGTTCAATATTGATTTTGAGCAATCAGCCGTTTAAAAGTTATGGCCTCCAACACTTTGAAAAACGTCATGCATTTTCGACTCTTCATTTCTCACAAACGTTTTGATATTTTCGAAAAGTTTTATTTTTTAATTAAAGTATTTCTTAAACCTAAGTTTTTGAAAAAAACACTAAAATAAATAAAGTCAATTTTTACATGAAATTTCAAACCGTAATAAAACCGTTATTTGTGCTTGAAAAAAATTTTCCTCTTTAGGTTATCTATGACTATTTCCGCAGTTTATACGCACATCAAATTTTGTGACAGACGGACGGACGGAAAACGTAGCGATACCATAAGAGGTCCTTTTTTCATTTTTGGACGGACCGCTAAAAAGCGGTCTTTAGAAAATGATTTAGATGATGATGACAAGGATATGCAGCCGTTTGTAACTCACAGATTAAATAAGTGAACCCACTTACTAAACTTACTTAAACACAACTTTCGGAGGACAGTTTGCCGCTCGTGTAACTGCTCTCATAAGAAGACCCCAACAACCTAATCCCAGAGTCAAAGGTAAAACGGGGTGTCCGTGTCACTCGTGTAAGTCTCGGGTTTGTTGACTGTGTGATTGAATACTTGTGACTTTTGGGTCTTGAAAAACACATTCGTCCTATGGTCGTGTCGGTTTCTTTTACTTTATAAAAACAATACGCTGGCACTGGTACTATAGGCACCAATAATGCACCCACATGTGCCTTCCGGACATTGTTGTTGCTCAACCCGAAAACTGCTTATTCTTGGCACACTGTTATGATGCCAAGGGCATTATCATCACCATTTTCCAGATGTTTGATGTCATCTTTAATGGGAGTGAGTCGGGCGAGTTTTTCTTTTTCCATCGTTCAAGCGTTTCCAAACAAAATTCAACCAGAACCAGACACAATATCCAACAGATATACACAGGCACAACCTTTCGGCATATTTTGTAGAGTTATTTATACGTTTACCCATCTGTGTCATTAAATCTGTATACGGAACGTATGCTGCCTCATGAATACGTGGTCATGTGGCGTATCATGGCTTGGTAAGGATTATCCCTTTCCGCATGATTTGTGTATTCCACACGCAACAGTGCATTGACCTAGGAGCTTGACAGAGAGATGTTTTGAGGTCAATAAAAATTTTATAACATCGTAAAATGGTCTACTACCCTTAGGGATCTGGGGTGAAGGGAAATCAAAAACACATTGTAGCACGACAAGGATTACACCAAGCATGCAGCTAAACAGAGTTGAGAAAATTTGAATAAGTTCTCCGACATGCATAATTGTATTTTTTTAAATGACCTGCGAACCATCCGATCAGAGTGACATAATTAAAGATTTCAATGAAAACAACATGATACGCATATTATATCCGTTCGCAGTCCTTTTTTACTTTGGGCTGAGAGATAATAACTGCCGCAGCACAGCGGGATTTCTTCTGCCCTATTTAGCAGAATAAAA
This sequence comes from Neoascia interrupta, assembly GCA_947623515.1. Lineage (NCBI taxonomy): Eukaryota > Metazoa > Arthropoda > Insecta > Diptera > Syrphidae > Neoascia > Neoascia interrupta. The sequence continues at coordinate 223,096,757 of OX392462.1, forward strand.
AAAACTCTTTCATGTGATGGATTAGAATTTAACGACCACTTTCTCTGATAAGCTACACAATAATGACATTTGATATGTCAAGCACTTTGACGGATAAAATAAGAAGGACTAAATGAAGCGGATAATCCCGAGGGACCCATTATTGATTAACAGTTTCAGTTTTTAGGTGCAATTCGTAAAGGGTGAGAGCTGAAGTATGCCACAAGAACTATTTTGTGACGAGGTATTTTCATCTGTATTGTATTTATTTACAACTTCAGGATCACGAAACTGACACGAAATCAGATTTTGCTTCATAGATTACATTAAAGAGCCAACGGAGCAAACATTCTACATTCTTAAATCTTGACCAACTAGGATTAACTTTTAGAATCACAATTTTGCATTAAGTGCGTCTGTGATTGCATTAAGTGCGTCTGTGAAGTGTATTCATACCTACTCATAAAAAATACCTACATACTATAGATCAACACTTGAGGAATTTTCAAATAATTTCCAGCTGCCACCTTTCGATGTTTTCTAAGAGCAAACAGCGTAAGTCCTTACGTGGGCTAGAGTTTGTCTGATATTTAAATCGCTAAATGTAAGCCTATAGGCTATAAACCATATTTTTCCAAGATCAGTAATAACTCTTTTACTACCAACCAGGAGCGTTAGTAGTCGGGATAGGACTTCAGGTACCGTAAATTAAAGAAGAAGGTAATAAGATCGAATTCCATCTGAGCCGTTTTTAAGATAGTCGACTTTATTTCCACAGGTAAAAAGGAAGGAACTTATTTTAATGGAATTTATGTCGATTACAAAAAGTGCCAAAATTTCAGTCGGGCTAGGAGAGTAAAAAAGTTGAAGTATTCAAGGCAGGAAGGGTCAAAGAATAAGCAAGCATGGGGGCTTTCTTTCACTGGATCATTTTTCATGAAAGGGGCATTTACATAATCAATTTGGCTTTATATGTTACTTTCGGAAAGCGCTACATTGAAAAATGTATGAGAGGCGTGTAGCCCCCTTCCAACCCCCTGCTTGCTTATTTTTTTTTGTAAATTTCTTCACTTTTCGACATTATTCCCTTTTTTTCGTTCGTCTTAAACCAACTCTTACTATTTTTAAAAATGCCTCTGTGAACAGGGTTCCCACAGCGGGAAAAGTGTCACTAAAATTACTTGATTCATTAATTTAATAAATTCAAAATCTCACCCAATTTGGTAAGAGGTTAGTTTCCTTAAGACCATCAAATAGACACTCTTCATGAACCAAACTAACAGGTCGGCGTTGAACAACCTTATAGGGTGTTTCCACCGCGCATAATACAGAAATTGACGTATAGGAAGATTAAAAGTTAATCCCAAAGTGTTTCCATCAGAATAGAGGAAATTAACTTGACGTAAGTGTGCTTTCTTTTTTGACATTTCTCAATGTAATCACGTCATCTGAATTTTTTTCTTATCTCTCGAGCAACTAAGATTCAGAAAAAATTAAATTCAGTTTTAATTGCTTCCGATTTTCTTAGCCTACATTACAAAATAACCAAGGAATAACTAGAAAAACAGAACGTCAAATATATTGTTGGGATTTTGGTCCACAAAGTCGATAGTATAGTAGACCAACTTGATCAACATCAACCAGCAGTATCAACGCTAACCTCCATCATTTTTTGCATTGCGCACACCTTATTGCAGTTAACTTTCTTGACAGAAACAACCACATCTACGTAAACAGCAACATCAGCCGTTCTGCGCATCCCTTTACACCACACAAGAAACACTGCACTGACTTTATTATACGCAGCTGTCAATTTTATTTTGTTTCGTCACAAAATGCACAGAACACGTAGAATTCTGTACGGTTTGATTTAGGAATTCTTGCGTGAAGAAGATTAATTACTCGGTTTATTTTCCTCCTGAAGAGAATAATATTAAGAGAGAATTTAAGGATGATTTGTCTTATTCGCGGATTAGTGACCGGTGGAAACACCCTATTACACAACCAAGTTTCCCTCGGCCAAGCCGAAAAAGAGTTTATTCGTAGGCCTTCATCTATAAGTTATCCGACACATAGAAAAATCTTAAATACCTGCAGAAAGGGGCGCATTAAATTTCGGGTATTAGAGATATTCAACAATTTTCACAATTCATAATTCAACGCTTAAATTATAACTGTCCTTTACGAGCCTGTCACCCGTGTATTAATACAAATTAAACCCCTTCTAGTACTTTCTGTATTTCCCTTTTTGTAATTTTTTATTGATACTTTTCCGCTGAATTCCATGAAGGGAAAATTTTCGAAATTCGAAAATCGAACGTCGAATATCAGTTTGCTGTCAGCTGAATGTTGATTGTGTTCGTAAAGTGAATCGATGGTTGCATTCAAGCGACTCCTGCATGTCGTTTTATTTCTTGTCGCCACATTACAATATGATGTTTCGGAACCACCCTGAGGAACCTAGAAACCGCGTCGAAGTCATCGTGGCTTTCTTCGGGGAATTCAAAGCACCGTAGGTATCGTGTTCGTATAGTTTCAGATTTTCAACTTCCGAAAAAAGTTGACTTCCGAAAGTAGCAGAAGGCAGAGGCCTTGTGCTATTGAGCGGCTTTTTAGACCGGTATGGCTTTTTCAGTGGAAGGGGTTGCTTGCTTTCAGAAAGTGGCCCTAGAATTTTCCTTTCAAGGCTTTTTCAAACTCAGATTGACCTCGTCAAAAAAGTTGACTATTCTTGATGCGTGCCCTCGTATGAGCGACAGGGCAGGCTACCTTTCGTTTTCGCTCTAGTTTGTTTCTCCTTTTCGTATGAGCGACAGGGCAGGCTTCCTTTCGTTTTCGCTTTAGTTCATTCCTCCTTTTCCAGAACACGCTGCCGCCGGAGGAAGTTTGCGGATAAGTCTGTGATTCGAGTAAAGCAAAAGCATCAGAAATAAAGGCCTGTAGGCTTAAGCAGATGTCTTTTGTTATATAGTCGTCGTCGTCATCGTGTAGTTCTGCCTCTTAGGTCTGGTTAGCACTAGACTTACTAACTTTTAATGCAACTAGGGGTTTGGTAACCTTTTACGAAAACGTAGTTTGGGTATGAAGTATGACGTAATTAGGTTTCTAAGAGGAGTCCTATGTGTTCGGAATATCACAGTGACCGAAACCTTGGTGCCACTCAACCAAGAGGTTCTTTTTAAGTGAATAGCCGTGATTGGACCAATTTTTTATTGTTTTTTCAAGCTGGCAATCAAGGTATTATGTCCAACATTAAAATGCGTAAGGTGAAAGCATATCGTGGGCGAAAAGAACAACAGGATAGAAGAGAATAAAATTGCCCTTCATACAGGATATTTTTTTTTTTCTCCCCACATGTTCAATTTCCTCACGATGTTTCTGCACAATGGCACCCTTCATTGCACTCTTTCAACCAATTTCCGTATCCTTGCTGAGGTCTTGAGTGCCTACGATTATAGTGGAATAATTAATGCGTCCTGTTTCACAGAGTTGTTGTGCAGCTCGTGATTGCCACAAACCAATCATTGCAATTTCTTTGAATGGTTCTCATTATTTGTGTCTGAAACATTTAATTGGCGCCCAACATTTACGTCGATTAAGCGATTTGTTTAACCCCTATAAGAAGCTGTAGTGTTGGCTCTTTATCCACATAATAAAGGTATATGGTGCCTCTTTGAGGGACTCCCCATGAAGTATACACAAACAACTAATCCACACGTTTCTTAATGGGCTCTAGGCACGTGTCCCTTAAAAACAATGAAAATCCATTTGGTTATAGCTTCGGGAACTTTATTCTAATTAATGTAAATTGCTTGAGGTAACGATATGCTAAAACAAAAAACGGGATGAATATGTGGTACGTGTTCCCGCAGGTACATTGTAGAACTGGAACTCAGTTTTAGAAACTGAACCACTCTTCATCAGGCTTAAAGCTATTCCGGCCTGATGATCACACTCCCTCTCACAAGTACCACGGAAGTGTCTATCAAATGTGTAGATTCCAGCGAATTAGCTCACTGGGAACGGGAATCATACAGAGACGAGCGTTAGATGCATTTCATTCGCAGATCTGCGCAATGAGTCAATTTTGCCACATGTGCTTAATCGGTGATTTCCCCAGACATTTGAACCCATCTGTCCCTATATGCACACACAATCCATCAATTTAAATGGATCAGTCGGATGTGTTCGTATCATTTCTGGAATGTGTGTCAGATAGCAATGCTACAAAATGTGATTAGCATATGTGATGTATCGGGCGGCTTGGAATCCCATGAAACCAGAGATAAAAATAAAAATACATTTTTTAACGAACTTTAACGGATTTGAGAGGAATTAACATTTGTAATGTGATTTATCGCGCCATCAATTACATGTAGATTCATATATGACAAAAGTGTGCTAATAGAGTATAGATTTTGTCGAAAGAGTTATGCAAAAAACAAAGCGTCAGCATCTAACAACTTAATCAGTGTGATATTGCGCAAAAATTTATTCGTAGTTTGGGCTGTGATATGGGAATTTAAATTGTAAATCAGGTCGCACGAGAACAACGCAAAGAATCTAATGAAGAGACTGCTGATGGGATAGAGACAAGTCATATAAGCTTCCTCATTATCATCCCATAAATAATAAGGTTAACGAATTCATAGTTCTTTTGACACACATACAGTAGATACTGAGATAAATTTGTGCGATAAATATGGGGAAACGAGGAGATACAATTTGCCGTAAGGCTGGTACCTACATTACTCGATTTTATAATTTTTCATTCATTCATAAAAGCAGTCCCACATGACTGCGGGACCACCCTCAGATGGTGTTTGCTCTACTCCAGACAAACGGGCTTTTATGGAGCACAAATGGAATTCTTTTATTCATGCACGTAGAATGGAATGTGGCTGCGTTTGTCTGCATTTCTTGGATAGCAACCATATCCAGGTTGTGACTTGCGTAAATGGATTTAATTAGTTACAAGTTGGCCGCGAGGTTTTCACGACAAATATGGCAAGTTACGCAAGTTTTACCGGATGCCGGCTGATGCCGAGGACGCCTTTATGGAAGATGCTCGTTTGTTAATCTAATTAGCGATACACCAGAAAAGAATCCGAACGATTGCATAACCGGGATGCGTTTTAAACAGCTGGAAAAATATACAAAGTGTGAATGAAGGCTTGAAACTTCGATTTAAGACTATTTTTTGGACAGTTAGGGTTGACTTATTAGAATTGGTGGCTGGGTGTTGTAAGAGCAGGGTACGCACTGTTGGGCATCAACCTATCGACGCCTATAGGTAGACTACCATTTAGGTAGCCCTTGGACTGGCTACCGCCAAGGTACCGTTTCTACCTTACTTTGCTGAACTTATAAGCGCCAGTGTTGAAGAAGAAGAAAAATACTAATACTATAAAAAAAAAACTCGGCCTTCCCAAATTGTGTGTTGTGCATAGGGCTTACAACCCTACCCTGGAAGAAAAACAAAAGTTACTAAAACCGATACCTGGCCTCGGATAAGAAATGATTTAATGATGACGACTTTTAGCTATATCGTACCCAGACAAAAACTGGTTTCTAAAATGTTAAGAGAGACCCTCCTTGATACTGGTTTAGAAGCTACCTCATAATGCCAGATTCCTCTTACGCGAAAAGAATTTATGCGATACAGTACCGACATAATGCGGGATCATTGGACTCAGCGAACTAAGGTAGTTAGATTCGGGCAAGTACCCTTTTTTTCTCCAACGGGTAACACTGTTGTGTTCTACTCCGGAAAACCGGAGGCAAAATGGTTTGCGACTACTGCTGACACTAATAGTAGAAGCCTCATATCCAGGCAGCCTCACTATCATAGGATTTCAACGGGCAGATTCTGGATTAGAGAACGACGGGTCACCATTTTTATACCCCATCCTATAGGATAGGAGGTAAATTAAGTTTGTCACATAGTTTGTAACACGGTGAAATAATAATGGTAGGCCCCCAAGACCTTAAGGGCATATGATCGAGACCGATTTTTGAATCGAATGAGCCATGTCCGTCCGTCTGTATGTCACATGTTTTTAGGCCTTACATTTTGAGCTAGGGTGCTGAAACTTCGTACGTAAGGTCCACGTCATGCGAAGCAGTACAAGTGTAAAAATTTGACCCAAAGATAAGTTCACAATCGGTCTAAATGTGCAACTACCTCCAGAATGTGCAACTACCTTTCAAAACTGTAAGACGTTCTAAAAGGCTTATGTAGAAAACGCTTACTTCCACAACAAGACTTTGAGCCGCGCCCACATTTGGAGGCAGAATTGGAAAAAAACCTAAAATTTTGCAGAAAAACTTGATTTCGACTGGTCTTGATTTTTTTCCTAATTAAAGGAAAGCATGAAACAAACAAAGTAGCAGGTTAGATAAACGAGATTTTAGTCCAGATTTCGTTTTTATAAAGTTTTTACCCACGCCCCCTTTTAGGGGTCGATTTTTTAAAAATATTGAATTTGAACCAAAAAAATTGCATTTTTACGTACATTTAAGTGTAATTTGGAAATATCTGTGGTTTGTAATTAGGGGCGGTTGGACCACGCCCCTTTTCGAAGTTTGCATTACTTATAAAAAATGCCAAATGTCAAAAAATAAATATGTCATCAGCATTTTACAATGTGGGATAGGATGTAGTTTTCAACGGTCCGTTTTACGGACTGTAACTTCTGAGTACACACTGTAGCACTTACTCACTGGTTGTACATATGCTCCGCGCCCACTGAGGTTCCGCTGAGGATGAGGAGTAGGTCTTTTAAGGCCGCCTTGGTGCTGTGAGTGATTTGGTGCGTAACATCATGATTATGGAAGACATCAACGTGAAAGAAGAAAACGACAACGAGGGGCTCAAGCATGTAATAAAGGAAAGCATGGACCCGGAATACCGAAATGACAACGTTGAAAGGTTTGCAGACACGATCGTGAGACCGATACTGACTTACGGAACGGATGTCTGGTGGACCGCTTTGAATAAAGTGGTAAATCGTGACAAGCTAAGCCAAGCGTAGCTCTTCGCCACCACTGTCTCAGCAGCACTAGACATCCTGTTCCATCTAATTCCCCTTGACATTTTCAGCAGACAAGCAGCTGCAATCGCAGTTACTCGCCTCAAAGCAACCTCTCAGTGGGCCGGCGAGATAAGTCACTCCGTTATTCTGAAGACATTCAAGTCCCTCCTTAGAAACATAGACTTTACCATACCCCAGCTACAGTTTGACAAGAATTTCCAGACAACTATCCCCCCCAAAGTCTTCTTGGGATGACTTGCGCCTCTGCAAAGTTAATCGATCAACTTCCACTTCTGATGGATTAAACACAAATGATAGGGAAGGTGGGGGTGTATTCTCAGAAGGACTAAATCTTATTCTCTTTTTCCGTCTTCCGTAGTGTTTTTCAAGCTGAAATCATGGCGATGAAGGAAGCCTGGTCTTGGCTTATAATGTAATATCCGCCAAGGATATTTTCTGACAGCCAGGCGGCCATCAAGTGCCAGGAATCAGTCTCTTTAAACTTCAAAGTAGCCTAAGACAGCCGTTCGTGTCTTAAGGAAGTAACGCAGCAGTTCAAAATTCACCTGTGTTGGGTGCACCCGGGCATAGTGACATTCTGGGCAACTATAAGGCTGACGAACTCGCCAAACTTGAAACTACTCTAACAATTTTGCCTGATAAAGGCTCCTTAGGCATTCCAATTCCGACACCCACACTCATGATAAAAGTGGATTGAATAGAAAGAACAAATCTCTGGATAGTATACCTGTGCAATAACGAAACAGATTTGGCCAAAGCTAGATCTTTAATGCTCTAGGAGTTTCATAGCTCTTAAAAGATCGCACACAAGTGCTACAATCCGTGTCATTTCAGGACACTGTCTGATTGGCAAGCACGCGATAGGACTTGTTGTCTATTATAATGACTTTTTCAGGCCTTTTATGATACTTTTCAAAAGGTTTTAAATTGCGCAAGTTATTTCTCTTTTTAACACTAAGTGTTCCACATTTGTTTTTGATTCTCAAAATAGACTTGCGTGTGAGAAAGGTCAACTTACTTAATGTGCGGAAAAGAACCTTTTCCCGAATGCCCCACCGCACGCTATGGTGTCTCTCAATTTATTGGTCATAATTAGCCTGCCTGACCTTCGCAATGTTTACCACAATTAGGCGGGTTTCCCTTTCCAAAACAGACCCAAATTTTATATCAGGCGTCAACCAAATGTGTTTTCACAGCGGTGCTAATTTCCGCTTTCTTAATTTACTTGGGTGCAAACAATAAGCGACATAGACTCCGGTCCTAACTACGCTCTTCCGAAACCCGAAAGTTATGCTAAAGCGACTTGTACCCGGAGTAACTTTTGCATAACGCAAGCCACAAAAATGTTCTATTTTCGGGAACTCTTCGTTCTTTATTTGTCAACGTAATTAATTTCTTTTTCATATACCTTGACGAAGATAAAACCAATTTAAACGAGGGAAAAACATTTCGCCACTTGCCAAAAGAAGAAAAAAAACGAGGGAAATAAATAATTAATTACACAACTTTGCTGTTCTTAAAACATTTGGAGAAGAAGTTCCTTCAAGTCGTACGTACCTACACCTACTTGTGGCGCACGCAGGAAGGTCCTTTTGCAATATTTGGCGCATAAATAAAGGAAACTTTTCGAAATTGTTAACTTAAGAAACGGAAGTGTGGTTTTTAATTAAACGAACACGTGTTGGCTGAGTTTTGGTCTCACAAATTATATGGACGGAAGAGGTATTAAAAGTTGTCTTTGGCTCGAATTGCTCGGCTGAAGAAGTTTCCAGCATCCGCCTGTTTGTTCGAAGGATAAGAATTATTGAACTTAGGAATCGCGTTTGTGTGGTAAATTATTTAAAGGCAGTAACCACACCTCCCCAAACGCATTTGTGAAGTGAGTAATTGCCTTATAAAAAGTTCGACGTAGGTTCGTTTTATTACAGAACCTCGCAACTTGCAAAGCAATCAATTTCCGCTAAGAGTCACAGGTAACCAAGGTAGTGCAGTGATACAGGAGTCCTTAATGAAAACCCAGCAAGACCGAAAACCAGTTCAGTAATTCCTTCGACGGTGGCAGTAATTTAATAAAAACCCTGAAAAGGATGTAATCTTCTTCAATCATTTTTTGCTGAAACGAAATTGTCAATTACTTCGTCGTCGTCTGATTTTCAATTTTTATTTTCACTCGTTAAGGCTGATGTTAACCGCTGGTGTGTGTCCTGACACACTTCCTGTTGAAATTTCCTTGCTTCTTTCAGGTATGCGGGCGCGGAGTAAATGGACACCTTACTCCGTTTTATTACTTCGTAGCTTGCAAATAAAAAGAGGACTAGGGAAATCGCAAGTGCAACAACGGACCACAAAATGTAATTAAAAACTTACTTCTTCGGGTAAAAAAAGTAAAAGTCTTATGCAGGGATATTTTTCAAGGATTATGTTTCTACGTGGCGTTGATTGCTGTTTGAAATGCTTCTCAGCACTACATACTGTCCGTAAACGATGTAGAATTGTACTTCTTTTTTCGAATATTTTTCACTACGTCCTCGTTCTTATAATGAATAAATTAAACCGAATATCGTTAAGATTTTTGATTTGTGAGCATTTGAATCTTATACTTTTTCGTAGTCCCTCCAAAACCATTGCCAAAAATAGTGAAATCAACGTTTTTTCCTTCGATTTTGCGTTGGTTTATCCTTGGTGTTCCCCGTAAAATGAATTTCTTGGTGTTGAGATGCTGCTTCCTTAAGTGGTTAGCAAAAGTCTTTTAAAATATCACTATATTGACCACTGTCAGAAAGAAGGATCTTGAGAAGAAGTCGTCTCTTAAATGTCCGGTGATAATAGGGAAAAATGTCTTGAGTGAGATTTTAGGTCAATCTATATAAGGTTACGAAAGTGACCATGGTTGCAGATGAAGAACCTGTTCGGTGCCCAATAGGCGGACTGTGTTCAAATATCCACTTTGTGTTAAATGTTGGAACATTGTAAGTTTAAATTTTTACCAGAAACAAGTTATTTAAATTCTGTTCATAATAGGACTTTTTCGTGTGTATGAAGAAAAAAAAAACTAAAGGGTCCGCCAAATAACTTTTATTAAAAAAAAAAAATTCTGAATATTTCTCTCTTTTTATATTTGTAAGTTCAATCCTTTTGGTTAATAATGGAAAATAATTTCGTTCAAAGGGCTGCCTCGGCTGGCCATGCAGTAGCCTACACGATCGGTCCAATTTTTAAGGACATTATCGATTGTTTGCAGATGTATTTCACCAATGGCTTCACGAATATTGTCCTTTAAAGCGTCAATTGTCTGTGGCTTGTGGGCGTACCACTCATCTTTTATGGCACCCCACAAATAATAGTCCAACGGTGTCAAATCGCAGCTCCAAGGTGGCCAAACGACTCTGCGGCTGATAATGCGGTCTTCAAAAACAGGGCGCTAAACATCGAGTGTAGCTTCGGCTGAGTGGCACGTAGCGCCGCCCTTTCGAAACCAAATATTGCCATTATCCTCCTCTTCAATTTTTGTGAACAAAAATTCTTTCAACATGGCCCGATAACGAACGCCATTGACTGTAACGGCCACTCCTTGCTCAATTTCGAAGAAAAATGGGCCAATGCCTTTGGCCCCAAATCCGCACCAAACAGTGACTCGTTTTGGATGTATCGGCTTTTCAATGTAGGCGTGCGGGTTATCTGTGCCCCAAATGCGACAATTTTGCTTGTTTACATATCCGCCAAGTTCAAACTGAGCTTCACCTGAAAAGATGATTTTTTTTTGTAAAAATCGGCATCTTCTCTAAGTCGATCGCAGACCCACTTAGCGAGTCGAAAACACACAACCATATTCGTTCAGCGGAAGGATAAAACTAATTATCTGTTAAATTAGACATGAGCTAAGTGTTGCCATTCGCGAAATAAGCACTAGTTGGAAAACTAGTGGGAGGGTTACAATCCGCCTAGGCGAATCGTTGGATACCCCATCCCAATTGACCACTGTCAAGCTCCAAAATGCGTCAAACATCTTGGTTGTTAAATTCCAGTTCCTATTAACTTTAATTGTGTATGACCACGCCTACAAGGGGGCGGTATTCGCTATTTTTTAAAATGCCAATCACAAAACACTTAAGCGAGGATATCGCATACCAAATTTCAGCTTCCTGCGACAACCTTGATTTTTCATGCTACTTTGTAAAGTGGGCGTGTCAGTTGGCGGATTTCAAAAATTTTTACACTTGTACTACTTCGGAACCTAGAAAGAACAGATATTAAGTTTGAGTCCACCATCGATCAAATATTCACACTGCGGCAGATCTTGGATTGCTACTTGCATACGCAGACGACATTGACATAATCGGTAGAACAAAGCGTGATGTCAGTGAAGCCTTCGTGAGTATTGGGACGGAAGCGGCGAATATGGGTTTAGCAGTCAATGAGGGCAAAACCAAGTATATGCTGTCATCAAGAAAAGACACCCAACACCGACGTCTTGGACAAAACATCACCATCGACAGCTATAATTTTGAGGTTGTTAGGGACTTTGTCTACCTGGGTTCCGCTATCAATTCAGACAATGACACCAGCGCTGAAATCAAACGAAGGATAACTCTTGCCAATCGCTGTTTCTTTGGGCTAAGAAGGCGATTGAGTAGCAAAGCCCTCTCTCGAGCAACTAAAGTGTCCATGTATAAGACCCTCATCATCCCAGTCCTGCTTTACGGTGCAGAAGCATGGACCCTGTCAAAGGCGGATGAAAACACTTTAGGCTGCTTCGAGAGGAAAATTCTTCGGACGATTTACGGTCCCGTCTGCATAGACGGAGAGTGGAGGAGGAGATATAACATCGAACTGTACGGGCTGTACAGCGATACCGACCTAGCCAAAAGAGTCAAAACACAACGTCTACGATGGCTGGGTCATCTAGAGCGGATGGACACCAACGCCCCGGCCCGGAAAATCTTCGAATCCACACCGCAGGGACGACGCGGTAGAGGAGCACCGAGACTCAGGTGGCGCACGCAAGTGGAAGGGGACCTCAGCCAACTTCGCGTGCGAAACTGGAGACGGCTAGCTAGAGACAGAGCTGGCTGGCGAAGCTTGTTGGCTGAGGCCCAGGTCCACCCCGGACTGTAGCGCCACCTTAAGTAAGTAAGTAAGTAAGTTTTAAGTTCCTAGCTCAAAATTAAAGGCCTAAAAACTACCGACAGACGGACGGACATGGCTCATTCGACTTACAATCCGGTCTCGATCATATGCCCTTAAGGTCTTGGGGGTCGACGGTGATTATTTCTTTATGTTACAAACCATGAATAAAACTTAATATACCTCCTATACTATGAGATGGGGTATAAAAACGTTAGATGGCCGACCCCAATTCGTCAGCGTATCCACGAAATCGTAGTGATTCGATGTGCAGGGTTTTCCATCGCACCTTGAACATAGATTAGCTAAGGAAGATTATTAGTTAACCCAAAAGTGTTTGCACCGGAAAAATGGAGATAACTTGAACTATGGCTTAATTTTTTATGCATTTCCTTGTGGAGTAAAATGGCAATGTCAGAGAGCAGTTAAGCTCAGTGGAGAATGTTTGATGTTGATGTATCGAATATGACTATGACTTGCGGAAATTTTTGTTGTTGCTGATGTTTTGTGTTTCGCAACACAATAGAATTTTACTGCACGATTCAAATAATGACACCAACCACCTTGTATTTTTCACCAAAAACTGTTTTTTAGATTAAGTCTTAATTTTATTTATTTTAATACAGCCAGCCATTAATATTATGTTTGTAGAACTGAAAATTGTTGTAATTTTTCACTTTTCAATATTAAAGTTAATTTTTTATGGCTTTGCCATAGGGGCCGCTCCCCAATACGATACGTTCGATTAGCTTTTAAAATAAATTTATTTTTGAATTCACCGAATTTTTGATTCTACGAAACGAGATATCGCAAAACACAAAAGAAAAACAAACGTCAGATACTTTTGTGAGATGTTCTGTCCACAAAGTTAAAAGAAGTTCAAACTGATCAAGATCAACCAACAGCATCAACACCCACCATTCTGTTGCAGTATGCACAACTCACTGCATTTAACTTTTTTGACGGGTCCATCCATATCCATCCACATCAGCATTTACATCGACCATTCTGTGCATCACTAGCTCAGTAGTTCATGATAGTCACTTGTCAATAAAAGTCATGTTAAATATTTTTTACGTCAGATCAGAACACAAACAGCCACGTAGAATTTTTTACTGTTGGTTTTTAGAATCCATGCATGAAGGAGATTTATTACGCGATTAATTTTTCAACTCTTCGTGAAGAGATTAAAATACGTATGGTAAAGCTAGCGATTAAGGGTAGATTTAAGGATGATTTGTCTTAATCGCGGTTTAGTGATTTCTATTCCTCTGAAAAAAAAAAAAAAAAACAGAACAAAAGATGATTCTTAAGTGGTCTTGCTAACGTAGAGGAGCAATTTTTCAAAACACAAATGCGATAACATTAAGTGTACATTCCCAGCAAACATTTTTCTGAAGGTTCATATTTTGTTCACAAAAAATGAAGAATAATCTTCGTAAAACCATCAGTTACGAGAATGGATCATGAATGAACTCAAAGCTCCTATAAATTTCCACGGGGGAGATGCAAAGAGGACTGTATTCTCCATGTATCAATTAAATAAACAAAAAAAAATGTAGTTTTCAATCATTTTTCTTCACAAATAAGAATGCACAAGAAAATCTAAAGAAATAGATCTCTTCCCAGCAAAAAACTGATTCAAAATTGAATCAAAAATACATCACAAAAGTGTAGAAACCAACCGAAAATGATTCAGTTTGAATTGTTTCACCTCAGCACTTGGACACCGATATGAACCATTTTAGTGACTCATTTATGATTCGAAAACTCTTAATTTAAATGAACGTATATGGGCCTCAATATATTCATTTTCAGTTTCTTGAATGAACTATGAATTCACAATGATCCTACCAATTTGGACGGGGAAGGTGAAAAGGGAAATCACTTCTCTATGTGTCGATCAAGAAGAAAATAAATAACACTCAGTTTCCATTCATTTTGTTTTTACAAATGTGAGTGTGCACAAGCAAAACTTAGAAATAGATCTCTTCCTATGACGATTATTTTGTTCGTCCTTATTCAAAATCCCTTTAAAGGGTTTTTGATAACGGGTCGTTGTTCGTTTGGGTCGTCAAATTATTATTTCAGAAAATTTTTATGATGAGGAAGGACGCGTTTGGAATTCGTCTGCAACGATCTTCTTAATGCCCGACCATATTTACCCTATAACACGAAATTTTAAAGTTTTTTGGCCTGAATTTAAATTTAAAATTTTCTGAAACAACTTTAACCAAACATAGCATTTGATGTTATTTCAGCTTTCCAAAGAACTATGTCATGTCATTCATAATCGTGCCATTAATAGAATCGGTTTACCCACCACGATACCAGCAAACATTTTATTCAGAAATCTATCTTAAATGCATCGCAAAAGTGAAGAAGTATCAATCGAAAAATAAGTCACTTTTGATGCAATTTGTATCCTTTTCCCTGGGTACTTGGACATCGATTTTAATCATTATAATAACTCATTTATGATCGGAAAATTCTTCATTTAAATGAACGTATATGAGCTTCTTTATACTCAACTAAACGATTGTTTCATGACCTTTTTCCGAATAATAAATATGATTCCAATATGATTCATCTGAGTGAACGAATAATTTCAAATTCCTTCACTTAATTGAGTTGTACGGGAATCATTTTTATGATTCAGAATAGGTTCGTGAAACAATCATTTAATTCATTCATTTAATTAATCAATCATTTAATCAATCATTTAATTAATATACGTTCATTCAAATGAAGAATTTTCCGATCATAAACGAGTTATTATAATGATTCAAATCGGTGTCCAAGTACCCAGTGAAAAGGATTCAAATTTAATCAAAAGTGAATTCTTTTTCGGTCGATTACTTCACTTTTGTGATTCATTTAAGATTCAATTCTGAATGAAAATGTTTGCTGGGTTGTGTTCGTTCCCTTAATTTCTGTCTGTGTGTGTGAAGCTTCTAGGTCTTTAAGCCAGTGAGCTGAAATTTTGAGGCACAACTAGATTCTTCTGTACCGCTACAGATGTTAATGTAGATTCTAATATTAAAGATATATTACTATTTTCTAAGTTTGCTCCATACAAAGTTTTGAGCTCCGCCTACTTTTAGGGGTAATTTTTAGAAAAAAAAACTTTAGAAAAATTTTTAGAAAAATTTTACTAATTTTAACGCATAGACAATGCGTTAGACATAGACATAGACTTAGAAAATAGTAATATATCTTTAATATTTGTCACAGAATTGTTTTTCGATTTGGAGTGAACTTTCCGAGAAATCGGGTTTTTAAAGATTTAACCCCAGCTCCTTAGAGGTTCTGGGCCATTATTGCTCTATACCAAAATTTGAGTTCCTACGCCTTGTCTTACTTGACCGAAAGGCATTTTGAAAGAAAATTTCAAATAGAGGTTGTATAACACTGAACCCAGTAGTGGGCGTGGCCGTTGACAAATTTAACCAATTTTGACACTTTGTCCGTACAAAATGAGACCCGAGATACACTCCAAGTTTGTGCGTCCGAGCTCAATTTTAAAGACCTAACAACCTCAACCATACGATATAGCTTAATCGATTCACCTGTCGGTGTCGATCATATCTCTAAAAGTTCTTAGGGGTCAATGGTGATTATTTCACTGCGTTACTCACAAAGTATGCATCAAAATTAATATACCCTGGGTCGATTAAGCTATGTGCGTCCGTCCGTCCGTCTGTACGTCTGTCCGCCTGTCCGTGCGTGAAGTTTTTAGGTCTTTGAAATTGAGCTAGGACGCTCAAACTTCGAATGTATTGGTTCTTATTTTGTACAGAAAAAGTGTCTGTACGCCCACTACTGGCTTCAATGTAAGACAACCTTTTAGTCGAGTAAGACAAGTCGTAGGAACTCAAATTTAGGTAAAGAGCAATAATGGCGCAAAACATCTAAGAAGGTAAAAATTGGACCGCCCACAATATCGACCAAGCCCACTTTTAACTTGTTAGATCTTTAAAAGTCTGATATCTCGGGAAGTTCACTCCAAATCTTAAAAAAAATTTATTTATTACTATTTGCTAAGTTTGGTCCATATAAAGTTTTGAGCTCCACCCCATTTTAGGGGGCGTTTTTAGGAAAAAACTGTTTTTCCGAAATAATATTGGGTTTTAACGCATTTTGTCATGATTCTAACGAAATTGCAATTTAATTAAATCTAATTTTTAGCCCAGACCTACTTTTGGGGGCGTGGTCCATACAAATAATACATGAATTCGGGACAAAAAATTTTAAGATTTGGTGTTACACGGTATATAGGGTCGGGTATAAAGAAATTTGTCACAGCCGAACTCTTGAACTTACTCACTTGTTTATTTTCACTCTCATTATGATAAACAGAAAAAGTTGTTTGTAGTTAAGAATCAAACAAGTTTTATCAAACGGACCAAAAGTCCTATTTTACATCAACACAAATTTCTTCTTTCTCAAAACCAAAGCAAAAACATCCCTTTTCAAAGTCGTAATGTAGTATGCGGTATGCCCTCTTTTTAATGTATGGACTCAATTGCGAGAAGCAACTTTATTAAAAAGTCATGTATCAATTAAAAACAAAGTATCGAAGTTATAATCTCCATGCAATCGCCGGTGGACTAAGCCAAGGTCAAGATAACAATGCCCATCTAATGCCTGCTAAAAAGCATGTATCTGAAATCGAAAAAAGGACACGCATCTTGTCACAAAATGAGCATAGCGCATCTCTAACAAAAGAATGTTATTGTCACGGGTCCTAGAACCCAAGAAGCAGTTTTTGCAATTGCACCCTAGCATTTAATAAAAGTATCTTTTAGCATCTCGGGGTTCAATGTTATAGGCTCGCCTTTCCATGAGAGTAGTACTTAAAAATAGTATCTGACGTTATTGGGTTGGCTAAAATATATGTGAGGGTTTTAAAACAGTAGCTACATGCAGACATTCAAATTGTTCTAGTAGTGAAGGCAAACCTACCCGTAATCCACATTCGGTGGATTCGGACACAGTTCCTCTTGCGGTGTCCTTTCTGTGGATTGCTGGTCCTTACTATTCTGTAGAAGGCATATATCTACCTCTCTGCAGCAGCAGTCGAGGTTTGTGGATCGAAATCACAAATAAATCGGCTTTTCATACATTCTGCGGTAAAGGCAACGATTTGGTGTATTTCGGCATCCTTCAAGGACAATAACTCACTCCGGCTCTCTGCAGCGCATACATGCGTGTATATGAGGAAACTCTGAGGGTGCAGTACGATGCTATTTTATGCATGACTGCACTATCAGTATTTACGCGTCCCATCCCAAGGACCATGCGTGTATCTGCTGTCCTATGTAATTGAGTTTGCGACCATAAATTGGAGTTTCGGCTTTATCGCTGTGGCACAACGCACAAGAGAAGTTCGACTCTGGTCCATAGTCATAAAAAGGAACTATAGACGGCCATTCTGGGAAAAATGCTCCAATTTCCGCCTGTACGTGAATATTTTGCCATAGATTTATTAGATCTCTGGGATTCATAAGGATTTTTGCGACCAAATCTCTACCTACTTTATTTTTTCAGGATCCCGAAAAAAATGCTGCTTTGATTCTGCCTTAAAGTGACGCAACGCTGCTGTTTTTCCAAACACTGCATAGTTTTCGTAACACCTCAATAACCATTGGGTGTAACTGTAATGCTTTGAAATTTTGTCTTGCGGCTTGAGAGTTCGTCAGATCTTGCAACTTTTTTAAATTCAAAACCAAGGATTTTTCAAAAATTGTAGAATTTCATGCGAATTTTATATACTTCACAATTCTCCCCACAAAAAATTTGTTCAAGTACTAAAATAAAAATGTCGGCCTCATAGAAATGTGTCAATGGTTACCGTTCTGAACCTTATTACTCTAAGGCATAAACTCTAAGATATCATAGATTTACAAACGACATTTTGCCGCAAGATATTTTGTCGCATTTTCTGCTTTTACCGCACGGCATTTTGTAGCAGAATTTCTAGACAACTATTTTTTTATTTATCATAAACAAAATATCAAGTTTGCAAAAATGTATATCATGAAATTCAAACAAAATATGTCGGCATAATAACCGAATCGACTTCAGTAAGCCTAGTAAGACCGCCTTAGTACGGCATTGCTACCCAAAATAATTTGGTAATGCTTGTTAGTAGGTCCATAAGGTCCATCTGTTACATACATGTTCTCCTTTACGCTGAAAGCCTTTAAGATGCAAACCTTTGGTCGATAACGAGCCAAAAAATTCCTCAACTTGGAAGGGTTTGACTTGACACGCTCAAGAGATTTTTGGGAAATAAAGCCAGAGATATTAAGCCCGAATCAAAATGATATAATGCCCCAAAATTGAATTAATAGTTACGCCAGGGGCCGGGGGTCGAATTTCACCGTCGGTCGTCACCTGAAAAAGAAAACGACTTGTTCTTTTTGACGGTCCCCACCTCCGCGAGAGTCTGACAAACACCCCGAGACTAACATTTGTCTTGAAAAATTTCTCAAAAGTCCCGTTCGGATTCGGCATGAATTGTAGGTCTCCATTGTATGTGAACAATAAAACACGCATAGCAAACCTAAATGGTTGACTCTGGTTCACATCGAGCTATTGCGCGACTCTATTTATATGTTTGTAAGCTTTGCCAAATCAAATTGTCAAATTTGTAAAAGATCTTGCTACAGACATATTCAAAATTAGCATTACCCATCCATGCATATATTCCTATTCCAACAATCACCCCGAGCACGGGGTTACCTCGGTGAAGTTAACTGTCTTACCCACGAAGAATTTAGCTTTTTAATACTCCCGCACACATAATCAAACTTTGCATTCACCCATCCGTGCACCTATTCCAAATACAAAAATCAGCCCAATCAGGGGCGTTGTCGCGGTGAAGTTTACTGTCTGACTTGGACAACGGCCAAAACACAGGCATTTGCAGAAAAGCTTATACTGATCGACTTACTGACTTTTTGATTGAGCTCAAATATCCATATATTTATTTCCGTCACGCTGAATGCCACCTGACGAGTGTTCACGAAAAAATCGCAAGGCTCAGCCGCTCATCCCTTGAAACCTCGGATCCGGGACAACCAGGTAGTTTAATTCTATTCCAATTTTATGATCGTTGGAGCCAAATAAGTAAATTATATTAAAACACGTTGTATTAAAACACCTTAATAGTTCTCAACAGCTTCAAAAGACTTTTCAAAAAGTTCACAGTTCAACCCGTGACCACAAACGTTGTAACACGCTCGAAACGTAGGAAATAAATCGAAAGTGAGGCGGTAAGTTCGAAATTTCGGATTTTCTTATAATTTCAAACAACCGCGAAAACAGTCTTATATCTAAAAAGACTTTCCAAAGATTTGAGCTAAGGTCCGTTCACTGTCGCCAAGAAGCTTATTGTTTATTGGCCATATACGACAGCTTAATTATACACACGTCCTTAAGATCGTGTTTTTGCCACTGCTTTGCCAATTCAGAATTGGCATTGTCGAAACTATCCTATCTGCAAAAAGAGTTTTTAATTTCAGTGGATCTTCCAATCTTACACAGTAAGCAATTTATACTTTCGGTTGCGTATTGGATTTGTGAGATTCAGTAGTCGATCTGGCACGTGTCGTATTTCAATCCGTCTCTGAGATTTCAATGAGTTGAGATGTCCCACAGCGCACTCCAGGAGCTGCTATATCATGAAACAAGTTCGCAATCTACGTATTTTGCTTGCACAAGTGGAAGAACGTCAGTGGGCTTAACGTAAGCTCCCCCGTTCTGTAGGTTTGCATTTCCAATATTGTAATGCAGATGCAGCAAGCTCTATACTTGTGCCATTGACGGCTTTAGAAGCCTTCTGGGACGTTTTGTGTATCAGTGCATTCATTTCAATGATAATTGTCTGATTAAATCAGTTGCAGTTCTGTGTGCATAATGATGATGAGCAAAGCAATTAGAACTAATTCCGTCATTCATCAGCCCCAGCGGGACGTCAAACGCACAAAAATAGTCAACGAGGCTGTGTGTGCACGTCTATATTGACGCACTCCTTCAAATATCACCAGGGAATACCACAGCTGCACGTGACTTTCCTCATCATCACAAAATCCATTCATTAAGATCTTAAATCAACAAACTAACCGTTAAAATACGATTGCGTTGTGTGGTCAGCATTAAGTTGACGCAACCATTTTGCGACCAGAAGCCGCTCACCTATTACCTCACTTTCTGCAAATGGTAATAAACCGACTCCAGATTTGTCAACTTGCTCTATGGTGTTCATCGGAAACGCTCTGACACTTGAACACAACAACATGTCGGGTGGACGTCATAATATGGGCTTCCTTTGGCTTCCATATGTTTGTATGTGAACTTCGAAGTCGTGCAAAAATGTTTGGAGTATCTTCTTTTCCATAAGGACACAGTCTATACACCTTCGCACCGGTTAATTGCATTTGGGAAGTGGATTGCGTGTGAAGTTGTAATTACGAATGGCAATAATTTTTTGTTTGTGTTTGCTAAGCGTAGTAATGGTAATTTATTTTACAACACGCATTCACACTTGTAATGCCAGAGCAATTAATGAGTAGTTAAATCTCTGTCACAGTCCTTTCGAAAATGCTGTATGCAGTTTAATGACATGCCTACCATCTGCCACGAGTTGCTTGGTTTTTGCTTTCGCTAGCCATCAGCATTTGAAAAACTTTATATAGATCATTAAAACAACACATGAGTGAAGTTAAAAGCTATTTTGATTCCCCTGTTGGGCGCCAATCTATTCTAATTTTTCGAGTGCTTGTAAAAGGTCAAGAGAATAGATAGGTTAGACCTCCTAATCAGGGAATAAAAATGGCGAAGAGCATTTTTGTTTAGATATTGGCAAATTTGTTTTCATTTCTGAAAAATTTTACTCGTAATTTCAAAACAAGAGCTTTATGAGCGTTCGTAAAACATTAGTGAGGACTGGAAAAGACACTCTTTAAAATAGTTAGAAGTTATCCATGATTTTGTGTCGGATGCTCCACGTTAAGCGCCAGTAATTCCGAGAAGAATGCCGATGCTGAATGTTGAGAAGCTTTCAGAACAGTATTGCCAAATTTCAGTTAACGACAGTATTTTAGACTGGGCTCGGTGGCACGATCTATTTAGAGCAGCAAGTGTGGTCGCTGTTAACTAAACGGGTTATTTTAGAGTCTAGATATAAGTGAAACTCGAGTTAGAAAAACCTTCGGTTTTAAGGCAGGTCTCTGTCAATACAGCTTTTTTTTTGAAGGAAGGGCAGATTGAATACATCAAAGACGGAACCGTCAAAGCTTTCCTCGATTACCGAAGTAACTTTATTACCTGCCATACATACAAAGATCGAAGGTGCTTGCGTCGACTTAAAAATAGGAGCTGTCAGAAGTGACGGTCGTGATTGTTTCCTAGTTCTTAAACTACTCGCACGAATCGGGAGTTTTTCGTATTGAAGAGTGATCGACAGAATTGAAGAGAACTGCGCCGGCTTGTGTTGTAAAGGAATCTTGTTCCTTTGGACGAATGCACCGTTGTTGCTGTTTAAACGCAGCATGCTAATTTAGTTCATGTGACCTCTTATATTTTCATACGATAATGTCGCAAAAAAGCAGTGGATCAAGGTGTATATAATGCTAAGGCAGATGCCATTAGACAATCTTGGCCGGACTTCATAAAAGGAGAGTCGGAAATGATTGCTTCTGTCTTGACTTGCAGCGCAGCCGCAAGGCATTGAGTTTGAGTAGGTGACGGAGGAACTAGGTCGGATTGCGTGCTTCACTGGAATTAGCATATCATCAAATCGTTATAAAAGAACGGAGAAAGAAATTGATGGCGGCGTTTGCTACGAATTTTACGCTTAACAAAGCTAGCAGGATGCCATTCAGCCTCGAACACGCACAACCAGACTTTCAATCATGCATAAATGTCATCATGGCAAAGTTGTCGCAAATTATGATAAGCTGACCTCGGTGACCTTATGAAAGCTGATCATTTTACTGGAGAGGACGGAAGATCCAAGGTATTTGTTATGTTTACCAATTACGCGACTGAGTCTGGGTCGATGTTTTGTGTCAAGCTGCTAGAGACAAACGACGGGACCGTTCACCAGACCCAGAAAAGAGCAGCGCTTGTCGATGCCTTAAGTCGTCAGCCAGCATAGGACGAAATTTAGGTGGAGGAAATAACGGCATTGATCCTACGTCGCCGCATATTTCTGTTAAAGACTTGGTGGATACGTTATACCCAGGAAGTTTAAGCAGTTTGATCCCCATAATAGAGAGTCGGACACCTGTAAGCAAGCTAACTATTGTTTGGTCCCTAAGTTAACTATTGATCGGTTCCTTTGCAAAAGAAACTTGCCAAAGGTATGCATGCCTAGAGGGTTCCGACTCTTCATAAACAAAATACCTGAGCTCGTTAATGGGGTCCCTCTTCACCTCACGAACGTAGACTAATGCTATGATATTTGTTCGGATCACTCGGCAGTCGTTCTGAAAGCCGGCGAAAGTCTAACCAAAAAAGAGAGAGTGCCTAGGTTAACCAGTTACAACACCGACTGTGATGAGGCCTTAGGAAATACTGCAAAGAAAATGTACCTCTAAATGTACCACTTACAATACAACCCCGAAATAAAAGACGAAGTCTATAAACTCGTTGGAACTTCAAAACTTGGAAGAATATGTACTTCTTTCCAGAAGACTAGAGTATGGAAAAGCGGAACAATAAGCTTGGCCTCGAGCTGGCGTTTACAAGCTCAGCCATACGATTTCAGTGTTTCCTAACACAATGAAGCTCAGGTTCAAAATTTTGTTTGTAAAGAGAAAGAGGCGAAAAGAGAAAACGTAATGCTACGTAATGAGGCTCTCAAGCGAGGCCCGAGTTCGAATGTGCTGAATTTTTTATTCGTCTGAAGCTGCATTTGCTTCAGACGATAAAAAAGTTCCGAATATAAAGGCCCACAAACAAGCCTCGACTTGGCCTCGGCCTGACTTTTACGAGTTCAGCCATACGATTTCGGTGCTTCTTAGCACAATGAAGCTGGGCTTCAAAATTTCGTTTGGCAAAGAGAAAGGGTGCGTAAAGAGAACACGTAATGCTACGTAATAAGGCTCCGAAGCCCAGCACACGAAGTAAATCAGTCTGCCTTGGGCTCTATTGGTATGAATGTTGGTCATGCACGTCGTGGCACGCTTAGAGAACGTAGGGACTGCACTAATAAAAGCTCTCTCTTCATGACCGCAATGTCATTGCAAAGCCGGTTCCAAGCCCACGTATCGTTACGGGGCGAAGCCGAAGCCTGAGACTGCTTTGTGCTCCCCGCATTAGATTCTTATCTTGGAAACCGAATTTTTCGCCTAAGATACGGGAACGAAAACTCAGAATTTGAAGAAATACACGCGCGCCGGTGTTCCACAAGGAAGCGTCCTTAGACCAACACTGTTTTTACTACAAGAGACGTATACCTCAGAATACCTTCGCTGACGACACGGCTATCCTCGCCGTCTCCCCATAAAAGATAGTCAACGGGCAAACTCCGCTCTTTGAACAAAATATGCGAATGGATAAAGATCTGGCAAATCGTCGTAAGCGAGGCAAAATCAACGCACGCAAATTTTACTTACAAGAGGGTAAACAACGAATCTCTTTATCAACTCGGTAAAAATTGCGTACGCAAACGAAGCGAAATATCTAGGCATGACCCTACGCAAAACTTAAGTGGAAGCCCCACGTTAAAAAGAAACGCGACGAACTCGAAATCAAGCTACGAGAACTGAAAGGGCTTATCAGACGATATTCGAAACGAAGCGTTTACAGCAAACTGCTCTTGTAAATGCTAAAACCATCTTAGACTTACGGTATACAACTTTGGGGTTGTAACAAACCAAGCAACATTTCTATTTTAGAAACTTTTCAAAATAACACACTTAGGGCCGGTTTTTCACTTCTGAGTTAATTACAGCTTAAGACACGATCTGTTAATCGCGAAACAAAACAAATCCGGAGTCAACCAATTGAGCAGTTTTTCAGTGCAGAATCAACTCAGTTACGTTGTCAAAACCTTTGACTCTCGAAACTATTAACTCTCCCAACTCTCAGATATCATTTTTCACATAAAAACGTAAAGCAACTGCCAGTCCACTGCCAGAAAAAATATTCAAAGCTTGTCGTATACTGTCCTCCAGAGTTGAACCGGGATTAACTTACCGAACTTGGCGTGTTAAACCGAGGTTAAACCAGATCTAAATTCACTGAAAAACTGATTTCTGGGGTTAATCTCAGTTTAGCTCGCAAACTCGGATGATCTCGAACTGAAAAACTGGACCATAGAGCAATCAATCGTAAATGTTCATTAGTATATAAGAAATAGCGTTAACATCGAGATCAATGCATCGCAATCGTCACCGACGAGGTAAGAAACTTTGCTTACAAACTTTCCACTCGCCCTTGCGGCCATTGCAACCACAAGATAATCCCAACTCTGGATCAAACAAATCTTTCACGCCGACTTCAACGTACAAGACTGTTGGATCTCATCTTACGTTGTTAAAGAAAATTGTACATAATGACGGTGTTGTAGGTGACGTTATTGGAAGGCGTAGTCTTACAAAAATTGGGAGGTTTTAAGTGAGTAAGAATCTCACACTATGAACACGCGTGGTCGATCCTCATAGTGCTTATGGAGGTTTTTACCTATCGACGGTAAAAAAATGTAGTTTTTTGATTTGTATGCTTCTCAGTACTGCTCCTCTTAGACCCCTCTGTTTTGGTCAGGTCGTTGCAGGGGGGTTAGGGGGGAAATGTCCTACCTTAGGTTTGTCCGGAAATTTCTAGTTTTAAACTGATTTTATATTTCCAGTTTTTTTTCAGGAGGGAAGTATTTTTTTTAAAAAGGTAGTATTTACAATATTGTAATTTTTCACGTTTAAATTTTTTCCCCGTCAAAAAAGAGGTTTACTTACTTTTCCTCAACAGAAAATACATTCAACGAAGTTCGACCTGCCCTTCACAGTTTGATCCAGGATTAACCCACCAAATTTGAGGAGCTAAACCGAAATTGACTGAAAAACTAATTCCTGGGGTTACTCTCAGTTTTCCGGAACTCAGAGGAACTCAGACTTCGTGAAATATGGCCCTTACTTGTTTCTTGGAGTTGTGCTGTACTGGCATGACACAGTTTTCCTCATTTAGCTTCAACTTTGCATATCGCAAGGAAAGCCTAAGGTAAAGTACAGCGATTCGTTGTATGCTTTCTATGATTCGAATTTTTTAAAGGTTGAATTATTGCTTGACGCCTCGTAATAATAGAGAGGCTTTCTTGCGATTTGATGTCATTTTTTAGACAACATTGATGTCATGTAACAATAGAAATGAATACTGCAATAAGGTACCACAAAGCTTGCATAAATCTTCAATAATGTGCAGCAATCCTTCCTGCCAGCTATTTTTATGATATTTTCCTTTCTAATAAGTGTCATAGGCGCCGAATATAAATAATGCGCTTATCTGGTTAATGAGCCAATTTTTAATGCTTAATAATGTCTGGTGTGTCGGCTTATCCCATCCTATTTGACTTTTGTGTAATTTGTATACGCTAGCCGCCATCCGTCTACGTCAACTTACTCCACTGCGTCTAAGTCACATCAAGTATGGTGATTCCATATCATGAGTTCCATTACTTACTTCTTTGTCCGATTCAGACGTCATCAAAACGGATCGAGAGTTGACCTTAAAAGAACCTCACTTCCACGGTACCATGAAGACCGAAAATGATTATTATTTTATAGTCTTTTTGTGGGCTTATCTTGGGCCATTAAGGCACTCATGCCACACGAATAGAGTTGCTATTGCAATAAGGCATTCCACCAAATGATATTGTCGTTGCGTGTACAGCAATCAATGCGGTTGCAAAAATAATTACATTTAATTGTTCAATCAAATTATCATCACTTATTACGTCTAATTACTTGGCTGTGCTATGATACCGCATTAGCGCAATGGATACCTACAACTTTTACTTGTTTTAAAGAATTTCTCAAACGATACACTCTTGGAGTATCTATTGTGCGTGAAAAGGTCTTCAAGTGAAGCCCAAAAGTGAAAGTTTGTTAATAATACTCATTAGGCGATTGTGCCTATTAGTGGTGCCTTTCCGTACGGTCTCCTAATTTAGGATCTTATTAGGCAAAGTTACATGAATATCAGTCAATTAGCTCTATGGCGATGGCGTTGTATTTAGGGTATTACCTATACAATTCAGCGGCCCCTGCGTTGATGGCCGCTTACTCCCCTGAAAAACGTTGCAGTCGTATTTAATAAGACCGCCTTCTCCAGCGATGACAGTTTTTGGGTACATTGACACTTATCAGAGGCGTTATACACAAGCTATTGTCGTCGCTCCCATAAGACCCAATGTTACCTCAACCGTCGACGGCGACTTTTCTGTTGCTCGTGCGGAAATATTCTTTAATTCTAGTGCATCATAGAAAATACCTGTGCCTGTTCTGACGTTAATTTAAGACCCTTCAGAATAGACGACGATCTCATCATCCCCTGTTACTATCTTCCTATATCCCATTCACTACTTGCCGGTATTCGAATCTCCTGCTGAAAACGAGTAGTACTCCAAAGTCCGTTTCTGGTTCACAGAGGCGCACCACTGAGACTCCCTAGAGGCGTTTATAAGCAGATGTTTTTTTAGCCGCTTTGTAATGGTGTGAGATTCTGTAATGACTAAAATGCAGGGCCTCGGTTATGGTCTTTAGAGATCCTGCAATTTCCATGCATAATATCCTAAAATTTTTGGTAAAATTAGAGAGTTGTTGCCTTTTACTATACGACCGCGCCGTGTGCAAGGGTGGGTATTACAATCGCATGGTATATGCAGTTTACCATGTGCGGTGTAATGCTGGAATCGCAGTGTTGCGTCGCTGCATGCGTACGTTAATGGCCTTTGCCATGCGTTGCCAAAACTTTACGATAGTTAACGTCAAACTACGCACGCAGCAAATTTGCAAAACGATTGCTTTGCGAATTTGCTTTGCGTTTTGGGGTAGGAAATTGTAAAGTATCACCTCAAACGCATTCAATTTCTGTTGAAAAATAATTGCAAAACAACGAGCAGAAAAAATGCTTTTTAAAAACGAACCAAGTTGCCCAGCAATGAAAATAAAATTATTTCTGTTTATTCCATCACAAATATATCCAAGGTGGTGCACTCGTGTCTTTGTGCATGCCAAAAACCAACAACTTGCGAGTTATGGCGACAAACTGAAATAATACCGAAAAACATCACATTCTCTTCTCAAACCTCTCTACTCTACGCAAACCTGTTTTTTTTTTTTTATTCTGACAAGAAACAGAAACAACCCTTTTTCGTCCCCACAACCTACTGACGACAAGAGAACTATACTCACTCACCACACAATGAATGAGCATGAGGTTTTTCAACGGACGCAAAAGTAAAAAGTAGATCTACGATATGCGTCTACGATATTTACTGTCAAACGTGGAGTGAAGTTTTGAAGTAACATTTCGTTTTGCCCCATATGCGCCCGTTGTTTCTACTCTGCTTGTCATCGAACGCAGCAACGCAACATTGCGTTTTGGACTTTAGGCTTATAGAGCCACGTATGTGCCCGCTTGACACGATCTTTTATCTTTTCCCTGAAGTTGAGTTCAGAGTCGGCAATATAGCTCTTAACTTTTTTGTAAACAACTTTTCATAGTTTACAGCAAGACTTTCGTCCAGCAAGACTTTCGATTCCCAGTCCTCGACCTTCGACCCAGTTCATCTATCATAAGCGGAGGGAGTACTTAGGACACCTCCTTATTGTTGTGTTCATCTGCTGAATTTTCTTCTTTACCCCGGTTACAATTGATCCTACGATGAGCTACGATTTTTGTTACGATTTTGTTTACAGGACATGTAAACATTTTCAAACAAGAAATGAAAATTCCTCCTGCTTTTTGTGGGTACCTTGTTGCTTTGCGGGTAGCGATGGAGTTGATCGTCCTGGTCAAAGCCAACTTCTTTATTCGGTTATAACCCTGAACTTTTCTTCCTCTGCTTCTTCGAGAAGCCTGTGTAGTAAATCCAGCATTTCCTCGTGCGATGTGTTCGAACCGCCATCGACCTTTCTTAGCAAAGGCAACGGCGGTTTGAATAGAACTTTTCGGGTTCGCTGACATTTTTCCCTGAACTTCACTTGAATCAGATTTTCTTTTTCTAGGAATCTGACGCTCTCCATATGGATCGTCCACTCATTAACCTCCTTTTTTATGCAAGGTTCCACTATGAGATGAGCTTCCTCCTTTGATGCTTTCCGGGCAGGCCCTGTTTCGTTGATCTCTTATTCCGCGATGAGATCTCTGTCTGGGCAGGGGACATTACAAGCTTGGCACAATGTGTGTCTGTGTCCGTGTCTTGACTCATTTTTCACCTTAAATTGGAGAGTATAAGTGTTCCCGTAAGCTGAACTGCGAGACACAGACACTCATTGTATCCCAGCTATTAGGTCTCTGCAGTTCCTTTTTAACTTTTCCCAGTGTGCTCTTCTTGGGTTTTTGAAAGCTTTCGTTACTTGAACAGAACGGTTTCTTTCGGTAACACGAAAGTATAAGCTCTAAAACTTCTTCCTGTCCTTTTCCTCAATTTCACAGGTTTTATATAGGCACATACCGCAAACTAACCTCAACAACCATAACCAGGTTAGGTTGCTAGTCCGCCTTTAGGTTCTCGGACAGTGCATCTCATCGAAGGCGAGAATACAGCCCTTGGCACCGTATCTCGGCTCTTCCTCGCTAACAATTTTCCAATCTCGCATAGGAATCTGGCCTTCATCACATAAAATCTTGCCTTTGCCTTGTTTGTGACTTCATCTATGGGGACCGCTTTGAGTACTGCACCAGTGTATAGGACTAGTCAATCCACCACCGATTTGGCGCAGTTATTGATGCCTGGTCCTGAAAATAAGTGTAGGTAATGCATTTCAACCATCTCATCCTGCTGTAGTTCGGGGCGCTAGTGTTGCGCTAGACCTGTGTTTTTCAAGTCGTGTCTGATGATACCTGTCCCTGGGTCCTGCTCGATGTTTCTAGGGTTCCTTACTTCAAACCACTGTCTACTGTTTTCAGGTCCCTGCACCTTTGCTGCTGGAACAATCTTGCCGCTGGAATAAACTCGCTGGCCCACACTAGCGGAGACAGTTCCCTCTGAGTGAGAGAAAAATATTTTCCTTGGCTGTAAGGATGCCCTTTTCTTAAATCCAGGAGTATTTAGCCATCTAGGTTTGTTCCTGGGCTTGGTCGCACTATTTTTTCAACGGTATTCTCGCCGGAATCATAGAAGTGCTTAAGAAAAAGCAGTTCCTTCCTTTACTCCAGTATTGATTCAATATGCTTCTGAGGCCTCGCTTAGATCGCGCGGTATCACCGGTAGGGTGACATCCAACCCTTCGGCATTAAGCCTGCCCTCTCTTACGTCCTTGTTTGTACTTTGGTTTAGTGAAGAAATCTAATTCCCACAAGTATGGTCGGAAATGGTAGTCAGGGTAGGTTTATTGGTGTTACTTCAGGTTTTCACCTATTTCGTTAGATAATGCTCGTTAGAGGCTGATTGAACCCCCAACCTTGCATGCATCGGCACGGTTTGCGATGTATTCACTCCATCACTGAAGTCAAACTTGGCAAATTAGTCCGTTGCTCGACAACCCACCGAAGCCCGTAGAAGCTCTGCGACTTAAGCCCCATACAGGCGTCATTGAAGATGGGGCCCTCGGCTCATGGCGGAATCGTTACTATTTTTAATCGTCAACATCATTAAAATAAAACCAAAAGGCTCAAATGGCTCGACCTGCGTAACACAAAAACTTGAGTAAAAAAGTGATCAAAAAATAACTAGCTTGCCCAGTGGAGCTTTAGGCCTTAGCGCCCAATAGGTGTAAAGTGTCATAAGTGTCATCTCAAATTGATTTTTTTGACAACACAAAGTGTATGAAAGTTCTTGGAATGTTTTGAAATTTGGGTGTTGTGCTTTTGGGCTTAGACGGTATGTCCGCCCAGTGGACCTTTAGGAAATCAGTACAAGAAACAGGGTTGTCATCACAACTTCAACTGCTAAAATATCCTTCGTAAGGCACAAAAACTTCTTGTTTAACTTGATATCCTTCCCGTCAGGCTCAATTGAGTTTTGTGACAATGTTGAAAGGCGTTTCCGCGTTATCGCTCTCTTCAAATCCTTTCTTCCTATTGACGCTTGAATTGCCTTATAAAACAAAATTATGTCATTTTCGAATGTCATATCGGAAGGAAGGTTCCATTTGATGTCAAAAAGGGACAATTTTTTGACGAAGGTCATGATCTGATAAGAAACTGCTCTATTTCACACCCTTCGCTCTGCCCCTAAGGTAAGGTACGCATTTGGTCAGGCATTTTATTTGCCAACACTGTATACAACTTGTCAAACCTACATTCGTTCAGATGTGTGTGCACACATTAATCTTTAGGGTATTTGCCGAAGACATGGGTTATGGTCCCCATTTAATGTAATTAGTTCTGCAACAAAGTCGTAAATTCGTGGAAGGCAATTAGATAAATGTGTGTGTGGACAGCATTTGAATTTAGATCGCCTTGTTTAAAAGTTGATAGTCGAGATAGTGCTGCGAGCACGTGCTATCCTACCCGCCAACTCAACTTAATTTGAGGCCGCCACATAAATGAAGGACCAACAAGTGGGCGGTTCATGATTCCCCAGGCCTGTTTACACGAGAATAGATTTATTGATTTTCTTGTTACTGAATTATTCTCATGAAGGGCGCATAAGTGGCGTCCGTCTGTCTGGTGATGATTCTCAAAGCTTGGTTAAGTCTTGGGACATTTTTACACGAACGACAAACTATAAGGAAATAACCTCGAATAACATTGGCTCTTCGAGATTTTTTACTCGAGTAAGGGCTCCGATAAGACTCTCTATAGGTGTCCAAGATTTGCTTTGTCACTCATGTAAGGCCAAGTTAAGCATGAAGTCTTGCTGAGCAGTCAGAGTAATTACACCTGAAACAAATATTGTCTTCAGCTAACTTTCTTATATAGACTTTATGTAATTCAAAGCTTAAACTGTCAATCGGACAGTTCTTTCTTGAAAAAAAGGCACCGGAGAACCCAAAGCATATTTTATTTTACAGGTTTTTTATTTTACAAAATATTAAAGGTTCCTCTTAGACTTTAAAACAATTTTTAACAAAATTATTTTAACAGTGGTGTCTGGACGTCATTCAGTCTTCATGGGAATGGGAATGTGATCTTTAGTGGCACGCCCAAAAATGAACTTGTCTCCCCTGCTGTCACTTTCTTTAGACGGATTTTCCCTAGAATATAAATAAATTTTTAATATTATTCCACAAAACAAAATATGTTTTTTAAATATTCTCCTCTCAGGAAAGGGGAACCTATACAAAATGTAAATATCATCATCATCATCATTTTCGAATGCCGCTTATTAAATGGCCCTTCCATCGTTCTCGATCCTCCGCCACCAACTCAAGAGACTCCGGCGCAGTCCCCAGGCGGGACTCAGAGAGTTTCTTGGCCTGTTTCTTGGCCTACCAGGGGGGCGACGCGCTCGCATCTCGGCTAGCATGACCTGTCTAGGAAGTCTGTCAGGGGCATGCGAACAACGTGTCCAAACCATTGAAGATTCGATCGCTCCACTCGGAGAAGTAGCTGCTCAACATTAAGATTCCCACGAATACTGACGTTTCTCACTCTATCACTTAGACTAACACCAGCAACGCACCTCAGGAATCTCATTTCGGCCGCTTGTACCCGCGATCTAATTCTTTCGGTCATTACCCAAATTTCATGACCATAGATGAGGTTCGGAACGAACACTGAATTAAAAACTGAGATCTTTGCTTTCACTCCAAGCTCAGCTTTCCTGATGACCCCAGGAAAAAGACCCCGAGATACTTAAACTTATCCACCTGTTTTAATGGAACTCTATTTATGTGCAGGGTACACTGCACAGAAGTTCGGGAAACAACCATCACTTCCGATTCCCAGCATCACCACAGACGGCTGCAAACCTATAAGTTCCTCTTTGGATGATGCAAGGATGTCCAAATCATCTGCGAAAAGCGGATGGCTCATCCTGATGTCAGCCAATTCTAAACATTTCTCGCCAAGACTGCGCTTCACCATCCAGTCCATATATGTTATGAAAAGGAGCGGCGACAGAACACAGCCCTGGCGAAGTACAACGCACACATCAAAACGACGGGATTTTATGCCTAGCTGCCAGGTTTAAACTCGGCCGATCCTAACCCGGACAACAGACGCCGACCACGAAGCCGCTCGTCCCGAAACAGACGCTCCTGGATTTCTATTTGAAGTTCAGCCGTTCCTCTGGGATCAGATGCTGACCAACGAGCCGCACAATATGTAACAGATGCTGCTGGATTTTATTTAAACCTTCGGGTTCATCTTTTTCAGTTATAACTTTACAGCCAAGGATGGCCCCATAAGGAGTTTATACTCCTCGACAGCATCACTTATGCCTGAAGATTACTTCCTCCAAGGGATTTTAGTCGTCTTTTACGAGAGGCATACCTTACCTCAAGGCTATTCTAAGACCCGACCTTGCAGGGTAGCATGCTGATTTTAAATAAAAATGTAAACTTTTAATCCATAGTTTAAAGGTTTGGTTTTAAATGTATAGCTTTAATTTTGTATCCCGGTAGGGGCAAAAAATATTAGGAGCCAAGGACATACGAGCGACACCTTACTGCGTTATCGTAGATAGAAATACTGGCATTTTCTAGTCTGCTCGCAGTTTAAACTGTCTCAAAAAGCGGATTTTTCCCCTTTCTTCATAAGATAATGTTGTTTAAGCACGGCGTTGAAGAATTATCATTTGCCAAAAAAATAGATGAATCATACAGAAGAGGAGAAATTTTGCCTCTTTTGTAAAAATTTTAAGTATCAACTCTTAACCTAAAAACGAGATTCAGGCTTTTGTGTGACCCCAGGCTGATTTTCGGAAGGCACACATTTTGCCAAGTACCTAACCTCTGTGGTTGTTTCTGTTTCGATCATCGCCCTCCAAAAATGGAACATAGCAGTTTTCCCCTTTAGGGTGTCAAAATAGAATCGAAAGCTTTTTACCATTGAGAAACTTTTCCTGAAACCTCATCTAAGGTTTCACCAAGTGTTCGGCTAGCACAAGCGTTTTTCCTGAATTCCTCACATAAGTGGGATATAAAAGGACTTGGAACGCCATTCTTCCATTTTTTTAACTTCAGACCTGTGGTTAAAATAAAAATATTGAAGCATTACATTAATAGTTTAATGTGATTAATAAGCTTACATGGCGCAGTCGCAAAATAGTTAACGTCTATCAAAGCATAAGTATCTTTTTTTTCTGGTAAAACTGGTTGCTTGTTGACTTGTTTAAGGATTGTTCTATTCATTTGTATTACGCTCAACCGAAGTTTTCCATTGAGTGTCTTGTTATGGAACATTGGAATCAGGAGGTCTGTATTTATACAAAACTTTTTATTGTCATCTGTAATCCATACACCAGCGTCTTTGTTCGAGTTGTCAGATATGATTATCACAACATAATTAAAGGCACCAAAATCCGCCGACTCGACTACAAATAAATAGGAAGAAATGGAAACAAGGAAATAAATAAATTTTTTAAACCTAAAAGCATTTTATTATGTTTTAAAAATTAAGT
Organism: Neoascia interrupta; assembly: GCA_947623515.1. Lineage (NCBI taxonomy): Eukaryota > Metazoa > Arthropoda > Insecta > Diptera > Syrphidae > Neoascia > Neoascia interrupta. Next base: position 223,130,654 of record OX392462.1, read on the forward strand.
TATTATGTTAAGTATATTATTGAAAATTAAATAATTATATTCAGCGCAAGCCAAAATGAGGGCTTAGATGTCAGTCTACAAATCGACAACGGCACCAACTTAAAATTGGCACATGGAATGTCATATCGCTAATGGAGAAGGAACTTGGACTAGTTGAGGACGCTAAAAAGTATCAGCTCGATGCTACTGGCATCTCCTCAACTGAATGAGTGGCAGCTGTTTTCATCGGCAGTCATTGCCTCTGCAAGAAATGGTTGTGGAGTGAAGCGACTTGGTGTGGCGGCTGGTGGCGAGGAAAGAACTGCGTCGTTTAAGACTCCTGGAGTTCAAGAAGACATCAGAGAGAAGAAGAGAGCCTACATTGTGTGGAATCAATGTAGGAGCTCGATTTCTCGAGCCCGTTACCTTAAGGCGGGAAGAACTTAAAGTCAGAACAGCCAAAGAACAGGCATGGAAAAAGTTCGGCGAGAGGTTGGAGCACGATTGCAGATCCGCAAACAAGACATTTTGGCAGACTATTTGCCGGGTCAGAGGAAGGAAGTTGAATGTCTTTCAGGGGGTTAAATCCAAAGACGGTACACTTCTTTCAAATAAGAACGACGTCTTACGCAGATGGAGCGAGCACTTTTCGGAGCTGCTCAATCCCCAACAGGGCACTGAAGATGGCAATGGGATTCATTATGCTGAAGATATTAGGGCGGAGAATATACCTGCTGCTGATGAAGTCACTGCCGCGATTAAATCGCTAAAAGTGGGTGAGTCTGCTGGAGTTGATGAAATCCGGCCAGAAATGCTCAAGGCCTGGGAATGCGGGAAAGCACCTACTGATTGGCAAACAGGAGTTATAGTGCCCATTTTCAAAAAAGGAGACAAGACAGATTACTCCAACTATAGGGTTATAATATCTCTCTTAAGTCTTCCGGGAAAAGTATTCGCAAAGGTGTTGGAAGCGCGTTCCAGAGCTCTAATCGAGCCTTTTTTGCCGGAACAGCAATGTGGCTTTCGGCCTGGCAGAGGCATAACCGACCAGCTTTTAACTCTGAAGGTTTTTCCTGAGAAGGCCTGGGAACATATCATACCGGTCTACGCGTGTGTTTTGTAGATTTGGAAAAGGCCTATGACCGGGTTCCTCGGGATAAACTCTGGAGAGTTTTGCAGGACTATGCACTGGGTGGAAACTCCCACTCAGTCTTTGTATGGGAACTGCAGAAGCTGGTGTTCGAATAAATGGCGTCAAACCCCGTCCTTTTGATGTTAGCGTTGGACTTCGCCTAGCATATGGACTGGATGGTGAACCGCAGTTTTGGTGAGGAATCTTTCGAAATGGCTGGCGTCAGGATTAGCCATCTACTTTTCGCAGATGATCGTCCGAGGAGGAACTTAAGCGAGCACTGGATGAGTTTGCGACTCTATGTGGTGAGGCTGGGATTAGGGTAAACGGGAGCAAGTCCGAAGTGTTGGTTGTTTCCTTAACTCCTGTGCAGTACCCTGCACCTAAATTGAGTTCTACTGAAACAGGTGAAGAAGTTTAAGTATCTCGGGGTCTTTTTCACGAAAGACCGAAGGAGTAATACTGTAGGATTGGCCAGGCTGGAGCAATAGTAAAGGAACTGCGCCAGCCGGTCATCAGGAAAGCTGAGCTTGGAGTGAAAGCAAAGATCTCAGTTTTTAATTCAACTCTCCTCTATGGTCATTAAATTTGGGGAATGACCGAGAGAATTAGATCGCGGGTACAAGCGGCCGAAATGAGATTTCTCAGGTGCGTTGCTGGGTGTTACTCTCATAGGGATAGAGTGAGAAACGTCAGCTTTCGTGGGAATCTTAATGTTGAGCAGCTACTTCTCCGTGTGGAACAATCGATGTTTTGACACATTGTTCGGACACATTGTTCGGATGCCCCTCGACAGACTTCCTAGACAAATTATGTTAGCCGAGTTGCGAGCGCGTTGCCCGTCTGGTAGGCCGAGATACAGGTGGTGGGATCAGGTAAAGATTATCTCCGAGACCCGCCTGGAGTTCGCGCTTGTATCTCTTGAATTGATGGCGGAGGATCGGAAACGATGAAACCATGTAGCCACCCTCGCTCCGCGACCCTTCTAAGGATAAGCGGTCATTGAAAATTATGGTGATCATGAAGTTAAAATTTTTTCAAACTGAAGTTTTCATTAAAATTGTGGATAATACCCGAGACGTGGATTTTTTTCATATGATCTCGCCAAATAAACTCCGAGGGGGAGAAGCACACGTTTTTTCATGCATTTTTGCGATTTTTCTTTCGAAAATGCGTCAAAGCGGCAGTTTTTTAACTTTTTCCGAAAAATATGCCTTAATCTTTTGATTGATTTTGAGTTGCTCTATACATATGTTCAATATCGACTTTACCACTAAGCGGTTCAAAGTTATGGCTTCACACATCACTTGGAAAAATGTCATCCATTTTCTACATTGATGAAACTTCTTAAAAATTTCATCGCAATCGGTATTACCGTAAGGATACCAGTATAGTTTGGAAATGTTTTTGAAGTTTTAGAGCTTAATTCCAGAATCTCCTAAATATTCAATGTTTTCTATAGTTTTCTCGAAAATAACAAATAATTCTTGATACGTGCGATATTATACAAAGAATTTTGCCTAAAAGCATCAGAAAAAAGCTATTTTCTTCTTTACGAAAATACGTTGAAATCGTAGAAGTTTAAAAGAGTTCAATATCAGAGTTTTGAATAAAACTAACACATTGAAAACGGACAAATACTTTTCATTCCTTTTTTCTCAAAAACTTTTAAATATTTTCTTAAAATTCAAACTTTTTATGCATGAAAAAACGATATTTCAATTTTCTTCTTTCTGGCTGATAAACTTTGCGATAAACGTGCCAAAACACTTTTTGTATCTTATACTAACAAGACTCAACTTGTACTTAAACCCAGACTTTGTACCAAATTAAATCTTTCTACGACTCACCGCTCAAAACTTACAGGGGAGGATGGACGGACGCATGATCGGACGGACAACGGAGTGATATCATAAGAAGTCTTTTTAAATATTTGGACCGGTCGCTTAAACACTGGCAACACCGGCGGCGGCGTCTGTGGTTAAAACATAACCATCTTCCAGACCAGACATCAAATTCTTTAACACTTTAAGTTCGTTATGAGACTTTGATGTCTACCTTGGCCTTGGCTCCACTTAAAAAACATCAGAAAAATTGCTATGATCGTTTCTTAGATCAAGCAAAGATCGATCTTTGAAATTTGGTGTTTCTTCGGGTTTTGGCAAAGAAACTTTCGTCATTTTACCGTAACGAAACCCTCTCTCGAGCAACGTCATTGAGTCTCCTTATAAGATCTTCAATTTCGAAGAGAAGCTAGAACGATGAACGGGTCTAGCCAGATGTATAGAGCCTATAGCCAAAAGATTAACAATCTATAAAAATTGTGTTGACTGTGAGTGTGACTGATCTATCCACTTCGATGGGACGGAGCACAAAAGACTCAAGTGGCGCATGAAAATTAAGAGGACCTGAACCAGATTCGCGTGGAAAACTGAAGGCAGCTCGCTAAAGACAGAGCTGGCGGAATAACCTTGTATGTTTAGACCAAAATGAACCCCAATAAACTCTGTCTAGTCATAACTCAAGCTTTTAACAATAATTCTAACGCAGACGTCAGGAACCAATAAGCTTAATCTTCCAGCTAACGAAAGATCTTTATCTTAATTATTTTGTTCACATTACACTATGATTCAAATTTTTACGAGCTAAGCCAACGCCAAACAGATCGCAAGGGAATACTTTAACACACTTTCCTCTTCTCGGGGCTTCCCCAAAATTGAACCGAAATATTGGTTGCTCAGTAGCGGATTTATTTCTTAGTAAATTTGACCGTTTTGCATATATGTACTTTACTCACGGTTTGATGCGATGTTTTGAAGTTCACTCAAATTTCGGTTATTTATTACTAAAACTTCACATCCGAGCGCCTTAAAGGTGTCTTTTATCAAATCTACATCAGCTTGGTTATTTCTAATTCTATTAAAATAGTAAACGTTTGGCAAAGGTAATGGTGAAGCCATTTTTTTTTGTTAAATCTATTTAAACCAGCCCGCAAGACGTGTAGTTAGCGACTGATCCATAGGCAGTTAAATTTAGGTCTGCTACAATTTTATATCTTATTTAAGTACCTACCAGTAAACAGGGAGTTTACACTTTAACTTTTAATGGGGGCGTTCCGCTTAACATATTGGCGACCTGCGGAGTCACATATTGTTTTCAGATTGGCCGGGAGGACCGTGTTTGTGCATAATTTGGGGACTCCCCTTGAACAAGGCTCTGGATAGTATCAAAATCTCATTTTCGGTAAGATTTGAGTTACCTACACGCTTTAGAGATCTCACTACCGGACATGAGTTCGACGATACAGTCGAATACATTACCGGGGTGCTCTCCAGCTCTTTTGAAAAATCCTGCCCAAACAGCAGTACAGGAGGGAAGCAACGCCATCCCAGAAGCAAGATCGCAGAGCTCATCAAGAGCTCAAGGCTTAGATGGAACCTTGCAAAAGAGGGGCTCATCGAATGGACGGACGACCTATAAGGAGAGCATAAGAATTCTGAAAAAGGAGATCATATTCGCCAAAAGGAATTCTTGAAAGAATTTCTGCGAATCAATCGAAATAACAACTGAAGCGTCCCGACTGAGGAAAGTCTTATCCAAAGCGCCCATACCGCCATCTTCACTCAGGAAAACAGATGGCGATTGGACCTCGACACACAAGGAAACGCTAAATTTGCTGGCGGGAACTCACTTCCCAGGGTGCACCCATACCCATGAGGATTACGCTACAGTAATGCAGGGATCTCGTAGGAAGATGAAGGAAGAAAAGATCAGGGCTATAACCGATGTAAAAAGGCTGGCCTGGGCGATCAACTCCTTCGAACTATTTAAAGCACCAGAGATGGATAACATCCCACCAATAATGCTCCAAAAAGCAGGGGAAACTATCATTCCATGGTTAAGTAACGTCAACAAGTCCTGCCTAAAGCTGTGCTATATTTCCAAAGCTTGGAGGGAAGTCCGAGTGATATTCATCCCCAAGGCAGTGAAGGCAAACCACACTACGGCAAAGGACTATCGATCCATAAGCCTGTCTTCATTTATGCTCAAGGCGTTGGAGCAGCTTATTTACGTGTATGTGAGAGACCTGATTGGTGATAACTATTTATCACAATCACAGCATGCGTACATGAGAAGCAGATCGGTTGACACTGCACTACCCAGAGTAGTAACAGTGGTAGAAAAATCCTTGGAACACAAGGAGTACACTTTGGGTGCCTTTCTAGACATAGAGGGGGTGTTTAATAACGTTGAGGCAGACGCGATACTGCGCAGCTTGAGAAACGCCCACCAGTCTATGCGACTGGATCGGGCTCATGTTAAGCACACGAAAGATAAACTGCTATACTTAGGCGAAGTATGCAGCAGACGAAACGTCAGCAGAGGAACACCGTAGGGAGGTGTCCTATCTCCGCTCATATGGACCCTGGTAATGGACGAATTGCTAAAAAAAAACCCTGGAGAGGGAAGGCTTCATTGTGAGCGCATACACAGACGATGTAGCAATCCTGATCCCAGTTAAACTCTCATCAATCCTCAGTGACCGACTGAGGAAACTCAATTGGCTGCCTCCACAGATACCCCAGTTACGGATTACCTCCCTAATCCGGCTGTGAAACTATGCAGGGAAATTCTGGACGAGATATCACTTGGCAACACTGTAACTGTGTGTTGGGTGCCAGGTCACACCGATATATCGGGAAACGAAGAAGCGGACAAGCTTGCAAGATTTGGTGGCTCGGTGATTATTTCACTGCGTTACAAACTATACTTCAAACTTAATATACCCTGGGTAGGGTATAACAATTATAAAGTTCTATAATACGTCTCCATTTTCAAAACTTAATTAATAAGATACGGTAGGTTAGTATGGAAGACCAACTGAAAGTCTCGGCAAGACCTAAGGGTTTTCTTTTTTAACGCCTCTCGCAAAACATCGGAAATACATTTCTTATTTCCAAACTTTTGGAAGCAATAAAAAGCACAAAACAGTTTTATAGGCCGCTCAGCTGCAGGCGTCTGTCTGGCTACAAATATTAAAAAATTTATCGATTTGTTTATTTCAAAATATGTATCCACATGCTCAGTGTCCTTGAAGGAGCATAATGCGAGAGCAAAAGGGTAGTTAAACTGGCGTTTTCCCCAAAAAAAAAATCCTTTACATAGGGTGAAAGTTATTGGATAGTTCTAGACTCAAATGCCGCCAGACAACATAAAAAATAATTTCGTCAGATGAACTAAACCTGTTCGTCCATATAAATGGGTAGTATGGGTACCTATTGTCCTTGCAAATTAAATCCTTATTCAAATAAAATAATTTTTTGTAGGTATTAAATTTAAAAACCCTCTTTTAAGTCAAGCAAAGTAAGTCATCTGTGACTGATTTGAGCGTGCTTCAAGGACTAAAACAAGTTTTCAAAGTGGACAAATATGATGGTGTTTAGAAATGCACGCGCGCGTGCTACAGTACAGGACAAAAGGTTTCCTGCGTTTTAATGTTCACGTTCACGTATCCTCTCGAAGTGCTCAATCGCTCAATCATAATGACACTCGAATATGAAATATACAACAATGGGTTTGTGTAAGTCATGCAAATTGCGATTGCAAGTTTGAAACCAGTTATAAATGCTGTCATAACCCTTTATTTAGAAATTTTTTTATGCAAATGACAAATGTTCCTTAGTTTCGCAATTGAAATCGTATAACAGACCTCATAGAAGCCTCAGCAGCGAGCGGGCGCGGAGCTAGGCATGTGTAACGAACGAAAGGATACGTTCGTTGTTTGGTAAACTGTTGTGTCCACAACCCTTTTGTCGTGCCCAAAAAGCGTAACAATTTCAAAAATCCACAATGGACGAGAATATTTATGGGAACATTTATTATTAAATCGTAAGGAAGGTGATGGGAGGGTGATGCTCTGCGCCGCGAAACACTTAAAACATGGAATGAGTGGTTTATAGTATTTTTGTGAAATTGGGCACGCGAGTTTGGAGTACAAAGTGGTTAGACAAAAAAAACTTGAATCGAGTTAAGTTTTCATAGGACGTTTTTTTTAATTCAAACTAGGTATGTATACAACTGTATACAACTGGCATCTCTTAGACAATGTGGGAAGGATCTGGGTAGGGGACCAGATGCTTGGATTGATGGGGGGAAATTCTTCTGGTCTTACGTCCCTTATTATATGGGAAACTTACAAGCCTCCAGTTGTCGGACAAATGTATTAAAGTTGACTTGGGACCATATACACAACAATTCGTCCTACACAAAAATATTTAAAAATTCATCGGAACATTTTTATTCAAAGTTCCTAACTGATCGGATCAGCTGTATAGGAGATCAGCTAAGAACTGCGCACAATTCAGTTTTGGGCGAAACCTAGGTGAAAACAGAGACTAGCGAAGAAAGCCACGTGGATGATAAAGTTAAAATATTCCGACTTCTTAGCCCATTTCTCTACCGCATAACCGAGAGAACAATTCACCGCCTATACGGCACCGTAAATCGCCAATAGGCAGTTCGTGGTGAGTACGTAGGAACTTATTTTAATTTAAACGCTGTAATAATGAAAACACTAATTTAAAATCTTAAAACATTTAAGTTAATTGATTTTTTTTAAGCTTGGAAATATGAATTGAATAAACGTGGTTGCGCTTGACTCAAATTAAGTTCATATAAAATAAGTGGCTCAAAAGCTACGATATGTTCGCTAGCAACATCATATTAGTCAGTCAACTAAAGTGTTTTTAAGCACATATTGGAAGCCATTTACTATTTCAAAACTTTTTCAAACAAGTGGTTAAGTCCCAACTAACATACTCTTGAGAGTAACACTGACTCTTGAGAGTCAAAACAGCTCTAATTAGACTCTTATAATGCTCTTGATACTCTTGGACCATAAAATCTTGTCATAACGTTCAAAAATGATCTTGTAACACTCTTGTTACAGGAGTATCACTCCTGTAGTGCTTAACTCTTATTACAAGAGTATAATGGGCTCTTGTAAGACTCTTGTTATAAGACTTCAACTCTTGTAGAGTTTAAGTTTTGTAGTAAGAACCTTATAAGAGCTTTAATCATATAATAAGTGTGCAACTCTTTAAAAAGAGATTGGACACTAACGTCAATTCTTCGGCAATTGCCTGTAAATAAAATCCAACTTTTTCTTCCTTAAAAGGTTCCCGAATACTTTTCACCCCAAATTGCTATTGGCATGGCAAACAATGCTTGTGATGCCGTTTATTTTTTCAGAAGCAAAGTGCTTACTTTAGCTGATATATATTTAGCCTCACCAAGCTTTAGTGCACCATAATGTAAGAACCTTTTAAGTTAATAAGTTAATAAGAAAGTTAATAATGTAGTGATGCCACAATGAGATATAAAGCGCCATCATTGATTTAAATTTTTTTTAAAGTATTTTGTTCTCTTTTCATCTTTATGTTCTTATAAAACTAAACAAAAAATTGTTCTTGCAGCAACAATCTCGCTGCCCCTCTTTTTGGCAGAGGTAGCAACGAGAAAACCTCTTACAACAAGAGTTATAGATTCCTTATCAGAGCTTAATAACTCAGATAATAAGGTCATTAAACGCTTCTAAGCCTCTAAGATGAAAACTCTTATAAGACTCTACAAGAGTGAAATTCTAAGAGCACTACTCTTGCACATAACTCTTTTAAGGCACTTGTAGAGTTTTCTTAGAGCTAAAATGTTAGTTGGGGTGCAAGAGTTCGTCTGTAAAGAACTTATCCTATAACCCGACCCTATTTGCGCAGCAACACCAAAACTTTTTGGACTAAATTCATTAATTGAAAGTCAATTGTGTGTGTGGACCACACCCCCGGAAATGGGCGTAGTCTAAGAGGAACAAAAAAAATTTCGTTAGTAACGTGGGAAAATAGATAAAAAAAATGGATTTAAGCCAAAAAACAGTTTTTTCTTCTAAAAACGTCCCTTAGTAGGCGGAGCTCAAAAACTTGTATCAAGTAAGTAAGGAAATATCAAAACCTTTAATATTTGTCATAGAATACATTTTAATCAGATTTTTAAAGACATAACTTTTTAAAAGTGGTCATGGTCGATGGTGTGGGCGGTTCAATTTTTGTCGGGTTAAAGTTTTTTTTTGCCGACATTTCTATACACCAAAATTTGAGTTCCTAGGCCTAAGGTATAAAGTTTAATGAATAGTTTGTAACGCAGTGAAAAAATCACCATGGACCCTTAAGACCTTTTACAGATATAGATGGGACCGACAGGAGAATCGATTAAGACATGTCCGTCCGTCCGTCCGTATGTAAACAACTTTTGCAGCATCTCTAATTTTCAAAACTATTCTTTTTTCAAATTTTAGCTAAGTACCAATGGTGCTAGCGCACTGATTTTTGGTATGTGACTTTGCCTTGTATTTGTCATTGAGGTAGCAGAAAAAGTTTAACCTTTACATTGACCATGCCCACTTTTTAAGGAATTTTTACTTAAAATGACTGTTTTTCAATAAATATATATGAAATTTGATAAAAAACTTTATAACAAAAGTGGTAGATCTTAGCATATTCTAACTTTTTCATTATGAATGTCTCCGCCTAGTTTTGTGGGCGTGGCTCTTAAACAAGTGATTTTTGTTTTTTTACTTAAAAGGCGTGGCTTTAGTCCAAAATTTATGCAACTTCAACAGTTGTATTTTTACATTCCGCCCACTTTTTGGAGGCGTGGCGATTTCCTTTTTGGGAATGGTAGGGTATATTGCAATCCGTAGCAGACGGACTGAAGCTTTTACATACGTAATGTTGTACTTTTCCACTTGTTTTCCAGTAGTCTTCCAATCGTGGAAATCGACAAGGACGATCCTCGGACGAATAAATTTCGCCATACCTCTGGCTCTGTGTGGTGCAACGATCCGAAGAGAGACGTTTTTTAACACTGCCTATTAAAGTTTCTTTATGTGACAGATAATTGTCTTTAAACTTTAAGGCTGCAGGTGATGTTGCTGTGCCAATCTGTTCCAAGCTTAAACGATTACTTTGCTCTAAATCGGTGTTTAAGCGCTGAGTCACGCTTGAAATTTATCTGCAATTCGAGCAGCAATAACAAGAACGACGCTCGTTGTTAAATTTTATATTTATGGCGACAACAAGCACTGATCCAACACCATAACCCCTTTAACCTGAACCATAAGCTGTCACATTTTAGTAATTACACAATTGTGTGGAATACATCATTTTACTGCCAGCAGACGACAACACATCTTAACAAAAGGAAACAAAAATATCCAAAATAAACGAAGCATTTGCTGTATCCAAGCTTGAGATCCTTTAACCGATGAGTGTGTTGACTTAAAAAACTGGAATCAGTTTTCAGATCATGGCTGAACGCAAAAGCAACATCAGCATGACATGTGAGATGCGGCACGACTTGTCGTTGTCGCCTCGCAGTCATCACCCTTTATTGTGATTTCATTAAACGAACTGTGCTGATGCGAGGGGGCAGACCTAGGCAGGGCACCCTCCAGCTCCAAGAGCATTCTTAATCCGGGTCAGACGCATTTCATTTGTTTGCGTATAATTTTACATTTCCCTTATACGCTGCGCGCCGGCAGTCCTGTGTGTTAAATCGTTTGTTTACACTGGCGTGTATCTGATGCTGAATTCGTATGCAAATTCAAGAGATAAAATGCAAGCAAACGTTAAGTGTGTGGTGCCTACTTAAGCACTTAAGGCGGTGTGTCTGCCATAAATCCTTTGACACTTGTACGGGCATGGAATTTCTTCCTTGGCTGCCAGGTCACCCATGTTGTTTCCATATGAAATGAGCTTGTAATTGCAGTTGAATGATGCATGCAGAGCGCTGTGGGTGCACTGTGGAGTGCGAGCCAGGGAATAGTGGTTCACGACGCGCCTCAAGGATGGGATAGGTTTAAGAGTTTGCAAGCCTTTGTCGTACTGTTTGTTTTACATATACTTAAAGGAAATCCAGGACTCTGAAATAATATCAAAATATCATGATATTTAATTTACCTTCTGTTGCTACAATTCTATTTCTGTGATGTTTTAATTATCCCGAATTGGAAAATGGTTTGCTGTTATAATTAATTAACTTTTTTAAGACTCTGCCAGCTGTAAGGACGATAAAAAAGTAAAAAGGATGATTTAAATTGCTTTGGATCTAAAGTCGTTGTTTATTTTTAAAAATGGGTACAATTAGGGAGAATAAAAATAGCAATAGAAACTTGAAACTCTAATTAAAAATTCTATTACGCTGGTCGGCTGGACAAAAAAGGTTCGGGCTCATTTTTTTACCTCTCTGTAATCTGATATAAATTTCACCCAAATGTTACTTAACCCTTCAGAACATGGATCGAAGATGGGGTAAGATATTTTTTCTTATGGTCAGTTTTCTAATGCTTGAAAAAAGTCGAATAAGGATAGAATGTTTATATACAAATTTTAAAAAAGTTAAGTTATTTTAATCAAGTAAATACACAAGTCAAGAACTTATTGTTCCCAATGTTTGTTTGGGTCCCTATGATTAATCTCGTAATTTCTTAACACAGAAAAATAAATTTACGTTTATTACATGCAGTTTAAAAGTAGCGTTAGTCGTTCGGACGACCAAGCCTGGTCTTCCACGTGCGACTAAAGAGTTTTTGGGTACATTGAGTCTATCAGAGGCCTGCCACGAGCTGCAATTAACGCTCCCATAAGACGCAATATTATTTCAACAGTCGAGGACGACTGTTTTGCGGCTTGTGAAAATAGACCCTTGTGGTGTACGTTACCCTATTAGAACTGCGTTATCCTAGCGTTAAATCACTTCTTTGAACTTTCTCGCAGGTGTACCTATGCTGTAAGTTGACATGACTGCGGGACAGGACCACTGATGTCATACAAGCGCGATCAATAAAAACTCAGGACTACTATCGTGATTCAAGTGGCACTGTCGCAAAAGGCAGAAATGCTTGCGCTCAGGTATATTATTGAAATATCATTATATTGTGGGAAGACGCTTTGGGGATGCTATATTCCCGCTATATTCCTGCTATATTCCCGGCTTAACAATTCGAGTGTTTTATTAATGGACGTGCGTCCTAAACCTTAAAGCCCAACCATAATAGTCTTAAGTGGGATTAGCCCAATCTAATAAGTTCGGAAATAGCACATTCATTGACATCTTAAAGTGTTAAAAGGCAGACTCTTGTTGAAAGATTTGGTGCGACTCACAGCGACAAAAGCGGGTAAGTCGGCCCCTAAGGCCGAGGTTAAGAACTTCCAGTCCGGGGATAGGTGTTGTTCGCGGAACTTGTACACAGTACGTGACGTCGCTGAGATGCTCCCAGAATTTGATCCAAGAGTTCGTGCAGGACTATCGTCGAAGGTATGGAGAACAAGGGGAAAGGATATTCAGCGTATCTATGCACTCGACGAAAAACTGGTGTAGATGGCTGCGACGACAAAACTGTTGGGGACTGCCAAATTGTGGAGTCGGAGTACAATACTCGAAACGTTGGACGAGTTCTTCACTGAGCTATGTCGAAATTTTCCAGCAACCGACGATGACGCGGACATCCACAACCGGTTGAGAGATCGATGGCAGAGACATGGTGAAGTTGTGGAAGAATACATCTTCGAGATGAAAGCGATTTCGTCCAGAGGTTGCGTGCAGGAAAGTTCACTGATTAAATACATAATTCAGGGAATTACGGACGAGAAGTACTAGGAAGCATTTCGGGCGATCAGACCAACATCGCTCGACGATATCTTGCAGAGGGCACGTTGGGTCGTTGGACTTAGGTCAAGGGGTCGAGTACAACGGGCAGAAAAGCCTCGACAGCAAGAAACGTGGAATGAAGGGCGAGCAGGCAAACCTGAAGCTGCTGGGGGCGGAATGAAGTGCTTCGGATGTCAACAGATTGAACATTACAAACGCGATTGTCCACTGCAACGAACAGATGCTACTAAAGAAGAGCGACGACCAGCCCAGTTGCTGGTAAAGGAGGACTCGACGGAGTACATAAAAACCGATCAACCACAGGTCAAGGTTGTTAAGTCGTTCAAATGCCTCTCCATCACCGACTGTATGGCTAAAATGCCACGAGCGTTGATGGTAGTTGAAGGAGATTCTGTGCGGGACAAGCTAGCATGGAAGGATATGGTGGTTGGGAACCTGGAGGAAGACGACAAAGAGAAACTTGGAACACTTGTCAATATGTTTCGAGACTGCTTTGCAAAGAATGCAGATGAATTAGGCGTCTACCCGTTCAGAGAATGCTCGATTGAGCTGCCAACAACAACGCCAGTCTGTATCCAGCCTTATAAAATTGCATTTGCGAAGAGGGAGGTAATACAAAAGATGGTGCCCAAAATGCTTAGGCAGGGGGTGATGCGACCGTCACTCTCAGACTACTGTGCGCCAGTCACCCTCAACAAGAAGAAGGACGGCAGCGATCGGTTCTGCATCGACTGCAGGGGCACTCAATAAGGTGACGGTGAAAAAAAAGTTCCCTATGCCCGAGGAAGTGGTAGAATCTCTGGCTGGAAACAAGTTCTTCACGACATTGGACCTAGCTTCGGGCTACCACCAGATTGGTATGGATGAACGTGGTAAAAAGCTGACGGCATTTGCAACCGATGAGGGCATGTATGAGTTTAACCGGATGCCGTTTGGGCTGGTTAATGCCCCGGCGGAGTTTCAATCTTGCATGAATATATTGAAGGCTGGATGATATCGCTATCGCCAGCAGATCTGTCGAAGAAGAAACTACAGAAACTACACAGGTTCCTCGAGGTCCTGAGGGAATCAGGGCTGACTTTAAACGTGAGTAAGTGCACATTTTTGCAAACTAATATCGACTTTCTAGGATACCAAGTCAGCGGACAGGGGCTACGCCCAATCGGAAGACAGATGCCATCGTGGCATTCCCGAAGCCTGGGGATGTCCATACAGTCCGACAGTTCTTAGGGCTAACTGGGTCTTTCCGCAAGTTTGTGGAGAGCTATGCGCACTGGGCGACACCACTGACGGATTTAACCAAAGCTAATCACGTTCGAGTGGACAGCACAGGCGTTCCAAATGTTAAGGGGGCGCTTAGCGATCCTCCTGTACTGGCGCTTTTTGACCCGAAGGATGAGCATGAAGTTCACACGGATGCATCATCGTTCGGCCTAGCGAATATTATTGCAGCGGGGGAGAGACAACCTGTTGCGACCAGTGGTTTTTTTATAGCAGAAAACTATCTGCTGACGAAACAGAATACCACTCGTACGAGCTCGAGGTTCTGGCCATAGTGGAAAGCCTGACCCGCTTCCGGGTCTATTTGTTGGGGAGGCGATTTAAGGTGCGAGGCCATAGTCGCAAATAGCAAAGCTTATTCCTCGAGTAGGTCGATGGTGGCTCAAACTACAGGAGTTCGACTACGAAAGAGTCCACCAGTCTGGAAAAAGGGCCGCACATGTCGACGCCTTAAGTCGACAACCGGTAGAAGAAGAGCACAAGGTGGAAGAAGCTTCGGCGTTTATCCTGCATGTACACATCTCCAACGAGGATTGGGTGGCCACCATGCAATGGCACGACCAAAAGCTACGCGATGTGATTTCCACCCTAAGGATGCCGGAGCTAACGACGGCGAAGAAGCAGTTACAAAAGGATTATCTCGTCAAGGGACATCGAAGGTTCCGAAAGGTGGGGGGTACCGAGAGATGGGTGGTTCCCAAGGCCATCAGATGGCGAATTTTGAAACTATGCCATGACGATGTCAACACCGTTTTAGCTTCGGACCTAATGAAGTACTGGTGTGAACTTCCAGAAGAGAGTCTGTTAGATGATGGGAACGACTCTGACTGTTCAGACAGTTCGGATCGTGAGGACACGATCGGTGAAGGATGACCGAGTTGTTAAGTCATCGTGGCACCCGCACGAACGTTATTTGCCGCACTTACACAATCTTAGTAGATATCGCAGATGGAGCACATGCGTTTGATATTATATTTGTTTCAGAATTCAACAAGAAATCACACACTCATGAAAAAAGAACGACTATTTTAGGTTCAGCCCGCGAGGATCTAAAAAAACCCCGTCTGATAAAAATTTTGTCCTGATAAGGTTAAAAAAGTACCCTTATTCCGATTCGGCAAAAGCTTAGCTTAGCTATAGATCCACATGTGTGTGAGTGAAGTTAGAAAAGCTGACTCTTTCTTCTTCTTCTTCCAAAACCCGTTAAAATTTTGAATACTTTTAACAAAAAATTTTTAGTTAATCTTCGTAAAAAATATTTATCTCAACACAAAAAATAGCAGTGTAGGCACCTTTCCATTTAACCCAGATCTGGTATCAAATGTGCCCTGTCTATTTTTACGTCTTTCAAGGCTACATGAAATCAGTCCCCAAAACTGAAAATGAAAAATATCTAGCCCCAAAAATTTACGTGAAGGGCAACAACAACGAAATATTATCAAATTGGGGCGATTTTCCATTTTCAAAATTTTCATTATTTCCTCAATTATGAAAATATGCCCCAAACTTTTGCAACATGTATTTTTCACGCCAATGCAACATTTTCCAAACTTAAAATTAAAAATTGCAATTTGTTTAAATCGATGGATATTTAAAAAAAAAAATAATATGCCACCTGGCGGCGCCCTGGTAAGGCCGAAAGCCGACTGGCATATGAGTCGAAAAGAGACGGAAATCAAACAGTGTTTGGGTGATTCTTAAAAAAAAAGACTCCGGGGTCTCTACGACTCATTCGCGCGCCGGCCTTCGGATTCTCATGCCATTGCTCAGGGCGCCACTACGCGGCATAAAATGCCATTTTTTTAAATGAAATTTTATCAACACTTTTTGGGGCGATTTTGCAATAATTTAGTATTTTTTCATTTTTAAAATTGGGACTATTTTTCATTGTGAAAAATCACACAGTTTTGAAGCATTTTAAATTGGGGTGATTTTAAAGTTTGGCGACATTTTTCATTGGGGCACAATTCCATGTAGCCGTCTTTGAAACATTCTCGTCATCCGAAACATTTCAGATATGTCACGTATAAAGGGTTAATACGTCAACTGGACATACATCCCATATTCTAGGAAAAAATTCCATGGATTTAATTCAAAATAACATATGGGCTACTAGTCTCATATTTTTAATAAATTTATCCAAAGTCTGACAAAAACTTGCGATGGATTTACCGCCTGGAATCATGCAAAAATAATGTATAACGCCCGACTGTCTGCCGACACATAGTTCTCATATAAGCTGCGGCAGTTATCACCACGACTTTATCGGCTTTATAGAAAAAAAAACTCCCATAAACATTCTGTACAGCCATCAACAAATAAACGCGAGGTTTTCCAGATAAAATTATGTTTTTTTATATGAATTTTCTGCTTTAATCAGCGCGAATTAAATGCGAAATGCGATATCAGTTTAGGGAAGGAAAATTTATTCGCAATCAGTTTACTTTTCGCGGCGGCATCGGCGGTCGCTTTAGTGAAAACCGTGACGAACGTAAAAAAATTTGAATTGATCTGACTAACAGCCAAAAGCTCATACGCGTGCCAAAATGTCAATTTATGCTCCCCTGCTGGGCTCCGATAACGAAGCCGAATACGAGTCTGACAGCGGAAGATGCAGCCGACAAAACAGCATTCACAAGGCCCGGAAGCAGTGGAAATACACGGTGGTAACCCAGAACTGCATAAGGTGGCCAGGTGCAAAGAGTGCACCGCCGACCCCAGTTGATGAGGTGGATGACCGGAAGTGGGACCTGAAGCCGGACTACCAAAGGCCGTTCTCATATTCGTGCTCGAGGCGAGCAAGTGAAGGCGGGTGAGTCAGTGCTGAAATTGAATTTTATGTATTTGCCGCACTCTTGTGACTTGGTTAGATAAAAACCAACTTAATTTGACACTTTTTGCTGCGATTCGAATAAACAAATGATAATAATTGTAATCAGGCAAACGTCAGTAATTTAATTAGGTATCGCCATTATTTATTTATAATTGTGATGGTGGCTCAATTCAAATATATTAGTTGGCAAAATAATGAAGTAGGTGACGCTTTATTGACCTTGTCAAATATTTTGTTAGTATGCAGCTTTGTGTGACGTTTTCATATGTCAAAGTTGGTTGTATCTCTTAAACCGATTGCGGGCATCCAGAATGACATCTTTCAACTTACCCAAATTTGTTTGTTCCAATAATTTACTAGTATACTAGCTTCTCTTGTTTGTAAAATAAGCAAAATTATTGTAAAATTTGAATGTATGTACATCCTGTCCTACATATTTATGAATATAAATATATAAAAAACTGAATAATGTATAAAAATATATATAAAACTGGCCCTCCACTTAGGGCCAGTTCTACACTGCAGAGTTCACCCTGGGTGAAACTAATAACGTGCTCTTTTCAACACCGAATCGTGAAACTGGTGTGGAATAGAGAAAAAAATTGTTCTTTTCACGTACACCTGAACGGAATCGTGCTCATGTAAATGTTTTTTTGAACTCCGAATTAGTTCGGTGTCGACACCGAACTCGAAATCCCGCCACCGTCGTGTTTGACGGTGGAGGCTCGGTGTAGCTTTGGTTCTGTGTGTGAAGTGAGATTTCGACTGATTTTTCATCCGTGATTTTTTATAACGCGACTGATTTGTATGAAATCAATAACAAATAACATAATATCTCGAACTCAAAGCTATCAAAATTAGTTTTTAGTAAAAAGTACAAAAAACCAACGGGCAAAAATCACTCTGCAATATGAAAAAGAGAAAACAAAATGAAGAATGTGTTTTTTTTTTGAAAATGTGGAATACTAAGTAAGAATATTCGGAACGTTCTAATTCATACTACCCCGGGAGGTTAGGAAATATGAATAGAATGCATTCCGAATATTCTGAACGAATAATGAAACGCAAAACGGAATGATCGCAACATTCCGAATAAATAAAAAACCACAGATACTTCGTCCGGAATAGTTGAACGAATAAAGAAACGCACCCGAAGTAAAACAATTTGACCTTTAACGTGATGACTGAACCGGTGCAGTACTTGCGTTCTGTACACAATGAAACCGAGTGTACACCACGCTGGAATTGTCGCGAACACCGAGTATTATTTGACAGCTCGGTGCGGCAGTTTGGTGTTCAAAAGAATACGCCATAATATTTTTTCAATAATCTGGTGTTAACCAAGGGAGGAGTAAAGGTTACCGTCTGACTTCGTAGCGGAGGCGCGGTAAACTGAATTTGAACTGATGTGCTCTTTTCGCTAAAAATAGTCAGTATACTGGGAGGATAGTACGTTTGCTTCTTACTCTTTAATAACTCACATTTGTCCCTCAAAAAACTTTTATTTAAGGCTGCTTTAGTGCTCAATATCCATAATAACCGTCAAGATTTTGTCAGCACACGCATAAATGCTTTTGTGTTATGAACAAACCAGGCGCCCGCGTGCGAAACCCAGCACATCATTGTCGACTTCTCATTGGGCCTTGACAAAAAGACTAACTTGCTTAAGGTGCCTTGCGTGCGCCACCTGTGTCTCGGTGCTCCTCTACTGTGCCGTCCCTGCGGAGTGGTCTCGAAGATTTTCCGAGTTGATGTCCATTCGTCCTAAATATGACCCAGCTATCGTAGCCGTTGTATTTTAGATCTTCTGGTTAGGTCGGTTTACAGTGGCCCATACAGTTCGATGGCATATCTCCTTCACTCTCCACTCTCCGTCTATGCAGACGGGACCATAAATCATCCGCAGAATTTAACTCTCGAAACCGCTTAGAGTATTTTCATCCGCCCTTAACAGGGCCCATGCTTCTGTACCATAAAGAATGACTGGGATGATGAGGGTCTTATAAATGGACTCTTTAGTTGCTCGAGAGAGGGCTTTGTTCCTCAATTGCCTTCTTAGCCCAAAGAAAGAAACAGCGATTGGCAAGAGTTATCTCTTGTTTTGATTACTGCGCTGGTGTCATTGTCTGAATGATGATAGCGGAACCAAGGTAGACAAAGTCTCTAATTAGCTCAAAGTCATAGCTGTCATAGATAGATGACAGTCATAGATGTTTGGTCCAAGACGTCAGTGTTGTGTGTCTCTTCTTGATGACAGCATAAACTGGGTTTTGCCCTCGTTGACTGCTAAACCTCTAGTTGCCGCTTTCGTCCCAATACTCACGAAGACTTCACTGACATCACACGTTTCTGCGAGTAGTTGAACAGACTTTTGAAAGATTGTACCTCTGGTGTTGGCCCGAGAGTTCTGCACAACTCTCTCAACTATGATGTTTAAAAAATCGCATGACAACGCGTCGCCTAGTCTTAATCCTTTTTTGACATTAAAGGAGTCCGTGAGTTCTTAACCGACCTTGACAGAGCAGCGTGAGTTTTCCATCGTTATTCTGCGCACAGATTGACGAGTTTGGCAGGGGTGTCAAAACTAGACATTACGCTATACAGCTCGCCCCTATAGATGCTGTCATACGCGGCTTTGAAATCAATGAAAAGGTGGTGAGTATCGATTTGGAATTCCTGGGTTTTCTCCGAGCTCTGCCGCAGTGTAAATATTCGATCAATTGTGGACTTTCCTGAATTAAAACCACACTAATATTATGTGCCTATCAGATTGCTAACAAATGGCTTCAGCCATTCACATAGTACAGCAGAAAATATCCTGTATGCGATGTTAAGAAGACTGATTCCTATTTGGCACAGTTGGCACAGTTCAAAGGGCACCTTTCTTGAGGATCGGGCAAACAATGCTGAGGTTCTTGAGGAAGCTTTATACAAGTAATAGCCTCTATAAGACCTTCAGAAGGAAGCCTTATACAAGTAAAGGCCTCTATAAGGCTTGCAACAGAAAGCCTTATACAAGTAACAGCCTCTATAAGACCTGAAACAGCAATCTGCAAGACCTTTTACAAGCAATAGCCTCTATAAGGCCTGCAACAAGAATCCTTATATAAGTAACAGCCTCTATAAAGCTTGCAACAGGAAGCCTTATAGAGGTAATAGCCTCAGTTTTTGTTATGACTGCAACCGGAGGCCTTATACAAGTAACAGTTTCGATAAGACTTGCAACAGAAAGCTTTTTACAAGTAACAGCTTAAACATCTAAGCTAACTCTACATTAGAGTAACAGTCTCTATAAGTCATGAAATAAGAAATCTTATACAAGTAACAGTTTCGCTTAGACTTGCAGCAGGAAAGCCTATGCAAGCAACAGTTTCGGTGGAGCCTGCAATAGGAAACCATATACAAGTAACTCCTTCTGCAAAGCATGTCCCAGGAAGCCATATACAAGCAACAGTTTCGGTAAGGCTTGCAACAGGAAGCTTGCAACAGGTTTCAACAGTTTCGGTAGGGCTTGCAATGGGAAACCTTATACAAGCAACAGTTTCGGTTAAGCTTTGCAGAAAGAAACCTTATAGAAGTATCTGCTTCGGCTAAGCTTGTAACATAATGCCTGCTACAGGTATAGTGATTCCGAAACTTCTATACGGCCTTATAGAGGTAGTTCACATTCTGCACTGAAGTACGGAAGCTGCTATAAGGCCTTATAGAAGTAGTAGACTTCTTACAAAGTAACAGAGAGGAGATTAACAGGATCTTATCCCTCTGTAAGACCTCGTTGTAGCTTCTTTAAGGTCTTATACAAATTGTGTCAGAAATGTCTGCCTCGGAAATAATCGGCAAGTGTTATACAGGCCTTATAGAAACAATAACTTCCCAAAATCGAAAATTTAAGCCTTACCGAAGTCAAATTGTTACTTGGGCGGGCAAACAATGCTGAGGTTCCATTCTTTGGGCATGCTTTCCTCCGACCATATCTTGCAGATGAGCTGGTGCATGCTTCTAACTAGCTTATCGCCAGAGAATTTAAAAAGTTAGGCAGCTAGGCCGTCTGCTCCAGCTGCTTTGTTGCACTTAAGCTTAGACACAGCTACTTTAACTTCATCCAGGTCAGGTGGGCGGTATATGGAGTTCGAATGCTTCGTGGGTAACGTCTTCGCCCGGGTTGAATGGTTCGTTTCGCCTGACAGCGGTATTTGGTTCGTCTTCGCTCGTTATACAGTCTGGTTTTTCCAGCAATCTTCAGCACTGACTGCGCGATTCCACTACGATGTTCCCTTGATGGTCCTTGCAGGCTTCAGTTCGAAGTTTATACCCTTGGCAGGACCTTTTGACCCTCTGGTAAAACTTTCTAGCCTCATTCGTATTGTAATATCTCTCTACTTCCTAAACAGCGTGCTTCTCGTGCTCTCTCTTTTTTCTTCCGAGAAGTCGGTGTTTCTCTCCTCCTCTGCACGTAAAGCAGCTCTAGTCCTTCTGTGCAGAGCCGCTTTGTATGCTTCCTGTTTAGCAGCATGTGATTACCGGCACTCATCGTCAAACCAGGGGTTTCGCTGTGGTAGACGTTGGAAACCCAGTACTTCAGAGGCGGCATCTATGATGGCATTTTGGCAATGTTGCTACTGGCTATCAATACTTGATGCTGGCTGCATAGGACTTCGTAGAAGATTTTGAGAGACTCGGTTGGAGAAGACCTGGTGATCTCTTGCGATTGTAGCCGGCCGATGTTAAGATTCCTCACACTATTTCCATTTCTTGGCGTTGGCCGGGCTATACGCTGCTGTACCTTGGCTACAACAAGGAAGTGATTCGATTCGGTGTCGCCTGCTGCTATATTTTTTAAATCTTCTGTCATAATTAACATAAGCCATGTTAAAAATTATAAAGAAATTATAAATGGAATATATTCTAGCTACATATTCCAAAAGAACTCACAACATTCAAGTTTTTAACAAATTTTCGAAGTGAATGTTGTCTTTCCTCGGATTGCTAATTAAATTTCTTAAAAAAAGTTTGACAAACCTTCTCATCTAGTCATTTTGCTAATATGTTTTTCACCTTATAGGCTAACTAGACCAATGAATGCACTACAAGAGAAAAGACCACCTAACTTTTAGCTTTAATTACAAATGACAACTCGTGCTAATGAATTTCTTAATCAAAACTCCAATGACCACCTACTCTCATATGCACATGGACATATTTTTATCTATGTTAAAAAATATTGGAAGTTTGCCAGAAAAATGTCCGACACAAAAAAGACCACAACCTCTATTATAGAGTGAAAACGTATAGTGAGGCAGTTCTTTTTCCAAAGCCAGACAGTTGACACAACAAAGGATAATGATGTAGTGGGTCTGCAATGAGGGTAAACCGGGACATTGTATTCCTTTTATGAAGGGACTCAGTTCTGCTCGTTGTTGTTTGTTTTTTGTGGTGGTATTATTTTTAAACCTTTTCACTTTTAAATAAATGACCGAAGTTAGGTCGGTCTAGCTTTTAAAGGTGTACGTAGGTAAGGTCGGTAAGGTAACCTATTGGTTCTCTCAAAGATTAAGTTGAATTAGATTAGGAACCGTGTCGGTTCGGTTTCTTTTCTAAATTTTTGCGACTGTAAAATCAGTTGTGTTCACATTCGCATTCCTACCAGGTTGAGGAAAACTGAAAATTACTTTCTGCGGGCACGGGCACAAATGTCCTTAAAAATATTTTTCTGAAACCGATTCGATATCACAGCTAATTCACACAATATTTCAGTCGATTTTTCTTCAAATCGCGATTTTGGGTTTTGGGCAAGACGTAACAGCGCCCAACTGATCACCAAACTGTCACCATTGTTGGTAAACACCTGATCGGGTGGAGAGGTTACCCCTTTCTTTGTACCTTTTCAAAGACCCCAAAAAGATTTTTGTCATTTTAAGTGTACCTACAAATCGACTGGTATAGATTAAATTTTCCGATTTCACAGTGGCAACTTAAGTAAAACCTAAGTTGAGAACGCTTCAATATACTCAGCCTCCGTTCCGATTCCACTGACGGTTTTGCATATTAACCGTAAGCTCCCAGAAAATGTAGTCAAAACAATTTTGTTTTGCAATTTTTGAAACATTCAATAAAAATTTTTAGTGCATCGTGTTGGTTTTAAGCTTTTTCCATTCCTTGTTACATTGACGTGTTTTTCATCAAAATGAAAATAATTTGCATCGTTTTTTGTGAAAAACTTAAGTCGCCATTGTTGGTGGCTTAAGTGTGTGATTGAAAAAATTCAATGTGAAAACTTCCCTTCATCCTGAGTGAGGGACGTATCAGAACATATACTTAAGTTCCGACTGTGAAATCGGCCCTAGTGACTCTCAACAGCCACATTGAGCCTGTCATTGGAAATTATTGTCGGAGGGTTTTGTCAGTCCTTCTTGGATTTGAAGACGTGATAAAAAAAAATTCAAGATTCTTCCAGTTGGGACTTATATCCACATTCCACAAAAGTGTATCACAAGAATACCGCTGACAATTTCAGTAGCAGTTATTTCTGTCACAGAGTTGACTGATTTTGTTTGACGGCTGGTATAAATCTGCTTATAGGCCAGGGACACCCTACAAACACAGATAATCGTAGAGCTAGTCGTCCGACTGAAGCATTTTGCCAAAAAACTGAACCAGCCAGCCGTTGATGTCTTAAACTTCCATTTAAAGTTTTCACCGAAGGTTTTGATGAAAATGGGAAGTTATGTTCAAAAAAACTGCTAACGCCACGTGTACCTATCAAGATGCCTTGAGAATTTTAAATTTAATTTGCGAAGAATGTCAGTTCTGCCTCAACTTTGAATGCAAATATCTCCGACACAGAATACCCGATCTGAAATCAGCTTGAAGTTTAGAGGTCAGCGTACGATGTTTCGCATTTTTTCTTTCTCTCACGGATATTTCAAAACAATTTTAAAATTTAAAAAAATATTGGCTATGATATAACAATTGATGTTAAAAGCCTAAAAAACTAACGAAAAATATTCAACGGAAGTTTAACTAAACGCTCGATAAAGTTCTACTGAGAAACCCCCACGGTTTAAGAACTGAGTTAAAACTTAACAGATCGTTTTTTTATGGTGAAAATTACACTTTTCGTCAAAATTATTGATTATTCGCAAGCATACTCAGCTTGCGGCAGAACATCGTGCTGTTATGTGCCATTATATGTCGCATTCTAACGGCCCAACCATAATAGACTTTGATGAGTTTAAGTCGGCTTTCCGAAACATCCCATTACACGCGATTCGTATGCCACGACCATAATAGCCTTATGCTGGGTTTCGTAAGGTTTTCCCTAACTTGTGTTGGCTTAAAGTTTTGTTTTTGCTTGTCATTAGTTCACTTATTGTCATATTTAAGCCCATATTTATTTTTAAACTTGCTTCAAAAAATCCGTGACCGAAGGGAATATAACAAGAATTGTACGCTGACCTCAAAAGTTGAAACACATTTTAGATCTGACATTCGGTTTCGTAGATATTAACATCCAAAGTTGAAGAAAAAGTGACATCATTTTCAAGTTCACATTTTCAAATCGTTTGCTTAGGTCTATTATGGGCAACACAATCTTTTTGCAAAACTTGAGTGGGATTTTCGTTGTATATCGACATAAGATTAATCCCGCTCATGTCTATTATGTTTGGGCCTTAATTGTGACTCTTTGAAGACGCAATACAAAGGGCTTGAATTTTTTTTTCGTATGATAAAAATGACCGTTGTGATCAAAAAGAAGTCTTATGGCAAATTTTTAGTCGTCATTCACTTGCGGCAAAAAGGTCTCAGCTTATGTATAGCATAATTTTATTTTTGGTCGCATTTTGGCCCAGGCCTTATTCATCACTACTTGTAGAAACCGACCACCAAGGAAAAGCAACTTTGTAAAAGAAAAATTAAATTTTCCATCCAAATTTTTGAGTTGATGGCTCGATTTTCATCTTATGCCGTAAACCCAAACTGATACGAAACCTCTAAACATGCGTATTGCGCAGAGTGCATGAGTTTTCTCAAATCCTCAAGCATGCCAAGGAATTTTCTATCACTTAGGTCCTTAGAACACACGTGTGTTGGTCACATGACATTTTCAAACCTCATGACCCATCCCATAGGATAAGAGGTGTATTAAGTCTGTTCAAAGATTGTAACACAGATAAATAATCACCGTAGACCTCCAGATCGAGACCGAATTTTTAGTCGAATGAGCCATGTCCGTCTGGTCCGTCCGTCTTTCGGTAGTTTTTAGGCCTTTAGTTTCGAGCTAGGGACTTAAAACATGATACCTGTTCTCTCTAGGTCCCGAAGCAGTACAAGTGTAAACATCTTTGAATGTAAAGATTTTGAAATTTAATTTTTGAATTCCGCCCACTGACACGCCCACTTTACAAATGAGTATAAAAAAATCAAAGTTGTCGTAGGACGCTGAAATTTGATATGCGATATCCTTGCTTTAGTGTATTGTAATTTAGCAATTAAAACAAAAAAAGCAAAAAACGGCCTCATGTGGGCGTGGTCATATTTCATTTAATTTGGATGGCATATCCAACGATTCGCTTAAGAGGATTGTAACCCTCCCACTAGTTTACTAGTTCTTTTTTTCAATTCAAACGGGAGGCAATTTATTTTTACTTTTTTGAAATCGACTTTTTTTGTCGATAGAACTAAAATAATAATAAAAAAAATTTTAGTTTTTGCCGTCGCATTTCATCCAGAAAGATTCGATTTATCTGGGGATAATCTGTCGGTGTTTATTTTTCTGTTCACAAATTTAGATTAAACCTTTAATTGCAATCTCCTATCCCCACTAAAACTTAGGGTCTAATCATAGCTATCATCGGATTGCATCATTGAAAAATTTGTTTTCATGTTTTTAGACGTTTGAGCAGACAATGTTGGCTGTTATTCAGCCAGGTATCAAAATGAAGCTTATGAGTTGCAGAATTTTTTCCGTAACAAAAATACATAAATTGCGTCAAAAGCTTTATGTAAACTCGCTTTAACTATTTCACTAATAGAAATCGATTTCAAGTGTGTTTTTGCGACGATCGTTCCACTGAAAAGCGTTCCATTCTCTTTCTATTCTCATCTGTCAGTTTTCCTTTCACTGATCAACTCCAACCTCAAATGCCTGTAGTTGTTTGTTGGCACTGACAGAAAAGTTCAATGATTGCTATGAATGACTTGTCAGAAAACCGAAGGCATTGTTCCACTGATTTGTTCCAATGATATTATCCGATGATAGCTATGATTAGACCCTTAATGTGTTTTGTGTGCCTTGCATGTGAGGAAGATGCAACATTTAAGTAAGCTACGACATTCCACAATTGGGTGTAATTAGCATGCGATTTTCTTATTGTGTTCTATGTACTGTCCACTGTGACTAAATCAAAAACTTTGACAGTTTTTTTCTTTGCCAATTTATCGACACCATATATTTTGTGCGTATATTATGTCAGTGCGAAGACAAAATTTGTAAGATGAAAACTAGTTTTTTTCAGTTTCAAATGGAAACTCAGCACAGCGTTTCGTTCAAGACCAATAAAATGCCGCATGTTGTCACATGTAAAAAAAAGTCATAAACATTTATTTTCACTCAAACTACATGCAACCCGTTTTTCACATGTCGATCTGATGAAGAGTCGCATGCAGGTACATGTCATTTTGACGGTTTTCGATTGGGTGTGAAAGGACTTCGGTATTAAAAATCACTGATTTCAACATCCAACCACATACTTCGCAGGATCACGGACGCGAATCCGATCGAGACGTTATCCTCTGTCCATGTTTGCTTCTAGTTCACTCTTTTACCACCACTTTTCCTGCATCAATTTTCATTCATTCAAGAGAAAACCCCAAATTTGTATCCACCTGTCCCCCAATGAGTACGATTACGATCCACAAACTCATAACGCACTCAAGTCTCGAGTTCAAAATCATCTCAAGTGGAGCAGCCGCTTTGTGCTTTGTTTTGTTGCTTTCGTTCACTTTTGCTCTTTGCTCGCGATAACCTCTTCTCTTCATTCTCTAATGAGTGGCTTATACAGTTTTCTATTGTTTTTCGTTCCACTGGATTTGTTTACATTTTTTCCTTTCGCGCTTCCACTCGGACTCTCTTTGAGTTGGTGTATTCCGCCGCGCACAGAGCGTGCGCTTTCATTTCTGTGGAACGAAAACGAACAACAAAAAAACTCTTTGACTTTGGCTTGGCTGGCTGGCGTCCGCGCTCCACACGCACAGCAACGAAACGAACAGATCAACCTTCCATTCCAACAACCGCTAGGCAACTTGTCCAAGAAATCAGTGCTCAACAGTTAGGTTTCAACTCGGTTGTGTGTCACTTGACTTGTGTTCGCTCTCGCTCGTTTGTCAGGTGATTTCGTGAAATTCCTCAGCGAAGTGCTGTGTCGCGATAAAAAATAAAAAAAGAATTCGAATCCAAATTTGCATGCAACTGTCAAGCAAGTAAAACTTGTGTTTTTGATGCAGTAAGTGTTAAAAAAAAAACCAAGTGTCGATTGTCCACTTGTTCGCCTAACTGTGAAATTTTTATCAACTGTGAATAATTAAGGGAGTCACGTGCATTCGTGTCTGTGTGCCGAGTAGTTTCACTCATGCAACCGGAATACAAAATTGTTGCAAATTGAAACACGAAAAGAAGAGTTTAATTTAAAACGAAAATCAGTGATAAAACAATGTGATGTGAATTAAAGAAAAAAGAAGAATGTAATTTGAAGGTGCACGTCAGAAAAATATGAGAAAAAGAAAAAGTGGTGACAGTGATTTGGATGTGCAGTACCAGTCGTGCCAACTCCCTCACCTTGCGACGAGGCCTGCATTCAGATTCAGCATACCGGGTTGTGCCGTGCCTTCAGGGCCCAAAGAAGACGTAAACAAAGTGGAACTGGTGTAAACAGTTTCACTCCGCGGTTGGATTACGTTCCTGCCTTCGCACTTGCAGTGCAGTCGCGTCCACTTGGATTATTGTTTTGTTCATCTCAGGAATCTGACGCTCTGACTGTGAACGCTTCATCGGAGAAGCGCCTCTTTTTTTATTGTTCCATCACACTTTTTGCTGGCGATTACTGTTTATTTTTTTTAGGTTTTCTGTTATGATTGTCTTGTATCTGCCTGGGGTCATTACCACTGAAGTTGCATGTCGTGTCGTTGCAGGTTGTTTTGTTGAGGAAGTGGCGGGTTCTTTGCATACCTTCATCAAGTTCATCGCATGCCACTGTGTGTGCGTCAAGACCAGGAGTGGTGCGGCCGAGGTTGTGATCATTAGGAAGCGCAGTTTTAATGAGTTTTTGGCGCGAGGCGCTGGTCCAGCCAGCGTCCAGCTACCGTGAAAGGGTTTTGTGCTTCTTGCATAATGAGGAGGTACCTATCCTCCTCAGAATTAAAATGAAGAATTCTGACATTTATTCGAGGGCCTAGAGGGCGTCTTCCACGGCTTTGTTTGCGGGTTTCCTTTTTTTTCTGCCCAACAAAAAACACGAACGTCAATTATTTCAGCAGTTACCTACGCCAAAACTAGATTTTATGACGCGCAAAATTAAATTTCGCTTTAAGTTTACCATTTTTTTTATATTTTTCTTAACTGTATGTTCAAGGTACCTGACTATAGATCGTTAAAGTGGTGTTAAAACTTTAAATAGCGATCGCATGGTGCACAAAGTAGGTAGTAAAGTTGAAATTGAGTGATTGCTTGCGCGTAAGAACAGAAGGCTACTTAGTAGTGGAGAAAACAATTGAGATAAAGGTCGACAGTTATATCGCCTACCTACGCCTGTATACAAACTAACACCAACAAGAGGCAAAAGCATTGAGCAGGTGCTGTGCTGCGTAGTGAAAATCATTTAAGTCAACAGATCTTGTCACACATGGCTGAACTTCCAAGAACGATTGTTAATTGTTCTAGGCTTACTGTGCGTGATCGTTCTATTGCATTTTCCTTTAAAACGACAAGGATTTTTAAGGAAACTACGATAGACAGAACTTTTTACTAGATTAAATAGGTCCTTGGAGGCACAAGAGAGTTGTCAACCTTAACAAACTGTCAAGAAGTGTTGGAAAAGTTAATTCGAGTAAAATTAGCTCCAGTGTACCCTGAGCGCAGTCGGTTTTTAAAGCTAAAACCGTCAAAAATTATTCTGGATGCATTCACACCGCCCACTTGCAGGGTTTTGTTTGACGCTTCAAGCATATATGTAAGAGTTTTACGCGTATAAAACTATCAAACCATGATTGAAATAATTATACAACTGCTCATATTGCTTATCAATTTTCCGTTAATGACTCTTCACATCGAATCATTTCCGTCGAAGAGTAGAATTTTTAATGTCAATGGTGTATATAGGTTGGGGCCTTTACATTTTATGCTGGTCAAATGTAAAAACTTTGTTCACAAATTTGCTTATTCGATGATTTTTCAACTACTTATCATTATGTTTTTTGACAGTTTAGCTGTCATGGTCAATGGCCAGAAGAGTTCGCCATTCGATCTGCAAAAATTTTACAGTTTTCAACTTTGCCAATAAATGATATTAAAAGACTATTTTCTATTATTTTTTATTCTCTCACAAAAATTGTAAGTTTTGAAAGATATCGCTTTGATTTTTTATTTTCAATATGTATGTACCTACCTCAAAACCTCGTCATATAAAAAACTGTCAATCTGGTAAAAGGCCTTAGTAGCTCAAAATACATAGCTTTTCGCATTTATACCGTTAACCATTACTTTATTTTTAAATAAAGCCATTTAGAACTTAACTTGAACACATCATATCTGACAATTGCGAATTGAAAAGTGGAAATTTATACCGAGTTTCTGGCTGTCATTT
Organism: Neoascia interrupta; assembly: GCA_947623515.1. Taxonomy (NCBI): domain Eukaryota; kingdom Metazoa; phylum Arthropoda; class Insecta; order Diptera; family Syrphidae; genus Neoascia; species Neoascia interrupta. The sequence continues at coordinate 223,160,457 of OX392462.1, forward strand.
GTCAAATGAAAGTCGTAGTTGAGAGAAAACTGCAGCAAATTGCGACCTCTCCTGAAACATTGTTTTTGCAAACTTTTACAGATCATCCGCTGAAAAGAAAAGGAATCTAGAGTCAAAAGGAGAAGCACACACACAAAAGAATAATGCACTAAATTTTTTGCATTGTAGCATTATACCATGTTTTCACTGGGCACTAATCCGCGATCTTCATTAAATTCATTAAATCCTCTACATTTTACACGATTAAACACAAAAATTCTAATCCTCTCGGCAATCTCTTTAACCCTTTTCACGAACCACTTTCAGCCCTTTTCGAACACCTTTTTAACAGTTTGAGAATCGAAAAAGGACACTGAAACAGTCCGCGAATGACAGATCTGTCAGAATTTCTATTGGGATGTTCACAACGGAAATCTCTTTTCGCTCCTGGAAAATGACATCGCCACTCTCACTAATCGTCTCCTGCTATTTCTCGTATTTTTGCCGGTGGAAACATAGTTTTACCTTCTGTTCTACAAATATTATGACAGAAAACCTCCACAATTAAGGAAAACGTTTTAGGCCATCAGATCGGCGGATATTGCACCACCCGTAGGCTTATGGTCTTTTCAGTTGGTCATCCAGGAGCATTCTGGACTCTCGCCTGAAACTGTTTTCTTGGACTCATTTGACAGTTTTTCTTCTGGATAGAAAAGAAATTTGCTTCAGATTTTGAATCCAGAATCAAAACCAGAAGCACTCACAAATCATATACACCGAATGTGTCAAAATGGGTAAATGTCATTTGTCCCCTGTAGAATGACGTGTGCTTCACAAATAACGGGTGATTTTTTAAGAGGTTGAGAACTTTTTTTAAAAAAAAACAACACAAAAAATTCAAAAAAATTAATGAATTATTTATTTGAATCGATAGTTTGAACCTTGCAATTTAATGTTTAAAGATAATTTCATGCAAATGTTGACCGCGGCTGCGTCTCAGGTAGCCCATCCGCTGAGTCCAATTTTGGCATACTCTTTCACACATATCGGCCGGTATCTCACGAATGAATGCATGGATGTTGGCTTCCAGTGCGTCAATCGAAGGGGGCTTCAAGAAAATCTAAAGCCTTGCAAGTATTCAAAAATTTGACGAATGTTTTTTTTTTAAGTTCATACACCCAAAGTTGACGAAATAAATAGAACAATGTCTTAGCTCGCATGCTGTTGTGATTTGCTTGAGCTTGTATTATCATTTTTGTCAATACAATGCTAAATCAGCGTTAGTTAACTTATACCCTTTTCACACCGCATTAAAATTAGTCAGAGACTTTGACTAAAATATTCAAAAATCCCTTGGACGCATTCACATTGGCCATCGACGTGATTTCGTTTGACGTTTCAGTCAGCGGTTACCTGGAAAATATTTTAACTTATCAAAAAATCTAAGTGTTTTCCCCATTTTAATGCGGTGTGTACGGAGTATTATCATGTTATTATGTTCAGTAGATCCCTCGGAATTTGTTGGATTTACTAGAAATTTAAAATATTTACACTGTATGGAACCGTCAATGTATATTAAGACTCAATGAAATGCCTCAAAAGTAACCCAAATGAAAATCGGGATACTTTTAACTTATTCCACGGTTTAGGTCTTATATGGGTGCTGCGCAAAAAAGGCTCATTACTCAAAACTCAATTCGAATATTTTTACCTACAATCTTATATTTTCGATCATTAACCCAGACATCATTAGAACAATTGACGAGATCGGTAGGCTGGCTGGTGTAAATTAACTCTTGTATAATGTATTTATTCAGCTTGGTCACGGCTTTCTTAGTCGGATTCAGTCAATCTATTTAACTAATCGAGAGCTAAGTGCAAGATCAATGATCTTGGCAGTCTTCCAAATATTTACGTATTTTAATTCATGAAATTGATGCCATAACTAAACCTCTTTCAGCACATAAAAGAAGATGAGTTTAAACCCCCAGCCATAATTTCAAGTTGGCATCAAAACGATCGTTTGTATAATATTTAACTAGCTTTACGAACAATATTAAGATGGTGTGAAAAAGAGCGGCCTTCAAAGTCCAAAATCTTAATCATTCAACCATTCACTTAATTGAAAGTGTTAATCAAACTTGTTGCGCCTGTTACCGTGCCACTTTATAAAAATGTTCTCACGGTTAGCTTGGGGCATGTAACTATGACCTGTAGTTGGTCACTCACAAGCCACAACGTCAACCTTCAGAAATGTTTAATTTCTAAGCCTAGATGGCTTGAATATTTAACCATAGACTTTGTTTGACTGCAAACAGTTAAAAAGGGCGCCTTACTTTTTAGAGCTGCTTATATTATCATATCTTTCATACTTTATCCGTATTTGATGATGAAATGTCAATTATCATCCAAAATTTGTCACTTGTTGTAGCACTTTGGTGTTAAGTGAAATAGCGTGACTTATTTATTGTGTATCGTTTATACCTTATCAGTATTTTTGTGACTTTTTCAATCGCAAAATCTGAAATTAATTTCATGTGATTGAAAACCTTGACAACTTGCCAAATTTGCTAAAATTCAAAACATGTTTTTGTTTTGAATTTTAGCCGACTTTCCGAGTTAAACTGAGATTAACCCCAGAAATGAGTTTTTCAGTGAACTAAGATCTGGGTTTAATCTCGGCTTAACTCACCAAATTTGGTGAGTTAATCTCGGATCATCTCTGGAGAACAGTATGACCTTCTTTGAATGTTTTTTCTGCGTGGAATGTCAGTTGATTTGCGCGTTGCTGTGAAAAATGGCATTTAACAATAACACAAACTTCTTTTTCTGTGTTTTTCTATGTGAAGTGAGAGCTGGGAAAGTCAATAATTTCGAGAGTCGAAGATTTTGGCAACTTTGTTGACACAGTTAACTCTGCACGGAAAAACAGCTCGCTGAGTTAACTCCAGATTCGTTTTGTTACGGAATTAACAGATCTTGGTTTGAGCTGGGCTTAACTCAGCGCTGGAAAATCGGCCCTTAAAAGCTTGAAAAAATCAAGTTCTTAAACTGGCATACTGGCAAATCTCTCTTTAAGTTGCATTTTTGATAATTATAGGCGAATGGGGGTTGATTTCGAGCGCACAAAGCCGGGGTCCAATGGTGCGTTGGTCATTCACGTATTTAAAATTGTGAATCAGAAAGATCATATCTGTCTTTACTCTAGATGTGCAATCAAGTGAAGCTTATAGTTAGTGGATATTACTTAGTCCAATACAAAGGATCTCTCGGCGATAGACAAGCTAAACTTATTAGTTCTACTACAATAACGCAATGTCTTTTGCTTTCTTTCTTGTGTTTCTTCTGCTTCTTTCAATCTACTTAGTTTACCCAGCATAAGTCCTTTCTTAGAGCTATCAAAATTTGACACTCCGAATAACATCACAGAAGCGTTTCCACCTTAGTCCATCATCAGATCTTAAAAAACTGTTGCCATTCAATCTCTTGATGTGGCGTTACCATAACTAGTTGTTACCTCTCTTAAGCCTTTGAAGAAAAGGCTTTGTTCTAGAAGAAAGATCATTTCGGTGTGTCTTGCTCAACAGTCTTAGCGCTAAGCTCATCAGTGGTTATGACCAAACTGCTTATCAATACACGCACGCTTTCTCGATTGAAGGCGAGCTTAAGGCGATTGGTGGAAGCTTATTAAATAAGAAGAATTCTATTTATTCGACCTACAAAATTTACTCAACGTATTTTCTGCTATGGGCCCTAAAACCTCAAATTTGACACCAGATTATCTCGAAATCTCTGCCATGGTCTATTTTACTGATTTCTTCTATTCAACCCTCTTTTGGTAACAAGAACTCATGTCGCCTTCTCAAATGACGAAACTATACTTTCTTTAACATAAATTGTCGGTATAGTGCTTAGGCAAAGAGCTTTCTTTCAAAAGCTGCCCCTGAATTCATGGCATGCAGAGAAACTCTGCATAATATATTTACGCGACCAACCTGAATCGAAGGTTCAATTGAGTTTGTGCACTCGAAGTCAGCCCCCATTTGCTTGTCATTGCCAGGACCACATTTTTCGGATTTTTCTGTAATTTTTGTCAAAGAGCTTTGAGAAACAGTTCTAAATCTTTTGAGATAAAATTTACTGGTGAATGTTACCATTCGGTTTTTATCTGTGTTAAATATTTTTTTTCGGATAATGGATAAATAAAACTGCATACTCAGAAGTTTTATCTGGGATATCCAGAATGAAGTAAATAAAAAAAAAGCAGGAAAAAAGTATTTTCATACAAAAGCAACATTTGAATCTGTCAAACGTGAGAATATTTCTTTCAATTTGGCTAATTTCTGAAATTGGCAATAAATAAAGAAACGAACAGTATCTCGGTATCTCTTTTATTTAATATAAATCTCTTACGACGATTTATATTAAATGCTACGACAACACCATAAGAGCCTTACAAAGCGACAAGTTTATGTAAATCATTAAAGTGAGGCACAAAAGTTCTATCTTCACTCCCTATACTGACAATTTTTGTCGAACAAAGCAAAAATTGCTGCCACTAATCCTTTACCTTTTTTTCTGTCCGTACTTTCATACAACAGTTTTAAAATATTGGCATCAAGTCAGTGTTACCCTCAAGTCAGCCTAAAGATTAAAGGACTTTTTCACATCGCACATCGCAAAGACACAAACTTCCGGTCGATTGTGTAAACCGTGAAACTTTTTTGCCCCCATATGTGGGCGTATACGATAGGTGTATATTGATCAAAACTTTTTTGTGCTGTTTTTTTTTTAATATGATCAAATCAAAAGTAAATCCTTGTCGATTTCCGAAGCCAGACTGTCCATCGTGTTCCTCGAAGCGCCTAACTAAGAAACTCCTGCAGTTTCTCGAAAAGTTACGTCAAATAAACACGCTTAAGTTCGCGTAAACCCTTTTTTATCCAAGAAATACTAAATTGTGCTCTTGCCGCAACACAAAGGTGCAGGTTAAACAATTTCAATGTAGACCCATTCAACTTCGCATGTAAAAGATAGCTGCATGCCACATAACATAAAATTCGACGTCTATCGGATTCCTATAACACTCCCTCAAGGTAATAAATTTTTAGTTTCTAAAAGATCGGATTATCATAAAACCAACCCTCTATAACAACCCTCCAACAATGTAGCTTGCAACATGAATTCGCTTCGCTTCTTTTGACGTTTGATATCATCGGTTTAATGCTTAAAAGCACGCCACTATCTCTTAATGTCACCCACAGCACTTAACCAAACATAATGCTGCCCTAAAAACTTTACCTTTGGGTGAATGCAGTCCAACGACATTCAGTATAGCTGACACGACAATGACACAACGACTACCCCCCATCTCCAGCTGACCTACTTTCGTCCAGAGAAAAACAAGGCGACAAAACATTTTCTTTCTCTCAAAAACATTCTCATCCTCCTTTTCGGTGTATATATTATTTGCCTCCTCCCCCCTTTGGTTTCTTTTTCGATTTGTTAGAAGTTTGCAAATCTCCGTTGCTGACGTCAGCTTACCCATGTTGAATCCATTTCAGATATCATACAACTGACACACTGTTCTCCCCCAAAATGGAATCACCCCGTTTTTATCTCCCCCTTCGCATCTTGTTACGGTTAAACTATATGCACAGCGAGGGTGGAATCGGTATGGAATTCTCACGCAAAGTGACACCCAAATCCGAGCACGCATATCAAACTCAACAAGTTGCTGAGTCGTGGTGCTAAACTTTGATAAACTGAAGTGAAGTGACAATTTAATTTAGCGCACTGACATCCAGTCCAGGGGGGGAGACAATTTTCTTTCGAACCAGCACAAAAAAGTAACCCTGGCCCGGACGGAACTTGGTGTTGCGTACACGTAATGGACACCGTATTCAGCATGGCTCATCAATTTGTGTAACTTTATTGGAATTAATTTTTTTTTCCATTTTGTGGGTCGTGGAAAGGGAGAGCGAATAAATTTCAATTTCTTTTTTCCCTCCTCTTAAGGTGTACCTACTCACCGAAATGGGCTTTGTGGTGAAGATTTCACTAGAATTCCATTTTAGGAGCGAGGTGGCTGGCCACTCAACTCATTAGAAGCAATTTGGCACTGTTTTGGGGGCCATTTCACTTTTTATTCTCTTGTAACTCTTCCAAATTGGGTGGCAGTAAAGACGTGCCGAAGACGTCCCGATGCAGACCAACAATGGAAAGTAATGAGCACATTCTAATTTTTGTGTTGTTTTTGGCTCGAGTGCGAGTTGCTATTTGGCGAAATGGATTCACCATTAGGTGTGAATGATGGACGGAATTGTTTAGGAATTTTGCGCAGCGGAGGGAAATTGTTTTTCCTTTCTTTTTTTTTTATTGTTGAAAATTACAAAGTGGAATGGCTACAAGATGTTTATTGCTTGCCTGTTCAAACGGCAGACATTCCAGATGGGCAGTGTCAGATTTTTATTTCTTCTTTTAGGTTCTTCTTGGCGGCCGGCGTGTTATCTTATTGTTTGTGTGTTCGATCTCGTATGTGGAGACAAACACGAGATAAAAATCAATAAACACTCGTATTTACTTTGAGGATAAAAATTTATCGAGGAACACAGCCTTTTGTGAGTCAGGCTCTGGGGATGGTTTGTTATGACACTGCGCGATGTTGAAACCATATTGAGGTCGTGATTGATAAATTTTTTCGCACATTTTCGATAAAAGTTTGGCCGCGATAAAATTTGTTTAATTTTCTTTTTTGAGTGCGGCACAGACAAAAGGGGTCAAGAGTTCTGATAAATTTGTTGCAATGACGCGAAGCCCATGTGATGGAAAATTTTGAAGTAAGGCTCATTGGCGGCAATGCAATCTGACAGTGGTCGTGCCGTGACGTAGAAGGAACAAAAGTCGTCTTATGAATTAATATCCAAGAGGAGGGAAAAAGAGAAAAATGAAATCCTCATCCAATTGACTTGGTCACTGAGGTAACGTCGTACACATAATAAAGAATTATTCCTAGTCCTGCACAATATACTTGCACACGAAAATATCGTCTGTCTTAGAACGCTCGTAGGCAATTCTTCTAGTCAAGTAAGACCTCAGATACAATCAGGGGAAAATACAATGAAGCAACAAAAAACAAGTGGGAAAGCGCAACAGTGCGTACCTATATAAAAACTTCAGTCCGTCTGCCATTGATTGCAAAATACCCCATCCTACCAAACTGAAACTTGAACCACCTCCAAAAAGTGGGCGGTATTCTAAAATATAGCTTATGAATGCTTTATTCTGGGTAGTTGCATACATTTTTGACTAAAACCCCGCCCTTATGACTAAAAAAAATCACTTTTTTTAAAGCCTGCCCACAAAAGTGGGCGGAGACATATACTTTATGTTTAAAAAAGTTAAAAAATGCTTATATCTACAAGCTTTGTTATGTAATTTTCTGTCAAATTTCGTATAAGTATTTATTGAAAAACAGTCATTTTTAGTTAAAATCCCTTAAAAAGTGGGCGTGACTAATGTAAAGGCCAAACTTTTTCTACTACCTCAAAGGCAATCACAAAGCAGAGTCACATAACAAAATTTCTATCGCTAGCACCATTGTAGCATAGCGAAAATTTGAAAAAGGTATTTTTAAAAATTAGAGATGGTCGCACATACAGGTCTGTAGTAAGCGGTTCGGCGGACGGACATGGCTTCATCGATTCTGCTGTCCGTCTCATTCATATCTCTTAAAGGTCTTAGGGGTCTACGGTGATTATTTCTCTGCGTTACAAACTATACATTAAACTTTATATACCCTGGGTAGGGTATAAAAATCACCAACAGCGTAGGGCCCCACGTTGGACGCCACTCTTTGCGGGAATAGGGATATTCGAGGTCTAGAATTGTTTAAAAAGTTCCGAAGAATTCCTTCAACCGATTTAACCATTCGGATTGTAGCAATTACCTAATTCATCGAAATCAGCTGGTATTCAGTTTCCGAACTTTCTGGTTAGTTGGTGTTTCAGCCTACACTTGGGCTGACTTTCTGCATGGAATAAAAAAGTGTTCTTTCATCAAAAGCCTAAATAAGGCAGCGATTTGGGACAATATTTTTGTAATTACCTTACGAAGGATTATTTTATTTGATCACATTGATTGTCACAGATCACAGATCAATATAGCCGAGTCCATCCCGGCTGTGTTCTATCAGATATCAAGCCACAACTCCAAGCTATTGAATTCTTGGGATATTCTCTACCTACGGGTAACCAGAATTGTCAATTGTAAGCTTGGGTCTAAGAGTTACTTCTTGACACACTTAGTATTGATACTGACAAAAGGGGTGTAGCCAAAATACTTACCTGGAGTCGTAGAGACTAACCAGGTCCTGTTTTCCCCACCTACAATGCTTAGGTTAGGTTGATGAATGCCCTTTTGACAATAGTCACGGCTCACTCAAACCAGCAGTTGGGTCCATTGTGTCCATATTGGGAATGACACCAACAATGCTTAATTTTAAGCATAAATTTTTTACCCACAAAAACGATACTGGAGTAAGTGGGATGCAGCCTCGTCTAACTTCATTTTAGATATCTTGTTTCTTCGCGAAAAATAACCGTGACGCAGAGTGTAAGTTTATTGGACAAGGCTCTCTTGTGCCAGTCAAATTCCTTGTGATTTATAAAACTCTTTTCCAAGTCCACAAACGAATAGTCAAATTGCGATGCACTTCACCAAATGACCCTTAGAGTATTAAATTTATTGGAAACCAACTTACTCTGCCTTTGGTCTCTGTCAAACGATTGAGACGATTTGCAGCTATTTGGGCCACTTTCCAATTTTGTGCGATTCGCGTTTTTGGCATTGCTTGACAGCAAGAGGCTCAGTTGATGCCAGAAAGACTTGTGCTGCCAAAAAAACTTCCGTGGAGGTTGTAAAACCGCTGTTCATATTTAGCAGAAACGATAAAAAGAATAATCTAGAAACGCTTTGGCAATGAAACATGTAACGCTACGGTAATGAAACATAAAACCTTAAGTTCTTGTATCTTGCAGCATACACATTGAGGGGCTTAGCACACCAATACCCAGACATGAAAATATTTAAGAAGAACGACGACACAAGCCCTTTCAAGAAATCCATTTTGTGTTAGAAAGCCTAATAAAATTTTAACCGCGTAAATACTTAGAAACCGAACTTTGGCGTCCGAAATAGGATCCCCTTTTCGGACACCAATGTCAACGCCTTTGTGTACTTTCATTAGCAAAGGTGTCAGAAGTAGGTTAACCCCTTTTTATAATTTTATAAGTATAAAAATGAAAGCATTGCGCTAGAAAAATTGTGATCCAGGACAGAGCATACTTTAACGATGGTGTCAGAAATGGTGATTTTATTCTAAGTACATGTCAGAAATGGGACCACTCACTTAAAACGATGGAATAAAAATAAGTACAAAAGATTCCTTTTGCTAGAGCAAGAAGCTGCTAATAGTCTCATATATTAATGCCAAAAATTTTGATATTTTAGTAGGAAACTTAAACTTGTAGCTTACAAGTTTAAGTTTACTACTAAAATAATTGTAGATAGAATGATCATTGCTAGTTTGCATGATTCACCGAATAAACATTTGCACACTTACATGTCACTTTGCATGTCCTTAACACCTGGTGTAGAATGTCAGGACGCACCTTTGTATAAGAAGTAAGATTTTCATCAATGTCATAAGATGTCATATCAATCACTTATAAAAAAATCAACTTTGCTACTTGTAGAAGTGCAAAACTTAAAAGCAAAGCGTGCAGCAAGTGTCAAAAGTGCTGACTGAAAGTTAAAAAAAATTCAATCTACTCAAAAATTGATGTCAGAAGCAGAAAGTCTCTTCTTAGGCGCCATAGAATAGACAGGAGAACTTTTAACCAAAGACAACATGTAACCAATAAGACTTGCTTTCTTCTGGAACAGACTCAAAGGACCTCAATTGTTTATAAGCGAACAAAGCTTGCGAATATTTATTTATCTAATATTCTTAGGGAATGGCTCCTAAAAAAATTCCTAATTAACATTTTTGCCAATTTATGCCCGCAATATTCACGGCCCAAAAAAATATCTCAAACCAGGGAAAACAAAACCAACTTCTCGTCCTTATTAATTGGAAAAAATTTCTTGCCCGCGAGTTGCCCCTCTTATTAAACAACTTTGCCAATTCGTCCCGTCAAACTTCTTCTTGCGAGCAGATGTTTTGCACCATTTCTATCCCAGGCAGAAACAAAACCATAACACAAGGCAACAAAACATTTTCATTTTCAGAATCAAATTCTCCAAACTTGTTCCTCCCCCAAATATGATGTGACCTTTGCAAAGTGACCTCCCCCCCAAAAAAAAAAACCAACCAAAAGTGAAAAATCTACCTACTCAAAAAAAAAAACAAAATCCATTCAACAAGTGATGTAAATTTCAATCCAATTACCAAAAGCACCAAAAAAGAAAATCCAATTTAGTACAAAGTGCACAAAAGATAAAGTTAAGAAAAAAAAAAATCAAAAATAAAAAAATTAATAATAAACCTGTGAAAATGTTAAAAATTCAAATGCTGGAGCAGATTGTCACCAGTGATAATGTGGATAACGACGACAAGGATAATGCCAGCAATAAATCAACATCATCCTCACCTTTGCACCAGCAACAGCAACAGCATCAGCACCACCAGCAGCAGCACAATCATCATCAGCACCAGGCTGTACACCGTCAGGCGACCGGTAGTGTAAAATCCGCCAGCCAAGGATCATCACCAGCAGGGTAGGTTTTGGTGTCCTTTTAATTAATATTTTTGTTTCTCTCTCAGATTTCTGGCACGTGGTGGGTTGGTCTCTTATTTCAGGAATTTGATAAATTGAGCTTCGGCCTTGATGTGGGTGGTCCTTTTTGGCCAGACCAAGTGGAAGCAAATGATCGGCTCGGAGAAATTCGCAACCAGCTCGGGTAGCTGGTCGTTTGCGTTACTTTCTGTCAGGCAGACAGATGAACGAGTTTCGCTAATGGCCAACCAATCTACTGAAAGTGAAGCAGTCATGGCCGGTGCTCTGCTCGATAATTACGAGCAGTTAGCTACACCTTCCAGGTGAAGTTTATTAGAAGTCATTAAATGGAAAGTGTTTGAGGCTATTTGCTACGGCATGGCGCGTCGTTTTCCCGCCTGGCCGGTGCTTAATTACCGATTTGGAATTCCATCGAAAGTGCCTCTGCGATCTTTTTCACAGAATTTTCTTTTTCTCGTCGAGATTTAGGTCAAAGTTGAAGCACATTAGCAGCACCCATTCAGCATATTGACAAAGGAACGGTTCTGCATTGTATCTTTTACTTATCTCTTTTACTACCACAAGCTGCTTCTGGCAGAAGGTTCTTCTGGTATCGCAGGTCGCAGAGAATAAAAAACAATCCAATAGAAATGTCATATTCATGCTGACATAATGGTATTCAAAACTGTTACACAGCCACTGGGTTAGGTAAGGGGGCATTAATCCGTAGAGCGGCTGCCGCTGTCATTTGAATGTAGGGCAGATATTTTGTCAACCGGTTCGTTTGTCAAAGACGCCACTTGAGACATGCCGAGGCCTTATGAAATTTAATAATGAGCGTCCGACGGAATCGATAGTTTGCTCGTTTATTTTGTTTTCTTAAGTCTTAATGAATGATGTTGTTTTTACTAATTAAAGTGTTTTGTATGCTAATTGGGGAGGGTTTGATTGTTAATGGTAAGTTTATGGGCGGCCACTCCGATATTGGGTCTTAAGAAGGCAGTAGCCATTGCACTGAAGTAAGAGATAAGCCGATTTTATCATTTGGGTTTGAGCTTACATTGGATTATGCTGTGGGCAGATCTAATCGTGCAATGAAATCAGTCGAGATTAAGGATTAAAGCCTACGAGTTAAGTGGAATTGTTTTTATTGGAGGTTGCCTCATTTTAACTGCCCGCTTACCTAAGAGTAACGCGGGTCAAAAATCGAAGCTCCTCAGCAGAAAATACAATATGTACAAGTTTCTAATTGATGATCACATCTTTGGTGCTTCACCAAAAAGGTGATTGATTTATATAAAAAATTTGTCAGAAATGGGACTTATTAATTCAAAATACATCAGAGTACGACATTGGTGTCAAAAGTGGGATATTAACTTACCAAAAAAAGGACAGACTTCGTATTGCCGATTAAATCTGCTCTGGGACACTTATACATCTCCAAATCTGTTTAATTGTACATTGGTGTCAGAAGTGCGGTTCGAAAATTGGAGCTCCTTAGCAGAAAATCAAATACAAGTTTCTCATTGCTGGATCACAGCTTTGGTACTTCACCAAAAAGGTGGAAAGGAAGGTGGCACAAAAAGTTGATGGTGTCAATGGAAAAATGGTGTCAAAAGGATAACGAACATCCTTCTCAAGGTTATATACCTACACCCACCTTTTTATTATCTTGAGCTTGTTTATTTATTGCTTTTTATTTATTTATTAATCCCGGTACTCTGACCATTATCCAGGAGTAGATGGAACCGAAGTAAGCTGTTAAATGACGAGATTTCAATCATGTTAGTGTTAAAATAGCCTTGTGATACTGATAAAAATTATTGTGAATGGCATAAATTTATTGTGCTGCACTAGGGGATCTAAGATATACCCTTGAGAAAAGCCGTTGTTTAGCTTTAACGTCACCTCGGAAATTTGATTTTACATAAGGTTACTACGATAAGGATAAAACTACGATATCAGTGGAAATAGAAATGCTTAAAACAAAGCTATTATTTCATACAATTTCGGATGTTGCCCCAAGGTCCATAAATGCGACAAATTGTTAAAGCTTCATCGAAGCACTTGGGTCTTCGAGGAATCTCGACTTTTTCGATCGGGCCAACTTGTGAGTGCAGTGGTTGGCGGTCTAACTGCCCGAGATCCCGGACTCAAATCTTGACTGGGGCATAATAGAAGTTTTTTTTTGTGGTTCCACCTGCGCAAGGGTCTGACAAACATTTGTCTGACAGCCATTTGTCATGTAAGGCCTCTCGATTCCCCGTTTGGAATCGGTAAAAAAAAAGAAAGGTTTGCTCCATGTCTGTAAAAAAACCTAAAAACCCTCACAGCATGCAAGGTTCTCAGAGCTCAGGCGATGACTCTTTTGAGCTGCAAGTGCCAGTTGATTTTACACCCGACCCAGGGTATATTAATTTTGATGCATAGTTTGTAACACAGTGAAAAAGTCACCGTAGACACCTAGGACCTGACAGGGGAATCGACGTATATGTGAAGTTTTTAGGTCTTCGAAATTGGGCTAGGACGCTCAAACTTGGAGTGTAAGTTGGTTCTTATTTTGTACAGACAAAGTGTGAAAATCGTTAAATCCGTCAACGGCCACGCCCTTTACAGACTTCATTGTAAGACAACCTCTATTCCAAATTTTCCTTCAAAATGCCTTTTGGTCAAGTTAGACAAGGCGTAGAAACTCAAATTTTGGTATTTAGCAATAATGGCCCAAAACCTCTAAGAAGGCAAAAATTGGACCGCCCAGAATATCGACCATGCCCAGTTTAACATGTCAGATCTTTTAAAACCCGATTTCTTGGAAAGTTCACCCTTAATCGAAAAAAAAATCTATAACACATATTAAAGATATTACCATTTGCTAATTTTGGTCCATACAAAGTTTTGAGCTCCGCCCTTTTTTTAGGGGGCTTACTTTTAGGGGCCTTTTTACCAAGAAACGTTTATTTCCGAAATAACTTTCGGTTTTAACGCCTTTTGTCATGATTCCAACGAAATTACAATTAATTGATTTTAATTTTTAGCCCAGGCACACTTTCGGGGACAAAAAATTTTAAGATTTGGTGTTACACGGTATATAGGGTCTTTTGCACTTACTCACTTGTTTTTGTTGATCTAGTTAATTGTAAAGCTGCTGGCAGACCGGCTCAATTGGCATTGCCATCTTCAAGGAGAGATCCTACGAAACCTGACGAACCCTTTCATCCAAACGGGTAGTTATCATTTAAGTCCTGGGGCTGGTAACTCTGGTCTTAAAAAGTGGTATCCGATTGACCTCCTTTGGTGTAAGCATGCCCCTGCCTAGCGGGGACAGCCACCCAACCTTACCTTCTAATGTATGGCAGGTGTTAAATACTCTGCTGGCAATATCATTGCTTTTCTCCGTAATGGCATAACACTTGCGCGCGCAACCTTTGGGTTTCGTGTTCCGTACTGGTTCAACATCAACTTTTGTGCTGGGTTGGAAACTCTTTTTCTTCTCTATTTTCTAACCCTTTTCACTCGCCATGTGCTACGCAATTTAAGGATAGTCATGACCCCTTATTATCGATATTAATGTAAAAAAAAAAAAACATTGAACCCTTATAGGTCTACGTATGTTCTCTTTGATGACGTTTAAGTTAGAATTCTATTCTATTCTAACATACATGAGGTGAGGATAATGTCAATTTTTGGACTATTTTCAAAAACCAACCAAGGAGTCTCTGAAGAAAAATGGTATTCTCGGAGGATTTGTCGGGTCTCGCTTAGAGGGTGTTTCCACCGGACACTTATCCTAGATGAAGACAAATCATCCTTAAATCCCCCGTAAATCACGAGATTTACCATGCGAATATCAATCGCTTCACTAAGAGATGAAAAATCAATCGCGTAATTAATCTCTTCGACGCAAGAATATTTAAATCAAACCGTACAGAATTCTACGTGGTTTATGCATTTTTTGAAGAAACAAAACAAACACACCTTTTATTGACAGCTGGGTGTCATCAACTCAGCAGTGTTTCTTGTCTGGAGTAAAGGCATGCACAGAACAGTTGATGTTGATGTGGATGTGGTTGTTTTTATCAAAATAGTTAAATGCAATAAGGTGCGCACACTAAATAAAACTGGCAATTTCAAATTAATTTAATTTATTTTTACATCTGAGTTGTCCGAGAGAAAAAAATTCACATTTATAAGGAGATGTGCAGATGACGTGTCATTGGAAAATGTCAAAAAAGAAAGCATTCGTCAAGTTAATCTCCTCTATTCCGTTGGAAACACGTTGGTATTAACTTTTAATCTTCCTACGTTAATCACCGTATTATCTGCGGTAGAAACACCCTATTAGATCCACCCACCCCCGAGACCCACCCCCGATCGAGATCCGAACTCGCGCAAAGTAGCCGGACACTCTAAGACGACCGACGCGACGTGACGCTTAAACCTACCGATCGACTTGGCTATTTTCCTGGGCCTAGAAACTGACCTGTCACAAACGGAATAGTAAGTAAATAAATAAATAAATAAATAGAGTGGCGCAACAGCTCGAGGTGAACCAGGGCCAACTTCTCAACAATGTATGCTGGTGTGTTAATTTCTTTACATACAAGGGGACCTACAATTTTTTGCCGAATCCGAACGGCACTTTGAGAAGTTTTTCAAGACAATTAATACTCTCGGAGGGCTTGTCAAACCCTCGCGGAGGTGGGGGCCTTGAAAAAGAACAAGTCTTTTTTTTCAGGTGACGATGGCAGGAATAGAAAGTAGCTGCTACAAAAACAACGCTGCACCCGATACGATGCTGGCAGTAAGGTTCGCAATGGACCTCTTTGTCTACCCTTGCAAGGCGATGCCAGGCACCAAGCCTTACTTCCCCAAATTTAAACAATAGGCCTTAATGCTGTTTTTTGCGCTTCACAAAACCTAATCATGTAAAATCTAAATTGACATTTTACCGAAAACGTAAAGATTTTTATTTTCACATTTACAAAAGATGTAATTTGCTTTTGAGTAAAGCTAAAAAAAGTTTAGTATAAGTATGGATCCTAAATTATCATTTTGATACTCTATATGGTTGCCAGAAGTTCGTTACTTGATTCGCTGGAATCTAATTTTGTACGCCATTCAACGTCCCTGCTCTATAAAAAGCCTTAAGGCTTTCTTTCTTATGTAAGGGCTTGTGAGATTATATGGCAAAATTTGTACAGCAAACATTTCCTATTTCCCTTGCGCCATGCACATGTTGCACCTGAATAAATGATGAAAATTCATTCATGAAATTTAATTGAACTCAAAGGAATAATAGCCCCAAAGTCTGATCGGCAAAAGTAGCTCTAAAGTACATGTCCATGTACTTATACCCCGTTTACGACGTTGGGTTGACAAAAAAAAAAATCCCTCGAAAAGAACGTGCTTACTTGCAAAACTGCGAACTTAACGTCCATGAATTTTTATTCTCATGTCACCAGAAAATACGACATTAAGTACGGATACGGGAAAAGGATAAGAGTATATGGAAAGGGTTGAGGCACTTGAAGTGAATGCACATTATACACCACCGACTGAGTAAGGGTAGGTAGGATGCCAGGGGAACATAAAAAATACGGAACTTTTATCTTATGCAGAAAAGGGAAATATTCCTAAGGAAATTGAAAACAAGAAAAAATGCATTTTTTTTTAAGGAAACAAAAAGGGTTTTAGCCAAATGATTCCACGACGAGTATCTGGGGAGAATCACAATCACGTATCGCT
The DNA here is from genome assembly GCA_947623515.1 of Neoascia interrupta. Classification (NCBI taxonomy): domain Eukaryota; kingdom Metazoa; phylum Arthropoda; class Insecta; order Diptera; family Syrphidae; genus Neoascia; species Neoascia interrupta. The sequence goes on from OX392462.1 coordinate 223,176,959, forward strand.
CCTTGGTGAAAGCAGGTTTTATCCTTAAAAAATCGTCCTGGAAGCATTCTTATTTAGCGGGAAATGAATTTGTGCACGAGTTTAACTTGAATTTGTTATTCAGAAAGGCTGCGTTTGGCTTGGTAAGTACTGCAAGCGAGCAACCTTTAGAATCGTTGCAACCACACCCAAGGTCTGTTTAGTCAATTTTGAAGGAATTAAAGTCTTTCAAAATTCATTCTATTTGGGGACTTTGAGTGCAAAAATGCGACAGTGGCTTGTGTTTTACGATATGTTGATTGCTGTGGGCAAAAAAAGTTTTCAAAAAGCCTAATTTGAGTTGTCTGTCTTAGGAATACTAAATTTAATATTATTTTCTTATAGCCTTGATTGCTGTGGGCAAAAAAAGTTTTCAAAAAGCCTAATTTGAGTTGTCTGTCTTAGGAATACTAAATTTAATATTATTTTCTTATAGCCGGTTTTTTTAAACTAACCTTCGAAGCCTGTGCTTTCAATACTCAAACAAGTTAGTCCAGCTAAAATGCAAATGCTTCTACAAGAGGCCCAGGACACTGCGCCAACCCTCTTCGCTTGAAAAAAAAAACTTTCTAGTAGACCCTTTATGGTTAAAATAAATATTTATTTTAGAGGGAAAAAGCTGCCACATGCAACTAACAAGCTGCAAATTGTAGTTCATGCCTGGAGGGAGGCGATATTGTTTGAATTACACACAGCTGCATGGACGTCCTCCTCCAGAAATCTCCCACTTATCGGACCGCACAAAGCTCAATGTCCGGTTCGCGGATGGACAGCTCGAAAGCCACAACAAAGCCAATTTTCCCGTAAGTGCCTGTGTGTTATTATTTAACACGACTAAACTGCACACTGCCATGCAAGCCCCATTAGCCCCTCAAACGTCGAGTTCCAATGCATGGCCGCACATGGGACGTGATTTAAGAACGAAACGTACCCGCCACAGACGGTTTCCAATTTTTGTGCGCCTGGCAGTTCTATGCCACTAGGTCGATTGCCCCTTTTTTCGCATATAGAATAGAGTCGTGTACTCTTCCTAGACCAGCTAGTTGACGGAAAATTGTTCCTAATAATAGACTGCGACAGGGAGGCACCCAAAGGCAATCATGTGGCTGCAGAGGGGATGGTTGGTGATAGGTATTCGTGCACACCAGACCCATTGGCGTTGGGGATTGACTCACCACTGAACGTGGGGTGCCAACGGGTCTGGTGTATAAAAATTTAGTTGGACCCATCCCACAATGAATAAATTTAACAAAACCGAAATATTTTTGTTTCATTTCCTGCTGCTGGTTGTCCCAACCAGGTGAATGGGATTAAAGTTATGATTACACGTTTTCGAACTGCCACCCGGGGATTTATCGCCTGCTAATCTAACTTGCGGGTGAACATTAATTCTAATGGAAGTTTCACTCTAGCGCGGGATCACGACTTGGGAATTGCTTTTCGGCCAGTGGAGCATTCGGTGTCCATACTAATGGAACAAAAAATTATTCGTCCAGCAATGCAGCAAAATCGATTTTAAAATGTCTCGGTGTTGGTGTACGATTTTATTGGCTTTTTATTCACTGATATCAGCTGGTAAAAAAAAGCATTCCGATAAGGCGACATGAGGTCTATTGTCTAAGTAGGTACCTTCTTGGGTGGCGGGGAGATTGGATCGCTGACGCTAGTATAAAACTTGATAGCAGCACTTGTGATTGAGACGTTGAGAGTTGGGGTAGCCAAGTGCTGATTGACGAGGACTTGCGTAGTTTCTTGTCTTCGAAAGCTTCTTGTGATAAGCGTTTTCAATCAGCAAATGAGCTCGAATTGACAAGAAAACTTCAAGATTGTTAAATTTTTACGGTAGAATTGATTTGTTTTGATTTGAATTTTTAATCACCCCCGTCATTTATTAATTTGGAACATTTATCAATTGCATTGAACAGTCATACACATTAATCAGCTGCTGTAGACCAAGGTGCACTTGTACCTCTCGCATGATGTTTTCAGTTCGTGTTATGAAAATGTATTTTTTGTACGCAGTGTTAATAGCCGTAATAACATCCCTTCAAAAAGGATGCCGCTGACTAGTAACAACAGAATTTTAAAAAAGATTGAAAAAATAAGTAAATTTTTAATTAACACATTTATATATTAATACGCTTAAGGCGAATGTGTACACATTTATCTTGCTAAGTATCAATAGAATCTACGTGATGGTTACATCAAATGAAAGGTATTTTTGAGTAGATTTGCACAACGATAATATTTTTATTTTTGCTGAGAACCTGGCAAAAAAGGGAATTAAAGTAAAAAATTCGCACTTTTGTATGAACTAGGGAATATATCTATATGGTCTAAAAGAAATTGGCTATAATAGACAGATGGCACTCACCGTTGCGGCCACGACCTTGTTGTTCTCAAAGTATTTTGGACCGATAACACCGCCAACCAACTAAATCGACACCCATCATACAGTGGCTTTAAATGGATAAGCAAATCTTATCTGAATTTGACAATTTGATCAGTTCCATATGCCCCATCTTGAAGGTGTTCTTATGTGTCGCAAGAACTATCAAGGCTTATCCCTGTTAACTGTCGTGAGATCCTATCAAACGTATTGTGTGAGCGTCGTTAGCCGTTCTGCGACACACTTATCGGTACCTACCAGTGTGGCTTCCGCTCCGGCAGATTAACCAGATTTCTACCCAAAGAAAAATACTGGAAAAGACCAAAGAATTGCAAGTCGAGACACACTCTTGAGTCTTTGAATGGACCTTAAAGCCTCATATAACAGCATTCATCATCAGGTGCTTTACCTGATGGTAGCAGCTTCGAAGAAGTTAGGCAGTTCATCTACCTTGCATTAAACATCAACTCCACATAAGAGACGTAAGTGGAGATTTATCAAAGAATAACCCTAGAAACAAAACAGATCAGCGCCATTTTGGTATGGCAAGACAAATTGGTTGAAGGCCCTTCTTAACAAAGATAAAGTGTAAGCTCTTAAAACCCCCTTATTCTGCCAGCTCTGCTTTCTAGCGCCGAGTGGTAGACCCCAGACGATAAGCAGAAAAGGAGAAATTTTACTTGCCTCTTTCGGGAGAAAAATTCTACGGCGAATTTCTGGTGCTGCGTGGATTTATGGTCCTTAAACAATTCGAGGAGTAGAAGTTTTGACCGCGAACTATATTGCTCAGTCACATCGAACGGATGGCCAACAACCTGGTAACTTAGTTCTTTGAGTTCAAGCTACCAGCTTTCGTACGTAGACTCTATCTGTCATCCGAAGCAATACATGTTTTAAAATTTATTAAATCCGCCCACAGACACGCCCACAATTGGCCTAAATGTGCAACTACCTCCAGTACTTTCAAAACGGTAACACATCTCGAATAGCTGAAATTTGACATTATGCATACTTGGTTCTACATTTTGTTCATACAAAGTTATAGGCCACGCCCACAATTAGGGGCCGAGTTTATATATTACCTCTAATGTTCCGGAAAAACAGGGATTTCGACTGGTGTTAAGCCTAACTAAGGGAAGAATAAGAAATGAAATCTAGCACAAAGGGTATGTACCGGACTCTTTTCTCGATTTTGTTCATACAAAATTTTTGCCAAGCCTATTTTTAGGGGTCGATTTTATATAATTCATTAATGTGAACCAAAAAATTAAATTTAACAATGTCATATATGACAATGTCAAACACGATCAAACATGGAGTCGACAGTCGAGTCACATGCGCCTAAAAAAAAAATAAAATAAGTGAGTAAGTGCAAGAGTTTGTCTGTGACAAACTTCTATATACCCGACCCTATATACCATGCAACACCAAATCTTAAAGTTTCTTGGCCCGAATTCATATATTATATGCATAGACCACGCCCCAAAAGTGGGCATGGGCTTAAAATTAAAATCAATTAGTTTAATTTTGTTAGCATCATGAGAAAATACGGTAAAAGCTAAAATTATTTCAGAAAAAACCAGTTTTTTCCTAAAAACGCCCCTTAAAAGGGGGTGGAGCTCAAAACTTTCTATGGATCAAACTTAGCAAATAGTAATGTTTGTCATATAATTTTTTTTTTCGATTTGGAGTATTTTTCCGAGAAATCGGGTTTTTTAAGATCTAACATGTTAAAAGTGGGCGTGGTCGTTATTGTGGTAGGTGCAATTTTTGCCTTAGTCTTAGGCCAATATTGCTCAGTACCAAAATTTAAGTTCCTGTGCCTGTGTCCTTACTTGACCAAAAGGCATTTTGAAAAAAGTGGAATAGAGGTTGTCTCACATTGAAGTCAGTAGTGGGCGTGGCACAATTTTCACACTTTGTCTGTGAAACAAAAGAACCAAGCCGTGTACCAAGTTTCAGCTCTCTAGTTTGACTTTGAAGACCTAAAACCTTCACATATAGCTTAATCGATTTACATGTCGGTCTCGATCATAAAAGGTCTTAAGGGTCTACGGTGATTATTTTAATGTGTTACAAACTATGCATTAAAATTAATATACCCTCGGTCGGGTATAAAATGTCGCTAATAGCAAATAAATTCATTGATTCAGAGCTCATCCAAACTTAATTTTCAAAGTCTCAAAATGTTTGTACAGAAAAACGGAGAAAAAGAAGTTCCAGTTATTGTCCTCAGATGTCACTTTTCACAGATACACGCAAACCAACTGTCATTCCACACAGAAAAAACATTCCAAGTAGTTTCAGACCTGATCCTAGATTAACTCACCGAATTTTTCGAGTTAAGCCGAGATTTACCTTAAATAAAAGTTTACTGAAAAACTCATTTCTGAGATTAATCTCAGCTAACTCGGAAACTCGGAAGATCTCGCACTGAAAAACCGGACCTTAGGTTTCGGGCTCCATTAGTTTTTGGTTTAAGACCAAGTCCTAAGGTTCATATTCACCTTTGCTGTTCAAGTCAGAAGATTTATTTCCTTGGCTTCATTCATTATCTACTGAAATGAACGCCTCTAGGTATATTTTGTCAACCAATTAACCTGCTTTCCAATCTTCATGAGCAAAGCCTTCTCAAAGCACTCTTACCAATCTCCACCAATTACTCCCAACCGATTCCCGTTAATACTTTCGTTTTCGATTGTCTGTTACCAGCTTAACCCAAAGACAGAAGTAAATCGGAGGAAATGGTCGATCTTTGAGTCAATTGTTTGGTCGTTGTTAAGCCTCCACTATACACACGGTTCAACTGACTTTCGAAGTGAAACAAACACGCGTAGGCATCCAGATTAAGCCGTTCAAGTGTCAAGGCATTAGATGCTGTTGGTCAATTATTTGTGGTCATATACGGTCACGCCAGAGCACCACAAAGTCTCCAGCGATTAAGCTGTAAATTTTACACCCGACATTCGACAGGGCTCCTTTCTCGGGAAACGCTTGTTAGAGTCGAGCTGTCAAATTTACGTTCAATGACCCTTGAAGCCATTATTATGTCGTTATTATGTTTCTTCGTTTTGACGTTGACCCCTTAATCTTATAGCACTGACACGACGAGCGTGCGCCACACTAGGTACGTATGCATCCGTCATCGACGGCCAGATCATGTTACGTTTTTGGGAAAAGGTTGCAACACACACGCACTATAGCCGGTGTGTTACTTTAGCCAGCAGGGAATGTGCCTTCTCTTGGATTCTTGTCGGTGTCACCTTTTTATGGCACTCCTCGGACGTGGCTCTTTTCTTAATTAGACTGTTTTCATCGGCGCAGCAATAGATGGAGTGTGTGAAGCAAACCCGATTTGGAAACACCACCAGCCAGGTATTCAAATTCAGTGTTGGCCAAATATGCATTTCAATGTGGATACAACTCCAAGTGCAGCCATGTGGCTGGCGGATCTAATGAAAATGGAAGTGTGCCTCCGACTTGACGAACGTGGTGCATGAATGACTAACCCAGTGGTTAAATGTGATGCAAAGAGACAGAACCAGTGGGGCTTTTCAACCCAAATAGGAGCTTACAACAGTGCTCGCCGCCGTGAATGAAATTAATAAATTTATAAGGCCTTTGCTATGTGTGTTACAGACTGACGCTGCATGCTAAGTAGAACGTCTTTGTTTCAGATTTATACCGTATAGGGAAAACGTCACTCCGCCAAGTTGAATGGGAGACACCAACTTTATGAGTGATGCGAATGTTCGTATTCATCCTCGTTCCAGTGAATACGTCCTGGGGGAAGGCTGAGGCTGTGAATACTGTAAACTTTTATTTTTTGACCCAGTTTTCAGTATACGCTTCTTTTTATTGGGTAGGAGGATTTAGAAACTTTTGCACTAAGTGGAGTTGAAAAGTTTAAAATGTTTTAGATAAACTTTTAATATTAAAGTAAACATGTTAGTGTTGCACAAACTAATTATTATAGAGACGAAAATGGAAATCCTTTAAAAGTTTTTGAATTGGGTGTTAATTTATTATTTATGGGATAAGCAGTTTTCGAAATAAATTGGCGAACTTTGTATCTTGCTGAACTTTTAGAAGTTCCTCCTTGTAAGCACCCGAATAAAGTTATTATTTGCTTAGTTGGGTTTTGTAGGAAGTTTCATACATGTTCTTCTCAATATTCTAAGGTCACGATGACAGCTATGTACTTAGGCCAATTGAAAGAAATCGGATAATAAAGTGAAAAGTGCTTTTGAAGTTAAGAAAGAGCTTTTAAAGCTACAAGCAGAGAGCTCTGGAAAAGGCTTTGATTTTACAAGAAAGATTTCGCTGATAAACGGACGATTTAAATGTAACTCTTTAAAGATTCCCCACGATCCTTTCGCAACTCGCAAAAAAATTAATTCACTTTTTTTGGCGAAGCCATTAACAAAGCTCTGTATTTGACTTGAGTTTTTTTCACTGATATAATCCAATTCTCAGCTCAGTCGTTTAAGCAAACAGTAAGCTTGTTAAATAAGATCAAAAGTTATGGCGATGATGAATAAGTAGACTTTAGAGGCTTTTCTAGTAGGCATGTTTTATTTGTGTGGCGCAGTCGCGAATAGCTTCTATTCGTATTCCTTCTGTTAAACGCTTGTTCAATGCTTTAGCAACATATGAAGAATTGATCGTACCACCTGAATGATATGCCATGAAAATTGATTAAGATTTGTGTAGTGCAGTTGTATTATTTGGCGCAGTCGGCTGTGATCTATTGCAATTTTAATCCATGTCGCCACAAAAAGAAAGCTAAGAAGTGTTGATTCATTCGTTTAGAATGAATGGAGAACGGAAAGAAGCATTAAAGCGAAGTTTTCAGACGCGGGCAATTGCTCTTAATCTGTTGCAGATCCCAATCTATTTCAGTATCCCAATAAACAAAGAACAAAAGTATGATGCTTGCATTGACATAACTTTTGAAAGGGGACTAGACATATGAATGTCAGCAATAAACTCGTTTGGCGCAGTCGGCTCTGATCAATTTAAGATATCATTTCAAATCTCGAATGTCAGTTGAGAAATCCTAAACAATCAGTAAGTGTTGAGCTAACACTTTTCTTGAATAAATCTTGATTTGATACTAAATAGGTAAAGAAGAAAATGCTTGATTTATGTGCTTGCTTGTGAATTCCCACCAAATCCATTGATTTCGAAAAGACATTAAAAGAAACCCACCATGTGATGCAATTGATTTTTTTTTATTTTTTTATTTTTTGAAACGATTTTTGGATAATCTACGTAAAACTCGGCTATTTGTTTGGCGCATTTGGGATTCTGCCACGGTCAGGTAGGAAAAATTGGGTCCCACTAAAATAACAATTTAACACGCAGTCAGTCTTCATCTAATGTAGATCTTAATTTGTCTCAAATTTCCAATGAATGTGCCTGCCGCCATTGTGCAGTTCAATGTTAGTTTTGAAATGCCATTTGACAAATCGTCAAGTGCCGCAGTTGATTCATTTGGCGCAGTCAGCTTTGATCTGTTATAAATATTTAAAAGTCCGTATCTTAACAAAGTCAGCTAGAAATATATTTGTATTTCGTTTGATTGATTATACTAAAAGCAACTTATGAACTTATTTGGCGCAGTCGGTCTGAATCTGATGTGGATTGCGTTCTGTCTCATAAGGATTTAAATGAGCAGAAATATCTTAAATGCATTATTGATTTCTAGACGGTATTGGATAAACCACCAAATGGAGCAGTTGACTCGTTTGGCGCAGTCGGTAGCGCTCGCATAACAAATCTCATTTTGCTTGATGCATATGCTTCTATTTTTCTTAATTCTGGAGTTTATGATTTATTTTGAAAGGGTATAACGGTGTGGCACAGTCTGGTCTGATGTTGGATATTGGAAACAGATAAGCCTTTTTAGCCTCAGCTAAGAACATGTTTAATCACTTTTGCATGGAAATTATCCCTGGCTAAAAGAGGAGATATAATTGAAAACTTATAAAAATTAGTTTCACTGGCCTTCGATGGTGATCTTAATATCCACTCTCCAATGCATTATTCGATTCGAAAGGGAATAAGACATGTGGCGCAGTCGGTTCTGATCAAGTTGTATATTCTTACGTATTCACAGGCAAAATCGTCTTAAAAAAAAACGCTTGTTGGGACATCATTTCTCACAAGAATCAGAACTTAATGAGAAACACTACAACAACTATACAATTCTCAGACTTGAAGAGGTTTATATTTAAGAGCCGTCCATAGACCTGAAATAGTCAGCTGAAAACTTATTTAAACCTTAAAGTAAAGATAAACAAACTGACCTAGTTTCAGTGAAGAGTCTTGTTTTCTGCTAATGTAAACCAGTGTAGACCGGAATAAAACTTTGAACCTGTTTGCCTGCAGGCAGAAGAAGGGTAACAATTGTCTGGCCTTTCCTAAAACGACTTAAACGTATCACTTTTTGTGATCAAGGATTTTGCCTACAAATAGTGAAGAAAAAAATTTAACGTTGTCGTCTGGCGCAGTCGATTCTCGTTTGGTACAGTTGACTGTGGCCTGCTGTGAATTTTCTGGCCTTTTCTAAAATGACTAATACGTATCAGTTTTTGTGATCAAGGATTTAGTTCACAAATAGTGAAGAAAAAAATTTAACGTTGTCTTCTAGCGCAGTCGATTCTCATTTGGCGCAGTTGACTGCGGCCCGCTGTAAATCTATTTACATATCTCCTGTCTAATGGATTAGAGCAGAGTTTCTGATTTATTCAAGTTTTTCACATAGACAATATCAAATAATAACGGAAAACAATCCGATGTACCTAAGTCTAAAAAAGTTTTTGTCAGCCACATAGAAAAGTTAAATAATATGGCAACGTTCGAAGTGAATCATTCCAGCCATTACACTACTTTGTCTTTGTGAATTGTTTTGATTGTAAAACAATTAACACAACCAGCAGCAGCAGTTACAAATGAATGCGGAAGTAAACACGAGATTTACAGCTAAATTCCTTTGTAAGTGTCCATATAACAAAATTGATCACCACGACCCATGGAACTCTGGGTATCTACGGGATAATAATTATTCGAGCACGGCCTGTTCGATAGACAAATTCTTGAGTCACACAAAAACAGGACCAGTTGAACTATACGTGTTCAAAATTGCAATCAAGATTGTGTACCCAGCACCTTGCAAAGTTGGTCGCGGAACAAGCTATAACTACGTCTCAGCCGAATGCTCTCTTATCTGTCAATCTATACAAGTGGCCAGGGTGCTGCTACACTATATAAATCGATTCGCCCAGCCAATGGTCTTAGAAATTAATTCATGGCCATTAATTAAGCAAACAGTTGAATAGTATACATTTTCAGCTCAAGGAAGCCGAAGTGGCACTTATTTAGATAAAATTCACACCACGGAACGTTAATTGCCGTGTATCTCTCAGATGAAATGCGAGCATTTTGTTTTTTATTTTTTATGAAGTGTGCTTTACTCGAGAAGCTCTTTTTGGATCGCAATCAAATCGAGGGAATCTCTAGGTGTTGCGAGTTGAAAGTTGACTGACCTGAGGAGGCATTCATGGAAGATTCAAAATCAAGAGCAGCTCTTAGTTTTAATGGGTTGGAGTACTTGATGAGCTTAAACAGTCAAGTTATTGAGTCAAAATTAAACTGCCAGAACTTCAGAGTCTTTGGATTAGGACCATGTTTTATGCTTTCGACACCATATTGAAATGCGCTGAAAAGGGTTCTTCGACCTTAACTTTATTAAGTCAATTTCAGAAAAAAGCTTTAGTGTGTTCCACAAAAATTGTCAATACAGGACTTATGAGAAGGAGCCGTACATGCTTTCGAGTTTGAAAGTGGACAATGAAATAAGAACCTTTTTGATTGGGCTTTTTCACACATTCAAATGATGCGGTGCAAATTTGTACGACTCGAAGAATAGTAGCCCTTCACTTTTAAGTGGTTTCCTTCGACAATTCACAAAAAAGAAATTCCAAACTAGTGGCGCAGTATTCCGTAACGACCCTGAGGCAAATAAAAACATCCCACGCATCAAATGAACTTTTCCTGTCGTCCATTTGTGTTAATGCATCTAAAAGTCCTATAAAAAACATCTTTTAAAATAAAAACTTTTCCAGAAACACCATCCGTGTCTCAATCACACACCTGACGACAGCGTCTAATCTCAAGTAAATTGCCTTCAAAAAGCAATTAAAAAAGTCGGTGCACTTTTACGACCATTAAGCATAATAAAAACCAAAAAAAAACTCAACTCAAATGAACATCTTAATGGTCCTGCATTTGGCTGCCGGCCTTAAGTCGCCGAAGACAGTTGTTGGTAACTTAATTTCGTCTTTATCGTATCTGGCCCTGCCGACTACGGCTGCATAAAGGCCAGAATTAAAACAAACTCACTTAACACCCACTTGAAGGTCGTAAAACTAGTGTCGGCTACGCCTGATGACAAATTCCATCAATCTCCCATCACCGAGACTGGTTGGTTACCTACCAACTACCGGCTTTGGCCGTCCGGTTGTCTATCCATGGATCCAGGAGACAGCTTACAAGTTAATTCGATTCCCAGTCGCTCTGCGTGTGGACACTTTTAGCGTCACAACTGCAGGAATTTGACGGAGGAGCAGCAGCACCCAAGGAAGCAAAAGAAAACGCATACGAAAGTATGGAATCCCGTCATGCTGCGTTCTTTCAGGCTCTTGGTGACATTAAGTGGCGTTAGGTAATAGCTTACCTGACAGGTTTTCTTTTAGTTTTTTTTTTGTGTAAATTTACAATTTTCACTGCGCTATTACTTTGTTAATTTTGTGCTCTGCGGAGCACAAATAATGACAACGTCGGCAAAGACGGTGACTTTAAAGAAAGACAATATGTGTGTGTGTGCCCCTTGGCAGCCGAAAAATCGTCCGACTTAAGTGTGTTCTGCACGTGGTGTACCTATACGATTCGTCAGCGATCGGTAAGTATAGCCTTTGTGCCATACCGATACCCCATATCCACAGCATTTTCCCAAACACTCGAGCATACACTTCCCAGGTGCATTTGAATTCAGGTGATGGCTTAGGCTGGGCACAGTTTACTCGGGGAGAGAGGTGTGCCATTACATTCGTTGTTCAACTCGGGTTTTTTTTATGTTGCCTATAAGGTGCGTATATCCACTTGTAGCTGGCTTATAATTGTCTCTTGACAGAGGTAGCGTTGCTTTCCAAAAGAGAAATTGGATAAAGGTGTTAAAGTTACTACTAATGGGGTCTATACAAGCTAGTAAGACTCAGCAGAAAATTTTACGCATTCTTCGTAGCTCTGTTACAACATCACAGTTTTACGACTTTGCGTTTTATTTATTTTTTGTTTGCATAATTCGATAAAACAAAAAATCACTATAAAGTCAAACTATATTTACAAGTGTTGAGCTACAAATGTCTTACAGTAAATAGATGTGTTAAACGTCTAGATATAAGGAGAGTCGAAGTTCTGAGATACAACAAAACAACTTATACGATGACCTCTCAAAACTTTGTTTTTCCTGAAAACCTCTGAAAATTTTAACTTGGAAAAACAAGCTCTCAGCGGTGCTATTCTCAAAAGAACACGAGTTCAAGTCTAAGATTTTTTAATATCGAAAACCTTGTACACTACGGAGCACATGTTCAGCCGGAAATTTTGTTGTTTTTTGGCCAAATAGCTGGAGGAGATGGTTAAGTGTTTGAGAGAAGCGGGACTAGCTGAAAATGTAGAAAAAGGCAATTCGTTTTTTGGAGTATATCGTCGGTGATGGCTGCCTGACTGTGGCGAAGGCTTTAACGGTTGAAGAATTTCCTATCCCGAAGACTCCCAAACAACCTTAACGGGCTCGAATAGATGCTTTATTACCAATTTAACATCTGTAACAGCTATACGTTCCTATAGTTCACTCAGGTTAAAAGTCTTATGAATAGAAATGGGCATTATACTGATTTTCAAGTATAGCAGCGATCGGTGAGAGCAATTAAGGACAACAGCAGTCTAAACAAGCAGTGATTTAATCACTCTTAAAATCACAGTCGAGTGGCACTTAAAGTGGCGATAAAATGCAAATAAATATCCTATCCATTTCCTCAATAATTCTAAGGGCCGCTTTTTCAGTGCTGAGTTAAGCCAAGCTTAAGCCAATATCTGTTAATCCCGGAACAAAACGAATCTAGAGTTAACCCAGCGAACAGTTTTTCAGTGCAAAGTTAGCTCCATCAGTAGAATTTTCAAAATCTCCAGCTCTCACTTAACATCGAAACACAGAAAAAGAAGTTCGAGTTATTTACAGATATCATTTTCCACAGAAACACGCAAAGCCACTGCCATTTCACACAGAAAATACATTCAAACAAGTTCGTATTTGAGAGTTGAGAGTATTCGTATCACCAGAGTTGTCCCGGGATTAACTCACCAAATTTGGCGCGTTAAGCCGAGATTAATCTCGGAAGAATATTCACTAAAAAACTCATTTTTGGGGTAACTCTCAGTTTTTCTCGGAAACTCGGATGTTCTCACATTGAAAAACCGGCACTTAAGGTACTAAACAGAAAAAAAAAATGACGCAGAAAAAAAAACCAACACACACACTCAGAAAAATCTATTTACTTTAACTTCGATCCAAATCCAAGTAGTATCCATTCTCACTCGCTTATTCGTTATTATTATTCGTTACTATTTATCTTATTAGATAACAGAATATTTTCTTAGATTTCTCAACTGTTTTTGCTCTCGAAAAGAGTGTGTGATCTTAACTGTTCTTGTTATCGGATAGCAGCATCACAGTTTAGAGTATCATACCATACCTCATATCCCGATAAACTCAGTACATCAAGAGCAGTACAAGAGCCAATAAAGATAGCAAAGATGCTATCGTTGTTCTCTTCAAATAAAACTGTTATCAGTAGCAGCGATAGCAATCACAGGTTCAACTCTGTGAATGTCCAATAATAAGTAAACATAACTGGAGCGGAAGGGATCGGAGGAGCGATAGGAAAGATAGTGGTGCACTATGCTTTTAAAGAGCTGAGGAGTTTAATGGCGAGGGTTTACCTCAAATGCTTGTGCTTGTTATGTTTGTTGCTTGTTATACAACTGTGATGTTGTGGTAAAAAATTATTTCGACACGAAAAAAGAAGGGCTTAAAGGTAAATTTATGAGCTATCCTTCTAATGCAGGTATACTGCAGTTAAATAAATTGGCAGGTGGAATACAGCTGGCTATTTTACTGCAACATTCTTGATGGAAGTAGTAATAAAACAGTGGAAGGCAGAAGACATCGTGGACAGTGCTCTAAGGTCTAAGGAGTCAAATGGCTTGACAAAGTTCCCGTCACCTATAAGTTTTGCAGCGCCCTTTTAGATCCTGTCAAGTAGGTACAAGGAGACTTAAGGCGCACCTACCCAAACGTCAAAACTATACTCCAGTCTTAAGCCACATCGGAGAAACCGATCATTTGAAGCGTTCTTCGCGGACACGTCGAATATGTGGTCACTCCAACGCAAAATTGTCATTGACGCACGTACCGAGTATGTTTGCCTGGAAATTATCACCTGTACTATCATCAGTGAAAGAATATATCGGACTAGATGTGGCAGTCAAGAGATCATTGATGAATATCAAGCAAAACTTCGGAGCTAAAACTGAACCCTGGGAAATACCAGCATTTATTGGTGAATATAAGACTAGAAACTGTCCAAAACCACTTGCGTAATCCGGTGAACATTAGACTTATTCCAAATAGACACATTTTCTAAATGCTTTAGAGATATCAAGCGCAACAGTCCTGCTTTCACCTAGAAGTTCCAACAAATAAAAAATCCAGAACCGTCTATCTCAAAATGAGCGGCTTCCTGGTCGGCGTCTGTTACCCAGGTTAGGGTCGGACAACAATTAGATGCATGCCACATTTTTTTATGAAATACTCTGCTGATCGTACTATTGCTTTTCTCTGTAAAGGCATAACACTTGCGGGGGTAAGCTTTGGTGTTTCTATGCGGAGGTTTCATGTTTGGCTCATCAGCGTTTGTTTTGGGTCGAGAATTACTTTCTTTTTTTATCTTTTCTATTCCCAAATTTTTTCCGCTCGCGATGTGCTACGCATTTTAAGAGTAGTCAGAACCCCTTGATCCCGAGCATATTAAAAAAAGGAGTGATTCAACTTTTCTTTGAGATAAACCGTCGCAGCTCCCCAGTGGAACTTTGGCTAAGAAAACAGAATTTCCAGTCACTACGAAGCTTCCATGATTCAAGATATTTCATCAGCTCTTGGTTAACCAGCGTTTCCATGATCTTGGAAAGAATGGAGCGTATAGCGATGGAAGAGGAAGAAGAGGAAGAATCGCCTTTTTTGGGACGGGCTAATAAATTTTGTTTTCCATCTATTCAGGAAGTGATCAGAATTAAAGTAAATGGATAGTTTTACCAGCTTGGAAGAACTGCGCCTCAGGATAATCGGGCATATTCAATCTGATTTCCAGTGGATTTGTGAATATTGAGATCCGCAAGTGCAAAGTGCATTCTATACGAATGCAGACGGGAACATGGCGCAATCTGATAGATATGAGCTGGCAGCAACGTACGCTGTGAGAAGATTGGCTTTATCTTAGGAAAGGACAGCTGGAATGCCACTGCAAACGAGTGTTGGGATGACTTGACGAATGACCAAAAGTTCTTACTACCTTTGGGAGACTTTTCCCCCTCAACTTTTAGTCGCACAAAAATTTTAAACGAAACGATTATGAGCCTTGGGGTTGTTTTCGAATTGTTTGAACTTATTTCGGTTTGTTATGGGAGAACCGAAAGTAATACTCCTTCAGCTTGATCGCCTCCTCAAGTTATGCCATGAGTTCTCCCTCGGATTGATACTCTAAACCCTGTTAGGGATAAGAGATCTCATTCCTATGAGGGAGAATTATATTCTTCATATGGTCGGCGGCATAAGCATTGCCATAGATTATGCAAAGTGACCAGTTAAAAACCACGAATAAGTTGTTAAGGTCATCCTAATTTGATTTCTCGTTACGCAAGTCTCTTGGGTCTAATTTCTTTGTTTTGACGTTTGCGTACAAGAAAATCTGTCAATATGACAAAATGGTCTGCCCAACGTAGAAGAGATAAAACTTCAACTGTGTGTTTGTCGGGATGGAAGGCTTAAAACAAGTCCAGTGTGTTCGCCGCGTGATTGTCAATGTTAGGTACCCAAGTTCGATTGGCTACAAATTCAGTCGGATTATTTAACCAGGTTTAGTTAATGCCTGATTCTCTAGGATAAATTCTTCAGCTCTTACCGCATCTTAAGCTAAATTAACATGGTATCTTATAAGGAAAATTTTTACTTAAATATGCATAACTTAAAAACCAAATAGGAAGACTGAAAACTTTATGCGGAAGGAAGCAAGACACATTAGATTGGAATAAATCAATCCAAAATATTCTTGTTGAAAAAAATTTTTTTTAACAGATTTCCGCTTTTTTGGGCAAAGAACTCGTCCCATTTTTTCACTCACTCGATTTTATTTTAGCGTTGTGTATTTCACCGGAAAATGTAAGGAATCGTAAGAATATTTAATAATATAAGCCTTAAATCCTTCGTTAAATGATTTGCTTAGCAAATACTTGCTCCCTGGGAAGCTTTTGTAAGAGCTTGATCAAAGTACCTAGCTATAAACATCATACAGTTTTCGAATTTAACGTCTTTTCAGGATAACATTTCCTTAAATTTCATTATTTTTGTTATTCTTAATTATACTTTTTTTTTTTTTTTCTTAAAGTTATTGATCGCAAAGTGATGTTATGATCGTAAGGATTAAAGGAGAAAAGTTGTACTTTCTCATTGGAATTGACCTTTAGGGATAGCTTAAAAT
The DNA here is from genome assembly GCA_947623515.1 of Neoascia interrupta. Taxonomy (NCBI): domain Eukaryota; kingdom Metazoa; phylum Arthropoda; class Insecta; order Diptera; family Syrphidae; genus Neoascia; species Neoascia interrupta. The sequence goes on from OX392462.1 coordinate 223,193,246, forward strand.
ATTTTCCTTTCACCATTTTAAAACCACCTGAGTTCAAGTAATGTTTTCAACTGATCGCTTGTGATAAAATATCGGTTTTAATGACACCCCGATAAAAACAAATGTCACATGTGTATGCTGAGGACTTTTTCTAAGTGACGGAAGAAATATTTCCAATTGATCGCGGGTGAAGAGGTGTTGTGATCTTTTACGGATCACGAGATTTTCGATAAAAACCAGACATCATGAGTCTTGGCATGCGTAAGCTCATCGAGCTTTAACCCGTAAGAGGCGCTTCTCTTACAAGATCACATTAAAGATCAATTCAACCAAAAAACAAAATTTTTTATTTCATATTCAATAACCAGTTGATTTATGTCTTCCGGTTTGTATTACACGTCCTGTTATACATTCACGTACACTAGTCAAGATCATTATTTAACGCTTTTCGTGGATACTGACCATAAAATCGTCCATACTTATTTAGCCCCTTTGAAGATGATATAAAATCATTAAATCGAATTTGCTTATTAAACCCACTCACCCAGATTCTCTGCACTTCTGCTCTTTTTTTATTATCTTGAGGAAAAACAAAATTACCGATTTTTTGTATAATGACCCCGAAGGCATTATGCACTACATCTGGCTTGGCCTATACAATACCCCCGAAAGTATACGATCCATATCATCATTAAAACCAAAAATATCTTCTTTCATTTTTCCATTCGTTGCTCTGATTCGATTCGTATAATAAAATTTATCGCTTCGAATGGGAAGATGCAACTGAAATCTGGAAAAATTTATAAGTTAATTTTTTTACAACTTTAAGTCGGTTTTATGGGCCTCGAAATGCAATCAAAGGGCATTTCTGACGCGTGTACTTTTAAGAAACAAATGTGTGTGTAGACCATTAGGGCCAGCTTCGAAATGGGCCTAACTTTGTGTTTAACTTTGTTGTATAATTGCAAGCACTTAAGTATCGATTCTATAGTTCCCCTAAAATATTGTGGACGGGGGACGGCGACAGATCTTTTGTAAAGTAAAGTGGATTGACCTACAAATGTGCGTTTCTGTATAGAGAGATTCCGTGTTTCTAACATGGCCCAGGGGTATCCTATACTCATAAAATTGGTATTCAGAAATGTTTCTTCTCTGCTGTGTCCATTAATTGCGACAAGTGTTGTGTGGTTCATAGGAGGCAAGTGAATTATGAAGCGACAAAGGCCTCAAGTGTGCGGATTGGTAAAGTATCTCCGACAGCATCTATCGGCTGCTTTGTTGTTCACAAGCGAACAAATCGTTCAATTGTTCAAGTGGGCATATTTTGACAATATTGTTCAATTCATTTTTTTCTGTTTACAAGAACGTGTTTTCACACTCGTGCTAATAACATGTTTTTTTTTTTTCATTTCTTTTCAGGTATGTGCGAAAAATTTGTATTTTTCTGTAAGAAATTTGGTTTTTTACCCTGAGTAAAGATCTACCAAATCCAATCCGACTTGATCTCGAGATAAAGGTGAACACGTCAGTTTGCATGACAAGCAGGTATCCGCGGGTGCATCTTTGACATTTAACTAACCAGTTACAGTTGTCCAAACAATCTTGTAGACAAGTTTGTTTCCATTATAAATCGATTTCAATTTGTTAACACATTAAGCATATTCCAACTGTTACATCCGAATAAATTCAAATCACTTGTCAGTTTCAAATTCGTTTATAAAAACGACATAACTCATGGATATTGCCACTCATCTATTAATTATGAATTCATTTGTTAGCATTTTTAATTATTTCATTCAAGTCACTTACGAGACTGTATGATATTTCCAAAGGGCACTTTTGTCCAAAATTAGAAAGTAAAACCTTGTAAATTCGACACAAATTTTCGACCCAAACAAAGTGAAATTGTTTTCACATTCAATTATTGCAATTTCGCTTTATGCCCCGCTATTATAGCCTCACAAAGCCGACTATTCAATTTTGAAGGAATGCAAATTAGGCACTCAAGTGGCAGCTCTCATGGGACAGAGAAGACATACAACAACAATTCCAAAGAAAATGTAACAAAAAATCAAGTTTGATTGATTGATTGATCCACAATTGGTTGACCGGAAACTAATCAATTGAGATGGCTTTTGAGAATGACAATAGCCCAGTTTTGTAATTCGACGAGTGATGAACAGTGGGGCAGACGGTCTTGTTATTTATGCTCGAAGAAAATAATGAAAATGGCAAAGGTTGTAAAATGTTAACAATCGATGGGGTATTGTGATTACAATACGGCGACGATGCTTTTTTACTTATTTCAATTTAAACATAGAAAAAAGAAAGGATAAAATGTTGATATTTATTAAGAAGTTAGAATATCTCGCCTCTCAGTCAGGTAAAGTAAATAGTAACCTTTAAATGCTGTCCACTTTACGAAATTTTTAGCAAAATAGTGTTCTACACTCTTGAACAGGGTGCACATAACATCTCTCTTTCTAAGTACCGTTTCTTGTTGCATTCTCATCTGCAGGTCGTGATTCGGTTGAAAGTTATAAGCTGTTTCCACCGCACATAAAACAGAGAAAGATTTTGACTTAGGAAGATATAAAAATTATCGCATGTTTTGGAGTTTATATGAGTTCGGAAATATGTATTCAGGTAGTGAATTCCAAAGAGTGCTTGTGCTATAGAAAAGCAGGAATTTTGAAACAGTGTAGTGCGAGGTGTTTTGAGATGAACACTGAAGAGCGCTTAACGCTTGCGTTGTAGATCGAACAAAAGAAGAGTTTTCAGGAATTAAATTTCTTAAATCTTCAGAACATTTGCTATTATAATATTTATAGTCTGAGGTGTGTAAGTGATGGGAGATTGGTTGTTAACGATCGATTGAACGAATGGATTTTTTTCCAAATTAAACCTAGAAGGCGGAGAGAATACAGAATCTAAAAATCTAAATCTAGGTGAAAATGGTAGCGACTAAAAGACAGCCCCTTTGCTTATTTCATTATTAGCGTTAGTTATTTCGGCCCAACTCCGTTATTGTGCCAGGTGCAGGAATAACTTAATAATTTAAAAAAATATTTCAAAAGTAGACCAAATTAATCTACATCAACCAGCAGCGTCATCATCCAATATTTTGAAACAGTGTGGACAGCAGCACAGTACCTTGCTAAATGCACTTTAAAAAATTCACAAAATTTGACACATGACAACTTTTGAAAGTGACACTTGGCCACATATTTACATTTGGCCTAGTGCCGCTTAAATGTGCCGCTTAAAGGCCATAGTGTCATAACTTCGCACTAACTATGTGATTTTGGAGTGTAGGCAACACGCCCCCTAAAAATATTACCTATACTTTTACATGCATTCCGTGTGGTCTTTTGAAATTTTCACGAATAGGCCTAAGTTTGAATTTCGAGATTTGGCCTTATGCTGCTTAGTGAAATATCACAGTGCAACAGCACAGTGCTTTTTACATTTTTTACAGGCCAAACCACATCCCCATCAACATAGGCATCAACCATTCTGCGCGTCCATTTACATTATACAACAAACACCGCTGAGTTGATGAACTCAAGCTGTCAAAAAAAAGTTTGTTTGATTTGTTTCGTCCGAACACAATTCTGTGCAGTTTGATTTGGATAGTCATGCGTGGATGAGATTTATTACGCGATTAAGTTTTAATCTCTTCGTGAAGAGTTTAAAACTCGTATGGAAAATCTAGAGATTTAGAGGGGGATTTGATAGAGATTTGTCTTTATCGCTGATTAGTGTGCCAGTGGAAACATCCTCTTAGTCTTTCCGAAATACATATTTTAAAGATCCTGGAACTCAGTATATATCCTTGTCGCTGAACGTTGAGATAATCTAGATTTTCCAGGTTTAAGTACGATTATTTTGGTCTGACTGCAGTTTTGATATTTCCCTAACAAAATGGTTTGGGCAATAAACTTTAACACTTGTTTGCCATTTTCAAGATTTCAAATTTATGGGGTCCACAGGTCACAGCTCAAGTTGCATTCATAGTATTCATTTTTGTAAGGAGACTGTACGGAGACTTGAAAAAAGCGCGTGAGAAAACGACTCGTTCTTTTTCTCGTCCCGCTCCTCCGCGACGATCTGACAAAGCCTTAAAAGAGAGCATTTGTCTCGAACTTTTGAGAGTTTCGTTTGGATTCGGAAAAAATTAGTTTCCCTTGTTTGTGAAGAATACAGCATGTACCACACAGAGCTCTGGTTCACCTATAGCTTGATGTGTTCAGCTGATGTGCCTCTCTAAGGCCCGGTTTTTCTTGACTGAGCTAAGCTCAGCTTAAACCAAGGTCTTTAATCCCGAAACAAAGCCAATCTGGAGTTAACCCAGCGAGCAGTTTTTCAGTGCAGAGTTAACTCCGTCAGCAAAATTGTCATAATCATCTACTCTCGGAAATATTGACTCTCCCAACTCTCGATTCACAAAAAAAAAACACAGAAGTTCGAGTTTTGTATGTTTCGAATGCTTTTATCCAATATCGATTTTTTGGCTCAATGTTTCAGCTAAATAAATCTGTTCTTTTCAGACTCTGCTTTTGTTTGCAGCTTGCTATTGCATCCATGAGGGACATTCGTATTGGTAAAGAGGCATCAGGTTTTCTTAAGAAGCTTCAATTTGCAAAACCCACACTAGTTCAAATGGCATACCCCATAATTAGTTAGGACTAAGTTTTGTCGCGTTTCAAAATTAGCTTTTTGTGCCCCATCCCATAGGATAGGAGGTATATTAAGTTTGTCACATTGTTTGTAACACGGTGAAATAATAATGGTAGACCCGCAAGACCTTAGGGGCATATGATCGAGACCGAATTCTGAATGCAATAAGCGATGTCCGTCCGTCTGTCTGTATGTCACACAATTTCAGACCACAAATTTTAAGCTAGGAAGCTAAAATTTCGTGCATAAGTTCATTATTATCCGAAGCTGTACAAGTGTTAAGATTTTTTTAAATCCACCCATAGACACGCCCACAATCGTTGTAATTTTGAAACTACCTCCAGAGCTTTCAAAACTGTAAGACGTTTTAAAAGCCTGAGATTATTGCAAGATACACAAAATAAAAATGTAATCGCTTTACCTCCTCCAGTGGGCATGGCATCGATTTAAAGGGTAATTTTTTAAAAGCATTTTATTCTATATTTTTTATCCAAATCGAAAAAATATTTCTTAATATATTATGTAAAAAACACTTAGTTCTACATTCTACATACAGACGCCCACATTTTCCGTAATTTCGACTGGCCTTTAGCCTAATTTAGAAAATAATAAAAAATAAAAACTGGCAGGTAAGGTAAACAAGACTTCATTCTGTATTTCGTTTACAAACTTTTTAGCCACGCCCACTTTAGGGGTCGATTTAAAAAAATATATTGAATTTGAACCAAAAAATTGAATTTTTACGTATAATTTTAAGCGTAACTGGGAAATGTGTTAATATTGATAGTTTGTAATAAAGAGCGGTTAGACCACGCCCCTTTTCGAAATGCACAAAGTAACAAAAATCATTAGTTCCCGTAATAAATGCATTGTACCCTGGCCTGTCGAAAGGCACCGAACTGTGTGGTTTAGATTTTGGCTCTTAACGAGGATGGTACACTCTAAGAAGCCAATGTTGAACCACCCTCACAATCGTTTTCGCTTGAGCAATACCACGTCGTAAAGTTTAAGTAAGCTGTAAATCGATTCTTTGCAAGCGCTTAAGAGAATATATTACCTCACGGCGGCTCTATTTTCCGTTAAGCATTTGAGTATCTTTGACTGATAATGCGCAGAAGGCTTAAACAGACTTAAATGCCTGACACGATAAGATAGTTAAAAAAAATGAATGAAGACTATCTCATTGCCATGTGATTTACTCCTTATACGTTACTACCTTAATCGAAAAACAGAAACACAAAAAACTAAGACACCTACCAAATGTCAATTTCTTATCGCCTGATGACATTTGTCTGTGACATTGGAAACCCCTAATTCACTGCGCCTTCAACTGAAGGTTGCTCATCGATCAAATTGTGTGTGTGTGAGGGAAGCCAACCGAGCACGACCACATGAAAATTACTTTCAATAGTTCGCTTCAATGATCCTGCTACTTAATATGGTGATCCATTTCTTGCACGCGCACTGGCGGTTTCATTACTCTCCTTCGCACTTAAGTACCTTTCAAGGATATGAGTGCACAAACTCATAAGTTACGGATCATTAGTGCGACATAAGAAAAACAACGACTCAATTTCTTATACACAACCTAATCGCACCAGATGGTGGTGCAATCTTTCTTCCCTCTTCCTGTGGATTGGGGCGAGGACTCGTATAGGATATGTCTGCAACTGAAGGTAGGTAGTTTACCTGAGAAAGTCGGCAGACGTTCACAAAACAAATTAGTTCTCTGCTTCGATGAATGCGCCAGGATATTTATCTTCTCCCTACTGAAGAATGGAATATGGAACATTAAACAAAAGGTGTGCAACAGGAGGTACACCACATCAGGTGGTGTACCGAATGGAACATGTTTTTATCTTCCAACATAGAAAAGCAATTATGATGTCGAAAATAATGTCAACCCGCATTGTCAAAGGACACTGGTGGGATTAGTGACATACTTTTGCGAAAGTTTTTTTTTTATAATTTTCCAAAATCCACCACAGAGAAAGAAAAATAAAAACCTCATCTGAGTTTGTGTATCCTCTTTTAGTTTCACCACCATCCACAGTAGTGCTCCACTTGCGTCAGGAGGAAATTCATTGTCCTACTTCCGTTTTTGAATTGTTTCGCAAAGCAGAGGAATATCCTGTCGAAATCCTTCAAAGTGTGGGAAGTGACTGACTTTGGGTTTTTTGTTTTTTTGGGTCGTGCATGCTGCAAACAATGCAATGGTTTATTTGCTTGGAAGTGAGTTTCGAAAACCACACTACGTTCTGGTAGGGGGGAACGCACGAGGGCTGTGTAAATATGTGGATCCTTTGCCGCATTTTCATGTCATCATGTGAACTAACAAAGATTAGGATGCAATATGTAACTACAGAATCAAACAACAATGAGTGGTTGCAATGTGCAAATACATAAAACAATGCGTATACAAAACGGAGCTGAGTTTACAAGTTGTAGATATTGTTGGTGTTGTATATGAGGTCCTGGTTTTGTAAAGGATGTAGTAAATATAAGAGTATGATATATTACTATATGTTGGGCTAGGCAATGTTCAGTGTGAAAATAAGACAGCTTACAAAGCGCTTTTATACATGGATTACACCATTAAAAATAATAACCAACTATTCAGTATCTTTCCGCATCATAGTGCTTCGATACACATTCCTTTACAACCAGTTTTTTCTTCAGGGACTTTTCGCTTGCTAAAGGTGCACAAATTTTTGTCTATTTTTCAGGAGTTGGCTGGACTTAACGCAGCGATCAACGAAAGGGAACATTATTTGAAATGTTGACAATCCAATTTTTATTTTGCCAAGTTCACCTCGATAGTGGATATACATTTTCATATACCACCTATATTTGCTAAAGTTCCAAAAGAGTATCGGTCCCGAAATTGTCTCCTGAAGTACCCCTGCCCTGATATCGTTAGCTACTAGGGAATGGATTAAATCCATGGCATGAGGAACAAGGAACTTTATCTTTATAGGCGCATCAATTTGATAATAATTGATAACCGACGCGTCACTTTGACAATTCACGAAAATAAAGTTGGGATGATTTCAGACTTTACTTCTTTAGCTGGAGACTTTTTGTTGATGAAAAAAAAAAAATGAATACTTAAATCTACGCCTTGTTCAATACCCTTTTCATATCTCGTCATAATCAATTTTAACTGAAAGATTTAAAAACCCCTTGAATGCTTTGACGTTTCAATCAGCTACGACGCTAGCTTGTTAGGTTTTAAAGTGTTTTTCATGTTATACGCATGTGTTATACGCCCTGTTCAATATCCTTTTAATAAATAACTCGTCAAAAACCCAGATTTTGGCTGAAAGATTTAAAAATCCCTTGAAAACTTTCACTTTGCCCATCGGCGCGGTTTGTTTTTTGACGTTTCAATCAGTTACGACACCAGCTAGTTGCGAGGTTTTAAAGTCTTTTAAATAATTCAATGCCGCTTAACAAATTTCTCTTGAGTTTAACACAATCAATATCAAAATGAATTAAAAACTAACGAGCTTGTTTTATCGTATGAAGTATTTGACCCATTTTGACAGCCAGTCAGTCATCTGTCATCTGGAACATTGTGGAATGAATTCAAGAGCCGAAAAAGTTGTGTTTGTTTTGCAAATGTCTTAATCAAATACGGATTTTCAGGAGATATTGGTTTCAAGAACGAGAGGCATCAGGATAAATTTCGGAAATTTATATAGGAAATATCAAGATTTTTATGAAGATTTTGAAAGTTTTCGATATTCCCAGGTTAACGTATACGTGAATGGGGCATAACCAATATCTATAACTGTTTTGTATGCCTTGCCTTTGTTGGACAGATATCGGTATTTTTTACGATTTTTCGCCATCCTAAAATTAAAAGAAAACAATTTACACACCGAATTTGAATGCCGTGTAAAAACTTTTATTTAAGTGGAGGTATCGAACTCAAGATTTTAGTTCTTCGGTGGTATTTTTCTGACAAAAGATTTGTCAATTTGTTGGCTTGGACAAGCGTAGGATTTTTGTATTTAATCTTCAAGCCCTTATAGTGAGCCCAAAACTTCAAGCCCAGGAAGCTTTGGGCTCACCACAAGGCTAACATTTTCTCTTTACTTTAAATTGTAAGAGAAAATGTACTTTAAATGTTTCTTTCAAAAAAAGCAAAGGAAAATCAAAATTTTTAATGGAAAATTTAATAGAATAGATTGAACCTACCATACCTTAACCCGAAAAGTATTTAAATCATCGGGCTATAGAAATTCAGTATACTTTCCTGGTTATACAAAGTTTGTCATTAAGCGCACTCTTTCTTTTAATTTAAATAAAACAAACTGTTTATGAGATATCATCCACGTTTCCAATTCATTTGAAAGGCTTATAAATGCCATTATCTATGCAAGTAGAAACTGCTCAGTAGTTCACCGCAGCTTCTCTGGGTGGCGCGCATCCGGAATCTAAAAATTGGCAAGCATTTCGAAATTGGTGTAAACTTTTCGAAAACCGTGTTCTTGTGAGCGACCCAAAATCGAATCCCTTGGATTTTCCAACAGAGTCTAATGGATAGCTGCTATAATGGGGGTCGCTGGGCCCTACTTGTGCACTCCGTCAGTGCTTGTATTCAAATGAGCGGCTTCCTGGTCGGTGTCTATAACCAGGTTATGGTATTGCTAAACTTGGCAACTAGCTCAAAAGCAGATTCCGTTTTTCGCTTACTACATTCGTTACATGTAAAAGAACTCGTTACCGTTCAAATGCGTGGCGGGCTATTAAGCAATACTCTTCTATATGCCACTATACCATTCGCTAGGAAAGGCATAACACATACGGAGGAAATTTTGACGTTGTACGCAAGTTTTGTATATTCTGGCCTTACCGCGAAGATTTGGCCAAACAGGCTGATTAAATGACAGCCAATTAGACAGGTTTGACTTTTCACGGCCGCTATCAGCTGCCAAATTTCGTAAGTCTCTATTAAGACTTTTTACCATCGCTTGCCTCAGTAAAGGAATAATATAGCTACTTTGCTACTTCGAAAGTACGCTTTAAACTTTTTACATAGAGTTTTTACGTTTCAGACTTGCCGTTGTCACCTGCATCCGAGTCTTTGTATCATCGGGTATTTTCTATCCTTTTCTTCTATTTGGTGTAAATTTTAATGCAAGATGCAATATCTTGACTTAATGCTGTGTGAACTGTGGGTTACCTACTACACATGCTTAATTACGGACGGCAATTAATCTAGAAGATACTGCAGAATACTTGAATGCGGTACAAGCTTTAACAGAAAGCCTTTCCTAGTGGTTATAATGTTGAATTTATTAAGCTGGTGCTGGGCCGTGCTGTGTCCAGGGGTCTTAAACTTACGTTGTTTCAAATGCATCGATATCCGGACAAAGCTAGTCGAGCTACTGTCAGGTTATACAATTGAAACGAATCGGATGGAAGTGGAAAAGAGTAAAGTTTTTCAAGACAATTATTGCTTACGGAGGTTTTGTCAGACCCTCGCGGAGGTGGGGGCCGTGAAAAAGAGCGAGTCTTTTTTTCTAGTTGACGATGGTAGGAATTGGCAACAATATCCAGTATGTTAAAGTGGGTGGAAAAAGGCGATCATAGATTTAATACATTCGAAGTACTAAGCACTTAGTGCTTCGAAACTCGGGGGATCACGCCGAATTTTCCTTGATTGCCTTCCTTTCCAACAATTCAAAGCCGCCCTATGTAAGACAATTTAAAAACCCATCCTTGTACACCTCATTGGACAAGAAAAGCAATTTTACAATGCTTGAGAACCTTTGATGGCTGCTATCCGTCTGCATTACAGGGACTATAAGAACACCTCCACATAAGGTGTCTCAACTATCCTCCAGCCCAATTTTGAAGCGCATCCATTATGTAATCGATACTATGATGAACGCATAAATTTTGATTGCAATTGTCATCGACTATAAATAAAATAAATAGAGTTGCGCAACAGCTCGAGGTGAACCAGGGCCAACTTCTCAACAATGTATGCTGGTGTGTTAATTTCTTTTACATACAAAGGGACCTACAATTTTTTGCCGAATCCAAACGGCACTTTGAGAATTTTTTTAAGACAAATGATACTCTCGGAGGGCTTGTCAGACCCTCGCGGAGGTGGGGACCGTGAAAAAGAATAAGTCTTTTTTTTCAGGTGACGATGGCAGGATTCGAACCCAGGCCTCCGGCGTAGTAAGCACACACACTAACCACTACGCCACGGCACCCCACAATTGTCATCGACTGTGATCGATTATTTCCTGCTCTGAAACATCGTCACTAGTTTACTTTCCATCCAAGGCAGTAGGCCAACGAATTTTTAAATTTATTGCCCTTTTGTACTACTGCGACTTCGAGACTTTAATGGATTGAGCGTGATTCAGACTCCCATCAGAGTTGTGTAACACTTGCTCCCATAGACAAGTACTTGATATCTGCGTATGCCTCGTAAAATCTGGTTTAGTTTACATGACAATGACCTCTCATTGTCTTAAAACTTAAGGCCGTCGGTCGTGCATTTGAGGCGACAGCAGAAAATATCTCACGCAGTTAAGTCATTTAGGGCGGGGGGAGGCACTTGAAATTTGAGACGCATATCTATGGTTATGCTTTGAAGCGGGTCTGCCGTTACGCCTGTTTTAGATAAGTAATGGCCACAATTGAACTATCTTTCCAACGCCCAGAAATCCCCGAGGCGCCATTGTGGCCCAAAACAACACAGCGATTAGCACTCGAGTACAAATAAGTCGAGGCTCTTCCAATTTTAATCGCACTCCGGAGTTGCGCCAGCTCTACTTGCAGAGGTAATTTCAATAATTGGCCTTCGCCTGTTCGACTGCGCGAGTTTTGAAACTACGTACACTCGCTCAAGTGCGAATACGAAGTGCCAAATGCCCGAATGCACCTCTTCTGGTCAAAAATTGCCAAACGGCCGGCCTTTGTGGCGGGTATATTGGAGTTGAGTGCTGTGCCATTAGGACACAACCGAGCAGTGTATTACCATTCATCTTTCCATAACCGAGACCAGGCAGACAGCGAGGCAACAAGCGCTATTTTATATAATTTCCATTTCTCTTCGTGTAATTAAATTAATCAAAAAGTGGCGAGCAGCATTGCACGGCCCGCTGGACGGCGGCCATAGTAAGTAGCAACAACAACAACAAAGCAAGTTTCATTGAGCGTAAAAAATTTCACAAGCAAAAATTGTTCGTGAAAAAAGAGTTCGCATAATGAACGCTTTTAGTCGGCGCGCAGCACAGTGAGGCCTTATCTACGTTTGTGGATCGATTAATATGGGGCGCTCGAGATCAGAGCGTTTTGTTTTGTATCTATTAGATACACAGCAATAATTGTAGTTGCACGTGTGCGTACACAGATGTGTTTGCCTTACCGCGAACCACTTTCATTTCGATTTGATTTGGATTATTATCTTAACCGAAGCCAGGGCGCTAATTAAATTAGAGATACCTACCTACAGAGAGACCTACACCCGATGGAGATAAGGGGGAGCCTGCTTTGATTTTATTTGCAGAACAAAACGAATTAGAAATGGTCGCAATTAGCCTTATTTGCGAGTTTTATTAACGGGTTTTGGTACTCTTTACGTTCACACAAATTAAACCTGCGTTTTCTTAACCTGTAAAATGATCAAGTTAGGATCTACTATTCTAAGATTATGTTGAAATTGAACTCTACAATGTCTACAAGAAACAAAAAATAAATTTAAAGCGCTAAAAGTAGACCCAGATGTTTCGGCTTCAATTGATAAATTTTTGCTAGTTTTGGGCAGCAACAATTACAAAATATGTTCAAAATAACTTAAAGCACAATTAAGGGGTATAACAAGCCTTGAAATGAGTTAATCCGAAATCCCAAAATTTTGTGCGTGATTATTGAGATATGGGCGATTTGACATTGGAAAATTTTCGTTGCAGCACTTTCACCAAATCCTTAAAAAACAAGCGTTTTAGTGAGTTTTGATTCAGGGTTACACTCATCTTAACTCACCCAATTTTCAAGGCTTGTCTGGACTAACTGTCAGGCATCGCTACTGGTTCTCTTTGAAGTAAGTCTTTCATTGGTTACATTAATCTGTTGGCAGTGGTTCATAGCGAAACGGTTACCCCAGCCGTCAAAATTCTTTTTGCCCAAGTTTTGGGCTTTAAAAATATAGGCTTATAGAAGAAGCCTACAGAAACTCCCTTGGAGGGATACTAATTTCTAAGTGAAAACGTCCTATATGAAAGTCTGTGAAAACAGTAAGAAACTAAATGGCCAATCAATCCTATTTAGGTTTATACGTGCTTTGCAGTTAATTTTGACCAATGTAGCACAACTTTTTCTCTTCTGAAAAAGTGTTCGTACAACAACGAGACTGTTGTACGAACATGTCTCGTTCAAAATCAATTGGAGCTGGGTAAGGTTAGGTTAGGTTGATGGATACTTTTGACAATAGTCACGGCTCACTTAGACCAGCAGTTGGGTCCATTGTGTCCATTTTGGAAACCTTCTTAGCACCTGGAACGAAAACAGAAATAAACCGCTGTCAGAAGCTCAGAGTTCTGCCCTCTTGAACCCATCCGGATTTGAATACAAATGTTAGGAGGTCCTTTAGATCTACATTATTTATCTTCGAGCTCGTTTTGAAGAAGTAACTTCCGAGGGTATTACGCCTGATGCTGCTTACGGCATTCGGTGGGGTGCCGTGGCGTAGTGGGTAGTGTGTGTGCTTACTACGCCGGAGGTCTGGGTTCGAATCCTGCCATCGTCACCTGAAAAAAAAAGACTTGTTCTTTTTCACGGCCCCCACCTCCGCGAGGGTCTGACAAGCCCTCCGAGAGTATCATTTGTCTTGAAAAACTTCTCAAAGTGTCGTTCGGATTCGGCAAAAAAATTGTAGGTCCCCTTGTATGTAAAGAAATTAACACGCCAGCATACATTGTTGAGAAGTTGGCCCTGGTTCACCTCGAGCTGTTGCGCCACTCTATTTATTTATTTTTTTTTTTGCTTACGGCATTCACAAAGCAGGTGACGAACAGATTCAATTTCTTCAACGTCCTTGCAGCTTCTACAGTATGCGGTATGCCAAGCCGCTCCCCGTGTAGACCCACAGCGCAGTTAGTTGGAGCTATGACCATTCATTATCTTGTTTGATATTTATCGTGAGTAGGTCTCTCCAATACTTAAACGTCAATTCTGAATAGATTTTTATTTACACAAGATTGGGAGCGGAAGGCTTTTGATTTCAGCCTTATGAAACCGTTTTTATTGCCAGTAGACCCTAGACAGAGCACTGAGTTTTGGAATGTTGAAGTCCACCCGGTTAGTTGGAGTTGCTATTATTCGAAGGTATCCAGTACCTTTCTCGTATCAGATACCTATGTTCGTTTGTATCAGTAGGTACTTACCCTAGTTCAAATTTATTCAATATTTGCTTCGTCTGACAGCTCGACAATTGGGAAAAATAATCAAAATTTGTAATTGTATAATAATTTTTAGTAGTGATACGTATAGCAGGCATAACAGAAATAATAACTCAGGGATTTAAGAAGAGAAAAACAGTTTTTTCCCAGAACATAAAATATTTTTTTGGAGACTTCATTTCAAAGCCGATTTAAGTCCGTGCGTCGTATCGTAACAAAGCGAGGACGAAGCTAAGGCCTTGTTGTGAAGCTCCTTTCAAGCACAAATTTTGGAAAAGAAAGTTTAAAATGTTTTGTAGGTATTTAAAGAAAACAGCAGCTGAAATTTGATCAATTTGACGTATATCGTTTGTTTTTCGATTTTGACAGCTAAATTTCTTGTCAAAATAGATACCCAAACGTAAAAAACACTAGAAATGGCTGTCAGTTTGGGGTAGTTTTTTTAAATAATTTCTTAAATGGTTATACTAGAGCAATTTCGTTCGCAATTTTTTAAACTATCTGTTTCTCCCAATCAAAACATCCAGATGATTTTCATAATATTTTGTGCATATAAAATTCAATCTTAGTTTGAGAAATACTACCGAAGTATTCTTGTGTTCGCGGAGCTAATGTCACACAAAATCGTTAAACGTCAAGATTCGGCGTTTAACCATTTTATGTCATGAATTCCTAAATAATCTGTCTAATCACTTCACCTCTTATGCATATCACAATTAACCTAAATTCATGACAAGGCGCTGGCTTATTATCCGATTTGCTGTGCCACAAATCCAAATATTGTGCGCTCACCGAATTAGCATAATTAAAAACAAACAATCAAAGCGTATCCACTTGAAGCTTGCTATATTCACTGCATCTGTCACTAAATTTCCATACAAAGAACAGCAAATTTGTCAACGTTAATTGCATGGAAACAACTGTAGGCGTCTCTATATACATTTATACTCTTCTGACCTTTTAGACAGATTTAGATTTACGGATAGCTCCAGGTTCATTTGCAGTCGTTCATGCGGCAAATCGTGTAATTAAAACATGCGCTTGCAGCCAAGTTAATCCGTCGTCAAGTGTGCATATGTGGACTTATCTTGATTAATTGCATATAAGCCTAAGAGTGTCTGTGTCTGTGTATGCCTGGCATATGTCACAGGAACCCTAAGGCTTACCATGAAACAATATCGAATGAGTAAAAACTCTTTTGTGACACCCAGACTATACAGTCTTTTTCGAGTTCATTGACTTTTGTGTTCAATCCCTGGCTTCGATTTCAACACTCACCCAGACACTCCAAAAAGGAATACAAAAAAGAGCTTAAAAAGCTCAGGACGTATAGGTGGTATATCTACAGAAAAATAGTGCAGACAAGCTGTCTATCTACGATACGGTTCGTCTGTCAATCGATATACCGTCGACACGTTTGCATAAATGAGAAAATCATTCAAGTTTTTCGAGAAAATCATTCGAGTCAAAGACTCGAACCTTTTTTTCCGTTCACAATTAGCGCAGGTCGCTGGTTTCTCCCTATTCGCACCTTTGGCTGTCACTACACATCATCAATCTCTTTCAGAGTTGTGTTACCGATGAAAGGATTGCAACTTCATCAACAGCCATCAGACACGGATATCAATTAATTTTGGACGAATCAGAGCAGATCCACCAAAGGGTTTCTATTTCTACAATTTTTTTTTTTTTTGTTTTTCAATCTGTCGGTGGCAGATGTCTACGCTCTGGATTCATTCATTATCCACGATTGTTGTGGATTGAGAAATGAATTCATGAAAACCATTCCATCTTGGGTTATATTTTATATAGATATGCTTTATCACCCCAAGGCGTTTAGTGCTGTCAAAACCATGAAGAAGCATTATTCTCAAAGTTTTACCTTTGAAACTATAATAAGCACCTTGAGTACAGTATTCCTGGTGAGCGGTGATAGGAAGAAAAGTGTTTTAGATTCATTACTCCTTGTTTACTTATGCTTCTAAGGGTGGCAGCTGAATCAACGTCATACTTCATCACGCCAGGTGAACACAGAACTTTTTTAAGCAACTGGAACGTTTTCGACTCTAGGTGGTAGGTGTTTTTATCTGATGAATTACGTGTCTTAACCAACAGCAGTTTTTTTAAGGTCTCAGCAATTTTAGTTAAATGAACACAATGAATTTAATGCTTATAAAACGGTACGGATCCAAATCCATAGCCTTTCCTTTAGACAATTTCGCTTCCATTTGGGCCATAACACATGAGAACAGCTTTGCCGGTTTTATTAGCTGGGACCTGTGTTCAGCCTTACACGGAATTCTTCCACTGCGCTTATGCCAAATCATTTCTTGGCTTAGCTTGAAGTGCGGTTTAAAAATCCAAGTTTCCGGCAATTCTCGTGCGCGATGGCCTCTTTTCGAAAACTCTGTTCTTTTTATTTACACACGATTCCAACATTTATTGACACTTTTGCAGACAACCCCCTGGCTTGCCAATCGCCATAAGGCCTAAACCGATGATGCAAAGCTTGCTTCTTCGGAGGCAGTGTATCGTTTTCCAAAACCTTTAATTAGGTTAGGTTAAACAGGGGTGTGGTGAAAAGGACCACTCAGACACTAGGCACCAAAGCGGGCCTATCGCGATCCCTGGGGAACCAGTTGAAAATAACATTCAAAAGGCAAAAACAACTTAAACATTCACCGTGAAACAGCCAATTTCCCTGTAAAAGCCAAGAAGGCCTTTGAAGTTTGTGCCGTGCTCTTCCAAACTTCCAAAGAAATATTCCCCCAAAATATTTTCTGCGAACTCGCGAAATTGCCCCGCATTCGCACAGTATGTGTGCTATATCCTCAACCGCCTGCAGATCACTGCAGAATCGACAAATATCTGTTTCACAAAGCCCGAGTTTCTTTGCGTGTTTCCTCAGGAGACAATGTCCCGTCAGAACTCCCACCAAAGCCCTTAGCTTGTCTCTGCTCAGTTTTAATAGTGCCTTCGATCCTTTTTTGTCTAATCGTGGCCACAGGGACCTATATACCCTGTATCCAGCCACACGAGACCACCTTACGTTGGCCATCATTACAATTTTCTCCTCAATAGTACCTCTAACTACGCAGAGGGGTGGTTTGATGTTAGAAATCACACTGTTTTCAAGGAGCCCTCCTTTTCTTGCAAGCTCATCAGCTTCTTCGTTACCCTCTATACCGCAGTGTCCTGGCACCCAGCACAGTCTCACCCGGTTCTGACTGCACAGTGCCTTGAGCATTGTGCGGCAGCCCTTGACTATATCAGATTTGATGTTGATCGATTCCATTGCCTTGAACCTTTAATAAGCAAGAAGTCTTTCAACTTCTCGCCAAGATTTTGCAATCACTTTTCTTTGACCCAAACAGTCACTTATTCGGATCAGTTTCTCGACTTTGAGTACTCCAATTTTGAGTACTCCAACTTTGAGTACTCCAAAATTAAATTTTTACTTTTCTTAGCAAAAACCAATTTGTTCGTTACATAGAGCTCCTACGCCTTCTGCCTTTTCGACTTTTTAAAATTGCTTAGACGCATATTGTTTTTAGCTCCTAGTTGCATAGTTTGAGACAACAGCCTGGTCAAGCCACAAAACTTTTTAACAGCAAAATGTCCAGCATTCGAGTTAGTTCGTGTTTTTCAAGCAAGTCCTGATCACTTGTTGTGGCAGACAAGACATTTTGGTAACACTTGTGATTTTTCTCGCCAAAAATTTCTATGCGAACCCTTGTTGACGACATGAAAGCAAGTTCTCGCATATTTCTACGCTCACCTGATATGGTGGGTTCAGGAACGTTGTCAAAATATACGGCATTCTGGTAGGCGTAAAGATTGTTAGACCTCAACAGGTTTAAAGCAGTTTTCCTCTTTCTCCTCTATTTTTGAACATGAAAATTGTCTCATCATTCACTGTGTATACAATACATGTATCATTTTCGGCTTGAATTCGTTGGTTTTAAGCGAAAGTTTACATGATTGGTAATGTATTATTAACGACCCATATCCTACCAATGCTTCTGAATTTACATTTAATAAAGCTGACACTGCAACAGAATTGAGATAGCATAAAAAGTTCTAACTTTTAAACAGCACGGGTAATGTGGTATACATGTTTGGTGTAGTTTTCGTATGATACGTATAGCAACTACATTCGACCATAAATCCGTCAGCTTTCTCAATGTTTTAAATGTTGTAATGTCGCCTCTTAATGCTTCCTTATCTGAAGATAAACCAGTAGATACTAGCCTCCTCAATAAAATAATGCTTTACAAAAAAATAAATGTTAAAATACTCTTTCATTGAATCCCTTTTAAACGACCTAAGTATACCATATTAGCCGAGTTTTTATACTTCTAAAAAAATTCAAAAAACAATGAAAAAAGGTTAATTTTATTTTGAAAAAATGTGTCCACCACTCTTCCAGAAAATTTGTTTGTAACGTTTTAAAAAAACCTTTTCAAAAAAAAAAATTATGGTGATCTTGAAGTTGTCGTTTAACTAGAAGAAAATTTTAACAAATTAAAAACTACTTTTTTCCTCTATACTACAACTCCTTTTTAAAGCTTTGCGGCTATATTCGACGATGTTCCCGCCAAGTGTGCGGGAATATGGTCGAGTTGAGTTAATGAGCCACATTACCCGACCCCTTTTCATTCTACACCAATGCATATAGTTTGGAATGGCATAAAACTAACTTGCAAATGTAATAGTTGGTGTTTCTAGGCCGAGCTTTATTCCAGCGTCAGTCCGCACTATTTTTGTAAAATTGGACGTTGTTGTTACTCTTTGAAGAAAGGCGATAAAGAGTCTATTTTTCGATATGCTTAAGGAGTTGAAGGGTAAAACAAGGAACAAAAACAGAAACCGAATTTCATACATTAGCAACTGAATAAGCATTCAGAGAATTTAGGTTTCTCTTCCTAATGTATGGGATTCTGTTTCTGTCTTACGTTACTTGTGACAACGCTCAGGAATCAAATATCAGGCAAAAAGAAAAAACACAATAAAGAACCATTTTGCGAATTGAAAACGAATGATCTGTCAAATGGGGTTATACGCTAATGACATGATAAAAAGTCTCATGTTTGCGTGCGACTAAGATTTACCAGAGCCTCACATGTTATGTATGTACCTACATGCGAAACTAGATACAATGTCAAATATGTGGACATTATGTGTAATTCAAGTAACCGCATGTACATGCAACAATTTACATGGTGGGAGCCGATTGGACCGCAGATTATACCTCCCGGCCAGCCGGTTGTGGATCAATCCATCACTGAGTCCAATTAATTTACGTTGCCTATTTGTATATATACAAAACAAAAACCGGTCGTGCTCCATTTTTTTTTTTTTTAGGTATTTTATTTTATGCAGAGGCATCTTCCATTCAATTTAATGTCTGCAATTAGCTCGGGTAAGGATCAGATAATGGCAGTATAAATACTTTGGCCTTCTATGGCCTAATACGATACCCAAACCCCTTCAAAATTTGCATCCATATATGTATCAAGTGCTCGCTAGGAATGAATGATCTTCACTTAGGATGGTCCTATCTTCAGCGAAGAACAACTGATGTACCTAAGGGTCCGTCAGTTTAAGTTCAAGCAGAGACTTTAATGAAAAGCAAAGGACTTAGATCGCTCCCTGATGTATACCTGCTTTTACATCACTTTTTGCTCCTTCATCAATATTTTTTTTTTTGTGCGGGTGTGGGATTGCCATACCCACTCCCTTCCTACTCCTGATCCTCGCGGCACCACCGTCAAGCACTTCATTGGGGGGAGGGGGACTTCAGCCTTATATACTGGGCTCATTCACAACCTGCAATCAACAATCATTCGCAACCTGCGCTGCATTTCGTTCCCGTTACTGTCGTCGTTAATCTTTCATGATGATTGACTCTGTTTTACTTACTGCTTCCCAATCGTCCTGCGTGCTCAACATATGTCTGATGATGATCTCTTGAGTTAAGCTTTCACCGAGTATGTTCACCAGCTGGTTACGCTCTTCGTGGTATGGTGGACAGTGGAAGAGTACAAGTACTGCGTTCTCAACTACTTCTATGCACATTGGACAGTAGGGAAAGAGTTGTCTTTATGCTCAAAGAAGGTAGGATCTAAAATATCCCCGACCAGTGAGCGTCTGCGTTATTTCATGCTCCCCATGCTTCCTATTGATCCAAGAGCCTATATTAGCGATCATTCTCTGCGTCCATCTTCCTTTGTCGGAGAAGTTCCATCTATCGTGCCATTTTTTCTAGGGTTGTCTCAGTGGGACTTCATTATCCCTCTGGAGCCTTGTCCTGCCGATCTTTTAGAACATCACGACGTTTTTGAAACCCTGGTAAGGTCGTGAACCACCTGGACCCGCTGTCTTCCATCTGCTGGCCCTGGCCAGTCTGATGAACTTTGTCGACCGAAACTCCTGGGCAATAGTGTGGATAGTGTGACCACCTTATGCAAGGTGCTTTGTCGGAGGTCCTGTGTGGCCTGGTATGTATCAACAGTCGCGAAAGACACTTCCTCCAATTGGCAATACAGGCCCTCTATTCTCATTGCTTAAACATGGTTGCACTTTTTCTTAGCGATGCGCCGGTGTTTATATTCCAATTCTAGCGGAGACTTTCATCTTTATTGACAGCCGCTTTCTTATCTCTGATCACAAGTTTCACTTCGTTTGACTACCACCCAAGGTGGTCCACCATGTTCCTTGACCTGTTTGCATTGACTTTGGCCTGTCTTTGAAGTTTCTAGCAATGATTTGGCCTTCTCTATGCAGGTTCACTGTAGATCATACCAGATCGAACGTGCATAGAGGAGGCCTTGGTACCCCTTTAGTTGCTCCATAGATACCTATACTTGCTTAGTTTTCTTCTTTGACAGCATCCGTCAGTGTTGTGTTGGGATCGCCTTACTCAAAGTCACTTTTCAATCTTTGACCCGCGGTTTAAAGGAACTGTCAACCAAATGATACTCAATCTGGGTCTCATTCCCTCGCTGCTGTAAGGAATCAGGTACCTGCTTTCCTTGACGAAAATGGCATTAAGCACTGTAAGACCGTATGACTTGCAAACGTTAAGCACGACTTCTAGCTGCTCAATTTCGGGCAGTGATCTAAAGACCGGGGAAACTGGAGGGGTAAGAGTTGGTTGGTAGAAATGTAACCCGGAACTTTTTAATGACCTATTCGTGAGTGCCACCAAATTACAGCAAGTACAGTTCTTATTTGAGGTGGACCAGTCCTTATAGGACCCATATTTTTAGATTATTCTCTTGTGGATTTTCACGATTGGAAAGCGACTGAAAAACGTATTCTGGATTGGAGACCCCAATTGACAAGACTTTTTTTAGTCATGTTCCTGTAATCTCCATAAAAAAATGGATACGTTACGAAGGCGAACTTTGGGGGCGTGCCCTTCAGCCAAGATCACAGGCTAATGGTTCGTCAAAAATTAATGCATAAATTATCCTGGGATTGGAGAAACCGGTCGGATCCATTGAATGTATATCAATTCTGTAAATCTTCTAGGTCGAAAATGTTGTTAACGCAAAGACAGCATTATTTTATGTACCCACGACCTACCTCTGAAGGTAGGTATCATATTCTTCACCAAAGAAGCTCAACTCATTTTAACTCGTTTATTTCAACGCTACCGATTATAATAAATTATGATCCGTTGATCTGTTCATCGTTCGCAAATCAAACTTCCATTAAATCGCAAGAGAAAACCGTCGGTTCAAGAAGTTTTCTCTGCCTCCAGCAAACCCATTACGAATCCATTATTTAGGGCACATCACAAGTCGATAACCGCCCAAAGGCCATCACGACGCACGCATAAAAAAGTGCAAACACACTCCTGTCTTGAAATCATCTCGAATCGAGCTCCCTCTTCTCCACTGGGTGCCTCGAGAACTTTCCCAGTAGTTGTGCTCTCGAATGATATATTCTAACACCAGAGGGCGACTCCCCGCGCTGATGTGCACTCAATCAAACGATTTTCATTCAAATTTAAATAATCTCTACAGCCGCGCACCGACACACTCAATCATCTCCATCGCAATCAATTAGATACCCCGGGGCTATACGAACAAAAGCTTTTCGCATTCCCAAGACAATCTGAGAAAAGTAAAACGATCACTTGTGCTCGATGCGATTTCGTGTCGCATTTCAAACACCCGTGGGTACACAACACTCATTCGTGCCGCTAAATTACTGGTATCACGTTTCGTGAATTCTTTATCCGAGGCGCAAAATTGCAACAGTTTCCAACTACACATACTATGGTCCAGAGAATACTCACATCCTTTCAAAATCTTATTGCGCAATTTGCTTCGATGACAGCGCATATACGTACACTCACGCCCACTTCCGTTTATTATCCTTCCAAGATGCAAATTGCTTGCCAACCGAATTCCTTACAGTCCTGCTGATGCCGATCATAAAAAGGTAGCACAGCGCGGCTTCTTTCACATAATTTCCCTCAGCAGTTGTAAAGAACCTGAAACATGTGTTTATGACACCCCGGGGGTATGTTTTAAAACTCGTCAATTTTATCGCCTCGACAGTGCAGAGTAAGTAGCGAAAAAAGGGTTAAAAGGTGTCAATTCAATAGGCTTGCACGCACATTCAGACCAGGTAACCCAAACCGGAAATTATTTCCATTGTCAATGATGGTCAGTCAGTCATTCACAAAAGGGTTACCCTTAGCCCCTTCCCAAGGACATTTTAATTGAATTTTAACGGCCAGACTTTGATGTGACACCATAACGGTTGATCGGGTTTTTTGAATGCCTAATCGGTTCGGTAATGGCGAAACGATGGGTATCCACTTAACTGCAAAGTCGTTTGAAGTTAATTACAGACATGGGGAGTCTGACCTTCGAGCTGTGGCCGCTTGAATAATTAGTGTTTTTCGAATTTTTGTGGCTTGCCACAAAATTTGTGTTGCAAAATGCCAGCAAAATATACACGCGGCGGCGGGCGACACAATAACGTGGTCACATTAATCTCTGCGGACAATGGGTCGACGCTTGGTTACACAATAAATCTTGTGGTTATGAAAAATGTTTGCAGTAATGGATAATTGTTTTTGTTGTAAATAAAATATGTCAGGACGTCGATTTAATTAAATATATTATTCATGTGACATAAAAAATAATATCAGACACTCACAATGCTCACATTAAGGACACCTTAACATTACTCCACGCAAGTATCGTTATCCTTTTTGCGTAAATCGATTACCATAAACCGAGAGCGAATAAAATTTATGGAAATTTGATAGGATTCCCAACGACAGACACGATGACAACGACGAAGAACTCGCGTCACACGTTGCGAATTAAGAAGCCGCCTATAAAATAGGATACGCGCAACATTAATTGGTTTGGATCCTTTCAAGTGAATACTATTTCCTAGATAAATTTATGTCAAATGGGATTTTAAGAACCCCATCCTTGGCGGAATAGTGGTACCCATGAGACATATAAAATTACACTTTGGCGGAGTGATTATATGTGTTATGATCGCGATTGTGGTTTCAAAAAGTTGGTTGGGAGATAAAGTTTTATCGTCGCTTGGACACGATGGTGTACTTAAGTTTTCAATATACACTCCGACCGTTTATGGCAGGCGAGCGCATTTAGATGCCATAAGGCGTTAAACGTTCAAATAAATTACGGACTGATCCAACCCGTTTGATGGTTATACCGCGCGCTAATGTTAGCCATTTAACCCTGAGCATAGGAGATTATTGCGCGTCCAAGGAATTCCTAGAAGCAATAATAAAATTAATTAAATAAATGCCGGGGATATAATGCTGCTTTTGGAACTTAAGAATAGCCATTATTGGTTAAGGTGTGCTTAAAAGGTGCAAGTAATATTTTACCCCTTCTGATCTGGCGGTTTTGTACAAGGCATACGTTGGCCCTAAGCTGAAGTATATACTTCCATGTCTGGGTTGGTGCCCCGAAAACTGTACGGATTCAAAAACGAGCGTTACAATTTATTACTGACAGAAATAGAATAAAGTGGCTACAAAAAGTGGCTGTTCCAGCGAAATAGCCAATTGCATTCCAGCCCTTAAGATATTCAACCGTCATACTCGCCAAAGATCGAAAGCACATCAGTTTACCCCTGGGCCCCGCCTTTCTGACGTACAGTGAAGTTCAGGCGTTATTTAATTTTTTTTTCCTTGATCGCGAGACTTTCGAGAATTTATCAGAGATTATAGATTCGCGAAAAAAACTTTGCTCTAAAGCCCCGGCTGGGATTTAAATCCAGAACTAGAGATCTTACAGTAACACTCCGGCAGCTACTGGTCCTTAGCAATACTATCTCACTTTTATGTACAAAATTTTCCCGTCTTTCGGAGGAAGGTACAGCAGAGCTTAAATATTTGCCACTCACCATCTGAGCGATCGAAATCTGCAACTTGTCGCGAGCAACGGATAATTGTACAGACAGTGTTTCACTGTATCGCTGGCGGAGGGAAACCTTCTAGGAGGGAAACCTTCTTGCAGGTGTTGCTTTCTTTCAACCTAACGACTAATTGAAATGTTAGCCAAAAACTCGGTGTCCTGAAAAGGGACCTTCGTTCGATGCCTATAGAAAACCGAAATGTCGAGCACCAAAAATCTAGAAACAAAAGTCCCGAATGGTTCTTCATTTCATTATGATTATGTGAAAAAGCTCAATTTTGCCTAATTGGCAAAATTAGGGCAAAATTAATTCTACCTGTAAACCCCCTACTGGGGAAGGTAGGATTTGGGTAGTATAAAATTGGGGCAAGTTTGGACGCGTTCAACTACGAGTATTCCTAAGACGTATTCCTTAGTTTTAAGAATCTCAAAAAAAAATTTGCTTTTCGGATTTTTCCGAGATTTTTGTTTGTAGATTTTGTCGTATTCAGATTTCATTCCAAATTGTGCATTCCAAATTTTTTAAACAGACTACAGATTTTGTCGATTCCCCTGAATGTAAACCTAAATGAGTCGGTTCTCCTTAAAAAACAGAAAAAAAGACGCAGACTTTACGCCTCTACAGTACGCACATCGCACCGTCTCCACTGAGACTTGTGCTCCCGGGAAACTGGACAATTTTTTTTTTTCGATTTTGAGTCAACTTTCCGAAAATTCGGGTTTTAAAGGTCTAACATGTTAAAAGTGGGCATGGTCAATATTGTGGCCGGTCTAATTTTCGCCTTGTTAAAGGTCTTGGGCCAATATTGTTCAGTAACACAATTTAAGTTCCTGTGCCTTGTCTAAATTGACCAAAAGGCATTTTGAGAAAAAATGTGAAATAGAGGTTGTCTCACATTGAAGCCAGTAGTGGGCGTGGCCGTTAACGGATTGAGCCAATTTTCACACTTTGTCTGTGCAACAAAAGAACCAAGCCTTCAAAAGCCACGCCCACTACTGGCTTCAATGTGAGACAACCTCTATTTCAGATTTTCTTTCAAAATTTCTTTTGTTCAAGTTAGACAAGTCAGGAACTTACATTTTGGTACTGAGCAATATTGCCCCAAGACCTTTAACAAGGAAAACATTGGACCGCCCACAATATTGACCATGACCGATTTCTCGAAAAGTTCACTCCAAATCGAAAAAAAATTTATGACAAATATTAAAGATACCATTACGATTACCATTTGCAAAGTTTGGCCCATACAAAGTTTTGAGCTCCGCCCACTTTTAGGGGGCGTTTTTAGGAAAAAGCTGTTTTTTTTTCTGAAATAACGATATTTTCTCATGATTCTAACGAAATTACAATAAAGTGATTTTAATTCTTAGCCTATGCCCACTTTTGGGGGCGTGGCCTATACAAAGAGTATGTGAATTCGGGCCAAGAAACTTTAATGATTTGTGTTACATGGTATATAGGGTCGGGTAAATAGAAGTTTGTCTCGAACTCTTGCACTTACTCACTTGTTCTAAAAAAATAGTTTTTCCGTTCAATGAAAGCGTTTTCGACATCGGAAAAAGGAAAGCAGAAATTCTTTTTTGTCACAATAGCATTTTGCTTTGCTTTTCTGCGACGCAAGAAAACCGATCCTGTTTCTGGGACTAATATATATAGAAATCGAAAAAAACGTTGTTTCGTCTCACTGTCGCTGGGGAGATTGCTTTTAACTCTTGGTATATGAGTGAATTGCTCAAGTATTTTTTAGTTTTTTCTCCTTATTCAAGCATAAGCTTCATCTTGGTATTAAAAAAAAATGGCACAAATTATATATCAACCGAACGTCTTTATAGTACAATTCTTAAAAAAAAAAATTGAAAATTGAAAATGAGTGTCTCACTGTTGGTAAGTGAGACGCTTCCCTTATTAAATCTACTAATCTCGCAATGCAAACAACTCTGTCCAATTCTGAGTTATTTCAAAAAATTTCTCCCAGACTCAGAGTCGAACCGAAGCCATTGCATCGACTGAGGGAAGTCGACTTGACAGCCTTGACACAGAAGGATTTCTTGTTTCACTACGTTAGACGGCCTCAGTATATCTTTGGCGCAATTTCGAAAAAGTTTTTTTAAAAAATCCCCTCCCTAAAAAGAGATTCAGATAGTGTCACCTGTAAGCTTGAGTTAAGTCAGATCAGTGACCCTCGAGGATTCACTCAATGAAAACCCATTTCTTGTGCACAGATTGTCGATCAAGTCTATATAGGGATATCTGCGCCTGAGGGTTTCAGGGTTTGAAATGACTGAGTGGCAGCAGCCTCTTTTTACCTACCCTTGTTATGATGAACTTCCCGAATCTGCTTCGCTTAACAGCGTACAGTAAAATAGAAGTGCCGCTTTGTTCAAAAACTACCATTTCCGGCGCGTACTCCTTTCGGTCAAGGCCACATGAAAACAGCACTGTTTGGGGCGCTGGATTGATCGTTCACAGGATCGATCGTCACTGATTGGAATGTTGCCAGTTGCCGCAAACTTTTTCTTTTCAACGTTGTCATCAGCTTAACTAGTTCGCTTATTGAGAATGCTATTGGCAGCCAGTACTGTGTCTGTAGAGCTTTCATGCAACATCCTTTTGCAGTGCTTTGGCAATAATGAAATTTGTCTGCAAAAAAAATTCGAACTGACAAAAATTGTCAGTACGTGATAGGGTTCATCATATTACACAGTAGTACCCGAACAGGTTCTTAAATCCCGAGTGCCCACTGATATGAAACAAAACTACCACTAATCAGGGTAGATGATTCACATTATTTTCATTTGACCAGCCTGTCGGGGTCATTGCACGTGCATTCAACGTGCATTGAATCCTTTTGAGGGCTTTTCTTTTGCCTTCCAGGGAAGAATCTTCCGAATTCATAAAATAAGTTAATTATTATAATTAAGCTACAAAATACAGTTTAGAAATGAATGCTCAATCCAGAAAAAACCTCAAATCAAGCCTTAAATTCTTCTAAATTTCAAAATATTTGAAAGTTTTTACAAATTTGTAGCACTTCAGTGACGTAAATGTTCGTTTATTGAATTTTCGTTGCACATGTTGACGTCTTTTTTATTTGCAAATCTATGAGAGACTTGGAGAGTTCGTGTTTTGTTTTAAAGCTGATCGGACAAAAAATACAAATTTTAATTGAAAAAGTTTGGTTTCCTCGATTTTCAGGGCAACGATGCATGCGGCGAACTCCATACCAAAAAAATTAAATCTGTAAAGGCACGCGTTGCAAGTTTTCCCATTCGACCCGAAAGAAGACTAAACCGATTTTTTTTTTAATCCAGCACATCCGTTACATTTTAGGGAAATGCTCATACACCATGAAGGGTTGAAGTCTGTTGCCAGGAACAAAATTATTATAAAACTTTGACATGTGCCCCTGCAATTTGCCAAGACACCAACGAAAAATGTAGCTCAAACCCACCACCACCCAACCAGAGTGACATGCAACTTGGCATGTATCTGCCATAGACAAGAACAAGACCAACAATTTTTCACTTGTGATGGATTGCACCGCAGAGTTTTCCAAAATCCGTACAGTATTGCACCTTCAGGGAGGGATGTACATGCGAACATGTACACCCTTGGTGGCACTGTCATGCCTTCGCTAACATGACATGCATTTAGCATTATCGAAATGGGTTCGCGTAAAATTCGTCACGCTTGTACTGGGATCATTTTTCAAAAGTTTTTCAATCAATTGTCGGCGATTTGACACGCCACTCGAGGAGAAAAAATACGAAACGCATGTCTGCCGGAGCACTGTGTGCCTGTGTGGTGTGGTGCAACATCCTTTTGTAGATCGGAAGTAGGCTTACGCATTATCTACGTGGGGTTGTAACATAATCACTGGTTCAGTCGTCGTAGCCATAGGACCATGCATCGAAACCTGATACTGGATATGCAAATGAGGTACTAGAACCTGAGATTTTTTTTGTTTTTACGGTCTCTAGGTACACCAGCAGACAGTGTGGCTACACTTCAATTTGTCAATGCTCACGCGAGTCGTGCATAAATAAATAAATTTATGACAACTTTTTTCGTGTTGTTCCATCTCTAGTGACGTGTTTGACGATATTTGATTCTCTTGAATAATTAATCAGCGAATCCTTTGGAGAGGCGTTTTTTTCTGAATTTTCTGTTGTCACTCGAGACTCGGCTGTATACGGAGGGGAGGAAAGTGATGGGAGTTTAAAATTCAACAATTGTGCAGACTTCCCAATATTTCAATCAATATATGAATTTTCAATTATCAATTATTTTGTAATAAAATTACGGATGACAACTGATGGTTTGTTCGATTTTATTAATGGATCGAATTTGTATTCATATGCTGGCCAATGGAGTTTGAAAGTGAAATGGTATGGAAAGTAAGGTTTAAGGGTGGGCCTTGCATTTTTCGCCTATTTTCTTGGATCAAAGGAAGAAATAATGAGCGAATTCGATTTTTTTTACTTTTCATTTGGTAGGAACTTTTTAAAATGTTGACTTTTTAGACTAAGGTCTTATCCTTTTGCATGAATTGAAGGTTTAAGAAGACTTTACTTTAATGTCCTTTGGCAATTTACTTTGGCTGTAAGTTCTTCGTCCATATCATCGGCGTCTAATTAACAATTGGTTTGGAGTCACAATCCCGAAAAACCTTCCCGAAAAACCGAAAAACTTAGATAATCCAACATTTACAAAACGCACAATCAAAAAAAACCAAAACTGAAAAATGTTCTTTTTCTTACTCCTTTAGGGTATGATTTCTAAGCTAAATCTTATAAAATTTTGACTAAACGAACAATGATGTTCCGTGGAAATTAACAACACATTTTTCGCTAATTCGAGTCATATCATCATAAGAAAGATGAGAAGGAGCTTCAGTGATGAAGAGCTTAGGTGTTCGGCACTCACCACGTCAGCCCCAAAGATCCGCCACCTGATGCGAGCAAAGGCAGGGCAACTACAGAGGAAGTGTTCCGCTGTATCGTCGTCCTCTCCACAGGCAGGACAGGTGGTGGTTTCGCTTAAGCCTAACACATTCAAGTGTCTAGCAAAAGCTTGGTGGCCGGTAAGAACGCCTACAAGAAGTCTGCAATCGATTCTTCTAAGAGATAGAAGAAAAGACGCTGACCCCTCGCAGATGTCCGGGCGTAGTCGTTTAGTCTGTCTGCACAAATCGAACTCACGCCAACGAGCCCTGTGCTCACGATAAGCCCAACTATCAATGGCAGACGTGACAACAGATACAGGCAGGCCTAAGGCAGGTTCAAGTCCTGAGAAAACCTCTTCTAAGCCTAGTCTGGCAAGCTCATCAGAGATCTCATTTCTCTGGATACCAGTGTGACCTGGAACCCAAACAAGATTCACTGCATTTAGCCTTCCGACTAAGTTCAACGAATACTTGGGTTCGAGCACTATCTTGGACGAGGTAAGAGGGTTAAGCAACGCATTCAGAGCGGCCTGGCTGTCACTGCAAACGCACATGCTTCTTGCCCTCCATCTGTTAGTCACAATATAGCGCATATAGCCAATAGGATAGCGTAAATCTCCGCTTGGAAGACAGACGCATATTTACCTAGGGGGTAGTGGAGTCTAATGTTCTCGCTTGCCACAAAACCTCCAGCACCAGACCCCTGTCCGGTTTTGGAGCCATCCGTGAAAATACGATGGCATTCTTTCCCTGGCTCTTAGTCTGGCCGAAGCCATTCCATTACCTGAGGAAGGTTGACTTGAAAGTTCTGTCGCAAAAGGATTTCTGGGGTCATTGCGTCAGGGGGCATGTGCATAAGACAGGGGTCGAAGAACAACTCTCGAGCAAGTTCTTCAAAATTCCAAAGCGTGTGGTACCAAAAACCGCCTCTCTTTAAGCGAAAGATGGTTTTCAGCGTACACCCCATGATAAATGTATCAAGGGGGGGGAGGTTCATAAAAGCATCTAGAGCAGAGCCCGGCGCGTGCTAGGGAAGGCCCCTGTGCAGCCAAGACAGGCCGATCTTTGGACTTTGGCAAAAGAGGCAGTAACATCGTCGAAAGGTGCCTAAAGTTTGGGAACCGGCTATTTTTACGAAGCTATTATTAAATAATGGCGGTGGGGTGCCGTGGCGTAGTACGTGGGCTTACCACTCTGGAGATCTGGGTTCGAATCTTACGGTCGTCACCCGAAAAAAGAAACTCAGGAGACGACGGTAGACTGAAAAAAATCGATTCTAGGTCGCCTTGTTGAGAAGTAAGACCTGGTTCACCTCGAGCTTTTGCGCCACTTTATTATTAAAATATAATATAAAAAACAAAAGAATCAGCAAATCATGCTTCCCTTATGTACACAGGGTTTGATCGAAAACTCGTTGCTGACTCAGGCTTGAGCATTTCAATCCTGTTTTTGAACCTTCATACATGTCCACCCTCATCCACATTATCTTTCTGACTAAAAGTCAGCTCCTCGTTTGCTGAGCGTCACTTTTCGTAATCGACGATTTCTCTTCAAGCCTTTTTTTCGAAACCAGCTGGCACCATCAGCGGTTACCAATCTTTTTCGATCGCGGAGCACTTTTAAAAGGAGATCTCGATGATGGAGCACCAAAATGTTTTTTTATAAGATACAAAAATATGAATTGTTTCTTATACGATTTTCACATCGAGCCAGAATCTAGATTCAGAGAAAAAAAGTCCCAAATCTAATTAAAATCTATTAGATTTCCCATGCATTTGTAGAATCCAGAATCTAGATTCCCATAAAATCGAAAACAAATGTAATAGATTGTATTCGATTTTGTGAAAATTTTTTGATTTTGGAAAATAAAAGCAAACACACTTTTTTAATTCATTCAAACGAAGAAGACATGACAGCCGATGAAGTTTGTTTATAAAATAAAAAGGAGAAATATTTTCGTTTTTTTTATACAATTTAATTGTGCGGTGATTTTCATGTATTCCCAGTGCGTCTTTAGTTATCCACAATTGTTTTTTACTTATTTGAAGCTGTTTAACTTGTGACAAGAGTGAAAAATTGAGCAGTTGGTGTTCAACGTATCGAAAAGTCAACAAAATCTAGATTATTTTCGCAGTGTTTAAAGAAAAATCCCGTAGTGTCTCCACTGGACAAACATAAATTAACTTAATACGAGCACTCTTTTGTTGTCTTTTTGGCTGGCTCTCCAAAGACATTGACAATGAGATTTCCCAGGAGCAAAAAATTAATTTCGTTGTAAACCTTTCAATAAAATCATGTTTGTGACAGTTTTATAATACGTGGTTAGTTTCTGTTTTCTTTCTCTAGTCTTAAACTGGTTCTAAATATGTGCGAAAAAACTTCGAAGTGGCAAGGTTAAAAGAGGAGATTTTGTAGGAGAATTATTTTTAGTTACACGCCGAGGGCTAAAATTTGTATGGAAAATCTCTAGATTTGTTGGAAATTAGTTCAAGATTTGTGTAAATTACGCATTTGTGTCCGGTGGAAACAAAGTATTACTATTTAGTTATCTTACTACGAAAAAGGGCGACAAGTTAAAGTAAGATTTGCTATCGAATTTTATCTTTCCGGATAAAGTAAAATTTTGGAAAGATGTATACCTGGCAATAAGCAAAGTTGTCGTTTTTTGGAACTGGTAAACTTATGCGAGACTTACCAATGAGTATTAATGAGTCTTAAATGTGGCCAGAAACGCCAAAATTTGACTCTTCGGCTCCTTAAACAAACTCGCGTTTCCATGCATAGTTTCGACTCGGCTTGAAGCCTATTGCCGAACGATCTTTAAAGCTGCACAAATATAAAAGCGCGCGAAGAGCGAATAGATATCTGCAGCCCGAAGAATCTTTGGATCTGACTCGGACGGACGACGCAGCAAAAGATGCTTTTGTTTTAGATGCAACGACTGGTCAGCCAAATTTAGATTGACGTTGAGGTCCATTCTAGACTGTAGCGTCACATAGAGAATAGAAGAAGCAATGGAAGAAGCGGTTACATATCCCAGGATTGGCTCTGGAAATCGCCACCGGTGTATTTTATTGGATTTTAGTTAAAAGTATCGAAGACAGTGCAGAGCCCTGTGGCTTCCATAAGTTTGAAACTCTATTGCAGGGGAACCGAAGCTATAAGGGCAGGGTCTGATTACTATACAAGCCTTCAGATTAACAATTAAAAAATAAAATCGAAAAAGGATAATTCCAACCAGAAATGGATAAAAAAAAACTTTTAAAAACATTTAATTTAAATAAACAAATTTCGAGTTCGCGGTTTCTGATACCAGGTGCGGTTCTCATCTCTCCTCATGTAAGTGACTGAATGATGATTCATCCCAGAGTAGGTATCTATCCTTACAAACTTTCTTTATTTTGTCCTCAATAAATGATGGAATAACATACAATAAAACCAAAAAAAAAAAAACCTATAAATGTACCCCTATCCTCAATTCGAGGTTAAATAAACAAAACGAAATTGTCCTGATGAGTGCAAATAAGCAAATAAAGGTTGGGAAAAAGGTGAGATAGAAATAATATTTACATATTTCCTTTCAATTAGTTGATTAACTTCCTCAGACTACCCCACCCAGACATGTCACACATTGTTCGCAGTACCTTATACCCTCAACAGAAAATAATTCCCTTAAGGGATGTCAATATCCTCTCTTTTTTGTAAACTGTTTCAACTTTTTTTGGTTATCACTGAAAAAAAAAACTCAATAGGCACTTGGAAAAAAGTTATTAGAGTACTCAAGTACTCGAGGATGAAATGAAAAAAAAAAAAAAAAAAAAAAAAAACGGACCAGATTTACATAATTTGTTCCCCTTCACACGTAAGCCTTCCGCATTTCGCCCAGAGACTATTGTGCAGAACGCTAGACAAAAGGAAGTTCATTGATTGAGAAATCTTGCTGCCATTCGAACTCTGATGGGAAAACAGAAGAACGAAAGAAAAATAACCACAAGCCAGAACCGTAATGGCAGTTTAATTTTCTGCCATAAGAAGCCCAAAGGTGGGAAATAAATTGAAACTAACGGCGGGATTATTGGTTCCGTATGGTAGGTCAGGGGGTAAAAAGGTTCGAATGTATAGAGGAGGCAAAAGTAGCAAGCATCTACCATTTATGCCTGGGTGACATGTCGCATGGAGTGGAGACTAATTCACATTTGCATATGTGAGGACTGAAAACTGCAGACTCTCCCCTGACAGTGTGTCCCCTCAACTGGGGAGACAGTGGGCCGTCCTCCCCCATGGGGAGATAATGCAATATAAATTGCGGCGCAACATTAAGATATCCATTTTTTTCTGCCTGCTCCTACTGGATCCCATTTCCCGTTCCATCCTGGAAACTTTTCAAATGTAAAAATGTAATTCCAGCCCCATTCACATGCAGTGTATATATTCATAACGTCAAGCATCCACAGGGTACGGAAAGGAAAGGAGGACGACGGAAACAATCTAAAATTCCTTTTTTAATTATCCTTAACTTACTGTTGTTCACAGAAGCTGGGCGGCTGGCGGGTGTGGATAAAGGGGGTAGGCCAACGAGAGTTGGATGACTTTATGCCACTTTCCACCACTTTCCACCCTCCATGCGCATTCAAAAGGAGTTTTCATCATGATTTCCTTAAATACTTGCACTGCCATGCCGGCGCGTTGCAGACGACCGACCGTGCCTAACGACAAGTGGTGGAAGGAGCTCCCTTCCGAGGAGTTGATGGCTGTGTGTGTTTGTGTAGGAGTTTAACGCACTTTGCTGGATACTTGAGTTGCATTTCTGTCTGCGCGTTCTCTGTTTCTGTGCATAATAAAGGACCTGCTTAACCACACACATACACGACGTACACTCGTGTACGTTTAGCATTAAATTCTCAGACGGTTTTTGCTGACTACTTTAAGGCTTCTGCAGCAAAGCCTGCTGTAATCCTCCCTTATAGCCTTATAGGCAATCGATCAAAGTTTCACACCTAATTTCCAATAGAGGGAACAGTCGTGTATATCAGTTGGTTGATTCGAGATTAATGTCATCTTTTTTCTGTCTGATTAGTTTTAGGCCTGAGAGGAAACAACTGCGCAGCGCAACTTGAGGCAATTTATCTCCCGTCCTTAACATGGATTTTCTAGCCACTGTGAAATTTTTTCAATACACTCTTGCCAAGGGGTTTGGTGGATTGAAAATCGCATCCCTTGCTGAAAGAAAAAATGAACAGCAACCCTGAAACCATAGAATCGACTAAATGTTTGCACACAGCGAGATGATTAAGCGATCTTTTATGCAAATTTCATGCATGAGGGGCTTCATAATGCGAAATAGTAGAGAATCGGTTGAGGCGTTATCGAAAGGCTGTTATACCAAACACACCGCCAGACACATTGTTTTCCAAGTGCGAAGTATGGAAGGTGTTGCGTCGAGCCATTTTACCCTTCAATCATTTTGTATACCGGGGATTATCTACAATAACTGACCATCGGGTGGATTATTTTGTTAAATGCCATCAAGATGGATGATGACCAGGGCGATTGGATCCAGCGCAAGTAAGCACAGGGGATGGACACCAGTTGGCATATTGCGATTCATCACCGACATTTTGATTTATTATTGTGTCATTTGTACGATTATTACTTGTCCTGCCAGACGTTACAAAATTAATATCAACTGGGATTAGCGAGGGATTTCAATATAAATATTAGGGACTAGATGGAATTGAGGCAGATGAAATAATGAAATCTTCTTTTGCGATTGGGCAAGCAATTTGGGTCATGGGAAGGATTTTACCCCACTGTAGGGAAAACAAATAGGTTGTGACAGGGTCATGGCTCCCCTGTCGTACCTTAGACAGCTTAGACAGGGGAGCCATAACCTTGATTCACGCAACAGGCAGAGGTGGATGTGTGAAAATGAACAAATGATGTTTTTATCTTGGTTCGGGCAGTATTCAAACTCAGGGTAGTCAAGAGAGAGCAGTCTTTTCTTTGCACCCAAGCAGCGTAGAAGTACAAGAATGTATATAGAAAAAAGGGTGGAACGACCAAGGAGGCCTTGAGGCACAGGATATGAGACTAACTTAAGGGTATAGTTCCCTTGTCAAAAGGGTTCCACTGTCAGCAGGAAGATCTCAAAATCCATGATACTTACTTGAGGTGGATCAAAATCCAGGATTAAACTCGAGGTAAAAAATGTGCGTTGGTACTAAAAATGCACCTCATCTCGTTTTGGCGCCGAAAGGAACTTCAATTAATCATTGAGAACGGCTTTGAGCACACGCGTTGCAAAAGTAGTCTATCAAGGAGGGAGGAGTTACGTTAGATAAATATTGGCTTGTTTGCCCAAAAAAGCATTGAAAAGATGTAAAACAAGTGGGAAAGTGCAACAGTGCGTATGCGAAAGCTTCAGTCCATCTACGGCGGATTGCAAAATACCCCACCGTACCAAAAAGGAAACTGCCACGCCTCCAAAAAGTGGGCGGGATATAAAAATATAACTGTTGAATGCTTTATACTAGGTGGTTGCATACATTTCGGCCCAATACTCCGCCTTTTTAACTAAAAAAAAAAACACTTTTTTAACGCAAACACAATATATTCATAAAAGTTACAAAATGCTAATATCTACAGCTTTTGTCATATAATTTTTTGTCAAATCTCATATATATTTATTAAAAATCCGTCATTTTAAGCTTAAATCTCTTAAGAAGTGGGCGTGACTAATGGAAAGGCTAAACATTTTTGGCTACTTCAAAGACAATTACAAGGAAATGTTACACACCAAAAATAAATGCGCTAGCGCCATTGTAACATAGCTAAAATTTGGAAAAAGTATTTTTTTTTTAAATTGCAGATGGTCACACATACAGGCCTGTAGTGGGCGTGTCTGTGAGCGGATTCAGCTAATTTCCTAACTTAATTTCCAAACTTTCTTAACCAACCTCTGTCTACTAATACCTCACCTCTCCGTTTTTAACACCGGATGCCTAAAGCACCTCAACTGGCGATTGGGTTCAAACACCTCTGACACGTTGTTGGGGCACCAGACGAGTGAGGGGGAGGGGTGTTTCCACTAACTTTTCCTTTTATCCGGACGACAGCGTAGAAATTCCTCAGATAGAATCTACGGTGTCCTCCATAGTTCTAGTCAGACCGAACAATACCTTATATGGGTTCGTATTCAAGCCTATAATGAGCGGTTTATCCTGGTACTCTGTCCCTGGTGTTATGAGAAGGATCTGGTTTCCCAGGTTTCCCGTGGTGTCGAGTGATTTCCTGGCCACGTATGGAAAACTCTGGTTTTGATGCGACAACCAGCCTCTGATTCGGATGGATTAACTGTTGACGACCAATGAGAACAAAACAAGGAAGCACCGAACTCTACGGCTCTTCAGTGTCACCGGCCTGGCTAGAAGAGCAAAAAACAATGGACACCAACGGCATAGATCTTAAAACCCTCGAATCCACACCGCAGGGGCAGCGCAGTAGAGTAGCACCGAGACTCAGATCCGGCGCACGCAAGTTGCACTGAGCTAGCTAGAAACCGAGCTGGCTGGCCAAGCTTGTTGGTTGAGGCCTAGGTCCACCCTGGACTGTAGTGCCCCCGAACGATATGTGGGATCGCTTGAGCTGATGCTATGGTTCATGAGGCAATGCTGCAACAAGACTGGGCGAATTTAATGAGATGATGGCAAATGAACCTCTTTTTAAAATGAAACCAAGGTCCACGTACAAAATGTTAAAGCCCCGGAAACCAAATACAATTTTTGGTACACTAACCTTCGCCAGATGGTGGAACTAAGTAAGGCAAAAACAAAAACAGTTGTACCTGTAGGGCAGCTCAGTATTGCCAGAAACAAGAAAGTGCATTCTATTATTATAGACTACTATTACGCAGCTTTTTATTGTCGTCGACCATGAGTTGAATAGGATTTTGCCGGGCTTTTAGGAATAAGATGAGAAGTTGGACTTCCTGGTAATGTTTTTAGAGTTTTTCAATATTCGTCACGACCATCCTTCGAGTCTGTAACTTAAGCTTTCATTTCTTTGACGGGTTGTCAAAAAAACAAGTCAGGGTTTATTGCTCTCCCCGAAATCAATCGCACTATTGGCGTTTAAATTTGGCCGTACTTGGGCCTAATCTGGATCTGGCTAGTCCTGATCAACTGGACAGCCATAAAAATATTGCGAATTTTCTTTTTTATTTGGGTCTCTTTGCAAGGTGCCTTATCCGAGACGGCCTCAATGTCGCTCAAGGTTTTAGAATTGGACGGAATCAAGTCGAATTTTTTTCTTGTTAAAAGAGTTTTTTTGGCAACCATCATTCTGTTGCAGTAGACACTCCTCAGTGCATTTAACCGTTTTGACAGGTTCGACCACATCAACAGCAACATCAACTGTTCTGCGCACCTCTTTACACAACATAGCAAACACAGCCGAGTTGGTGATACCAAGCTGTCAAATAAAAGTTTGTTCGATTTTTTTCGCCAGATAATGCACAGAACATGCAGAATTTTGTGCGGTTTAAATCGAGAATTCGTAAGTAGAAGAGATCAGCGATTAAATTGTAATCTTTTCGTGAAGAGATAAAAATTTGTTTGGTAAATCTCGTGAATAAGAGGAGATGTATGGAAGATTTGTTCGCAGATTAGTGTCCAGTGGAAACACCCTATTAGGATCTTTGGTACCCGGAGATTCAATAAAGTGGGGCCTTATGTCTACAACAGACCTATGCTATCTTAAGTTGATTATCTGACACGACCCACGGAACGGACCTACACAACGCTAAAAACACTCACTAACTTAAAAGCCGGGCACAATGAGTGTCTGCGCTGTGGCTGTGTCTCGTGTTTGAGATACACGTGTTTCCGTATGCTGAACTGCGAGATACAGACACAGATATTCATTGTGGCCCAGGCCCAGCTAATGTCGGGCTAATATTTAATTAATTATATAAATTAAAAATAATATAATTAAGTTTAAAAACCATATCGTTTCCGGACTGCGCCAATTTTCCTAAGAAATAACAAAAAAGCTTAAATTTGTTAAAAGCAGCAATTTGTTAAAAGCAGCAGTTCTCGTACAGGGTGCCCAGCCCACTAATCAATTTCAATGAGAATTTTTCCCATTCAGCAAAAAAAAAAGTTCCATGAGTAAAGTATGTAATTGCTCATAATTACAATTTATCGCTCGCTGACTTCTTTGCATAAAACAACACCGGCGTGCGCCCACTTAACTTAATTAACAATGTGATCATGTCAACCTGTTTGTTGTTTATGTAGAAACAGAATAATTATTGCCACTTTGCGAACCAGACGAAATCACAACAATTCTGCTTCACTCGGTTTCGGTATTTCTTTGTCAGGCAGAGTGCAATGTGCAGACCAAACGAACCCACTCAACGATCGGGACAGGCACAGCGATTGAGCCATACCGAGCGCAATGAAATAGAATTTTTAAATCAACAATTTTCTGCAACTTGTAGGTTTGTTGTTGACATGCCGAAGCAGTGTTTAGATTTGACTTTAAAATATTGGCCAAGTGGAAATAGTGTGTCTTGAAATTGACAAATTAATTAGCTTACATTTTGCCGATATTGTCTTCGATTAATAACATAACCGTCAAAGTTTTTCAATTTAACGACAAGTGGAAACTTAGCTAAGGCCCTCACACTCACTCATCAAAAATCAAACATCGAACGAGTCGAAATCACACCGCAACACAATACAGTCGAACAAAGAATACTGATTTTGTTTTCGCTTTTTCCGATGCCGAACTGCAACTTCTGTGACCACCCTTTCGAACAAAACACAACCACCACCATTTCAGCCTCATACAAGAACATAGAACATAGAATCACCCAATCGCATTTTTTATTAACTCCATGATCAGCGAGTGGATCGAAGGGAAACTCACTCGAGTCAGTCTGTCCGTTTATTTCATTGCGGAAGGGTGTTTGTTGTAAAGTGCGTGTGTGTTTTCTGTACGAATTACGAAACGATCAACCCTCGAACGTAAAAAAATATCTGCAACCGAAATTAAAAACATTAGTGGAAAAAAATTGTTTTCGCAGACCAAATTTCAAGTGATTTTTAAATTTAAACAAAAAAGATTTCCTCTGAATTAAGTGATCAGTGCAGTGCTAGTGCAAACAAAAGAGATTTAAAAAAAAACCTAAAACCACCTACCTGACCTGCACCATTCAGCAGGATATTCTCTTGTCTTGCCTGGGTCCGCATCCCCACACAAAGAAATAAATTTCATTTGGATATTGCATTGACGTTTGGGCGCTGGCATCAGAATTTCAAAAAACACCATCCGAAACCATGAAGTACCTCAACGGTGGGCACCGGGAATCCTACACCCTGGTCGCTCGAAAGAGGTATATCAAAAAACTTGTGTATGTACCTGAAAAAAAACGTGTCCTGTTTTATTTTTATTTTCTTTTTTCAAATTCTTTGTTTTGTTTTGATTTGTAGAAAAGAGATGTAGAATAATTGAAAAAAAAAAAAATAGATCGTAGTGGTGTGTGGTAGATAGACAATTTCAGGAAAACAACGATTCAAATTCAAACTGGAAGAGATTTTGTTTTGGTGTTGCCGAGTTCGTTTATGCTTTTGAGACATGTGGAAAAGGAAGACGCAATATTTTTTTTTATTGCTTTGGTGATTTAATCATGAACCAGTGCTAATCAACGGGCCATTAGCATTATGAGTTTCCTGATCGGAAATATTATACTGCTCACTTCAAAAACTAAACTAAAGTTCCTAATACCTACCTACCTTCAGAGTCGCAGGACAGGATATACTCGAAAAGCGATTTAATTTTTTGTTTAATTGCGTCTTATAAGCGATACATCAGAGATTTATGTCAGAAAACACATGGGCTATCGCACTCGCGATCGTTTGAGCCGACAGAAATGAATTTCCAGTAAAGGAATAATTTCCTTAAGCATACCTAAAGCATCGGTCTCCTCGCTGTCATAGTAAGTTTACTGCCGGCACAAATTGTCTCTCGTGCGGTGGCCCAGTGAAAACAAAAATATCGCTTATTTTAAAAATGTTGGAGCGGGTGTCCTTATTTCCGCTCCTAATGTTTCCCTGGCGCAATTGAAATATCGCTTATTTTAAAAGTATTGGAGCGGGTGTCCTTATTTCCGCCCCTAATGTTTCCCTGGCTCAATGGGCGATAGAACACTCTTTGGATGACGCCTTCACTCTCTAAAACACAAAATTATCATCGTCTTATGTACTAACTTGCTTACTTAGGCCCGTTTCCCACATACCCAGTAGTCGTCTAGCCGTCACCGGCTACCCGGTCGTTGTGTAGCCGCACACATTCTTATCGGAAGATTCCAGCAAAATCGGAAAACCGTCCCGGTTGCCCATTAAAACGATCGGGCTGCCGGGTATGTGTGAAATGGACCTTAGGGTGCCACTACAGTCCGGGTTGACCTATTCCTTAACCTCTACAAGCTTCGTCAGCCAGCAGCTTCGCCGCCTCCAGTTTTGCACGCGAAGTTGGCTGAGTCGGCCACCTGAGTCTCGGTGCTCTTCTACTGCGCCGTACTTGCGGGGTGGATTCGAA
Source organism: Neoascia interrupta (assembly GCA_947623515.1). NCBI lineage: Eukaryota > Metazoa > Arthropoda > Insecta > Diptera > Syrphidae > Neoascia > Neoascia interrupta. The sequence goes on from OX392462.1 coordinate 223,234,307, forward strand.
AATTTTCCGGGCTGGCGCGTTGATGTCCATCCGCTCTAAATAAGTCAGCCTTTGCAGCCAATATATTCTGACTCTTCTGGGTTAGGACAGTGTCGCAGTACAGCCCGTACAGTTCTATGTTATATCTCCTCCTCCATTCTCCGTGTATGCCGACGGGACCACAAATCGTCCGAAGAATTTTCCTCTCGAAGCAGCTCAAAGCGTTTTCATCCGCTTTTCTTGCTCATTAAGAGTGTCGCGATAAAGGCGCTAGTGATCTCTTCATTTTTTTCGACGCTCCGACACCAACTCGAGGTCTATCGATGCTATTCTACAGACGGCCTTCAGCTTAGTCCAACCACTTTGTCATACATATCTCGACGTTCATGACTCGTCAAGGAAGTCCGTCGGAGAGCATGAAAACACATAATAAACAGTAATCTTCGTTCCACTTGGAGAAATGACCCTGCACAACTTTGAAATTCCGAAAAAATTGATCGCCGAGCTTTTTCCATGACTGCTCTAATGAGGCTTATATACAGCTGTCTTAAAGAAGTCTATTGGAGACATAAAGTCCCCACTCAAAAGTGTGTTGTAATTAATTTTCGAACACTAGCCGCCACACAAAGCCGCTTCGCGCCACAAACACCTTTTGCAGAGGCACTGGCTTTCGTTGACAAAATCCGCCACGTTATCAAGTTGCTTATACACTTGGGACAACTTGAAGCGTGTGTCGTGATTCATTCGGATTGAAGCGTGGATTCATGATTCATCCTTTAAACTAGCAAAAATAACCTTCTGCAGACAAGATTGTCAAAGAAATATGTCAAAGAAAATTGAGCCAAAATCGATCAAACTTTAGCAAGAAGTTTGACAAACGACGTGGAAATAAGTTTTTTCCGCTTCTTTTTTGATTTGTGCCCTCCAATTGATAAAATGTACCAAAAACCTACGCAACAAGGTTATTGTTCATAAGCTTGGATCCATTGGCAACTCTTGGTTTTTAAAAAAAAAAACATAAATCACACTCTGACCACAGGAAAGTCCTACAACGATATTTTTTCCAAGGCTCGGGCAAACTTTGGCAAACGACAAAAAGAAGAACTTTCGACCGCTTTTCTCCGCTTTTAATCCGTGCCCGAACCCGATGAATGAAAATTAGAATTCATAAGTGTAGATCCATTCGCAATTCTGGGCTATTGAAACTTTCATAAATCACCCTCTAATGATCCTGCAAAGTTTTTCGACGCAAACTTGGTCAAGCTTTGATAAACGACATAAAAATTCCACTCCTATTTTGATCCGGACTTCCCATCAACCATAATCACGATCGATTTTTTATTATCTTCTGATGATTGGTTATACTAACGCTCCAGATGTGTTAAAGATTGCTTACACCAAGCTCAATCTGTGCCGATCCAAAATTATACTTACAGATGCTTATCAATAACCCTCATTCAAGTCATGATCTACGCAACGACGTCTAAGCGACCAAGGCAGGTCTTTAAAGGTTATATTCAAAAAGAACGTCCACCCATCCCACAGGATAGATGGGATGGGTGGCAGTTGCCATTTCATCCTGTGAAACCGGTTGAGATGATAGTTTATTCAAGCTGATACACCTTAGCCACCTCAACCATAGCTCAAGGCAGTTAATCTTCAGCGAAAAACATTTGCATGTACCACTTTTGAGTTGTTACTTACCAGTGGTTAGGTCTTCAGTTGATGAGTACATGTGGGTGCTGTGGTGCAAAAGTTTGTGTGTTGGGTGATGGTCTATGCCTATGGAGCATGAGCAATACTTAAATATTGCCAAGACCACATTTCGGCGAGGGCCTGACAATATGGTCAAGCCTGATTTCAGCCGGGCTGCTAGTCGATTTTTTATGTGAGCGGAACATTCAGATCATCAAGCGCTAAAACTTCTCAGGCCTCGCTCCAAGGGTTCCCTGGGTCTTAACGGATCAGCACACATTCGAGTCTGTTTCTTCTTTCCAAGTTGAGGTGATTGCATTTAATATTCACCTACCCCGGATAACCCCACTCCGGGTTGCAAACAAAATGGTAAAGCAGCCAATGCTAGAAGCCTTCTGTTCTGTTTGCGTTACATACTTTTCGGGACAGATCTCCAATTTTGTTGTCGGTATTGTGGGTTACTATTACAACCTTACGCAATCGTCTTGAGAATTATTCAAAAATCTGCAAAAATAAATTCCACATAACATCTATTGTTCCTCTTAGATCGGTCACAGAAAGTCGTCATTGCATTGGCACATTGCGAGCAGCTTTCTAAATTATGTATCAATGTGTCGGAACGTCATTGTGTCTATGCGACTGGGCACTTTTTATTGGATTTAGCGCTGCCAAATCACGCAGAGTGTCAGTCGGTGACAGTCTATGGTCGAATACTGTCAATGCAATGACGGCTTACGAGTACTGTTTGCTTAGCTTAAACGATAGGGCATTTACCAGTCGGCTTCTATTGTGCGGATTTAGCTTTTTAATGCTTTTTTATCCAAATATAATCTCCAATGTTCCACTACCAAATGGATGATAATCACAACACGTAAATTTGTAACGTAAACAGAGTCCAAGCACATGTGTGGGCGAGTATCACGAACAAAACATATCCGCGATAAATTTAATGGTCAGCTTCAAGGTGCTCCCAATCGAAGTGTGATCTTTACGCTTGTCAACTTGGAAACTCGTGTACTCACAGAAACCCGCCAATAATTGCTCCAATATTATTGACAAATGACGCATTTGATTAATGACCACTAATCGCGCACTTGCTCGCCGAAACCGCAACCAAAAGGACGACAAGTCGCACACCACTGTGTGTCCAATTTGCATGGCAGACTCCTACACTGGGCAGTGCCCGCTGAAAACATGATCAAGAGTTCTTAACTTGGCAAAGACCTCGCCATCATCGTTCTCGGCGGCGGCGGCGACGTACGGTGCGGTGGTTGTGGCAATGGAGGGTGGACCGTCCACTTGGGGGCGGATGACATACCGGTCTGTGCCAAGCCAAGAAACCAGCACAGGTTCCATCGCCGTCAATGGAATTGCTAATCAGATTCGCATATCGACTGAGACGTTTGAAATTCAAATGCAACGTGGTTCTGGGATTTGGTTATGCGCTTTGTGGTTTCAATGCTTGATACGAGCACATGACAGCCAGCCAGCGACCAAGAAGGAAACGTGTTTACATCTGATCCACGCTGTTCGCTCAATTGGCTTCAGTCAGTCAGCCAGCGATGGTGATGATGATAGAAGGTGCTACCTGCAATGGATGAGGTAATTTAATTAAACGCACAACAATTATGGGAATGTAGGCGGTGTGTGTGCCATGGAATGGAATGGGACTGCATTTGCATAATTATTCCAGAAGAATACAAAAGCCAAGGAGAATCAGGAATAAAATTAACACGGACGATGCGCATAGATAACGAGGTTTGTTTTCGCCTTTTCGCCAGAACTTCCGACAAGTGCGAGACATTTGGTGGGAGAAGGCACAAATTTGGTCGGGTTTGAGTGGGTGAAACCGTGGGTATCTGCAAAAGGTCTTGGGTGGCAAATCAGTTCAACTCATTAATGTGAATTTAATAGGGAACCGTGAATGGGCTGAAAATGCACAAAAATTTGTAAACAGCGGCATTAAGTGGCGATAAAAGAATTGATAGCCCCACCTGTTGGCGTAACAACAACTATAAAATAGTTATAAATGGATGTTTGAGTTGGAATCAAATTTCACAGCTCTACACACGCGACTGCATAATGATTTATGAAAGTCAAGTGGAAGTTTGTCGTGGAAGTATAAACGCCTAATGTTATGCTCCCATTAGATATGGCGTCGTAAAAATAAGTCGTTTGTGGCCCTCAGGTTTTGAGTTCAATAAAACTGGGCGGAAACATATGCAAATGGCTGAGCTTTATGTGTGAACCAATTCAGACTTGTGACAATTTTGTCCTGTCAAAAAAGGTTGATTCTTGTGGAATATGTCGTGAATATGCTTGCTTCAAAAGAGATGAAACCTTGTTTGAGTCAATACAAGGTTTCGTTCGAAGAAACTTAAATTTCCGATCGCTAATGCAGAGTTCATCGAGTGCGCCGACGAAGGACAATTTGGGGTAAAATTATTCTGTGCAGTTTTTTGCGGGACTAGTGGCTTTATCGGCTTGATGACTTTCTGAAGCTGCGTCTTTGTTTAAATATTAGAAACCCAATTTCCAGAACCGCAAGCCGTCTCATCGATGTCTTTTACTAAATTTTCCCATACCATGGTCAGGCGGACATCAAGCCTATTGCTATTCCCACATAGTCCTTTTGTCGAAGAGATTCGGCAACTTCCTTTCTGTATGCCATTTTACCACCTTTAGATTTCGGAAATATCGCCTTGCAAACTAGACAATATGGAAACCCTCTTGTGAAACTTATTGTCATCATGCTGCATTATACACGATAAAATTTTGTTTGTGTATTTATATAAGAAGTGGTACAAGAAACCTTTTTAGGTCAAACTCAATTCGTTGAGGGGTTGTATTTGCAATGTCCTAAAAGTGAGACTTTTGAGGATCCTTCCATACCTTTTCACCTTCTTTTCCTAAATTTGACCCATGTACCTACCTATGGCAGAACGAAGTGGTCTTTAGTCCAACATACGGCTGAAAAGTCAGGATCTCATCATCTTTTGGATGAATCAGGCCTTGCAAAAAGACGTTTGCACGCGTAGCAAAAAAATATCTGACTCTCTGAGCCACTGAACGGATTTTTCTGATCCATGTCTACTCGCGTATGTTCTGCCAGACTGTCCTAGACAATAAAATTTCTGTTCCTATATGAAGGTATCATTAATGGTGCGCTAAAAACGCGAAGGCATTAACCTTTAGAGGGTCGCTTTCCGGCAGAATGGCTGCATTTCGAGCCATAAAATAAGTGACTAAACTTGTGCGAAGTAAAGTCTTGTGAAATGTTTTTTTTCCAAAACTTATCCTTCAGACGCACTAAGAAAGCGATGCCTTACATGACTGACATGACGACAGACTTCGTCAGTCATGACTTGCCTAGAGCTTGGCAGACATATCATAAGCCAAGAAAAAAAAAACTGAAGGAACACATAATATGGTCAGCCTCGCATGTTCTGCTTTCCTGGGGCATCTTCATCTATGTCATCTAACTTGGACTACAACAGACCACTTACAGGAAAAGTTATAATTTCACCCTTCCACAAAAAATAGAGCCCCAAACTCAAAAATGAAATAAAGCCCCAAAAATAATTAAAACGGAGCCCTACTTTTTGAGTCTTATTTAATGATAAATTTGAGGTGCTACTTTCAGGGGCTTTATTTCCAGCAGCCCTCAGAATGATCAAGACTTCAGCTATGGCGTAGAGATGGGGAAACGAAACTGCGCCTCGTCGACTGCGCCACATAGTGAAAGCTCTCTCGCCATCACTCTTTAAGCATTTGTTCCTTTGAAAGAAAAGGTGAAAGACGTCGCCAATGTAGCAGAAAACTGCGCGGCGAGGACGGAACATAAAAATATATAAACGCCAAAGCTTCCTCCCGCAAGTGTTATGCCTTTCCGTTCAAAAGCAATGGTATGAGCAGCAAAGTATTTAGTTATTTTTTGGGTGCTGTGGTGCAGTGGTTAGTGTGTTGGACTATACTGTGCATGAGGTCCTGGACTCAAATCCCAACGTCCCACCTCTGGAAGGCCCTGGCAAACCCTCCGGGATTATCATTTGCCATGATATCCTCTCGATTCCCCGTTCGGAATTGGCAAAACAAAAACGTAGGGCCTCTCCATGTGTTTTAGGACATTTGAAACGCACACAGCATGCATTTCCTTGTGTGAGAATAGGCGATAGCTCTTTTGAGATGCAAGTGCCGGTTCGGCTTTTTTTATGTTATTAAAGCCCGCCAAAGAGAAGTTGGCCCTGTTGCACCTCGAGCTGTTGCGCCACTCTCTTTATTTATTTTATGTAAAAAACCCGACTAGTATTTAAATGCTATCGAGAAAAAAAAGGGAGTGAAAAAGGTAAGCTACATTTTTTACCCATGTTCCAGGCTGAACGATTGGCCGACGCTAACCTTGACGCCGGCCAGGAAGCCTCTTATTTTGAGACAAACGCTTCTGGATTTATCTTTTTGTTGGCTTGTTATGGTCCGCCTAGACTATTTTTATGCCGGTACCTACTCTATCTGGTGAACGTTTACCTATCCGCTGCCTTAGGTGACAACTCCAGAAGAAATTGAGCTTAGGAGATTATTATCCCTTTGATTATGTTTCGAGAAAATGAGTTTATACCCAAAGCATATTGGAGATAAGTGTCACGGTTCCTGAAAGCTTTCGACTGGTCATCGATTATGGGGATAACACCTTCTCCAGCAATTCAATTTTTTCGGAACAAGATTGCAATGAAGGAGTTATGGCTTCCCCTTAAAAAAGAAGATATATTGTTTTTTGCTGCTGATCCATTTATGAAGCCCTTCTGGGGTTGCTGGTCCCCGATTGGGCGCCTCCCCTAGTAAAGGGGAGGCTCTACCCTTACACTGCGAGCCAAGAGTAAAACACCTTAAAAAAACGCAAGTGTTATGCCTTTACGTTGGAAAGCAACGGTATAATCAGCGGAGTAGGTATTTAGTTACAGCCCGCTTCGTATCTGAATGCGGCCCGGGAAGAAAAGAAAGTGAAAGAGCCCAGCTGCCAGGATTAGCTATGGGCCGACGCTTACCTACCGGGATAACAGATGCCGATCAGGGGGCCGGCCAATTCGGGCCAGACGCTTAATATTACTATTTTTGTTGCTGGATTTAGTCCGCACTGTACTATTTTCATGCCGATACTCAGGATGTTTGGGATACTTTTCGGCCCCTGACGATATAGTAAGGTAGTGAGCCTTGATGGGCGCCGAGGTACAGTGGTTAGGGTATCGGACTTATGCTCACGAGGTCCCAGGTCATAGTCCTTTCTCCGCGTGAGTCTGAAAGACCCTCGGAGAGTTTCATTTGTCATGAGAGACTCTGAGGTTTCAAATCAATGAGGTCTCCTCCGTGTGTCTAATAACACCTTAAACCCCACATAGCACGCATGGTTCTGCGAGGTCGGGCAATCAACTCTTCTGAGTTTCATTGCCATCTCGCCATAAAAACGTTGAAACTGCTAATTCTCGAGACTTAGGTATATACAGATTTTGTGAAACAGCTTCCTACGTTAACCGCCAGCACGAACTTATGAAATTTAAAAAACCCAGCACGGATCGGACCTAGATTTGAAGGTGTTAAACGAAACTCTATTGGCTTTAGTTGCATTTTTGGTCATCGGTTCAGAGACTACTTGAATGAAATCTATTTTCTCTGATGTGCCTCAAGGGTCGATTCTGGAACCGAAGCTATTTAACGTGTACTCGAAAGACTTTTCCAATTGTTAGCAAGTGACAAACAACTTTATACCTACTGCCATTAGTCAAATTGGAAACTCTATAATAGTAGTTAAAAATCTGGACAAAAGTGGCCTTCTCTGATGTGCCTCAAGGGTCGATTCTGGGACCGAAGCTATTTAACGTGTACTCGAAAGACTTTTCCAATTGTTAGCAAGTGACAAACAACTTTATACCTACTGCCATTAGTCAAATTGGAAACTCTATAATAGTAGTTAAAAATCTGGACAAAAGTGGCCTTCTCTGATGTGCCTCAAGGGTTGATTCTGGGACCGAAGCTATTTAACGTGTACTCGAAAGACTTTTCCAATTGTTAGCAAGTGACAAACAACTTTATACCTACTGCCATTAGTCAAATTGGAAACTCTATAATAGTAGTATAAATCTGGACAAAAGTGGCCTTACAAGTTCAGACATTTAAAATGTCGGCTTCTGTAAGAAAGACAAATTTTCAAAAAAATGCTTATGGCACAAGAGCTATTTTCAGGTCCTGGTCGCTCCTTGTATCCCTATTCACCTGCTTGAATTTTTGTTATAATAGCGACCATAACTTTGTGGAAAGCCAATTAAAATGAGTTTTCTCTTCGCAAGCACATGCACGCATATCGGCACAATCTTACAATTGTAAAACCATGGTAAGTAACTAAATCATCTACCTACTTTCTTCTCCAGCCAGCATTTTACTACGTTCTATTCAGATCTCTCAAAAAAGATTTTATTACCCTCTGGACAAAACCCAATTTCACGGTTCTTTTGTTCAAAAAATCTACAACAAGTACCTGCTGCTGCACTACCTATTTACATCCAACTGATATTAATCTCCTCCATACAGAAGTCCATTAAACAATGGAAGTCTTGAAATTGAATTTTAAAAACAAATAAAAGCCTCATAATCACCATCTGCCAAAGATGCAGCCACTATAAAACCTATAAAACCCATCGCCACAGATAGGTATAGTGTTGGGTAAAGTGGCTCAACTTTATTGTATCTAATTAACAAAGTTTTAACTATATTCATATTTTTTTTTTTGTCGTTCATCTAATTTACAGTAAATCAGCTTTACTTTCTCTTCTCGCATCTCATCGCCGAGTTATGTCATTTTCGAACGTTTTGTACCGCCAATTAGGTTGACAAAGAAGTGCCACGATTGGATTACCCTTTCCCACACTCATGTAACTCGTATAAATTTGCAAAAATTTATAATAAAATTCGCCACTTCCGTTTTCTGGGACGTTTCCCTGCCATTCGACTAATTGAATTTGGGCCAATTTAACGGATGCGAAATAAACTTTTTTCCGACAACCGACGACGTCATCGGAGGGTATAAATCATTTTTCGAATTTTCACAAAATCTAAACAAGTGCTATTTTTAAACCCTCGCTGTTTATCATTCAATGCAAAGACCCAGTTGTGTATCGCCTTGAAAGAGGCGGCTTAATACAGGGTGCACGCACCTGGGGTTCGAATTGCCAAAAATAAAATAAAAATTACGACAAAAACTTATAAACGAAAACCGAATAAAGTTAAAGTCATGCAAATTTCGTGGCGCGTCGTAAAATTTTACGACATCATTAGGAGTTGTCGAACCCTGTTCAGGGTAATAGTCGCTCGGCGAAGTACTTAATTAGGTTTGCAGATATTTTGCAAAAATCGCCATAAATCATGGCGCAAATGCCCTTCCACTTATGCATATGTGTGTGACGGACAACGCGGACCCTTGTTTGAATTTGGAATTTATGTCTATTGCAGCATGATTTGCATTATTTTTTTTTTGTTGCAACCCTAGGGTGCACGAAGGGCACTGCCTGCTTTTTATTATGCTCGAGGGGGGACTGTTTTTTATTTTGTAAGGCGCGTGACAAATCCTAACTGCGGAATAATTCCATCTCATTAAGTATCCTGCTCCTAAGTGGCGAATGCACCCAAAACCAGACCACACTGTCCGGTCCGGCAAAAGAAGCCTGGGTGAAAGTTAATTTTTTTGCGATTTAGGTCGCTGGCCAAGTGATTAATGGTCTCAACAACGTCCCGGTCTAAATTGGATGAAAATCTACTATCTTCCGGTTCTGGGATTTATTTACTCTCACAGCACCTGGAATCATTGTGGACCATCATCCCTGTATTCCTATATCTACTTCCGTCTACCGTCATTGTGTGCGAGATAATTTACGAGATTTTTCACACTCAAACTGATTTCGAAAAATAAATTATTGTAAACCCTTTTCAGGAATTTTCGTGCTCAGGATGAGAGGATGGCTTGGGCTCCTCTTCATATTATTTACAACAAAGTTAATTTTATTTTTTTTGCGAAATAAAATGAAATCAGCAAATATTTTCCTTTTCACTCTCTGGTGAATTTATTGCGAAGGTGTGTCGTAAAAGAGTGAAAACCAGCGAAAGGGTTGTATCTACTCCGTGTTCACCCTTAATTTCAACAATTCGCCTCCGGCAGTGGTGATATTGATGCCAGGGATTATGACATTTAATACGGAGCATTAAATTCGCCAGCGAGCTCAAAAGTTAAAAACTGCAGCCTTCTGCAATGTGGTGCCGTTTGTGGTTTAAGGGTGAATGTGGATTTTTGTTGGTACCCCTATATAGAGGCTCAAAACCCACTCTGGTATTGTTTGAATGCACAAGGATTTCTGGTGTAATTAGCTGGGATGCATTACATAGGTTGGGCCGAGTGTTTGTACATCAAGTCCTTTCAAGTGTGTTATGCCATTCTGGCAGGCGAAAAAAAAAATTTTATGAAAAAATATTTGCAAAATGAGTGCAGTAAACAATGACGATTGACACCTGCACTCGGCCGTGCTGTGTTGTCAATCACGCGTTAAGGCATAAATTTCCATGAGTCACATGTAGGTATACTGCCACAGGAATACATTTGTGGATACATTTTGCGTTCAAAAGATGATCTTAAAGTTTTATAAGTGATTTCAGCACTTAAGAGAAAAATTGTAATCAATTTTCGCCATAAAAAAGACACTTGCCAACTGCCGATAAAACAGAAAAATAAAAACTTAAAATAACACCGAGGCAGAACATCACACTTGTCAGAATCTAGGTCAATCTCGAGAGGCTAAAAATACGAATTTAACACGAGAACTGCATTTGGGATTGGTTATTTATTATCACAACTGTTCGGTAATTGATCAGCATAATTAAAAAAGAGTTTATTGGTAGCAGGTTTATCTGTCGGTTTTAAAGGGACTCTTTTGACCTAAAAATTGAGTGCATCGGGGGTACCTTGTCCACTTCGTAATGGCCCTTAAGAGAATTGTTACAAATCGAATTCCCATCAAGTTGAGATTCTGCTTTTGAAATGGCTAAAGACCATGACGGAATTCGAAGATTTCGAATTTTATTACTATTTTAGCTGTTTTTTTACGAGAGTTCGTAATGCAATTATGGCAACACTATTTTATTGTCTTACGAAATATCGATAGCGGGTCATGAAATGACACATTTTATGGATGACATGAGGAAACCCTTGAAAATCTCTTACAATTAGAAACAGATTTTTTTTCTAAAAGTATATTTGTTTCTTTTTAATTATGGTAAGTAAGGAGAAGAGATGGCTTAGAGTATGTCACAGGTATTTCACGCATAAACTCACACTTCATCGGGACTGTCAAAAACATTACTTGGGCCGATTTTTTAAATATTCTAGTTAGCCATCCCTTGACGTATTTGTTTTGTAAAGTCGGATAGATTTAATTTTTTTCAATTGTCTAAACCACTATCTAAAGCCTTTATTCATTGACAATAAATTGTATAAATAGAACATATTTAACATTGATATGTCATCGTCATCATTATTATCGTCATTATCTCGTCATCAGAGCCAAAAGTCTCCGCAGCTAGGCTCGTTAATTTTATTGTCAACTTGTAATTTTAAGTACCTGCTAATAAATAATAATAAAAATAATAATATCTCGTCATCGCCCTCGTTTCGATCAGTTTTCCCCTTTCGATAAATTTCCAGCAGTCAAAAATATGTTATCATGAAAAATCAATTGTCGTCATATCCAAACCCATATTTAGTTTTTAAAATGCATAGGAAAATGCCGTTTAAGAAGCACATTTATGAAGAATCGTACGCAGATCTCAAAACTATAATCGGATTTTAGAATGGACAGTTTTACATGTTTTAAAGTCAAAGCGTTGCAAAAAATCTATCGGTAGATTCGATAAAATCCCTTGTGCGCCATATGACGCCACAGTTCACACTTTTTTCCCAGTTCTATATTGGATGAAGCTAATAGGGTGTTTCCACCGCACATAATACAAAGATCAACGTGGGAAGATTAAGAGTAACACCCTAAGTGTTTCCCCCAGAATAGAGAAGATTGATTTCGTTTTTGACATTTGTCAATGACACCACGTCATCTCCGCATCTCCTTGTAAACGTGAATTTTACGTGAACGAAATGAAATAACCCAGAAATAGAAAAACAAAACGTGAAATATGTTGTTGGGATTTAAGTCCACAACTTGATCAACATCAACCAGCTTTGACTTTTTTGACAGAAACAACCACATCCACGTCAACAGTAATATCAGCCGTTCTGCGCAACCCTTTATACCAGACAAAGAAACATTGCTGAGTTGATGATTCCCAGCCGTCAGTGAAAGGTGTGTTTAAAGTGATTGAACTTAAACTAAATACGAAAAAAAATAAAGAGCGTATATTTGTCGTCTTTCTCACGGGGTGTTGTTTATTAATTTAACTAAAGTGACAGTTTTGAGTATTTTCTAATATTTTAAGAGGTTTTTCCACTTTCATTTTAAATTTTGAGAGTTTTGATAGAAAGTGGAAAAACTTGTAAAAATATGAGAAAATGCTCAATTCTCAATTGTCATTTTTAGTTGAATTAATAAACAACACCCCTGATGAAGTCGACAAAAAATCGACGAAACGTCGGGGAAAAAGTAGAATAAAAGTTCTTTCTTTTTTTCGTACTTAAAAGAAACCCCGACCGGAAAGCCCAATTTAAACACTGCAAGCTTCTTATACTGGTCTTAACAAACACACCTTTCTGGTTGTTGAATAAAAGTTCTTTGGAATGGAATGAAAGTTCTTTGGAAAGCCCATTTCAAACACTGTAAAATTCTTATACTGGTCTAAACAAACAACAATAAAAGGTGTGTTTGTTTTGCTTCGTCATAAAACGCACAGAACACGTAGAATTCTGTACGGTTCCATTTAAAAATTCTTGCGTGGAAGAGATTAATTACGCGATTAATTTTTAATCTCCTCGTAAAGAGATTAATATTCGTATGGTAAGTCTTGTGATTTAGAGGGGATTTAAGAATGATTTGTCTTGATCGCGGATTAGTGTCCGGTGGAAATACCCTATAAGACAACAACCCACTTCACTTTGCACTTTATTCGATGACAACGCTGTGGCGCACTTTTGCTTGCATCACTATAGTACCCTGAGAATTATCAGGGCAATTATTATTGTCGGGACAGACACAATTGACGTTTCAGTTGTTTGTCAGTTGTGTAGTGGAATTAAATAATTTTTACGAAAATAAATACAAGTTTCTTTGCTTTTATTTTGATTTCGTTCACAATTCTATAATTTTAGGTGCATTTTAACAATAAGAAAATTACCAGGCTGGATTCTGCAAATGGAATCTGAGTTGGTTTTGCAAATCACAGTACACTTTCCAGGATTTAAAAAGGAGTCAGGGTTCTTTTACTAGCAATTTACGAAAAAAGAAAAAGGGTAAAAATTGGGTTTCGTGAAGCAAGAGGCATTTCCACCTGAAAAAAACGAAAGTTTTGATGATAACTTTTAAGTTTAAATATTTGGGTTTTATTTTATCTGACAGAGGAAGTAGAAAGCAAAATGGAGCAAAAAGAGACGTTTCTTTAACTTCTTATACCAGCTGTCAGGTCCGTGACGAAAGTTTGGGCGATTTTAGAGTTTAGGCGATATTTTAGGTTATTTTGTCTAAAATATTAACTTAGTTTCCCGAATCTGTCCCTCCTGTAATTTATTAGCTTTGAGTTTAAAAGACGTTTGATAATAATAATATTCATTCGTATTATAAGCAAAACCGTTTCTTTTACCATCCCCTCAATTTCAATGACTGTCGAGGGTTTATGCAGTATTTTCCATCCGGGTATTTTTATGTTCTGAAACATCATTATTTAAAGGAGAAAGCACGATTTTCATTAAAGTTCTTATTGGTTTAATAACTCTTAAAATTCGTCTATCAGTCAAATTAGTTCCGCTCATATATTTCCATTCCGAAGTGGTTGTTTCCAACGCCCGCACCTACAACAAATAACGACTAAAAAACAAAAGGCGATCAAAATTGAAAACAAACAGGATGTCCAACCTCAAAAACAATCCTCTTCTTTCCTCTCACTTCTTTCCTTCTCCCAAAAATCCAATCTCCACTGCGTCTAGTACCCCGTGCGGTATCTATTTGATTGAACAATGCCAACTGACACCGGACACCCATATCAAGCATTCGTAGAGAAATAAATCCAAAAACAAAAGGCATTCCATAACAAAGCCACACCAAGTGCACATCTACGTCTATATATACAGGGTGGTGCTGTGCAACACCAAAATAAGTCCCCGCTCATATTTTACCTTCAAGACAATCTCGACCAAGTGATGGAATGTCCTTATAGGTTGCATGTGTTCCAGGCTCCTTTGCAACCGGAATTTTTTTCGCAATCTATCAGCGGTTGATTCCACATTTGTTTTGCACTGTTTTTTTTTTGTGCGAATTCCCCAGTGACAGAGGGAGCTGGACATGAGTGTCGGAGACAGACCGGACCTAGGACCACATGCCACAGCTATGCACAGACACAGCCAACGTCACGGACAAACTGCCCAAGTATCCCGCGCAAGTTGTTGCCCAATGATAATTTACCCATTGCATAATCAGTGTGACAAGCATAAAGTTACTTCAATTAGAGTGCGCAGAACAGGAATGGCAGCATTTCCCAAGGGAACCGCGCCGCCACAGGCAAAGGGGAACCTGAACCCTAGAACTAGTTCTTATATTTCCGGGGTGTAAACGTAACGGACTCATCGTCTCACTGGATCCCATTTCAGCCCTTTTGATCTTCAGCGGCTTCAAATTGAATCAGCAACAAATGAGTGACATTTACATGATCGTCGTTGATCATGCGTAGGCGATCATTTAATATCGCATCAGATTTTCTCTGATCGAGTAAATTGCAATAAAAGATGCGAGATTGTATGGCAAAAAATAAAACGATGCAACACTGCATTGACTGAGTGATTGATTTGAAGATCGGACAATGATCTTCAGTGGATCGAACAGAACCGAGGAAGAGATAAATCAGCGCAAATTGTCGGGCGTTTTGCGTTTCCTCGTTGTTGGCACGGTTTATCGGAAATAGTACTTGCCTTGCTGTGCAGCTCAAGTTCGATGGTTGCGGATATCGAAGATGTTTGTAATAATTAAATGTAAACAGGAAGACTGAATGAGGATCGGTAAACTGTGAGTTTCTTCACACTTTTTTGTTTAGACTTGATATTTGACCAGAGAAATGGGTTTGGTCAAATTTTTCAATTGTGTTCAACTATGCTGCGCTGTCGCTTTCAACGTGTTGGACTAGACTGCAAGAGTTGTGTTTACCTGAGTCTTGCGCGATCGATGAGGATCTATTGGAAAGTCAGATCAACAGTTTGAAAAAAACAATAGAAAGTAACAATATTTATGTGGTCAAAACTATGAACTAGCGACAGATTTTTTTAAACGAGATCATACGAATTTCCAGAAGTCCGATCGCCAAAATTGGTGGGTTGAGCCCAGAGTAAATTCCTCAAAGCAATTCCAACTTTATCCCCTATTTTCATATGTGCAATGACAGTTGCTTGTCATTACTTTTCTATAAAAAAAATCATTTAAGTAGAGTCTGGGGAATATTCCAGAGGAATGGAGTACGTTAAGTTCGATATAGGCGAAAATTTAACAGAGAAATAATAGCGATAGACCCCCAAGGGTGCCGTGCAAGAACTCCCGAATTCGGCCTTATTTCACTTTGGAGAAGTGAAATACGCCCGAACATTGCCTGTGAAATAAAGTCGAGCTAAAGCAAACATGAGTATGCCTCCTTATTCCTGAAAAAATTCTGCATTATTTCCTGACTTAAAACGAAATCAGATAAAAATTTTAAATTTGTTTAAAAATATTGTTCAAAAATTCGCGCGAATTTTCGCACAAACTATTATTTTGGTCTTTACTCTTGATTGATAAGTTGGAGAAAAGAAGAAAATAATATTTGTAAAACTCGCGCGAATTTTCAAACTATTATTTTCTCCTTTCCTTTGCTATTACCCTAAAGTAAAGAAGGAAATTTAAGTTCCAAAGTTCGTTCGAATGGAAACGAAAAAACAAAATAATAGTTCAAAAATTCGTCAGCACTTTACTCTTAAGTTAAGAAGAAAATATAAGTTCCAAAGTTCGTTCGAATGGAAGAATAAAGAAAGGAGAAAGGAATAAGGAAAGGAGAAAATAAGAAAACGAAAATTCGCGCGAATTTTTCAACTATTATCTTCTCCATTCGCAAGAATTTTCTTGCGATTTCTAAAAATCTATTATTTCTCCTTACCTTTCTAAAAAATTCTTGAAAGGTAAGGAGAAATAATAGTTTTAAAAACCCGTGCGAATTTTGGAATTATTATTTCCTCCTTTTCTTTTCGTTCGCTCGAATTTTTCGGCTTTTATTTTCTTCTTTACTTTTGAGTAACAGGAAAGCCAAGAAAGTTGCAAAATTCAAGCGAATATTTGAACTATTATTTCCTTCTTTAGTTTTAAGCAACAGGAAAGGAAAGGAAGAAATAGTAGTTTCACAATTCGCGCGAATTTTTTTAACTATTATTTTATTTTCTCGTTTCCATTCGAACGAACTTCGGAACTTATATTTTCTTCTTAACTTTAGGGTTATAGCAAAAGAAAGGAGAAAAGTAAAGTTCAAAAATTCGAGCGAATTTCGGAACTATCATTTTCTCCTTCCCTTTCACTCAAAAGTAAAGAAGAAAATGTAAGTTAGTGCTAAAATTCGCGCGAACATACAAGAAAATCTTTCGATGTTTTACAAATTCAGGGCGATTCAACGGGCATCGCGAGTTGTAAATGAGGTGACTTCAATTGCTGTTCTGATGTTGATGTTGGGGCGCCTGTCACCTGTCATAAGTTATCCCCGCCGGTCAGCCTCCTTTATTTTTAGATGAAGATCTCTCTATTTTTAGGTATTTGTCTAACTTCTCAGCGACACTATTATGATGTCTGGCAGTCATATCTTCATATTCTTACTTATTCTCACAAGTTCTCGTGTCGGTATGATTGATGTTACCATTTTATTAAAAGCGACGAGTTAAGTCTTCTCATTTATTACCGAAAGTCTGCATTTAGGCTGTACCTGTTCCCGAAGTGTTTTTCAAGTCAGATTTTTCAGCAAATTGTCTAAGGTTCTCATCAGTTTACCATTGAGTCCAATGTTCTTTTAAGCTCATTCAGCAGAACATCACGTTTGTGGGACAGGCCTCTGCAGAACGACCTATCAAAGCCACAATTGCTTTAACAACTTCAATGCCACGATGCCAACAGCTTACAATCCATTGCTGCTAGGCTCCTGCCTGCCCTTATTCCCAACAAAAAAAAGGAGCAGCGCCCTCTTTCTAATTACTTGCGAATACCCTCAGGCTTTCTTCGAAATGTCAATGTTTCCCTTAACAATATCGCTCAAAGAAACCCATTTAATGAAAAACGTCAATAGGCAATTAACAGTGTCCTTTCAACTGTGAATATTCATACCAAGAACCCGTTCCCAACAAAATAATAGGTTACAATTAGTGTTGTCACCTTTTGAGCAATTTACCGAAAAATTTCATAAAGTTCTCGAAAAAAAAGAAGTCGAAAAATACCCTGCTGATTGAAAACTGATAAAGAGGGTAGATTTTAGGTAAAATACGTCCTCATCAGCTCCGAGCTATGTTATAATTAATAGGCATTATACTCGCACTCATTTGATTTATACATTGATAAAGGACATTTCCTCCAACTGTCACGTTGAACATATTCGAATTAAAAAATGGAAAAGAGGGAATTTTCCGAAAGTGTTTGCGTTTTCTCGGTGGGTAGCGCGAATCCTTTCTTGTATAAATTAGTTTCTTTTGAAAATATGAAAATTCACGCGCAACAACAATAAAGCTGTTCCGCACACACAAAACCCCAGAAGTGAAAGGAAAACAAGATTTGCTAAGGACATCATCAATGCAAAGAAAAACACACATGTCGCGCCGCGAAACACATCCTATTCATTCGTGTAGAAATAAAAGGAAATGCATAATAGTTGCGCGTCTCGCGGTAACAGCAAGCCCTTTCGTGAGAAAGTTTTTTCCTTAACCCTTTCTTACACGACGACTCCTTGTAAATATGCACTTGGAGGACGAGTGAAAATTTTGTATTTGCGAATGCGTGCTGTCATTACACCATTAAATCAAATAAATCAAATAAACGCGGTGGTTTACTCGCGGCAGTATATCCTTTTTCCATTTTTCATCATACCATTGTTCCCGCGGGTGCATCTTGCCGTTTGCATCCACCCCTGTTTGAATAGAGAGAGGAGTCTTTGCTTCCTCAACCCTTTCTTCCACATTCTCGATTCGAAGTCATTTGACCAAGGAAAATGGCTTGTGAAAGTTGAAATTACAATTTTACGACCGAACTGAAACAAGTTTTCCTTTCCTTCCTTCTAAGGACGAAATGACACACATATTTTTTCATCGAGCAGGGATTAAATGTCAGGCGATGGTAGATCCTTGATTCATGTGTTGTAAGAGAGTGAGATTGACCAACGGGGAGTAACAACATATTTGGTTTCTCTGGTCAAGGCGCTCGTAATTTAACCAAGATTAATGGAAGGAAAATTTTTATTACCGAAACGAAAGGATCACCTTGTCTATATAGAATGAGGGGCTGATGGAAGGGATATGGGTGGATTATATTGGGTATTCAAATTTTTTTATTTGCATTTAAATTTATCGTTTAGTGAATCGAAACATTCCTGGGAACAATTTGGGTTAATTTTATGGTATTTTCGTAGGAAAATAAAAGTGCAAACTTAGTTTTTTTCTCCTTTTCTTTGCCGAAGGGTTAAAGTGGATCGGCAAGGATATTAAATGGCAAAACCTGAAACTTGGGAATATTTTTAAGGATTTTCAAGCATTTTCTTTGCATTGAAATTGCATGAAAAGTGGTCGTGTTTCGAAGGAAGTCTTGGAAGTAGATCTTTTATAAAGCAAACAATTATTGAAGAGTCCCTTACAATCGATAGGGAAACAAGGTTTGAAAAGCGAGTGCCTGTAGAAAAAGTTTAACATTTCAATAGAAGTCCATGAATAAGTGCCCGATTAAGTTTTCGACATCCTCGTTCAATCCTTTATTGCGTGGCTTACGTGGAGTCAGGCTTACCCCAGGTTTTATTGGGAAGTATTAATCGGATTTAAGGGTTTTTTAGCCGAAGCTATGCTAGTCTCTTGGTTGCTCACCTAGGAGGTATACCTTCAGCGATTATATTGCCCATTCTTATGTCAGACTTGCATATGCGACTCTTGAATAACCAAACTCAAAATGTCACTCAAACTTTGGCAAAATTCTTGAATGTCATTTAAACATTGGCAAAAAAGTATTTCGTTTCTTTCTGCAACAGATAAAAATTCGATAAAAAAATGTTGCTGACTATTCTGCGCCTTTTTAGTTGAAATTTGAATCATCCCCTAAATTAAAGACCAAAAAACAGACAATTGCGGCTTTTATCCGACTGAGAGGAAAGTTTAGCTCGAAAGAAACTCTTCTGCAACTGAAGTTTTACAACAGATTCTACAGATTTACGCAACTAAGCTTAAGTTAGTGCTTAAGTTAATGTTAAGCTTAAGCCACATTGGCGACTTTAGTTTTTCAAAAATAAACTTTATTTTAAAAAGTTTATTTAAATCTTTAAAAATTCCAGAACAAAATTATTTCGACAGAATTTTTAAGAAGCCTAATAATATGTTTCCACGGGCAATAAAAAGAGGATTAGCGTGAGACGAGTAATAATAAATTCCCAAGTGGTTCCACCAAATAAATATTGGATTACGAAAAGGGTTGAAAGTGGTTCGTGAAAAGGGTAAACGAGATTTGTGAGAATTTGACTTTGTATTGTTAATCCCGTAGTTTGTAGAGGATTTAATGACGATTTTTATTAATCGCGGTTTAGTAGCCGGTGGAAACATGGTATAAAGCTTATATTCAAAAACGTCAGCGGCATTGGAACAAAGGCTAACGGTGAATATTAAAGCGTACTGCTGCTGTAAGATCGGCCCTCGAGAAGTGAGAAATGAGAATTAAAAATTAGACTCGTTTCCTTATCCTCTTCGTATATCTAATTTTTGTAAACATGTAACTAAAGCTGAGACTACAACAGAATCCCATACTCTCTTATTTTTGCACAGAAATTGAATCTACCACAGAATATTATTTCAACAAGCAACAGCAAAAATCAAATTCGTCCATTCTCCCGGTTTAGATTGTAAATCCAAATTCAAATTCTTTTCATGAAATTTTTAAAAACTGAATCAACGACAGGGTATTTTACATGTATGTAGTAGCAGCAGAACTTTACAACAGAAAATTGCCTTCAAAATCTTAAAGAGAATCCCTTACAATCCAATGCAACAGAAACTGTATCAGCCACAGAGTTTTATTTTTAGTAGCAACAGAATTAACCGGCAAATATACCCTAAATCTTCTAAAACAGAATTCCATACACTTGCAAAAAAAATGCCTCTAACATCATGCATTTGCAACAAAAAGGGTATTTCTAGCAACAGAATTCAACGTCGGAAAATTGCCTTCAAATCGGCTTAAAAATGTAAACCAAAATCCCCTACCTACAGCTGAAAGAGAAACTGAAATAACGACAGAATATTATTTTTGATAATAGCAGAATTGAGCGGCAGAAGATTGTTGTCTTAAAATTATAAAGTAGAATCACATGCAACAGAAACTGAACTCTTATGAGTAGCAAAAGTACTCAACGGCAGAAAATTGCCTTAAAAATTTAAAACAGAACATTTACACCAAAAACTGAATCAAACACAGAATATTATTTTTAATAGCAACAGAATTGAAGGACGCAAGATTGCCTTAAAAATCTTAAACAGAATCACATGCATTGACAACAGAATCTGAACCAATAAAAGTATTCTTACTAGTAGCAGCAGAAATCACCAGCAGAACATTTTGGGAATCTAAAGCAGAATCATTTGCATTAGCAACAAACTCTGAGCCATCCGTAGAAAACTCTTTCGGGTAGCAACAGCATTACCTTAAAAATCGAAAACAGAATCCCTCACATTTGCTCTAAAAACTGGATTAAAACGGATTCAACTGGATTCAACGACTTTAAAATTTTTAAATAAAATTCCTTAAAGCAGAAAGTGGGTAAGTAACAGAATTCCCTGAAACCACAGTTTTTTTTAAATGGTTTCCGAATTTATCGCCAGAAAATCGCCTCAAAAATCTAAACCAGAATCCCATACATTTTCAACAGAAACTTAATCAACCACAGAATATTTGGACTTTTATTTGCAACAGTATTGAGCTACAGAAAATGAGCCAAAAAATCTAAATGAATGGAATAGGTACACACAAAATTCCATGCAACAGAAACTGTATCAACAGGATATTTCTTTTGTACCTTCAGAATACACTGACAGAAAAATTCTAAGGAAAACCTACTATGGGTCATAATAACCATCTATCCCAAATTAATAATTGAAAAGATTTCCAGATTTTCCTATTCTCTCGGCAAATAATACCGAAACCCAAATTAATATTCCAACCACAATCAGGTTGAATTTTCTCATTGTTTTCATGTGTCGAAAAATCAATCATCACTGTGCGAGAGCTCCATGATTTATGGTCTTCTCGTCAGCCTATGCATACATTAATGCATGTGCGTGTACTTCCCATAGCTAAAAATGTCGGGTGCCGGGAGTCATCGTCCGTCCTCTTCCCCAAAAAACCGAGACATTGTCTGAATTTTTAATCAAAGTCACTTCCCAAACTGGACATTCGAGGAATATACTACTACTCATTTCCATGCGCACAAATTCTATGGGAATTGGTTTTATTGTTTTCTATCCATTAAGGCGATGTAAGATATTTATGGAATTTTTATACCAAAAAATTATTTCCACCCAAAAGATTTATGGCACAAAATGTAATAAAAAAAAACAACAGCTAACTAAATCGAAAATGAATAAATTAGGATAATTCTATATTATTCAACCCTTATTCAACCCTAAAAAAAATTAATTTTAATTTACAGTGAAAATATTCCATAAAAAAAAAGGAAATGAATCCCTTTCGGCTTGGTGCGGTCCGGGACTACTTATCCAACACAATCTCTTCCCATTCTAATGAGCACATGTAAAGTGAGAATCTAGATAACCACACACCGCCACACATACTGCAATTAGCATGGTATATAGTCGGGTGAATGAAGTCCCTGGGCACACAACAACAGTGTGGATAGCCCCGGTATCCGCCTCCCATTTACGCCTGCTTCTGCGTTGTTTTTTAATGGGTTATTCTAATGAGATGCTATGACCGTGGGGGCCAGGACAACGGCCATTGTAATGAAATAAAGATAAAATGTTTGTTTCTCCAAAGTGGCTTAATGACATTAAATTAGTTTGTAGGGAATCTGAATGCAGTTCCGGGTTGTATATTACCTTGATAATGGGTAGATAAAGAGCGTTGTTAGTAAAAGCTGTCAGAAGACACTGTTAGGTGGTGAAGACTGTGTTACGTTTTAAGGTAAATTAGAACAAATATTTTCAATTACCCAAACCTTGAACCAAAACAACACTAAATTTCCAGATTAACTCCGCTCTAGGCTAAACATTTTAAGGATAATTAGGCTGAGGATTATATATAATTAATTTGTCTAACATTAGCTGGTCTTAGGCCATGTTGGTCGTTTAACATTTGCAGGTTCTCGTGATTTCTATACATTACGCTATAGAAGAAGAAATGTGTGTTTCCACCGAATGCAAATCTGCAATTAAGACAAATATTCTTTAAATCGCAACCAAATCTCGAGATTAACAATACGAACTTAAGAAAAAAAAGTCTCGTGATAACCCTCTTCCACGCATGAATTTTCAAATCAAACAGTGCGAAATCCTCGTGCACGTTTGCTCAAACAAACCTTTTATCGACGACTGGGTATTTTCAACTCATCTGTGTTTGTTGCATTGTGTAAAGGTGGAAGAGGAGGTGGATGTTGATGCTGCTGGTTGAAGTTTATCAAGCTGGTCTACTTTCAACTTTGTGTATTGAAATCTCATCTGTTGATGACGTTATGTTTTTCTATTTGACGTTATGTTTTTCTATTGGTTTTTGTTTAATTTTGTTTCGAAGAATAAAAAAATCGGTACTTAAAAATATGTAAATTTAATTATTTCTGAATCTGAGAAATAAATGTTCAAGGTTCAAGTTTTTGGCAACGAATTTTTATTGTTTGAGTGGGTGGTAACTTATCACTGAATAGAGCAGAAAAATGCTATTTTCGCAATAGGCAAAGTCTGCATCAACAAAAAGAGGCAAGTCACATGTTCCGGCACATCAACCGTTCCGCGCAGGGCTTAAATGCTGCTAATTGATTTTCTATATTAAGTTTAATTCTATACAAAATTGTTTTGTCAAAAATGACGCAAAGGCCCTCGAAGGCGTAATGAGAGCTGGTGACTTGGGCTGCTAGCAACCCTACCTAACCTTTGTTTAAAACAAAGTGTACGTCGAAACACTTTGCGGTTAACTTTTAATATTCCTACCTTAATCCCTGTTTTATGTGCGATGAAACAACGTATAAGAGCCAGTTTCTTTATACTATCAGAGTTTCAGAGTTAAACTGTTTTTAACCACAGAAAAAAGAGGTATATTTTAGTAAATGACGATGCGTGGCTAATCTCAGTTTAACTCTCCATTATATGCTGGGTTAACCCCGAATCAAGCACTGAAAAACAGTTGGAACTTCCGTGCCTGTTTTTTGACAGCTGCTTTAAGTATTTTTGACTCAAAAAAAAAAACAAAAATGACATTTCAAGGTTTTTTTCTGTTTTTTTTTTATGAAAAGTTGCCTTGAGAGCGAAAATTATTATTTCGAGAGTCGAAGATTTCAATAATTTTTTCGACGATGCTGTCTCTTTTTTTCACTAAAAAATTGCTCGCTGGTTTGACTCCAGATTCGTTTTGTTTCGGGAATAAGAGATCTGGGTTTGACGAGGTTTTAATTCTAAATGTGGTAAGTTTTCGCAAGAGTCCAAATGGCAAGAACAAAAAACCCGAAAATAAGAGCAAGGAAGAGCCCGAACTTTTGGTCTTCTGCTTTTCATTTAAGTGAAGAATAAGTAAGCTGCTGGGGTTATCGTTTTGCATTTAAAAGGTATTAAAAAACAGGCTTTTAAGCCGCGTGAAACAGAATTTCATACATTAGCAACGCCAAAAGCATTCAGTTAATTAAGGTTTCAGTTGGTAATGTATGGGATTCTCTTTCTGTTCGTGTTTTACGTTGCTTGTGACAACGCGCCTTTATATGTTGTTTCCATCGCACATAAAACAGAAATAAAAGTAGGAAGATTAAAAGTTATCAACAAAGTGTTTCCACCGGAAAAATAATGAACTGTTGTCTATGTAAGAGTATAGACCTTTGTCCAACAAAAATACTTCTCGAGAGGCAGTGCAGCGAGTCGTTTTTAATCTGTCAGTTTTTGTGATCTTACCTCACCACTGGAGAAACGTAAAAGAAAGGGGGACTAAGCTGTCTATGTAAGAATGCCTTTGTCTCACAAAGCAACAAGAATACGTCCTGAGAGGCAGTGCAGCGACCATGTCAGTCGTTTTCAATCTGTCAGTTTTTGTGATCTTACCACACAACTGGAGAAATAAAAAGAGGGAAGTGGCCTATATAAAAGGAAAGACCTTGCAAAACTATAAGCAGCAGGAGCATGTACCTTAAAGCAGAAAAGAGATCATGTCAGTCGTTTTCAATCTGTCGTAAACAACGCCACAAGCGAGAAAAAAATAGAAACAAAGAGGCCATCTATGTTAAGCTACGTACCCACTTAAGAAAAAAAAACTACTGACTGCGAGTGCGAGTAGCTCTCAGGCCTCTCTAGAGATTCACGAGAAAATTCACATGTAGTTGGTTTGCTTATTCCAAGTTTCCGACTCCTAAGTCTCTTTTTGCAAGTTACTCTCGTGAATCTCGAGATCGGCCTGGGAGCCACTCTCAGTAGTTTTCTTCAAGTGGAGACGCAGCTCAAGAGGAGAGAATTTGTGAAAGAAAACAGCAAAAATACGTCTTGTGGCTGAGGCAGCGAAAAGAGCATGTCAGTCGTTTTCAATCTGTCGGTTTTTGTGCTCGTACTACACCAGAAGGAACAAAACAAGAAGAAAAAGACTCCCATTTTGTAATATAGAACTTGTAAAATGAAACAACAAGAAAACCTTCGTGAAAAGTGTGAGCCAGATAGCATGTCGGTCGGCTTTGATTTGTCGATCTTTACGATTTAGAAAAAAAAATAATCGAGTCTACCTTTGTTAGAGAAGAGACATTGTCAACTGTTTTCAAATGTTTCCCTCTGTATAGGCAGACAACAGAAAATTAGGCTACAAACCATGTCGTTCATTTGAAATATGTTGGGTACGATTGAAACTTTTTTATTAAAATGAACTCGGCTTTAGTAGACCTACATTTCTTTTCCGACTACTTGTTACCAAGAAATGTCTGCTACGTTTCGCAGGTGAATAGTAGAGTTATCTCGACCATTTTCAGCCTTTTGGGTGCTGAGCTCTAGAGCGCCGGACAGGGTTGTGCCATCTTCTAGAAATTTTATCTATGAAAGCTTTAGTGGGCAAATCTGAACGAAAGTGATGTTTGTTTGCCGTCAAATCATGCTCGCTCATCTGTTAGCAGCACCCAGACATTTTCTCCTGCCATTTTTACTCGTATCGTAGGACGTAGAACCTAGTTCATGTGTTCCTAAAGTACAAACGAAAACCACTTCTGAGTAACTCTTTGGCCGAAACAGCTCGTTGATTTCTATAAATTGTCATAAAATTCATGCGTGCGTGTTGGCCAGATTTCATTGAATAATTTTCATTATCCTAAAAGCCTTGCCTACTTAAAAACAGCCGAAGGACTCATCCTAATCGTCCCGCTCCATTCACACTCGCGCATACAACAGCCCACAGCGTAATTGTTCAGATTTTTTTCTTCTACTTCGAATGCCCCCGCAGGATTCCTTAAGTGCTCCCATAGAAGGTGTTGATTCACTGCCACTGGCAGATGACAACTGCGTGTAGATGCGGTGGTATATCCTTACAAGGATATTTATTCAATGTTATGCAATATGTCAACGACTAGATAGTGAAAACATTAGATGGGGAGGGAAGTGCCGAATGAAAGATTCCTCTTCCCAGGAGAGTACCTTAACAACAGACCCGCAGAAGACACGAAACTAAATTTGTTTTCTTTATGCTTTCCTGTTGTTTGTCCTTTTTTTGTGAGCGAGTGCCTGGCGGAAACATAAATTCCCCCTTGACGCCGATTAAGAGCGACGACAAATCCCGATACAAATTGTTTTGTTAGTGCGCAGATGAAGTAAATAATAGCGAAACCAAAGGTAAGACGACCGACCCTAAACTCGACTTCTTTTCATTCAACTTCCTTCAGACGCTTGACGTGCAAAATCCAGCTCGAGAGGAAACCAAAGGGCGTACTTCCTCCGTTCGAGTGCACCGTGAATGGATGTGGAACACCGAGACCGAGCGTCACTGTGTCATTCATCATGGCGTGCTTGGTGCAGTGTGGTTTCTTGTGGGCTTTTAATTGAGCCTTTGATTGAGGTATATGAACGGAAGGTACTTGATTACACGACTGTGGTTTGGTAACGTCTCAGCAGACTGGCCACTGCATTCTGGGGTATCAATTAGTGATTGTGTCTTCATCGTGTGAAGGTATCTACCATGTGTAATCATTGTTTTCTTCTCTTGCAGACGACAACACGCCTGGGCCTCGCAGAAGGGTGGCGGCAGTGTGAGCCATAGTCCGGAACGATTGCGTGGTGCCACACAGGATCTGTTCGAGCTGCTCGAGAGGGTGCAGTGTTCGCGGCTAGATGACCAGAGATGCGTTCTACCAGCGTATTTTTCTCAGGTAAGTGAAAAATATCAAATCATCAAATATGTGTCGAAAAAGGACACGCGACAGTTTGATGTAATCTATTTGGGTATGTACCCTTGAACCCTCTGAAAGTCAGAATCTCTCATCAAAGACGACGTGGAACATCACACAGATGTTTGATGTCATCTTCTCACCCATGTGTAAGAGGCGAGGGTGGATTTTTATTATCATGAGTCGTATCCAACGCCAGCGGCCAGGACCTTCTGACATTTGGTGTGCGGCGGTTATTTATACGTTTAGTCATTAAATCTGTACAAACGCGTGTCACCCCATGAGCGCATTGAGCATGGGTTCATTTCCATGCTGGGAAGCTGCAATCATGATTTGTGGGTTACATGAATAGCGACGCATTGTCCTTAGGGTGACAGGAAATTTTCCAGTCAATTGACTCTGATTGTGTCACAGACGCACAGATTCCTCGACTTACCCAGCCCCAGCTTGTGCCGCAGTTGCATCATCGAATCAAACGTCAAGCTTGATTGGGATCCGTTTCAAGCGCGATCTAGAGTTACCAGACTTGGTTGTCTTTATGCTTTCTGAACTCACACTAGATGACATGGAAATGGCTTGTTTTGATTTTCAATGAGCAGATAGATCTCTCATAATGGTGTGGTCACATCACAGTTGCACAATTGCGTCGTCAATCTGTGTGCGGTGGCCAGGTTGAATAATGAAAATGTATCTTTTTTTGTTCATAAATCAAAGCAAGTTCTCGGGTTTTTTTACTTGTCGCACGGAAAAGCAAATCATTTTGCTTCCACAAAGTACTGCACTGCACACAAAGGCGAAGAAGATAAAAGAAACTCGGTTGCTTTTCCTTTGATGCCTTTGTGGGGTCGACTGTGGACTGTGGTATAATTATTGTGCGCATACTTAATGAAGATCGTATTTCGTAACAGCACACGACGACGGTCACTATTGTGTTCCGAGTGTGAGATAGTTTCCAAATGACCGTTGCCATGAATGGATTTGAACTTTCTATGCAGCCATATGGGGCATCGCATGGCTGTTCGTCTAGCGGCAAATAGTTGTACTAGTATGGTTAGTTTTGGTTGGTTTGTGCCTATGGTGCACTTTTAGGGGCTTTGTTTTGCTCCCAGAGTGTCTTTGATAATGGATTGTATGGTTTTTGTACATGATTTGTGTGTTTCAATGCAACTGCCATAGGTGGCGGCACGTCGGTAAGGAGATGATTATAAAATTATTAACCAGTTGATTTGAACTGTTTTTGAAAAAATGTCAACTCCCGATGCAGCCTTTTGAAATCTCTGTGACAAATGCAGCCTCTATCGAGTGGAAGACCTCGATTTTGCAAAACAGTTAGATCAACAATGCTTCGCCATTCAGAAGTTTTTTTCAGATGTCATTTTTTATGTCAAAATGCTCCTACTCTGTTCACTTAGTAATCGTCAATTTTAATGGGACTAAAAGAATTTCGTTGAAAAAAACGACTAGAAAATCGTTTCTTAGCCTGAAACGGAGCTTATGTCCTTCGATAAGCAAACTACTTGTACCTTTAATTTATGCTCTGCCTATTATGAGCCGTTCCTAAGAGTAATGTCGCCAGTTCGCAGGCCGCAACGTCAACGGCTGTGAAAGTACCTTTAGTTTTTGAGGGCCTGGTAACACCAGCAGTAAAATCATTTATGATTCTCTTGGTCAGAACTTAGGGTTTAAAGCAGTCAAAACAAAACGTTGTCTGGAGTACGACAATTGGCTGATAGCGCATTGAGCGGAAAAGCGGACGACCAAGCCTAAAAACTAATACCTCTTCGAAGTCCAAGTAGGTATGAAGATTAGAGGAGTCGATTAATCTGAAAGAGATAAGAAACTCAACAAAAAAGCATGCAAAAAAGGCCCTTCTCCCTAGAAGGACAAAACTTGGTTGAAGAGACAGTATAAATCTAAAGCTACGGTCATTTTTCATAGTTTCGCCATGACCTGACGTTTACGGGTTCAGCGTTCAGCCATACGACTACAATGTTTCCTTACACAAAATCGTTTCGGTTCAATGTTTCATTTAACAAAGAAAAAGAAAGAAAGTAAAGAAAAAACGTAACGCTACGTAACGCTAGACTGTAAAGCGAAGCTCTTGTTCCAATATATTGCACATTTGCTTCGTCTGACAACTGAACAGCAGTGAAAAAGAAATGTTGCATGCGGCTTGGGTTTTTTTTTTTTTTTTTTTATTCTAGCCTTAAAACTTAAAGCCTTTGCTATAAGCTGCCTTGCGTCAACTTTGGTTTGACAACTCACAGTAAAACACATGGGTTTCTAAGGAAGCTATACCGCAACGTTATTTCGACCATACGCTACGTTTTGTTACGTAAAAAAATACACGACAAATTTCGGCATGTGTTTTGACGTTTCTGTTAAACTCGTAATATGGGTACAGCAGTGGTTTGTGTTTTTGTAAATTTATTTGCATTTTCTGTAGTTTTCATTAGATTGTCCAAACTTAAGCAGCTTTGTGATATCGCCTTAAAGGCTGTGTAACAAAGCTGCGTTGTCATTTGTTTTGTCCCCTTACATTTCCTTTGCTTCACTGCCGCTTTGAAAATAAACCATTCGAAAATTGATTCAAAACCAAAGAAAGTGTCATCAATCTATCCAGCCACCATACTAGCCAACAATTTCAGTTTCGCAGAAACGTCAAAACGCATGCAAAAATGTATCGTGTTGAGTTTTATGTTTTCTGAACACTTTCTTGTGTAAAAAGACGTAACGACGGATGCGCGAAGTAACGTTTCGCTAGCTCCCATTGAAATTAATGTATTTAAATTCAAGTTGTCAAATCAAAATTGGTACAACGTATCTTTGATAGCCTTACAGCGGGGACCACAAAGCAGCCTCAGGCTTCGGTTTCGCCTCGTTACGATACGTGGGCTTTGAACCGGCCTTGCAATGACATTTCGCTCATGGAGAGGCAGACTGATTGACTTCGTCTGTGCGATCGAAATCAACCCCCATTTGCTTCACACCAAGCAAAAGTTCAGCTGAACGCGTGCTGGGCTTCTGAGCCTCATTACGTTTTCTCTTTGCGCACTCTTTCTCTTTGCAAACAACATTTTGCAGCCGAGCTTCATTGTGCTAGGAAACACTGAAATTGTATGGCTGAACTTGTAAATGTCAAGACGAGGCCAAGCCCAGGCTGCTTTGTGGTTCCCGCACAAGGTTTTTGCTCACAAGCTTCGGAACTTGTGTTGTGTCTAAATTTCTAATAGAGTCGAAATACATTCAGTCGTAATGGCAGAAACGGATACAGATAGCTGTCCATTGTGTAAGCACTCTGTTAAGACCTATATTACTGGACTGTGACTTCATGACATAAGAGTTCCGTCAGTTGTGAATCGAACCTTAGGGTTCGTTTCCATGAACAAAATCAACCCAAATGGATCGTCATCTGGTTCAAGAGCACCTGGCTTACATTATTAGTGTCTTTTAGGATCTATAGAAGCTTGTTGTTTTCCCTCCAGTAAGGACTGTGTATAAGAAACTCTCAACCGCAACTCGAAGTTTGTCGCAAATGGAAAAAAACTCTTACATAACGGCTAAGAAGGGTCCCTCCACGAGAGGAGTAATAGTTTTAGTTTCAAAGGGTTAAAGTATCAGAAAAGCATTGGGTTGGGTCTGATAGATCTGGTGAATTACATAAAAACCCTAAAGGCTTTATCTTCTGGGTCAAGGTTAAAGAGGCTTCCATGTCGAATGGGTAAAGTAGACCATCGTGTGGACAAGTCTCCAGTAAGATCCAATGACCAGACCAACGACAGAACTATTCTGTCGCATAAATAAAAAACCACTAATAAATCTTAAGCATACTCTAATTTTGAAAATATTGATGCAGCATGTTGTGGAGTATGTGCTTCCGTCATTTGCTTCCGTCAGTTTAAGTGACCAGTAAAGAGAGGCTTTAGAGGTTTTAAAATTTGTTAAAGTTCTAAACTTATCGTCCTCGCAGACATTTAGTAAACTTTAGATGAAAATTTGGTTGGGTAAGGCACAGCTGTCAACGGCATGATTCATTTTTAAAGCAATTTTTTAATTTTCTGACATCGGGCTTCTAAGTTGCCAAAAAAATGTTTAGTCTTAACAAATCTAACTCATCAATGCCAGCGCCACTCCATGTTCATGACACCATCAACTAAATATTGTTATCTTTAATATATTGTCAAATGACACAGATATGAAACTTTAAACTTTATGCGTTTGACCTTCCCTAAAATTGAGTTGATTTCATGATGACTAATGATTGATGTTCGGCAAAACAACTCATCACCTAATGAACGACGTTTAAAAAGTCACTTGATTGCATTACACAAGTTTTTTGACAGAACATGGTTAAGGCAGTGATTATGACTTTTTAAATTTATTTGATGATATCTCTGTTGATAAATCGCAGCTAATTGACATTTGAGCAGCTGCATATTGCCGTTTAATTAAATTATTATCGATTGAATATTCATTTTACCATAGAGCACACGGTGACTTTTATAAACCAGTACCATCAGCCATTTGCTCATCACTGATGTGTATCAAAAGTGAAACCGATTAAAAATTAATGCAAACACGATGTACCTTAAGTGTTTGTACGAAAATTTATTAAATATTGATTTATTTTACCCCAGGCATTAATTTCCATTTTTATCAAGGACACGTCATTATTCCATGATAATCACACGATAATTATATGGTAATGTTGAACCAAATCCAACATAAACCAAATTACAGTGCAGGTATAGAATGTGTATTCAACAAAATGCTTCAACGTAAATTCCAACCTTGACATTTCGAAAACAAAATTGAAGCACACTACTTATGTCGGTACACAGAATAAAAAAAAAGTTGGTTGTAAACAATTGTGGTAATTTGGAAACTTTCTTTTGTAGTTTCATTTCCCTTTTCCATATTTCTCCTGGGCACAATATTGTTGTCCTCATTGAAAGGGTCTCCCGATAGTAATTTCCTTTTTGTTGACAGCCAAACGGAAAGAGTGACTCCGACTCGGATAGGTTTATTATGATATCTTCGTCTTGGCGATGACAATGTTCACCGCTTCGAACTAAAGTGGCCATAACTCATTATCTTGCACTAAATCACAACAAATTAACTATGATTTGTCGTACAGTCATAACAATTTATATTTTTCTGATTGCTACTGTCTCGCGAGCCGAGATTTATGGTCTTTCAGAAAAGATGCATTAACGCATTTCAGGAAGATTATTTTTTCTTATTAGTTGAAATTGGGACAACCCTGGAAATTGTGTAGACAATAATAAGGAAGTTATAGAAATTTATTAGCTAACGAAGGATAATATTGTTTCGAGAAAAAACAATCTAGCAGCGGCATAAGTTAGCCCAATATTACATCCTTATCAATGTACAGTCACAGCTGCCTTTTTCTTATATTAAACTATGATTTCAAACTAAACCCGTTATTCACATTCGGTATTTTGACTTATACCCTATTTACACCGAACCAGAATCTAGATTCTGAGCTATTCGAGATCTAATTAAGTCTTTCACAGCACAAATCGTACTAGATTACGTTGACGTTTCGGTGACATTGACAACATTTGTCAAATTTGTTACGAAGAACGCCTCGTCTTTCTCGCACTAATTCGATCTGAAATTAAAACAATATAATGCACAGAACGAAACCAATTCAATTTTTTTTATTACATTAACTCGCAACAAAAATAGTTTTCCTTGTATTTTGTAAACAAAACTAGAATCAGCTGTTTCACATTCCGAATTTAACGCAGGACCACAATAGTGTAGCCGTAGCGGTAGTAAGAGCTGTCAAAAGTTGTTGGTGTAGCAGCACAGCTTTTGGCGACTTCTATTACTACTGACGCTATGAACTACAGCTACGTGCATTGTGGCCCTACGGTCAGCACCATGTGCTTGGATATCAAAAAGCTGTGTTCGTTTTAAAATGCATATGTTAGACATTTTTGTGCTATATTTTGTATTTGTGGAAACGTTTTTGTGGAAATCTATAGATTCTAAATTCTACAAATTTATGGGAATTCTAATACCATATCTCCACCGGGCACTAATCCGCGATTAATATAAATCTTTTCACAGCTCTATAAATCACGCGATACAAATTAAAATCCTTTTGGCAAGCGATTAAAAATAAATCCTGTCATAAATCCTATTCACGCTATTAAAAAACCTGTTTTCTGCACTACGACAGATCTGTAACACAAAAACGTTTTCTGTTATAATTTTTACAGCGAAAATCGTTTTTCCCTCCTGAAAAATGACATCGCCACTCCTTTTTGAGAGCCAAAATTACAGAACAGAGTGTTCGTGTCAATTAATTTTATACTTGTCCGGTGGAGCCACTATGGGATTTGCTCTTAATCGTCTCCTACTAATCCTCTTTTCATTGCCGGTGGAGACATAGTATAGGTTTTTAATGATTTTTTTGTTTTTTTTTTCACACCTCTCGTAAACCACTATGAAAACATTTAATAGAAAACTTACAATGCTGGACGCCACCATAAAAACACTTCTAGATCGAATGGAGCAGGATCTCGTTGTGATGATTAACAAATGTAAACCAAACCCTCGCCTTCGGGTGGATGATTTTCGGCAACTATGCAACTAGCCACAAGATTAGCAATGCCCTAAAGCATGGTCCGACCTTGCAAGGCAGAAATGCAGCTGGGTTAGGTGAAAGCTTTTTTTTTATATAGAAAGTGACTGAAGACAGCAGAAAATGGAAAGGATAAGTACAAACCGAATACCTCAATCTTTAGACAGACCTTGAAAAGGGCTTTAAGCCTGAAGTTTTGAGATAGAGAAACAAAGAAGAAACAAATTTAAAGTTTGACCGGGCATTAACATGACACCGGCGCGCGGCGGAAAAGAGGATAAGGAACTTCATGACATGACGCCTCCTGCGAGTACAGCGAAAAGATTCAGAGTAAGCGAGCCCGAGAGATACAAGACGAAATCTCTTTCGCCCACACGGGTGAGGTTAAGCTAAGGTAAACCAAAGGAGGTTTAATGTGATACGAATTTTTGGCAAAAACCAGGATACCAGCATTGTGCATCCAAGTGAGGAGATTTGGGGAAAAAAGGCTCGGTGTAAGCCCGTTCCAAGGGGGATTAGATAGAGACAAAGGGAATAAATTTATTGCGAGGGCAACTGTTTTCCGGTTGGAGTTTATTGAGGGCGGGGCCAAATACTCTCAATGTGAGCTCACGCCAAAAAAAATTATGTTATAACCAGAGAGCAACATTCTTAAACGAGAACCGTAGGCAGGCTAATCGTGTTTCGGGTAAGCTGGTACCTCAAGCACCTCAAATGAGGTGCTTGAGGTACATTAGACTTCATGACGTGCATTAGACTTCATGATGTCTTCCTTAATGATGTCTAGTTAGGCCGAAACGACGACGAAACAGTTCTGCCACTGCAATTTGTTTTAATAAGTTTCATGGATGTTGAAGTCGCAAAATTTATGCAATTTATACAAAATTCTTAACAATATCCAAAGTAATTGCGCTGATTGTGAAATTTGCCGCCGCGTTTCTCACGCGTCTCAAACAATTGTGCACAGTGCGGCTTCAGCAATCTAATTATGTAAATATGCAACAAGAAGTGACTGTCTCTTTTTTTTTACGCAATCAAACTGCACTTGCCACAAGACCACGAACAAATTGGGGGAGGGATATCTAAGTACCCAGGCGCGGATCAAAGATACACGTAGAGGCCGCATGAAGATGCAGCACACCTGATAAACTATACCTATAAGAAAAAACGCCAGCGAATCAAGGCAAAACAATGAAATTCAATGAAACCTCCGTCACAAGACACGGGACAATGTGTGGCGCGAGTGTTCATGAATATTCATAAGCCAGTGTGTCCTGGTTTGGACGGCAAAAAGAAACCGTCAGCAGATACCGGATATGTTGTGAAAATTACCTCTAACGAGGCACATCCTCTAGCTGACTCTATGGCGCAGCAAAAAGGAGGCGTTCTGTGCAAGCCACCATTCGGAGATATATATAGAACTCATAGGTCCTGTGTAACTACACTGTTTAACAGTAACAGAAAACTACATAACAAGGAGGAAGGATATCATGGATTCAAGTGTTTCGTGTGAACTAAACGACTCGTCGTCGTCGTCGTCGTACTTGTCGTATCTAGCTGCTGCACGACATCCAGGCCAGTGAACCAAGCGATGTACACAGGTTCTGCCGCTTCGACCGAGCAAAAAACTTTTTCCAGGCAAGGGAAAAAGGATAAAAGAAAAACATGCTTTCCTCCTTCGTAGATGATTTCCTATTTCTATGCATGTTCATTACATAAAAACGGAACAAAACACAAGGCAGGCTACCAGGACACAAAGTCAGAGTCCAGAGAATATGGCAGTGGCAGCACGGCTCTGGCCTAGGTAATGGCACATAAATTCCCAACTTTCTGCCCCCATATATCCATCCTTCTTTGTGTCATGAAATGAATACGTTGTAAGGACCAAACCAGAAGTGGGTACACACAACTAGTGCAACAGAATATCCACCAACGGAACTCGGTTATACAATGGGAGGCCATATATTTCAAGGTACTCTCAAGGATATACCCCAACTATAGTGCAGTATGCGTCATAAGGATTTTCTCTTTTCTAGGATTTGTGCAAATAAATTTTTAAGTATTGGCTTTGGCTTGTTTGCTGCAATCTTTTCGCTTTCCCAAGAGCTAAGCAAACAGCCCCAGCAATTAGTTGGGAACTGGGCAAAAATCTCGAAGGCGCTGCATATCTTTAATTAGTTGCAGTAACACGTTCTCGACTGGTTCAAATCAAGATCTCATTGTCCAGCTTTGTGCATTTTATTGCTTGCGAGTGTGTGTATCCTTCCCAGGGCATGAGTTGAGGTGCGGGCATTATCATACAATAGCGCAGTAAAAGTCCCGCAAAACGCGCATAAAAGGGAACTCTAATTACCAGGAGGGCTGCAGCCTGTACCCCTCGCTCAGGTGGCCATAGACAGACACAGGAAGCAATTTTAAAAAGTGTCTGAATCCGAATGCTAATGCATGCAGTATGCACTCACATTCGCCGGATTAGTTCCATTGTTTTCGCCAACCGCACATTAGTTACAACTCCGAACAATCGTTTGCGCCGTGATTCTTCTTCGCAATATCGTTCTATGTGAAGGGCGGTATCCTGCTGATAGCATCTATACGTGTGGGGGGCGCTTGGGAAATAAAAAATTCAACTTCAAGCATTTTCCGGTTGCTTTAATCATCTCCCACTTCAGAGTTTCATTAGCACCCCACCGCATCAACCGAACACATCAGGAGAACTTCAGAGTGTGGCCGTGAAAGTTGAAACTTCACAGGGACGAGCTTTCACAAGACTCCAAGTCGGGAAGAGTATCTTTTTGTCTGCAAATTCAGCATCGTTGGGGTATTATGTCGTTCGGAATATTCGTAAGTGAAAAGGACCCAATGTGGGTATAATGTAATCAAATGTGACGCTTCCAAGCTGTCCCTGCCGTTGACCAGCACGTCACGTTGGTACGACCACATATCGTCTGTTGGAGACTCAAAGTCAATTACTTAGTCTGCACCCTTGAAGGCATATGACAGGAAATTTCCGTCCTCCTAAATTCTGTTTAGGTTGTCCCGGTAATACGACTGGAAGGTGTGCTTCGCACTCCCTCTGATGTCTGCGGACAAGGAGACTGAATTGGATTGGATGCACTAAAGGGACGCAATAGTTATGCTCCTCCATAAGAGCAACAAAATTTACGACTTCAAACGAGCTAAATTTAGCCGCTCGGGCTGACTCTCGAATGATGCATGCATCGTAGACCCTCTGGATGGGACAGAAAATTCCAAAATAGCCCGGAGTCATAATTTAGTCATTTTGATTATGCCCTGCCTGCACCCAAGGTCAATTAGTGGCACGTGTGGTTGCAGTCATGACTGTCAACCGACAACCGTCCATGTTTGTACAGGTTATCCGCAGGAATCGCACTATAAAGAGTCTGTCTCGGGATGGGACAGCGATTTTTGCTTACATTGAGAGTAAACAATTCTGGAGCGATAACGTGTGTGTGGCGGTGTTAGATTACGTTCGGAAACAAAATCGAATGCAAGCGGCGAAATGGGGACTCATACTCGCGCCGATAAGTCAACTATTTCGTGGTGATAATGGACTAATGTGTTCGCGCTATTGACATTGTGGAACTGTCTCTCGCTCGAGTAATAAATCATCGAGCGGGTGTGTTTCGTGTTTGCATTGGAATACAAACCGTCGCGGACAAATTTGATTAAATTGACGTCGGTGACGTATTGCAGGGAAAAGAAACGAGATTATCGGTGAAAGTAATTTTGAGAGATATCATTATTGAAAGGGTATTCCAGAGAAAAATTGCTGACAGATTGAATGCATCGTTTTAAAAAGTTTACCGTACTGATATTAAGACGGGTTATACACTTCTCTTTGCAATATTGAGAATTTTTCATATTTTAAAACACCATCAGCATCGAATAACGTAATATTTTTTGGTAGGACAGGCCAATCACCATATTCCTATTTTAGTGCTATGAACGCAACATGGCAACATGTTATCGGAGGATCTGTGAAAACTCGCCTTTAACCGACTCACCAACCGACGACTATTTGTATGTGTACATTCTCCTCCGTAAATATTTCTTTCGTTTCCAAAAGCCTTTAAAGGGTACTGTAAGGTGGCGACAATCGACCCATCGATTCACTTTACGAACACTCCCGCTCGATTCACTAAGGGAACACACGCAACTGTCATTTCAGTCAGCTGGCAGCAAACTGATATTCGAGCAAACTGAAGTTCGATATCGAAAATTTCCCCTCCATGGAATTCAGCGAAAAAGTACCAATCGAAAATTACAAGATTAGAAACGTCGAGAGCACGGTGAATTTTTATAAATACGCAGATGACAGGCTCGGCTTTGACAGTGATGTTTTAAACGTTGACTTGTGAAAATCAATAGTAGAGTAAAAAGTGATTGAAGTGAAATAAAAAAAAGGAGCGAAGTTGAATTAATTGTGTTTCGCTAAAACTCACATTCAATGAAATACTTGATTATTATATCTTCTTTATTGTTGCTACGTACGAGGATGTTTTTTGCTTCCAACACGGCGTATCTAATAAGGCACTGGAGCCACTAAGAAACCATTCATATCACAGAACCAAATTAATGAATATAATTTCACAACGTATAATACACTTATTATCCTTTAAACACTAACGAGCTAATAGATTTTGATCGTCTAAAAAAAAGTTTGTCGCTTTAATGTTGTGCAGTACAGAAAAAAGCTTCTTTTTAGATCGTCTCAACGAAAAAACTCAACGAATTTCTTATAAAATTTTTGTAACTCGTACACCGCATATATTTAAGAACACTTTTAAAACAGTTTAATTGGTCAAAATCGCATACAAGCAAAAGTTGTAAATAAACCCCGCGATTCGCATGTAAACACCATTGACTTTGACGTTTGCCAAAATGGTTTTTATTCAAAAAAGAGATGGCGCGCTAGTAAAAAGAGGGGGCGAACTTGAAAACTCTATACGTAACTATTCTACTCTGCTACAAATAATTTGTCAGGCTACCGCCAAGCTTTCTTAAGAAAAACATTAATTTTCTATAGTTAAACCTATTTTCTCCTACTCTTCATCCTTTCAGTGGAGGCACCTACTGATTCATTACGCGCGGTTTCTCTACACGGCTCTCTGGGTTTGTACTATCCAAACGCGTAAAACATGGATATAAGATCGGACCAAAATTGTTTCCCTCTGAAACACCAGCGCCAGCGTTTATCTCTTTACTTTTCGATTCGATATCCCATGCAATTTTGAAACCATTGTTGTCATCGTTGTCACTTTGACGTTATAATGTAATTCTCTGCTTCGTCTCCGTTGTAATACACCCGCTTTGAGTCAGCTTTGAAATTACATGTTGACCAAAATTAAATGACCTATTGGCGATTGAAGGCAGCCCCCGGTGGAGAATTGAGGAGTATGTACAGACCTGCAACAACGTCACATTTCAAAAAATAACCGATTTTATCAACCGGCTTTGATTCGCTTGTCAACAGGCGAAAAAATAGACAAAAACTGATCAATGAAACAAAGGCGGGAAAAAGACGTCTTTTTCATTGAAGTTTTTATCAGTCAACAAATAGTAAAAATTTTCAGTTTGACGTTGTTGCAGGTCTCTACATTTTCCTCTACTGTCCACCAGGTATCGCATACCGAAGGCAACCTTCCGGTGGAGAATAGAGGATTATGTAGAGGCCTGCAACAATGTGGACTTTCAAAAAAATTTTAAGTTTATTATCCAGCTTTGATTTACGTGTCACTTGGTTGAAAAATAAACAAAAACTGACCAATCAAACTAAGGCGGAAAAACAGCATTGAAGTTTTTGTCAGTCAGCAAACAGTCAACAAACACTCAAAATTTTCAGTTTGATCGTTGTTGCAGATCTCTACATATTCCTCTACTGTCCACCAGGTATCGCATTTCCACTTTTCCATTCGTCAAAACTGAACATTTTGACCTATTGTTGACTGACAAAAACTTCAATGCAATTTTTCCGCCTTAGTTTGGTTGCTAAGTTTTTGACAAGTAAATCAAAGCCGGGTGATAATTTCGGGAAGTTTTCGAAAGCTGACGTTGTTACAGGTCTCTACTTATTCCTCTATTCCCCACCGGGGGCTGCCTTCAATCGCCAATAAGGATGTCCATCAGTGTAGCAAAAATTCTGTTTATTTGAAGTAGAGCCAAGTTGGAGAAATGTCATTTGTACCTTGTCAAATAGTTTTTCCATCACAAAGTCAATACCAGATAAAATTCCATATCAAGAAGAACGTGTTTAGCTGTTCGGTTATAAGCCCCAATCCGGAAAAATAACGCCCTGATTCGGGGTCGCCAACCGAAAAGGCCATAAAATTCGAGCTAATATTCCTTTGTCATTCCTTTGTCGATGTCATTCCGCGCATTGGGAACACACTTTTGATATTTCCAATTTAGGGCAGAGTAAGCTTGTAAGGTAAAACTAATCAATATTTCAAAACCCGCTTTAAGTGGCTGCTCAAAGACTGCTTTAAAACGCTGCGCTGTAACATATCGTAATTTGTTGGACATGTTCATATAGATTT
This sequence comes from Neoascia interrupta, assembly GCA_947623515.1. Classification (NCBI taxonomy): domain Eukaryota; kingdom Metazoa; phylum Arthropoda; class Insecta; order Diptera; family Syrphidae; genus Neoascia; species Neoascia interrupta. The sequence goes on from OX392462.1 coordinate 223,274,195, forward strand.
TTTTCTCTTTTTTACATCTGCAAACTGTAGCTGGATTCACAATTAAGCTGTATCTATGCCTCGGCTTGACATTTACCACTTCAGCCGTGCGTTTTCATCTTTTCGTTTGGCAATCGTATAGTAAAACTTAATGTTACGTAATGTGACTCCAAAGTGCAGCTCATCATGAAATAAACTGAATATGTATTTGCTTCGTCGAAAAGCTTCACAGCAGTGAAATAAAAAAGTAGAAAGATGAATCGTTGAAATGTCAATTTTTGGTTTTCTGCAAATTTTGGTTGCACCTTACGCTGTGTACTGGGGTTAAGACTACCCAAAAGCAATGTTTTTCGACTTTTGTTTTAACAATATAATACCCCACAAATAAGCAACAAGCAATACTTAGTGGTCTTGTGTGATTATTCTTTTAATTAAAAAGGTAGAATATTTGTTTTTTTGAGTCGAATTAAGCACTCAGCACTGCCTTAAAATCTGTCAAATGTCAGTGCTCAGAAGCACATAATGAGTGGATGCGAAAAATTTTTATATGTAGCTATTTCTAAAGTCCAATACTTTGTTCTCAGTCGAAAAAGTTATCACCACTTATGGTGTTGACGGCTATTTGAGTTATAATATGTTATCGCTGGTCATTAAAGTTTTCTTCGAGGTTCCACCTGCATACATTTCCGAACTCAGTAAAAAATAAAGTTGTAAGGTTATCCAACTTCACGGATCCAACTTCATGGATCCTAAAGAAATATCTTTTGCTGCCAAAAAGTTAAAAAGCATCAATCAGTTTCCATTTGGTGCAATATTTTAAGATTAGCTTGAAAACCAGCCTATTTAGTGGTTTACAGCTCATTTAGTTAAATTATTACGTTTTAAATTTTTTTGGGAGTGAAATTACAAGTTAGTAATAAAGCCTTATTTTTCAGAACCTCAACTCATCTATTTTCTTCAAAAGTAAACCAAATTTCATTTTATTAAAAACAAAACAAAAATCAAAAATACATTCCTCTTTATCATCCCTGTTCAATCTCAATCTTCTTGCCTTACGTTACGCTATTGTATCTGCACACGTCTTTGCAGACCATCTGACAGTTTCTCACTCAAACACTCATTTTTGTTCTCTTTTAATGGTTTGTTTTTGTTGATTTCTCTCAAACTGACTTCACCAACACCAGCTCCCTTGGGCTGTTTTGCTGCACTTTCCTTTGGCATTGTGCGTGTGTGTTGGTGTTGCTTGCAGAACTCCATCCATGAGAATCGCAGACTCGCTCGTTGGTTTCACCACCGTTTCTCCGCCATCATTCGTTTGACAGAAGTTGCCGTGTGAAAACGTCGACCGTTCTCGCTCCCTAAGTTAAAAGCAAAAATAAAACAAAACTCGCCTCCAGCATTGGGGCTTTTTGTTCATTTTCGATTTCTCACCACTCGTCTACAGTGTTTTCCACTTGTTTCGTGACCACAACGACACCGGTTCGCGTATCGTCCAGTGTTTCCCGTCTTTTGTGACTAGTGAAAGCCATCCCTGGAAGCTAAACTCCGAACAGGGTGTTAAAGTTTCAAGTGAATGGAAAAAAATAATCCACGACTTAAAGTTAAAGAAAAACAAAAAAGTGAACCCACGAAACACTTGCCCCGCTTACGAGTGTAATTACCAATTGGCAACCAGCAGACAGCAGCAGAACCTGCAAAACTCGTTATTTTCGGTTTGGTTGGATTTTTTGTTGCAACTTTTCCTTAAACTTTTCGTGGGTATAATACGACTTTATACGAACGACCAACCAACCCGTTTCGAACCACTACTCCAATGGATGTGTGGATGGATATTTGAGTAGTTTCTGCTAAAAAGTATCTAATGTACGTGAGTGCTGCACTTTTGGCCACCACCACCGCGAAGAACTGAATTTACCTGCTGCGCCCCGTGTGGATGGCAAGTATAGTTCAGGCTGTGAGAATATTTTTTTCTGTGTCGTGCTCGTGATTTAACCGCCCACTCCCCATAATCCATTCGACACGATGTTGGTGCACTCTATGAAAAAATAAAAACACTGTTCCCCTATTGGCAACGGTTTTTTTTTTGACAATTTATTCGAACTGACGTGCACAACGGTTTTATTCCAAAGAATACCATACACCACTGTCAACACTCCTGCACAAATCTGGATTAAACAAACAGTGTTGTGGTATCAAAGCCTACAATCAGCCAACGGTGGCATTTATTAGCGAAGGCGCTGAGCGGCGGTGGGTTCGACAGGCCGTAATGGGGGTACTAAGGTGGCGCGATCTGCCCGGATCGCGGGTCTCAATTGGGAATAACAACAACAACAATAACAACAACAGAAATGAGGTAAGAAGACAGACGCCTTCGAACACTAATTGTGTCCGTAAACATGATTTCAGCAACATCTTTGCTAGGGTTTTATTTTTTATTATACTCTGCTGATGATGCCAACTCTGCTAATGGCATGCCTCAAGTGTATGCATTAGGGACGCTATTGTAGCCATGTAAGTGACTGGGTTGTTGGATTGTTTACGACCGACGTTTCTGTGAGGTAGTAATTTGAATCGTTTCGGTGTCGTAGTCGGTTATGTTTTATTGCGATACCATCGGCAAATGAGTTGAGTTAAGCTAGGCGTACATCTACCATCTCAAGACTTACATAAAAGGCTTCGCAACTAACAGCAGGAAAACAATAATGAAGATTAAACTTTTAATGGGTATAAACCTTAAAGACCTGAGGAAGCAATTAAAACACAATCAAAATGGGCGAAGGTCTTAAAGCTGCAACTTAAAGGGCTTGATGTTTTTAGTAGAAGGTAGAAATTAAACGCCTATCCTTGAAGAGATCTTGTGTACATCAGTCATTATGCCTTAAAATGAAAAAATACCCTCGAACACCCTGTATACTAGAGATGTGCCCAATTTCGATTAAACGCCAGTCGGGGACTACAAAATCATGACAACTGCTGTCATCTTAAACTCTGCATTGTGTGAAGATTCTTCGAACATCAAAACTTACAGCAACAACTAGGCCAAGGTCATCCCCAAACTCGTAAAAATGATCAGCTGGCAACTAAACTCATCTAAGTCATAAAAATATTGAAATCGAATCCAACATTTTGTAAGAAAAAGAAGACGTATTGGTTGATCAAATTCCTTCCGTGATTTTCAACCTATTTGCACAAAAAAAATATTCACGATCCTTCTTAGCTTAGAAATTGTTTTTTTAAAGTCATGTGAGATCTGTAACAGCTGTGTACACTTTAAACGTATCAATTTCCATTCTTTGTAACAGTGTCACAAAGCAAAGCATTAATTGATCTAAAAAAAAAACAGCTTTAAAGTATACACATATACAAGATCGTGCATTCTCCGCCGATCTCAAGGTACGGCTGTGCTTATGACACTAAAAATTGCAAATTCAAAACGTGTCGAGTTTCTTTAACAAGAATGACTGAGAGAATTGAATGCTGCATGCAAGAGTAATGTATGCATTGTATATGGTTGCAGACTTGTCTAATTAAAGTCGGAGGATTTTAATTGCAAAAAATAACGAAAATATTCAGAGTCAATTAATTAGTGGCATAGGTTCTTAAAAAGGAGTGCTCTGACAGAGTTTGGCAACTCCAAATTGTTCAAGCTTTCAAGAACAAAATTCAATGTCATGATGACTCATCCTGAGCTTAGAACGGTGACAGTCTCTGTTGGGATAAATCTGAAAATCGATAAAAAGTTAAGAAGTTTAATATTAATTCAGTTTGCTTGAATCTCAATATTCTAGTACGTTTAAGGTACTTGTTACTTTATGTCTTGAATAATGCAAAAAACTGTTGAATCAAAACAAAGCTTAGCTGAGCTATTTTTGGTTTTGTTTAAAATGGCAAATTCATGCAGTAAAACACTAAATAAAAAGTTGATACTGTTGTTCTAGTACTTTTTTGTTGCACTTTGGTCTTGTGCCTCCATGGCAGTCTCTGCTTGACACAAAACTGCAACGGAGAAAAAGTTTACGTTACGTTAAGCTATTAGTTGGTTTTGTGTTTAAAATGTCCTGCTGATGTACGTATGCATAGTAAAGTGGTTGTAAAAAAGTTTATACTTTTATTCTAGTAATTTGGGTCCCTGTGTGCTTGTCTCCAGCTCAAGCAAGGTTTAGTTATGACTATGTTTGTTCGTTATAAGATATCATTGGAAGTTTTATTCTAGTACATTTTGAATTTTAGCTTTGACAACTTCGCCTAACAACTTACTTTAGTTTGTTTTTCTTATGTATTAATACCTTGTTTCCATCGGGCAGTTATCAGCGGCTTATATAAATCTTCATTAGATTCTCTACAAAAACCAGGATTAACCATACCAATTTAGATCCTCTCGGCTAGCGATTAAAAATAAATCCCCTCATAAACCTTATTGACCCTTTTCACGAACCTCTTTCAACCCTTTTCGAACACCTTTTTAACAGTTTGAGAATCGAAAAGGACACTGAAACTGTCCACGTATGACAGATCTCTCAGAATTACGATTTATATTTGGGATATTTACAACGGAAATCTTTTTTAACTCCTGGAAAATAAAATCGCCACTCTGTTTTGAGTGCCAAAATTGTAGAAAAAGAGTGCGCGTGTCAAATTAATCCCATATTTGTCTGGTAGAACCACTTTGGGATTTCGTATTAATCGTCTTCCGCTAATCCTCGTATTGTTGCCAGTTGAAACATAGTGTTAAGCACAATCAGCAAGTCATTAGACATCAATAAAAGTAAAAATTTAAACAATCCAGCTAATATTCTAGTACTATTTGCATTTGTAGCTTTTTTCAGTTTGAAGCGACGTTTAGGTATTATGTTGAATTAGTTAAACTACATTTCATTAGACGAAAAATTTAGTCTATTCCTTTTTTAGGTCTTTTTAGCACAAGAATCTTCTGTGCCACATATCGCACAGAAGATTCGTAAGTTGATCGTAAGATGATCGTAAGTTTTTACGATTGGCGCAGTCCATAGATTTCGACTTGGCTATGTCGTTTTGTCCTCATGATTTTTGATAGAGAACAAAACAAGCGCATTGATTGCATTGTCCATTCTCTCCATAATTTCAGTATTAGCGCAGTAATAAAATTTCTGTTATATTATAAGGTTTGGGGATGAAATGACGTTTAAAAACTGAATTAAGGTTTTAAAACAGTGCATCATTTAGGTTTTTCTGCATCTAAGAACAAACTTTATTGCGTATTTTCCCTACGGCTTCTTCCTAAAATCGTTTCCTACCGTGGCGCAGTCGGCATGTTCATTGTTTAGTTCTTGTTAAGTTCTTTAGATCAGTTTCGAAACGGTCTTAACTAGGCAGGCTCATAACAGGCATAAAAACTGTAAGAAAAAATGTGATTTTAAGTCATGGGTCAAACTGCCATCTCTCCCAAACTTTATAAAGCAGTCATTTACAGTCATTCAGGACTGGTTGGTATGGCTTCAAGTTATATCGCGGGAGAGTCGCATAGTGCCTTTTTTAATCTTTAATCAGTCTCAATTAGCTTTTCAAACTGTGTAGTTTGGCGCAGTCGGCATTGGAATTTCAGTTTTACCTTCTACAGATTCCTCTCTGTACAAAATATTTACTCATAATTTACCTTTGGGTTCTTTAAGTTTGCTCTTAATCAAATTATCATTTCAGAATCAGTCGAAGAAGAATCAATCAATTGAAGAAGCATGAGTCAGTCGCGTGATCAAATTATCAACTAGTCTGAGGTTATCGCACTTTTTACTACTCTTGATTAAAAATTATAGTTTAACGAGAACACTTCATTCTTTTCTACGTATTACGTTCTTCTAAGCTCTTTTAAACGCTCTCAAGTTCATATTAAAAAATAGTCCTTCATCATTCATGGCTTTGAAAAACTACCATATCCTTAAAAATCAATGTCCCACACTATCCATGCCGAGGATAAACAACTCAGGCAAGGCACACAGCAGACCAACGATGCATCTACTTTGAACTTTTCGTCACCCTCATCTCGTGCCAAATGAAAGTGGTATGGGGGTCATTGATGTTCTTAAAAAGTTAAGTGCATCATAAAAGGGAAATATGATGACAGAAGAGGCCGTTCAGGTGGGTACTTATATGCATTGGTTTCAATTGGGTCTAGATTGCTAAGCGTTTGCATATTTTGTGAGGTTTTTAGCCTACCTTGAAACTTTTAAGAAATTCAGAACAATTTTTAAATGTCTGCTCGTTTTTCTGTGATGTGTTGTTTACATTCAAGTGTTTTGACAAAATTACCCGTTTCAGTTTGGAGGCCAAAGTCATTCAAAGACCTGTCTGTCTGGTTGGCTAAGTAATTAATTCCACTTCTGCTTAATGCTAAAAAGATTTTTTTATATTCTAATTTTTGATGAATGGTGATAATTGTCATAAATACTTCTCAAGTCTTTGTTGCCAAATTTTAAATTTGCAATTTATCATGATTTAGTTTTTTTTTTTTAAAGAAATGTTCTTTGATGATGGGATGTCAATTTTGATTGAAAGGTTTATTATGATAAAAAAAAAGATTATCACAGCAACTGCAAATGCAAAAGGAGGATTGACCAGCACAATTGTTGGTCTGACAGTAATAGTAACGCATAAAATTTTAAATAAAAACTCGGTTTTGGATTGAATTAAAACTGCGGCTTCCCAAATGACGTTGACGTAGCCATTAAGTCACGAAATGGGCAAAATCGAAGAAGGGTGAGATCTGCTTTATTATTAGGTAGTGCTGCTTGAACACTGACTCCCTTCTGTTCTTGAATCCTATAACCTAAGATTGGTTCTCTGTTCGGATCACTGAACACTAAGACGACTTATCTGTTTCTGAATAGTCAAAAATCTTGAGATTTGAGTATTGGAATATCACAATTTATTTCGGTAGTGCATTCGTGTAACTTTCCATGACAGATGACGCAGCCTGACTGTTCGCACACAGTTGTCAATAAACATCATTTTTGAAGACTGACACAAACAAATAGCGCAAGATTCAATATAGTGGTTTTGATGGGTCACTCTTTCCACTATCGAAAGGGAATTTCTCAGTGATTACCATACGTACCTGCTGGTCAAACAACAAAAAATATAGCTTTGAAGTGTATGAGATCTGTGTACTGCTGACTGATACATTAAAAAAAAATAACGCTTCAATTGTAATGACATTCTACACAAATTGTCTATGACATTCTGTGCTCACCCAGTTTTATTTGTTATTTAAAAGGATAAATACAAATCCTTTGACAAAAAAATTGTCAACTGTCAAAAACTGGCAAATTCAACGACAAAAGGTGAAAAAGTTTCTTTTCGCCATTCTTGCGCTGTCGAAAAGTGTTGGTACTTATTTGGGATCGTTGTTCATTACTTTGGCGCTTATTTGACTAAGATAAGAAACTAAGATTGTATTTATTGCTGCAAGATACTTTGGCGCAGTCGTTAAATTTCGTTTTTATACCTTTTAGTTTTTCTACTTAAAAATTATAACTTAATGTGCTAGTCGCACATCATGAGTAAGTAAACATACGGTAAGTAAGTTTGAAACTAAAATAATTTAAAAACCTACTGACTGCGCCTTCTTTCAATCAAGCATCAAGCAAAGATTTAGCACTCAAAAAAAAAATGGTGGATGGCACCGTGTATTAACCTGCCTGAATGAGTTACCTATCGACTGCGCCATAAGTAAGGAGTAAGACGAAAAAAATCACAAGAACCATTTTGAGCTTATTTGTTCTAAGAGCTAATTTACGAACATATTTTGTTCACTTAAGTTAACTATTTTTTTAATGTAAGAACAGAAACGTCATCTAGTTTCGATGAAAGGTCAATCCAAGATCGTTTAATTCGTTGGTGAGGTACTGATAAAGCTTTGTGTCAAGTTATTTATGGACTGAATTTTTTTTAGGAAGACATTAAATCTACCGACTGCGCCATATGTTAAACATGTATAAACAAAGAAATATAAAAATCTTAAGCGTATGTATTGAATTTATTCCCATATATCAAATTAAAGGCTAATTTTGACATACTAAAATATTTTAAGAAGGAAAAACAAGCTTGCAAATCATTAGTAGGCTACGATATGGGTAAAACTGTTGCTTCGAGCACAAAAGAATCATTCGTGGCAGTAGAGTTCAGAATATTGCTTACATTTTTATGCATGCTCTCTGCAAAATCTGCTTGTTAACCAATATTTTGCGGAATATGTGGTAAGGATAAAAAGGAATAATCTGAAACACTTAACGCTCAATGCATTTTTTCTTGTGATAAAAAATTTGCTTAATTTTATTCAATTTATTCATTAGTAAATGACTGCAACTTTGGCGCAGTCGCAAAATTTACGAGTAGATTCAATATCCGTCAATCTTTTCGGTCTCTTCAAAGGTTGACAACATTCAAAAAGTCAGACAGACAAAAAAGGCTATTTATTTTGTTTGGTGCAGTGTGCTTTAAGGTTAAGGCACGAACCCTTTGTTTTATTTTCAGTCGCTAAAAAAGTCACTACAATCAAAACCTTTTAATCCACAACCGCCCAGACCTCCCACAACCACGCATTCCTTATACCATATGTCAAATCCCTTTCCTCTTTTGACTTCTACGCTCGTTCCCACTCTCCAATTAATTTTTTATCATAACTAATTGTCAGAATCGTTCTAATCGACATCTAACTCAACATTCCACTCCACAAAACATAAGGAAATAAAAAAAAAGTATCAAAACCATTGTACTTTCATCCAAAAGGCTATTTACTTAAAAAATCTTAACTGATGGTAGCCTTGAACCGATATGTAGGTATACTAATTAATCAAAACCATTATTGTGTACACAATTGTTCAGCAAAGTGTGATCGTACCTGACAGATAACGCAGCGAGAGCCGCGTCAACCATGCTGGAACACCATAAAAACGTGAGCCTTCTATAAGGTATCTTATCTGTGCCATAACACACCCCTTGTTTGTGTCCCATGCATTGTGCCTTGTGGTACACCATTTACACTTTTTTTTCATCGACGATGAGTTTTTTTCCCCCTCCGACTTTATGACAAGCTTGTATCAGTGACACGTAGCATCGTCGCGTCGGCCTGACAGTTTTGCTTTGGGCTTCTTATTTTGAAGGAAAACCAACGCATTCTGAACTGACAATGCCTGGCTTATCTTAAAGAACCTATGACTGCCGCAACCATAGTTTTGTAAGATGCACAAAAACATGACGTCACATTATTGTTTACAATGATAAGGCAGTTCAGTGACAGTAGACGGAAAAATTTGTTTAATTGGGTGCCGAAGAAGCCCATCTCCATAAAGTTCCTAATTTATATAGTACGAGAGCCCGAAATAGGCCTGTTGGGCTCACCCGATAAGGCCCAGCAGTTTTAAATGTTTTCGGTGACAAATGACAGCAGCGATAAATAACCGACATAACAAAAGTGAATTATAAAATGTCCGGGACGTGACTGTTCTATCGCAAGCCGGGGTTCCACTGATGCTCTCCATAATGTTTCGGAGCTAAAGAAAAACAACAAAAAGAAGTTCCCATAGATAAAGCTCAAATTAGGCAAGATGCAGGGTGATACCATAGTTTCTTCTCGGGGGTTATATCGTCGCACAGAACGTGACAAAATGTCAACTCAATGTGTGTGAGGGTAGAAAAATTCATTCAAATGTGGGGAAGGGCGGTAGGTATGGTTAATTAATTTTGCCGGGGATGGAAGTAAAAAAAAAAAACTTTATCAAAGCCACGCACATGCACAGAGCCAGAGCTTCTGGGGGAAAACAAAGAATAGCTTCGGTTCTGCGTTGATGTTTGTAGTTGGATTTATCGTAAGGCCCAAAACGTGGCGCAAAAAAAAACACCTTCTTATCTTGAATTTTTAATTTAATTGTTTTTTCGGCAAAATTTAGTGAGTGCTTATCGCCAGGGTTGAGGCCCAAATATGCGCTTCTGTTTTCAGCGATACGATATGGACTTTTGTGGTCCACGGCGGAATATTGTTTCTTTTATTTTTGCACAAGCTTCCGGTAAAGTTTATTTTCTCGTCAAAGTCGCTTAAGATATGAAGGATTTAAGTTTTTGTTTTTCGGGTGGTAAAGATTAAGCTTTTGGTCATGGACGAATGGTATATCCGAGGTCGTAAAGGTTTGTTCTCATTCAAGGCTAAAGAGAGTAACATTGCTAAAAGGGTGGTGATGAACAACATTGAGAGTTTTTTTTTGCGGAAATCTCATTTCTAATTAAGTTTAAACATTGTCGAGGTTGTTTTCGGTGGGCCTAAGCAAACTATAACAAAGACGCGTTTTCTGTCTATCACGGCTCTCATGGTCATGATGCACAAAGCGAGGACAAATCAAACGTCATCATTATCATCATCATTTTCTGCGACCGCTTATCCTTAAAAATGTCGCGGAGAGAGCACAGCTTAATGGTCCTTCCATCTTCCCCGATTTCAAATCAAAAGTATGAAAGAAATAAAGAAAATCTTAAATCTATCAACAACACCACTTATATGGCGGTACAACATTTTACACTGCTAGGCACGCTCTCTATACATAATTGTGGTTGAAAAGTGTTTAAAGTGAAGGAACCGTCTCATACTGATAGTTAAAATGACATGAATCTATCCACAAAACCCACGTAAGAAACTAATGATGGTCGAAAATCCATAGTTGAGTTCAACTTCAAATTTTTTTCTTTAGAAAAACATCGCGTTAGTGAAATAGGCTTCCACAGGCCACCCCTTATCCTCATCCTCAGCTGTTGTAAAACAATTTTCACCAGTTTCCTACTCTTCTGCCAGATTCTTAGCTATGTTTAGTGAAGTAATAAAAAAGAAAGCCCTAAACAGAAAATGCTCTTTCACAAAAACGCAAAAATTTGGCGCAGTCGGCTACAATTGTTTCAAATGAATGAAGGGTTATAACGACTGACTTCTAAATTCTTATAGCAAAGATTATAGCACAAAAAAAAAACATGTAAAAAATTAATCAGTAAGATGAATGGCACCGACTATTACCTGCCTTATGATTAACCTACCAACTGCGCCATACGTAAAGAGTACCTAAGACAAGAAAAAACTCGAAAAACAATTAACGTTTTTCAATTTAAACAACTTATTTGTGCTAAGAGCAAGTTTGTGGCTATATTTTGTTCACATAAATTATTAAAGAACAGAAACGTCTACATCTACACCTAATTGGAAATGTCAATCCAAGATCCATGGATTCGTTGCTACAGTACTGTTAAAGCCTTATGTCAAGTTATTTATGAAATTAAATGAGTAAGGAAGAAATAAAGTCCAGCGACTGCGTCATATGTTAGCTGTAAGCAAAGAAATATTAAAAAACACTTGAGCCTATGCATTCATATATCAAATTGGGAATAGAGACTAATTTTTACATATTTAAATAGTTAAAGAAGGAAAGAATAGTCTGCAGACTGCGCATTAATTTAAATAAGACTAGATTTACTTAACTAGAAGATCAATAGTAGGCATCAATATTGGTAAAGCTTTTGATTATGTCATTTAGGTAAAATAGCCTGCAGACTGCGCCGTATATGCAGTAACACCAGCAAGTATGGAATTTGTGGCTGATTTTTGCATTTTAAAAAGTCCTTAATAGCCTACAGACTGCGCCATAATTTGAAAATTTAAACAAAGCTTATTCGTCGGCACTGGTTTTGAGTAAGAACTCTTTTATAGCATTCTTTGTATTTCAAATAAGTTAGCAGGTATATTTATCTACTGACTGCGCCACAGGTAACAACTAAAATTTAAAAAAGTCTTTTAAATTAAATTTATTGCCCACAATGTGGCTTACATTTCTTCTTTTTAATAACGAATTAAGAAAAAAGCCCAAAACTTATCAAAATATCCAACCGGATGCTGCATAAAAAATAAAACAAGCAAATATCAACAAAAAATCTAGAAGCCTAAATCAAATTTCACACTGAATGTGTGGATAATTTTAACCCCCTGAAATTACAATAGAATAAAAAAGGCTATAATTTGAGCCATCTTTTGAATATCAATCAATTCAAATAGCCTACCGACTGCGCCATGAAAAATGAGACATACAAATGTCAAGGAAAACATTCGAGCGGAATAAGTTAATTTTTAACGCTACATGTTTATAACATCTGTCCCCTAAAGTGGTGAAAAATTTTACAGACTGTGCTGTTTTTTTTTCAATAAATAAGGCAAAAATCATGCGTCAGACCAAAACCAAGCTTATATTCGAAATATTTTTTTAGCTCATTTAATTAATAAAAAAAAACTTAAAATAATGAAGCGAGGAAAACAGGTAACCGACTGCGCCATGTATACAAAAATAATACAAGCAAATACATACCAGAAAAACAAAAAATGAGCGCATGAACTGAATAAAGCACAAAATAAATAAATAATCTAAACCTTTTTATTATGTGGCAACACCTATACAATCCTATAGACTGCGTCAATTTTCAATACTGTAAAAAAAACAAAGACTTGATGATCCAACAAACAGTCGTTGAAATCATTGCATTGAATGTGCTATTCTCCCTGATAATTCCCTAATCCCCTCAAGATTTAACGACCTAAATGCTTCACCAAGGCCCCCTGTCATTTGCAAGTGTAAGAACAAACTGTCTTTCATCTCAAGTGTTTAAAGCCTCTCTGATCCACGAGCTGCGTGTTCAGCAAACAAATTTGTATTTATATTTACTCGCATTAACTCAAAAAATAGTGTTGCACAATTATGCAAAATCATTCCCTCCTCAAGTGAGGATCATTCTGAATTAATTCACTTGGCTCTTCTCTGGTGCGTCAAAGCTTTTTTTCATAACCAGCTACATGCAAATCATCATCAGTTCAAGCAACGTCGACGACGACGATGTCGTAGAAAACATATTTCCTTCTTTTCTTTTGCCTGGCGTATTGTCTTTTGTTTAATGCCCCATGCAATGCGTCATCTCCGGCAATTTGTGCAAATTACACGAGCCATAAGCGCCCCGCTTGTGTCCGGATGCGGATCCCTTATTTACTTGGCTTCTTCCAAGGTATATGCGAGCATATTATATGACATCGAGAAAAAGTGCAGCGCTACATGGGTAGTCAAGTCATAATGTTTATTTTCTTATTATTTTATTTGCTTGGTTCATGCCGCGATGAATTATTCATGACGGAAGAGCACCCGCGAGAACCTCGATCACTGCAATGAAAATCCCTTTTTTTCTACATTTTCGCAATAAAAACTGAATCTTTAGGAGGAAACTTACTTCCGTTTGGTCCCACGAGTGCTTTTTGATCAGCCGAAAGAATTCCAATTTGTCAAATCCGCCGCTGACAGATGTTTTGACAAGACTTGAGCGCCCCTCTGCAAACATCGCCCTGAATGATCGGCATCTCTACTTAGTGGATGATGTCTTGCGAAATGATCTGGTTCTTTGAGGCAGTCATTATTTATTATTTTTTGTCTCGGCTGTCTTTCTTGAGAAATACCTAATATTTCACAGTTAATTCTGTGCCTCAAGGTTTTTCGGGGAAAAGGAGAACGTATTAAGCAAGATACACGAACTGGACGACGTGATCGTGACAGATCGTGCCATTCAAAGTAACCTGGGGAAAAATTCCGTAAAAAATTAAGAAAATTGAAGAAAAATGTGTATTTCCGTGAGAGGCGGTGGGAGTATCTGCACGACTTTTTTTTGTCCTCCTCTGTGACTGTAAGTGCCTCGTGAGTCAGTAATAGCGAGAGGAGGAAAATTTCCCGCTTCAAGAGATAGGGGAACCCCCCATACACCAGCTCACACTGATGGGTGGGTGGTATAGAGGCAGACCCAACACCCCATAAATTTCCTCAAATTATATTCAAATCCATCAAAGCAACACGACTGTGACACATTTTCGAATCAAAACTAACGACCGAAACGAATTTGGTAAGCATGGGAACGTTTGCATCCAGGCTCGCGAAACAAAATCCAATTTAGCCATAATTGCAGAACAAGTGCAACCGATGCATCGATGCAATGCGGGTCGTTCAAACTTGAATATTACAAAATTCACAGTAAAAACCCACCAACGAGGCGAGGCGGGTTCTCAAATGAAGTGTCAAAGCGAAAATAATAATTAAATGATGGGAAACATCGCAGAGCTCTCACATCGCATTCTAAAATTGCACAATTAGCGCAATGACCGCTGGCGCTCTCTGGGTGCGCCTGGGAAAATGCGCATGCAACATGGAAAACTCACCGCGACCGCATAGCTAATACAGATTCTTTGTACGAGGCACTAGATACAAAAATGAATAGAAATGTGTGCTATAGATACAAAATTGATTTATGTGATTAAATCCAACCTGAAACATGTTTGCGCACAGCAATGCCGCTAGAAGTGAACGCAAAGAAAATAAATTGCCTTTGCCGCGTAGCGTACTCGTACGTACCTACTCGCTATTTGCGGATTGAAAAGTAGTTTTCGTGTATCAGTGTGTATCTGCGCTACACACGCGATTAGGCATAATTAGTTTGAATGTCAAAACTTTCTTTTCAGAATGTTGTCGGTTTTGGGTACAACCTTCGCACAAACGTTCTCGGAAATGAGGCTAATTAAGAGCTAATGTTCCGAAAGGGGCGGCATATACTGATACGATAGCGATACCAAAGTCCCTAACGACAACTCTTTCAACACACTCGCTTGTTTTGTGTTATTTTCCTCGGTCCATTACACCTTCGGATATGTTCCGGAAAACACAAGATTTTGGCTCAAGTGATGAAAGGAGAAACTTTACAAAAAAAACCGATTAACAAACAAAACTTTGATGTCGGGTGCGTAGTGGATTTTGAAATTAAAATTTCCTCTGATAACGCATGGAACATCAAAAAATAGAAGACCTTGTGACACCACTCCAGAGGTACATTATACCGGGGGCTTTGTGCGTCGTCTCCCAAGAGTGATGTGCGTGTGCTCGTTTAGAAGTGCGTGGGGTTGGCGGCTGTATGAAAAAGTTTATTCCGATTCGAGACGCATCAGCCGTCGAGAGTAGGGTCCTCTATCAACATTTATTGCCGCCCGAATGGTATTTAAGGCACTCTCGAAGTCTCGAGGGCCCAACAGCACCGCGCGGTAGGTAGTTGCAGCCCATAGGGTTGAGAGGTATTTGTGTTCTTTTAGTGGATTTCCATAAACGGGACGATCGCTCACACACAGATCACCTTTATTATGTGGGCCATATAAAGTGTGTTTATTAGTGGGTACCTTTAAATAGCCCGTCTGGATGAATTCATTGTCATTGATCTGGTTTTTTATGATCATGTGGGATTTGTCGAGTTATGGTTTAACCCATAAATAATTCGACGGGAATATTGATAAAGTAAACACACGCAAACACAGGAGAATGTTCAGTGAAGCAATTGAGATCGATCGCGCTGCTGCTGTGGCGGTACAGATCAATCGGCAATGATGGATTGAAATGTGGTTCGAGGGTGATTGGGGAATTTGTCGTGCAGTAAATTTTTTTTCCCTTTAGGAATTTCTTCAAGGATGCATGGTCCTGTAGAATTTTTCTGTGATTATTCAAGGTTTCAGAATTCGAAAGAGTTTAATGAATGCTGTGAGGTTCATGTTGATCTTCACACTTAAGTTGGCTAAGCATGACTAAAGGACTAGACAGGGTTTTTTTTTCATATCTACCCTCAAAATTGATAGAGAAACGATATCGCAAACGGAAAGCGAAGAAAGGCTGCAGTAAGTAACCCATGCATGATCGAATTATATAGAAAAACTAAAGATAAAGGGTCAGCCAACACTTATAAAGGAAGTTTCCATTTAGCTAAACACACATTTATTGTGAAAACAATGTAGAACTTTTTCGATTAATAAAGTTCGATCTATGGCAATTATGAACGAAATACAACATCGTCCATATGACCATTCCCACTTATGTTGGCATCGATCACACGAAGTTCAAAATTATCGATGACTTTTTGAGAAATACATAATTAGTTCAATGGATAAAAATTTTTGCAGTTGTTGTTAAATGGTCACAGAAAGAAGTTTAAAGAAATGTCCAAACCGTAAAGGTCATACCAGGTTTTACATAAACTTTTGTGGCACCTGGTTTTAAAATATGGAGTTTGAGCTTGATAACAAACAAGTTGATTCAAAAAACCGAATTCCCAGCACACTAAAGCAATTATGTTGACCAAAGAAGACATTTATTTGGCGAAATGTTTTTGTTATTTATACAATGGAACTTGTTATTTGACGTTATGACCAGTGATTGTGCTTGACATCTATCAAAAAGATCAACCGCATTGAATTAATTAAATGACAGCCAATATCCACACTATCTTATCCCCCCCCCAGACTTATCAGTTTCAAGCCAATTTATATTCATGGAACGAAGTAAGGAGGGAGGAGTTAAGTATCAATTGTTAGGGATAAATTAAGAAAACAAGGCTCTCCTTCTATGACCAGACCAGCAGGCTTATTAGTTAACAGCCGCTTTAGGCTAAAAGGTTTTCCATTTTAGTTTAATTTAAGGAAGCAGAAGAGGGAAAGTTACGTTCAGGTGTAATATGCGACACATTAACAAAATAGTCTGTTGTCGCACCCTTTATATGACCAGCAGACTAGTCAATCACAATTCACTGTAGGTACATATATTTCAAAGATTACCCGACTCACTGTCTTGTAAGGAGCTAAGAAAGGAAAAGTAGGGTTTTAGGTGTAAACGGCGAGCAATTAGGCCAAGAACACACGGCGACAAAAAACGAGGGACAGTCCGACTAGAAGCACAAGCTTTTAAATAGTGGACATCACTTACAGCTACAACAAGGAGTAACGAGACTCGATTTGCGACAAATTTTCGAATTGCGATTCTTTCAAGCTTAACACCAACCAAAAATTAATTTTTTTCTTATTTAGGCCAGAGACACAACTCGACAAAAAACGCGCGACTAATTGCAGTCCGGCTTGAAGCTTGAGCGTTTATATTGTAGAAAACACACGACTACGGCTGCAGCAATTAGTCGCGAGACTCGATTTGCAACAATTTTCCGCTTTGCGACACTTTTAAACCGCACGACAAAAAATTTGTTTTTTTAATGATGAAAATTACAATTTTCACCACAGTTCACAAGAACCGCAAAGAAAATTATTTTTTGTGTACTTTGTTTACCACAAAAAGCTTTCAAGCTCTTTTTTTTCAACTACGAAAATTAAATTTTCATTAAAACTGACAGGAGCCGCACGGAAAATTATAATTCGTGTGTTGAGTATGCTTGCTGTAAAAAAACGCGCTGTTTTTTATCGCGCGTTTTTTTGTCGCAGTGTGTCCCTAGCCTTAACGACAAAAAACGACGGTTTTCATCACAACTCCCCGAAATTGCTCCGAAAATGAGTGTTTGTGTGCTGAGTTTACCTGAAAAAAATTGTTAACTCTTTTGTTTTAAGAAGAAATTTAAATTTTTCTTCAAAAATGACAGGAACCGCACGGAAAATTATTGTTCGTGTGTTGAGTATAGTTGCTGCAAAAAATCGCGTTGTTTTTTGTCGCGCGTTTTTCTGTCGCCGAGTGTCTCAAGTCTAAGAACATTTTTGGAATACAAGACAAAATTTCAATACTTTAGTATAGACTAACATGAAAAGCTTTTTTCTATAGGGTTTCATTGGAGTCTTTTGTCATAAAATCTTTGAAAGCGGTTTCTTATTTCCACCGGACAGTAATCAGCGATTATTTTTAATCTTTAACTTATCTCCTACAAATCGCGAGACTAACCATGCAATATTAAATCGTCTTGTGAAGTATTTGAAAATTAATTTCCTCGGAAATCTCATTCACTCTCTGTACAAACCTCTTTTACACTCTTTTACCTTGTTAACAGCTTGTAACTCGAAGAGTCACTTAAACTGTCTACGTATGACAGATCTGTCACAAATACATTTTCTATTGGGATTCTTACAACGATTGTTTTCTCGCTCTTGGTAAATGTGACTGTCACACTGTTTTGTTGAAAATGAAAATACAAGGTCGCTTGTGTCAAATAAATTTTAAGTTTTCCGGTGGAGACACTTCGTGATTTGTTTGTAATCGCTGTTTTATGGCTGGTGGAGCCATTGAGTTTTAGTACAAAAGCTTAATCGGAACGTCCAATATTTCTACTGTAGTAAACTCACGGAGCTTCGACGGAGATCATCTTTTGTCTTACGTGAGCCTACAGGGCATATATCTTACCAAAAGGTAGCCCCAGGCTATCATTCCCCGGGGAATTTCTTCCGCATCATTTTTTATGTCAATACAAGTTCATAATCAAACCAAGGACGCACGTTTTGTACAAGAGTTTAACAAAAGAGTCTAAATGTTTAACAAATTATTTTACCACGACAATGAGTCTCAAATGCCCTATGCGACTGTCTGCTGTTGATATTTAAGTATCAGGATAGCAGTAGTTAAGTTCAGCAAAACTTCAAGTTTTATTTTCAATTTCAATTTTAAATTCTCAATCTTATTTTTATTTATTTTTACCGATCAAACGATTTCCTCTTAACGTTTTCTCCTTCTTTTATTTCTAGGTAAGCTTCATTGCATCATTTGCAATGGTTTCAAAGGCGTGTTTTTGTGAGTATGAAACGAACTTACCCTTTTAAACGACGAACCCTTTTGTCTTGTTACCCGCTTTTTTGTCTCAAACTAGCTTCAAGACTTTTTTTATGAAATACTTTCGTGGATTCAAAAACTATGAACAGGTATTATGTTCCACAAGATGATAATTTGATGAAACCAATTTTTCATCAAACTCAATGCCTCTTGCTTTTAACTTATGTTTATGAGCTTCAAAGAGCTCCTCTAGCTGTGGATTTTCAATTCAAAACTTCTTCGAGTTCCCGCTGCTTGTTAAATTGTTAAACATTTTATTCTAGTTAAGGTTTTGGTAAAAAAAATCGGCACCAGTATACCTATATAGTCACTTAAACTCAGTATCCCTTGATCGTGGTTATGCCTTCGAAACTAATCTTATTTAGCGTATTTAAACCTACCGACTGCGCCATAATCTTAATTAGACAAAAAAAAGAACTCAAGCTGGATAAATCTGCATAGCACGAAAAATCAGGCGGCAATTTACATCTAAAACGAGTATGTGAGCAAGTCGAGCACAGTCCAATCAAGCCTCACTCAAAGCGTACGACAAATTACGCGTTAAAAATAAACGACGCAGTTACACAAGTTCAATTCTGTCAGGTTGTCAGGTTAATTTTTAATGCACTATACTTTTAACAATCTTCATCCGTTATGCGCTGGCACAAAACAAATTAGACGAGCACAAGCACACTATGCCTTCCCATATGTCGCTTAAAAAAAATCAATTTCAAATTCACGAAAATGGATAACACCTTGCGACATAGCATAACGTCGCATGATTTTTAAATTCAAAGCACGGTGGTCTCTCCAGAATATTGTCGCTACTACCCGCAGTGAACGCAACTCAATTCGTAAACGTTTTCCAGAAACTGCTTGTTCATATAGTGGCGCACACTCCACACTATAAGAGGCAGTCACAACAAAAAAGAAAAGGCAAAAACCTTTTTTACAATAATTTATGCAGTTGACACGGCGGCTGATAAATTATTTCCTGATTAATAAAATAAATAAAAGGTACCGTGTGGCTACAACATGAATCTTCAACATGATAGTCACACACTGTGGTGGCGCGCGGAGCGACACCATCCGCGACTTTGCTCCATAAAAACCAAAAATACTTAAGATTTACGCATCAAAATTTAATTTGTCTGAAAGCATAATAACGCCGCTAGGAGAAGCATATAAAAAGAAAAGTGTGCTGCGGATGTTACCTCGCAAGAATAAGGACAAAAAAAAATGGTGGACAAAAGTTATGACATTTTGCAAGTTAGCTGCACAAGCAAAGTCGCATCAATTAAATCCTGGCAAAAGAGTTTATGATTCAGGTTTAGCACATAATAAACTCCACTCAAGTAAAGAGATAAAAGTTTTAAAGCCAATCAAATGAAATTAGACCCTATTCGAAGAGTCTGTTGTGGGTCCTTACTTCTACTTTCTTGAGAACTTCCTGAAAGGAAACGGCAATTGGGGCTTAGAAGGTTAAACTATCAAACCAATAATTGTTGAACGACTAAATGCAACTAATAATTGACAACATTTTATATACAAAATTTACCCTTTTCTGGAAAAGTTTTTGTTTTAAATGACAGTTGGGTTGGAAATGAGTTGGAATAGTAGTAAGACGGTGATTTAATTTGTCACCGTCTTATTCAACTTTTGAGAACACCCCAATCGACGGCGTACTGCACAACGTCCGTTTGTTCGAAGAATGTTGTTCCCTATCGACTGCGCCACATTTAAAATTCAATCAAAATGCAAATTCTGAAATATTGTGTAGCGTGCAACGAGAGACCCACGATGATCTTTAGATATCTGATTTTATCTACTGCGCCACATTTTAAATTGAAGTGGATTTACTAATGTACCATGCAGAATGCAGCGAGGTTCATCCATAAATCGTCACAGAAGGAGAAAATTTGATCGCTGTTTATATTATTCATACACATGACCGACTGCGCCATATGCGAAATGCTACAACTCTTTGTCCTGTCCTCTGAATTAGTCATTACCGATAGTGAAAATGTAGAATGACTAAACACTGTGTATAAATCCTCTGAAAAACGAAGAAGGTATAAAACTAGTTTATTAATTTTAGGAAATTAAGGTTAAATATTTACCCAGAAGATCCATTAACTCGGTGTACCCAAAATTATTTTTACATTATTCTTTGTTACCATTATTAAATAACGCAGACCTATTTACCCAAGAAAGCGACTTTTGTCTACCGACTGCACCACATATCATGTTCAGCTACAGCTAAATAAATTATTTAAATAGTTCTGGCTTAGCATGACAAAAACTAAGACATACCCAAGAAATATTTTTAGGCAATGAAAGCCCTTTAAACATGTAAAATATTAAATAAGTCTGAATACCGCATCGTAAATATGTAAATGTCACGCGGCAATGACATGCATGCTGCCTGTTTCTCATCAAGAGCGAGCGAGAGTCTCGGGCGAGCTGTCAAATGAATTTCAATCAATCGCAATGTATGAGGTGGTTCTCGCCGAACTTTTTGAAAAATTGAAAAGCCCTCGCCGAGGTCGACGATTATTCTGTCAATCGCTGTTGTGAATTTTGACACGCTTTTAAATAGACGTTTTTTTTCTCGAAGCTAATACTTGTCGTGTATTTCACAGCATTAAATAACAAATAAAGCATTCATAAGCAATAAAGTCAAAACTTTGAAATAAGTTATGTCACTGTGCAGTGCAGTCAAAACAGTCGTCGCGGCTTCTCGCTTTCATTGTGTAGTAACAAGCAATTTCTCTGGTAACGCGTTGTCGCTGCCGCTCTGGTTTGACGCTCTCGCGCTGAATCTGAAACGGCCATGACCCAGTACAAAAAAAAAATTCCGTGAAGCGTTTTTTAAGGAAAAGGAGGGAGTAGAATGTTTGACGTTTTAATTAGAGGGATCAAAAGCCGTAGGTATTTAACCGACTGCGCCATATTTTCGTAAGTAGTTCAAATCCGTGTCTCTTTTTAAAAAATTTAGGAAATTATTATTATTTTTCGACTGTGTTCAACTCGTCGTTTTATGAATGTTTATGCTACCGACTGCTCCAGATTCTATATGAAACGACGGCAATAAGAGAAATAGACAACCGTGTTGTGATCATTGGCTAAGTGTGACGTAAAAAAGTAAAAAAGTGTATAATAAGAAAAGAGAAACGAATTACAAGTTCGGAATAGAAAAAAGTGTTATAGATCAAGTAAAGATATAGTTTTCTGGTGGCTCCTATACGTTTAAAACTCATTGAAGTTTTTTTTTAAGGATAAAAAAAAAGGAAGGTATTTATCCGATTTTGACTCTGACTGCGCCATATTATCGTAAGAAGATCAAATTGTAGAACATATTCCAAATTTTAAGTAGTTATCATTCTTGTTCGATTGTGTTAAACTCGACATGTTATAAATATTTGTGCTAGCGACTGTGCCCGATTTGATATGAAACGACGGAAATAAATGACATAGACAAGCGTGTTTAAATCATTGGCTTAAAAATTCTAAGAGATTCAAGAATCTAAGAGGTTCTTAATCAAAACATTTTATTATTATATATGAGGAAAGCGTGTGAAGTTCGGAATAGAGAGGAGTCTTTTACTATATCTCCACCGGGCACTAATCCGCGAAAATTTAAATCTTTATTAAATCACGCGATTTACCATGCAAAATTAAATCATCTCGGCAAGCGATTAAACGTAAATCCTTTGATAAATCCCATTTACCCTATTCACAAACCTATTTTCTGCACCTTTGTAACAGTTTGATAATCAAAACAGGAAACTCAAACTCTCCCTGTACGACAGTCACAAGTAGGTTTTCAATCGTGATTTTCACAGCGGAAATCGTTTTTCGCACCTAGGAAATGACATCGCCACTCTTTTGAGAGCCAAAATGACAGAAACAGCGTGTTCGTGTCAAATTAAGCCTATATTTGTCCGGTGGAGCCACTTTGGGATTTATTTTTAATCGTCCACAGTTAATCCTCTTTAAGTGCCGGTGGAGACATAGTATTATAGAGCTTTCTTGTAAAATGAAGTTTTTATGTTTCGATATCGTTTACCCTACTTCCAAAGTCAAAGCTTTTCTTCGAAAATGGAGTGCCCGTCTGGTTTTTCGAAGAAATAATTCTTCACTTAACCCACTAAGAGAAATCAGCAACCTACACTTTACCCATCGCGAAATTAGATTTCCATTAACGCCACACTTGCGAACAAATTGTTTTTCAGCTGCGCTAATTCGTTTGCTGTGAATAAGTAAAAACAAAAAATTTTGCGAAATGTGAAAACAAATTATAGACGATTAGCGAGCGAATGTTTGCTCTCTAATTGACACGCATTCAAATAGAAATTTAGCATAAATCATTTACCGAAAACGCTAATAAATTTTCGAATATAAACTGTGAAGAAAATTTAATAGCAACGCGTTTGAGCTTTATTTTGTTTCGCATTGAGTGCAAAAACTCCTCATGAAAATTATTGTTACCAGACATGCGATTGAAGTGCGCGGGGGTAATCTCTGCTTAATGGTTCGCTAATTAGCGAGCTAGCGAGGGAAATCTCCCAGAAGTATCGGGCGCATAAAACCAGCAGCAACTCTCAGGTGGTGACGACCATGATGTTGATGGAACGTTGTTTAGATTTTGTTTGGATTTTCTCCCTCTCGAGCAGAGTCGGGCTAAAGAAATATTTCGGGTGATTCCCACATCTGGGTCAATGGCGACAGCCATCTGAGACATGATGTCTTGACTTTTTGGCTGTCGTTAAACTTTTTTTGTGTAGGGAAAAAGAGTTCTATGCTTCGCTCTGGGCTTTTCTGTCATCATCACCATCATTGACATCCAACATCAGCGGCCTCATATTTTACGCTTCGTGCACTTTGCGTTTTTTATAATGTGTCTCGGGTTTCGCTTCTAAAAGAAATGTTTATTTTGCTCACCTTTTAATGGTGGTTTCAGAGTTCATTGGCTGGCAATTAAGACATTAAATTTTATCTCGTATAAATTTCGATAACGATAAAATTCAATGTACAATGAACAATTTAACTTTTACTTTTTCTGTTGCTGGACGATGTTTTTTTGTGCAAAAAAAAAAATATTACAAAGTAGGTACATCTTACATTGTGGTTCGAGAGCGGTGAAAATTGAGCTACAATTACCTTAGATACAAGCTGGAGAAATGCTTTCCATCTTCATGACGATTATTTCCACTTTCGGTTTTGTGTAATTTTTTTTTCCCGCCAGCGCAAGAATATATCGCTTTGTGCGAAAAAAAAACGTTTTCTTCAAAGAGTGTTTATTATGCCATTAGACGCATGAGTTGTGTTTGACGTTTCGTGGTGTTTACGAGACTTTGGTGTAAGGTTCATGTCGAATGATTTCTATGATTGATGACTTTGCTGACCTGGTTTCACTTTTCGACAAGATCGAACCCACTGTTAATGTGGAGATGGTATTGACCTGTTTTTTGGTAGAAACTTTTAATGATGTCAGCGAATTCTATTTATGTGGTGATTAAGTCGACCAGGTAATTTGATATATACGAATTTAGTTTAACGACTGGGAATACTGCACCACTTTATTTAAAAAAAAACTGTCTACATAAAAACCATTTGCATAAAATACCTCAAAACAGAAAAAGATACTTCCGTAATACCTTATGCCTATATTTGAAAACTCGATGACCAGTTAGGTAGCTACCGACTTATTGCACCCTAACCTAGTGCAAAATCTCAAATGTACTTAATAGGATATTTCCACCGGACACTAATCCGCGATTAGAGCAAATTATCCTTAAATCGCCCCTCTAAACTACGAGATTTACCATTACGACGAGATTTAAAGCTAATCGCGTAATTAATCTCTTCCATGCAACAATTGTTAAATCAAACCGAACAGAATTCTTCGTGTTCTGAAGAAACAAAACAAACACACCTTTAGTTGACAGCTGGGTATCATCAACTCAGCAGTGTTTCTTGCGTTTTGTAAAGGGATGTACAAAACGGCTGATATTGCTGTTGATGTGGGTGTGGTTTTTCCTGTCAAAAAAGTTAAATGCAATGAGGTGTGCACACTACAAAATAATGATGAATGTTAATGTTCATAGATACTGCTGGTTGATGTTGATCAAGTTGGTTTAATATCGACTTTGTGGACAGAAATCCCAACAACAGATTTGACGTTTTGTTTTTCTATTTTGGGTTATTCGGTTCGTAGACTAAAAGAATCGGTGGCAATTAAAAATGCATTTAATTATTTCTCAATCTGAGTTGGCTGAGAGATAAAGAAAATTTACGTGTACAAGGAGATGCGCAGATGACGTGATGTCATTGAGAAATATCAAGAGCAAAGTCATACGTCAAGTTAATCTTCTCTTAAACCCAAAACCCAATTAATCTTTGTGGAAACACTTTGGGATTAACTTTTAATCTTCCTACGTTAATCTCTTATGTGCGGTGAAAACACCCTATGCTTAGCGCTGGAGGATAACGTGAGAGGTTGACCAAGGCGGGGAGGGTAATATCGGGTACTTTTGTTTAGTAGTGAACAAAATCAGTTAAATTTTGCTCGGGTCAACGCCGAGGCAGCCATGGTAATTACCTTGTCTAGAGCGGCGCTCATATATTTTACTAATTACAGAAGGAAGCTTCCCTGAGACTTAAATCAAAACATCATCCGTACACGTGGTGACCTTAAACCGTTTAACGAGAAATTTGTAGGGGAAGAACGAGAAACCATAGTTGAGGAGAGATGACTTCACCATTTGGCGTTCCCCTATGGGCAAATTTGATTGAGTGACTCTTACCTAGTGTTGCCTGGATAATTTTTGTTCCGAGCAAGGAGGCTCTCCATTGACTAATAGATTCCTCAATACACAGCTCGATCAGAAATTCAAGAATAGCAGCAGTATGAACGTTGTTGAAAACTCCCTCAATGTCTAGGAAGCACGCTAAGGTGTATTCTTTGCAGTGTATGGAGCTGTCAACTGTCCGCACAATAAAAACCTTGTTGATCTCCAAATGTTCACGCGGTGCTAGTTGACTAACTTCCTTTGGGGTAAGTTGACTCTATGCTTTTTTAAAGGCCTCCTAATGTCTACACCTAGAAAACATAAAGAGAATCCCTAGAGAAGAACTACTCATAAACTATGCACATAAGTTCAGCCTAATTCTGAACCGGTGAGTTATCGGCTAAGTAATGTATCAATTTTGACCAGCCGGTGAAGGACCTTTCGGACCAGTAGATGCTGCTGTTTCAGCAGTCGAAAGTGCAATTTCTCACTTCTTTGTCAAAGAAAGTAAACAAACCTTAATAATTTAGTCCAGGTTGTTAAAGTTTTAGTAAAGGGTTTAAATTTAATGGAGTCCACACGCCCCATATCGTGAGTCAACTTATCCCGCCAACAAGGTTAATTTATTGACCCATTCGAGATGCTTTTGTAAAAGTTAGAAAAAAACTGCCTAAAAAAACTCTTTTGTTAATCGAACTACTTTTTTTTAAAAAGGCCAAAAGACGCTCTGTCGCTGAAAAATTTAACTTTTGTCATACCTGTCAAAGCTAAGAATAGGAATACGTTTTTTGAGTCTATTATCCCCCCTCTACATTCCATCGCATTTTGTACCTCGTTGTGTTCACGAATAGTTAAGTTCTGCGAGTCCGTGAATTTTTTTAAGCATTGTAAAGCAGGACTGGGATGATGAGGGTCACATAAATTGACACTTTAATTGCATGTGTTAGTTTACTACTCGATTGCCTTCTTAGCCCAAAGAAACAGCGATTGGCAAGAGTTATCCTTCGTTTTATTCCTGCGCTGGTTTCATTGTCTGAATTTATAGCGGAACCCAGTTTGACAAAGTCCCTAATTACCTCACAATTATATCTGTCGATGGTGCTGTTTTGTAATACGATAAAGATAGAGAAAACCTAAAATTTGGGTCAACGCTTCTAACGGATCTAACTCAAATCAAAAATCCTCGTCTAATAATTCACTTTCCGCCTCTTTTTGATCGGAATTTTACTATGACTCATTCACCACCAGGGACGACTAATTTTTGATAAAAATCAACGACAACCAGGTATCCGCCGCGCCACAACTGATTCCATTCTTCATTTAATCCCATTTTGGTAAAATTTATTGAGATAGGATTAGAATACTGCAGCCAGTCACGCTATATTGTCCCGCTGAACAGAGAGACACCGTGTATGCCTCTGCCTATGTAATAGCGTGTGTCCGTTTCCGTTTTTTAATATTTTCCTCGTATTTCCTTTGGTTTGTGTCTACGGAGTTTTTTCTCTGTAACTTTTATATATCTCCTTTGACAGTGTGTCCCTTTTTCCTTTGTGCAGCATGTCTCCTTTTAGTTACGTGTCTACTGTACTGTCGCCTCAATCAACGTCAGAGGCGCGGTACAATTGTTTTGCCCTTCGGAGCATCGGGCTGTTAACAATCGATTCGAAATGATGCCAGATATCAAGGCAAGGCAATCCGGTGTATAGTGCAGTCCTCGTTGCACAAAAGACCCACACAAATGACGACAATAACGTCGGTGTCCAGTGTCCACTGTCAAGTGTGCATTGGAAATTTATGATACGATTCGAAAACGTAAACGAAACGCGTATGCCAGTCACGCACAAAACTCTCGCACAGCCAGACAGTCCAATGGCCCATTGTTGTGTCAGACGTTTGCTATTTAATTTATAATTTTAATTACCTTAAAAAAATATAATATAAAAGAAAATACAATCCACTATCTCTGGGGCTCCATCTCTATCGCATCCCTACTCAAACCTCTCTTCTGATGAAATCATTGTGTTTCCACTATCTGGTTCTCTGTTTTTGACAAACAAATTTGTCCACAATATCACATTCCATGTGTTGCTGCTGCTGCTGTGTTCTCGAAACAACAATTGGGAAATCTTTTGGAATAAGATTGTTTGACAACACACACACACAGCGCAGAGCCGAGAGATAGATAGTGTTCGGAAGACTATATTACAACTACTGCTGACACTCAGTGTCACATGCTGTGTTCCAGTTGGGAAATATTGTCAAATATTTACTGGATGCGATTTGTCAATTGTCTTGGCCCTCCCGCACTCCCCCTTTGCGCCAAGGCATGTGCTCATAATCTATACACACGCCCGCCTTAATTATCTCGGCATCTGTTTTGAATTATGACCCACTAACGGGCGACGAGATGTGAGAAGACTCGTTTCGCAACGACACGAATTTATTTAATAAATTGTTTATAAATGTTTTATTAAAGTTTAGCTTGAAGCAATAATAATAATCGTCAACTAAGAGAGCAACAAATGACGCGATTTAAAGTGGTGCTCCGCAGTGAAAGCCACTTGACTGCTCGAGGCCGATATATGGTTGTGGTCTTGCTACTTTTAAGCAATCCGTTTATTTTTTTTATTTTTTATTTAAAGGAATGAAATAATTGCTCGCATTGATGATGTCATTAAATTTATATCAAGCTTTTCGTATAATCGCCCAGGGGGGTCGACAGGCTGCTGTGTGGCAATCTTACAAATTTCAATGAAAATGAATTCATTCACTTTGGCCCAACAGACCAGTTCATTCATTTACACAGCTCTAAACATTAATCGTTCTAAAAATTTGACAGTCATAGGCCAGAAATTATAACGATTTGTGGGAATGATTGATGAGGGTCAGGTATTTTTGGTATAAGTGGAAATTCTTCCGGCCCTGCCACTTTGTTCCGGAGTGGAATGGGGAAAGCTAATTATGTATTATTGCGCTGTAGGATTTTTTTTTTTTGACATTTATTGTCAATGAAGAGCTAGAATTAGACTGTTTCAAGGGAAGATAATCAAGACTTTGAGGTATAAGTAACAAACACTTATATGTTTAGAATTTTACTATCTGGATTATAATTGTCATTCTGGTTTAGATTAAAGTGTCATATAATTTGCGTCTGTTTTGACAGGTCTTTTTTTCTTGGAATGGGTATTTTGCGGGTGACAAAATAGACATAGAGACGTCGGTTTTGAATCTTACGCAAATATAACATAATTTTCAAAACAGATTATTTAAGAAACTTCGTGCAAAAGGTGGATGGTCAAGTGAAGACAAGTTTAAAAAAATTGATTAAAACAAAATCTTTTCTCTAAAAAAGCGTTTGTGTTGCTATATTCAATTCAAATTAAAACTTCCCACATAAAGTTGGGTGAAAAATATAGAAAAAGGCGACAACGATTGCCTAAGCAGAGGTAGAAAAAACGTCCAAAGCTGCTGGATTTCGATTTTCAATTGAAACCCCCAATACTATGTCTCCACCGGGCACTAACCCGCGATTAATTTAAATCTTTATTAAATCCTCTACAAATCGCCCGATTTACCATACAAATTTAGGTCCTTTCGGCAGGCGATCAAAAATAAATCCTCTCATAAATCCCATTCATCCTATTAACAAACCTATTTGCTGCACCTTTGTAACAGTTTGAGAATCAAAAAAGGAAATTGAAACTGTCCCTGTACGACAGATCTGTCACAAGTACGTTTTCTATTGTTATTTTTACAGCGAAAATCGTTGTTCGCTCCTGGAAAATGACATCGCCATTCTCTTTTGAGAGCCAAAATGACAGAAACAGAGTATTCGTGTCAAATAAATCCTATATTTGTCCGGTGGAGCCACTATGGGATTTATTTTTAATCGTCTCCCGCTAATCCTCTTTTAATTGCCGGTGAAGACATAGTATAAGGAACCTTAAGGAGTATAAATGTAGGTAGACGCCCCTAAACTGATTTTATTTTTTATTCCTTTTTAATTTTTTTTTAATTAGTTTTCCTTTCACGGAAAGAAAAGTCACAATGTTTTCAATTTCGAGTCTAATCATATAAGCTGCCTTCTTTTTTTTTAATAAATTGTTCCAATTAAGCGATTTGACTTAATAACGGAGGTTCTAGTAACGTAAAGCAAATATCCCAACTTGTAGGTGTAGTGATTTCACAGTTCAGATTTCAAAAGGTAGACTTGTTGAAAACTCTTCTACTATGCATACACCGGCCATAAAACAGCTATTAGCGGGAGACGGTTTGAAATAAATCCCAAGGTATCTCCACCGGACACACATAAACCAAACTTAACACGCCGAGTTATACCATGTTTCCACAGGGCACTAATCCGTGAATAATACAAATCTTCGCGATTAACCATACAAACTTTGATCCTCCCGGCAAGCGATTCAAAATAATTCCCCTCATAAATCTCATTCCTTTTTTTCACAAACAACTTTCCACCCTTTTCGAACTCCTTTTTAACAGTTTGACTTATGACAGATCTATCAGAATTATGATTTTTATTGAGATGCTTACAACGGAAATCTTTTTTCGCTCCTGGCAAACGACATCTGCCAAAATACCAAAAAAAGAGAGCTCGTGTCATATTAATCCTATATTTGCCTGGCGAAACCACTTTGGGATATATTATGAATCGTCTCCTGCTTATCCTCGTACTATAACCGGTGGAAACATAGTATAAACTTTGGTTTTCATTTTGGCTCTCAAAAGAGATTGACGATTATATTTCCAAGGAGCGAGAAAATAATTTCGTTATAAAAATCCCATTTGAAAATTTATTTGTGACAGATCTGTCATACGTGGACATTTTGAGTTTCATATTCGAGTTGGCTACTATTCTTAGGGTGTGTAAAAAGGGTTTAAAGTGGCATAAAAGAGGTTTGTGATAAGGGTGAATGAGATTTGTGAGAAGGTTTATTTTGATTTATTTACCCAGAGGATTTAAAATTGTATGGACCTAAATCTCGCGATTTATACGAGAAGAATCTTATAATTGCGGATTAGTGTTACGTGGAAACAGATTTTTAGATTTTGAAATTCAGTTATTTCGCTAAGGACGAGATTGGAGGTTTA
This sequence comes from Neoascia interrupta, assembly GCA_947623515.1. Taxonomy (NCBI): domain Eukaryota; kingdom Metazoa; phylum Arthropoda; class Insecta; order Diptera; family Syrphidae; genus Neoascia; species Neoascia interrupta. Next base: position 223,304,709 of record OX392462.1, read on the forward strand.
TGTGTGAACAGACAGCTCGTATTTTATTTCGTGTTTACAGCATTTGTTCCACACAAGATTTTATGGAAAAAAAAAACAGTTTAAGCTGAAGTTTCACTCAAGACCGAATGTAATTCGATTTTTATAAACAATCCAACAAATCGCTACCAAGGCTAAAGTTTTGCCCTGTAATATAAACAAGATAAGAAAAAAACGTTTACCCAAAAGAAATTCAAGCTTTGGGCATCGGGATTTTCTAGTTTTAGCGAATACTTCACATTTCTATAATAAAGTTCTGAAAAATAAGAACAAAACACTTACGAGTCCACTGAACGTATCGTGGCTGATCTATTTCGAAGTGATGTTGGTGGGGTAATCCGCTTACAAAATTGTTATCACTAGGATTCCTTATCTGCTTTCTACTTTGAGTCTTGTTGTTTGTCGAAAAAGTTGAGGTATTACTGTGCGTCTACCAGAGTTGCCAGATTTCATAAGAATCAAAAATTTTTCAAGGTACTAGCTAAATCAATAACTTTTAGATGACAGCTCGTCGGCAGGAGAAACTAGATACATATGTCGCTAGGTTTTGCCTATTGTTGAATCGAAACCTTAGACTCCTTGTTAGGTTCCTTAGAGTAAGATATAAACTTTAAATCCCGTTCCATACACGCACGAATAAATACATATTTCCACCGTATTGTCACCGTAAAATGCTCGACAAGTAAATTATGTTCGGTTGGCTGGTCAGATTTATAAATATTAATTTAACCAAGACTTTTGCAAACATAAATTCAAAAGCGTCATTCAACAACCAAGGACCAAAGATCTTGACTATAGTTCCAGAGAGGCCTTTATTAATCTTTGTCTCCGACTGCAGTCCCTGTTGATTTGAAGCTCTATTTCTCTCGTCATAACCCAGATTCAGCCGAGATTCAATTCAATTACAAATTAATATTTCAGCCCTTCACACAACACTGGCCAGGAAAAGCTTTAATCTCTTGTATTCCTCTTAAATGTGATTCCGTGGTCCCACAAAGCACACCAGGAGAAGATCCTCCGCATTCTTTTATATAAAAAAAAAATTCAAGCCATATTAAAGCAGGTTTCTTGTGCACTCTGAACCATATGCCTTCCATTTTTAAACAACATTCACCAGAGAGCGAAGGCAATCGGATTGCAAAAAAAAAGAAAAAAAAATAATATTGCATAACTCCTGCACTCCACAAAATATGAAAGGAGTAGGAGGCGTAACCGTAGTGGAGTAGAGGCCATCATCGCATCAGCCATGGTTGGGTTTGTAAAATATAAAATCCACACAAAAGTATCTATGAAAACGAGCAGCAATGCAAATATCGCACTGCATTTCCACCGAAAAGACAAACTGACTGACTGGCTGAACCCAAGTCTCTAGCTGCATGCAGCTCCCACTCTCAGTTGACTTGGATGTTGCTCCAGAGCTGGAGGAGCTGTTATGTTATAATTTTTTTCTCATTTTATATGTTTGTCATGTGATCCGAGGTGAAAGAGGATGATATGGAGGAAGTATTACATGATATACACAGCTGGACGGACAGACATATTAGTCAGCAGAGATATAGTGAGTCTAATGATGTACTTGAACAGGTAGTTTAACGGTTACCAGCAGCGAGATGAAAAATATCTATATGCGCTGGCTTTGACAGAGTTTATGCACCCATGGATACGTGCAGTGAAGGCTTAATCGTTGTCGTGCGGGCTGGTTCGTCGATGACGATGGCAAAGATTGAATTACCTCTGCGGCTTAGTATAGGTCCATCGATTTATTTCCCCGCATACTGACAGGTTGCCAGTCCCACTTTTCCATCGATGGGAGCAAAAGCTGAGAAGAGGCAATACAGCCTCTGTGCCATGTCGTCAAAGTCAAGTCATTTGGATGGATGAGGTTTCGTTTGATGTTCCGATTGTGTGTGCGCTATGCGTCGACCTAATCTCTCTACACACAAATCACGCTCCATTTTTTCCCCCCGACTGATGTTGTTTGTTTCTGGGTCTGTGTCGCATTTCAGAGGAGCAAGTTGCACCATTGGGCTATTAAGGTTTTCAACGAACAATCGGAATTTATGCTGATGGTTCAGAAAGCTCTATTCAATTGGCGCGATCTATAAATTCCCTCTAAGTAGCTTCGATGGCAAATCGACAGCCTGTGTGCAGATAGATTCGATGACAGACCGAATGCAAGACCTGCAAGTGAATAGCTTTCTAAGAAAAGATGTGGAGAATTTCAACTGTAAATGCGCACACGATGCAAGAGAAGAGGGAACCACCGTGGTAACCCCTTTCTGGGTCACCATCACCACACAATGCAGTATGCCATAACCTATGTGTAGTGTTGCTGCATTTATTGCTACGACTTCCGAGATTACCATCACGGCATGGTGGCGCGGTGACGTGTGTTGTTGATTGTGATGATGATTATTTCAGGAGAAACACAAAAACTCCGCTCGAAGAGGAAATGCAGTTCCATGCATCAGCATATCGCGCCCAGGAAGAGTAGTTTCAGAGGCGTAACCTATTTTCCATGCCTGATGTGATTCACAGGGAGATGTGACTGAGAGCGTCTTATGAATCTGTGTGAACACAGTTGACAGAGTGCTTTGATATACGTTATAAATTTCGTGGAAACGAATAAAGACCACCGCACCGAAATTATTACGCAAGCTACATTAAACTAGCTTTGAGGCATAGTCACGCCTTGAACAATGGATGGATGAGCGTATAAACAGTTCTTCAAAGTTTTTTAGCCGCGACAAAAGGTACAATTCTCCCCCTAATGGATTATTTGAATGACACAAGTGGAACGCATTTTGACGCGTGTTTTCAACCCAAGTTATTGCAACTTTGAAGCGTGTCTACTGATGAGCTCCATTGTACACAACGGACAAAACGTCTGTTGTAAATGTGATGAGAGCTCTCTCGTACGACCACGTTGAACGAGCTGGGCTCCAGAAAGGTATTTGTAAAGACTAGATAAGAAGACTTAGAATTGTAGGCATAGATTGAAGTTTGGAAAATTGAAATGCGTTTCCAGCACTCGTGGCTACTGATGAGCTTCGAAATCGAAAAATAATCCAAAAGAATTTAAGAAAACAAAATGAAGTCACATAAAATTTGAAAGTGTCAGCACATTGTTGTTCATCCATCCCGACTTCTGTTGCATGCATTAAGCGGGTCAATGCAAATGAATAAGTTTGGAGATGTAATGCTTGAGACTCTTCTGGGTTATTGGCGTAGACCTTCTTCTTCGAATAGTCCAATTAAAAGAAGTCTAAGGTTGTCAAATCACATGAGCTTGAAGCCCAAAAAACTACCAAAAAAAGGTGAATGTTTTCAAGAAATCAAATTTTTATGTGATGTATTTTCCTTACCTAAAAATGTAATCTAGTAAAAATTCATATAATTATTTTTATTATAAATGTAAAATTCTTATATCTTAATGTTTTGCTTAAAATGTTCTTACAGCAATTTCTATCAATTACTGTTTTCTTTTGTATGACATCTGGCAACCCCCAAGCCCAAGGCCTATCGTATATAAGACACTTTTAGTCAACGATTTGATTGCTTTTTTTTGTCCTATGAGCAACCGACACGAAACCAGTTTGCGGCAACTTTTAAATCTGTGTTTTGCGTTTTGTCACAGATTTTTTAGTTGCTTGTTGTCATAAATGACTTTTTTAACACTTGCAGCTTTGTTTTTGAATACTGCTATGAAACTCCTTAATTTCTTTCACTTCGGCGACATTTAAGAGAGCAAACATGGTATGGTACTTTAAGTTTGAAACCGTCCTAATGAGTTAAAAATGATTCTTGATTCGTAGAGTGATGATTCGTTAAGCAGAAATATGCTAACACAGGCTCTAGAAATTGGGCAACAGAGGTTTTGAGCCCTATTCTACACATGTGTGATCCATTTGCCTCCCATAGTTCGTAGAAAGAAGCTACGATTGAGCTTTACTCAACCTTTTTTAAGCGAAAACAAGCCAACACAGGCTCTAGAAATTCGGTAATGAATCTTTAATCCGTGAAGAATGTAAGACTTTTTCTGTCTCTCACAGTGCGTTGTTTGTGGAATAGTGGAGTGGAAGAAACTCGACGCAAGCCGGATTTTTAACAAAAAATATGCTTACACAACCTCACCACACAATTGATGTTAGTTGTTGGAGCAAATTCAAAAACTCTTTTTTTGAACCTGGAGAAAAATAAGCTCGTTAAGGCTGTATTTCACTGTGTAAACAAGCTACCCTGGGTTGGGTATAAAAATCTAGCAGGTTATTAGATGTCGAAAACATGTGTTTTGAACATGACCAATAATACAGTTTCCTTTTGCCGATCTATCGAGGCGCTAGAAAGGAAATAGCAAACCATCCAATGGGCAAGGTTCGGATTGCACCCTGGATTATGGGGGATTTTGGTCGACTTTTACAACAGGCTAAGGTACACCTTATTTAAGCACCAACCTTAACGCAGATTAAAGTCGGCAAGCATGTTTCTATCTTGAAAAAAGTCCTGACAGTTTCATGGGAAAAGGTAGCTGGTGCAAAAAGACACCTCTTTAATCAACAAAACGGTTGACAACGCCATGACATCTCTTATGCTGTGACTCATTTCACCCGCAAGTAGCTCAGAGGGTATTGAGTGATGGTGCGTGTTAACGAGAATGACAGAATACCGATTTGAGTAGATCTTTTCATCCTCAAACTGGCATAATTTGATAGCGTGATTTGGCACAGAAATAAGTCGATTGCCAATTCCATCAGACATGGAAGTTCTTTTATTTATGCTAATAACAGAGTTCCAATAAGTTTCTTTTCCCTAACACAGACGCTCTCCTATTCTATACTATTACGGGTATATTTTACGCTGATCATAACTCAAATGGGTCATAGAATATTTCTTGCTTCCCCGACCATGGGCTCCTTCCCCAAAAGTACCCAAATCATAAGATAAAAGCCCAAATTAAATTAGACAAATTCGTCCTCACATTCAGAGGCAGAATAAAAAGAATGCTCGTAAATTATATAGGCAAAAAGCAACTTCAATAATTCATCATCATCATGAACACACGACCCCCGGTAATAACACCTTCTCCACAGCAGCAGCGCCATTTGCCAGAACCCAGAGTGCCCCCTCTGACAACTTCCAATGGAAAACAAATTTATCAAAGCGATGGCGAATTTTATTTTATTTTTTTTCTGCTCTATCATTCATCCCATCTGTGCTCTGCTCTACCCATTATGTGGATGGTTAGAAAATTTTATTTTTATACTCAATTTGAACGATTCTCGAAATGATTTGCTATTTTCATTTGTCTCCTCACCACCCAGCCCAGCACTCCCCGATTGAATTTGATTTCATGGACCAAGATAAATCGTAAACTAGAGAGGTGCTGTGGCTGTGGTGTCATTCCGATATACGTGATGTCATTTCTGAAATGTCATCATTAATATCGTAAGTTTACAACTTTTGCTGCAGAGTGAGGGGTCCGGGTCAGTGATTTAAAAGATGACTGCACATGGAAGCAGGTGTGCTGTCATATTGCTAAGGTCATCCAGACGTGACTTGATCAAGCCTCCCGTCTTCTGAATCGTCCCTCTCTAATTTATTTCAATTAAGTGCCTGATTGGAGGAGATGTTTCAATTTTCAACGGTCTAGAGATCAATAAATTCTTTTATAGTCTGTGCGTGCGATTGATTTTAAGCCATCATCGCAGTTTGTTCACCTCCCAAAAGCTAATGGCAAACAATGGAATGGGATTTTAGAAAAAAAAAATCCAATTCATTCTGAGACGCTTAGAAGAGCCGTAGGAAAAAATGCAAAAAAAAACTTTTTTTCCGCCAGTCATATTGAAGACACCATGATGGCCGAACTAAGTACATCCGTTTCGTGTCATGGCGAATAAAAAACCATCAGCAGCAGGGAAAAAATCCCTTTGGGAAGCAATCTCGAAACTAAAAACTGCAAAATAATGTGGCAACTTGTGAAATTTGAGATGTTATTCAACGTCTTATGGGTGGTTCTGTTCCCATTCTTTTACTCTGCCTAGATATGTCTTTCCTCTCCTTTATAGGTTGAAATGGAATAAAAGATTCCTTCCTGTATAAGTATATATACGTAACGTAATAAGATTATGTTGCTTTCTGTTTCTTTCGTTTTTCTTTTATTTGCTTTCTGCTCTAAGAAAATGGAAAATTTTCGTTGAGGAACTTTTTCATACATCCCCAACGTCGACAGCAGACTGAAACTAGCACAAGAACTTAATTTCTTCATTAAATTTTCAACACACGATGGAGCGATAGTAAAAAGTCCTTGAGGGGCTTTTTGATGTTCTTCAACTAAACACAATATGTACCTACACACACGATTTTCGAAATGAAAAGACAAATTAATCTTCTTCTTGGCCGAAGCACATCTGTGCATTGCTAAATACCTAAATCCAATCCTTAGCCCACCATAAAATCGATTCGCAGAAGGACTGATGGGAAAAAACCCACAAAAATATGGTCGCATGGTATTAGGCACTTAATTACGAGGGAAATTTCATTTTCCAAAGGTAAGGAGCACCGGATGTCTGCACATAGACAGACCTACCTACACAATACCAGTAAGTTAGGCGCCTTGTTTTTCTTTTCGCAAACAAAAGCCGTAGGATTAGGTGTGCGAAAAACGAGCGCCTTATGGTGCATACACAATTTATCCAAACAGAAGCGTACAGTATTCAGATAGATACACCAACCGTATTGAGGAATAAATTAATATTTTAACCACTTCGCACCAAGGACGTTACAAGACATCAAGCCATATAACTAATTTTATACAGTACCGGATTCAGATGGGCACACGTATTGCGCCAAGCATGATTATTAAAAAAATATATAAACCACGAAACAAGTTTTTCGGAAAACAAAAAATGTTTATTAATAAATTGCTTCAAGACTTCTTTTGTTAAGGCCGTTTATGACACATAGGTTTATTGCTCAGCTACCTAATTATAATTTTTTCCTCGGGGGACATAAATTCTCGTATCGATCTTGATTTTGTTTTGTGTACCGTTAAACTTGTTTGATGTGCAGTCTACCGAATTATAAAACCAGAAAAAATGTGCGTCGAAGGAATTATCAGTCTTCCGGTTCCAAGGCGTTTATTCTTCTGTATCAAGGCTTGCATATTTTAAATGCTTTTTTTAGGAGAAAGGTCAGCAACTCCATACTTTACAGTTGGGAAAATACTATCGCATAATACCATGTTCGCACTTGGGACGACACATTTTAAAACTGCGACAAGTGTTTTGCTTTGACAAGAAAACTTCATTTTGCATGTAATTTGAGTTTCGTCGGGGCTTGTCAAAACGGAAGGGATATAGGATTTATCCAGCTCCATCGTGCACCTCCATCAAAACATCATTTTGGGTTCCCAAAAACATATTGATTAAAAAAAATTTTCATTCATAAATAATACTCACATATTTTTTAAAAACCCCAGTGAAATTTTTTTTTCTCCGTTTACCCCTGACCTTCATACATTATCTACCTATATGCGCCGAATGTGCACGTTTTCTGGACCTGAATTTCAAAGCTGTGTCATAATAAAGTAAGATTACCTCGTTCAAAACAGAACAAAACCATGATTAACCATGATTTTCCGGGAATGTGAAAAGAGCTTTTTTGTCAAAAAATGGGAAATCTTATTGTACATTTACACCACAGCGAAATCCGCTATTTAAGCTTTATTCGACGTTTCACCTTAAAGGCACGTCCTCATGGTTTAGCGAGCTTTAAGGCCTACCGATTTCCATTATTGAAAAATTATTGGAAAATGACTGAAAATAGTCGTTTGGTGTTTCCACTAGTTCTTTTTCCAGGCGTTTTCTTTCCGATCGTGGAAATTGGCAAGGCATTAATCTGACATATGGAGACACCAGGTTAATGTTACAATTGTTTTGCCATACATTTTTCAGCTTTCTCAATGTTCTAAATCAAGATCTGTTTATCTCGGAACAAAACGAATCTGGAGTTAACCCAGCGAGCAGTTTCCAGTGCGGAGTTAACTTTGTGAGTAAAGTTGTGAAAATCTTCGACGAAATTGTTGACACCTCCCACTCTCACTTCACATAGAATAGAAAAACAAAGGAAGAGAAGTTAGTGTTCGGTTTTCAGATAAAATTTTTCACAGAAACGCCTTTTCACACAGAAAAAATATTCGAAGAATTCCTCTACTATTCACCAGGATTGATCTGGAATTGATTCATCAAATTTGGCAAGTTAAGCCGAGATCAACACCGGATCAATATTCACTGAATAATTCATGGGGTTAATCTCAGTTTAGCTCCGAAACTCCGAAAATCTCGCACTGAAAAACTGGCACCTAGAAGTGTGTCGATTTGAACAAACATAACAATTCTCTTATTTCTAAGAGGTTTCAAGACAGCTGTTAGAAAATATTTAACTTAAACATTTAAAATTTGTTATAAATCAATGAAAATGTTTTGGAAAGAATTTTTTTAAACAAAAAATAAGCAAGTAATAACGATAATTATTTTGCATCGTATCAGCTTCAGGTTTTGACCCTGACTGCCCTTAAAAGTATTCAGGTTACAGTATAAACAGCAAATTTATATTTAAAAATTTTGTGTTCAAAATTTTGTCACAAAATTTTGAATTTCAGCCATACTATCGCGAACAGCAGCAATATTTTCCGCACTGGTGTTTTCACATCTCGTACAGACCCGGTTTGCTCAAATTTTTGCACGATTTTTCCGATTGTACGCACATTTGGACAATTAAATTGAGCGAAAAAATCGCGAAGTTTCATAATAAGCCTTAATAACTTTAACGCGTAATGTGTCGATTGTGTATCTTTCCATTGTCCAAATTGAGTTCGTCTGAAATTGCGAAATGTCAAATAAAATGCAGAAAAAAAACTTGACGTTTAGGTGTGGTTTACATTCAACATCGGCCCTTAAAATTTAACCACCCTTTACCACCCTTATATATTTATAAGCACCATTTTTTATGTAACTGTCATAAAATCAAATGATTTATTAAATTGCAACCTTTTTTTGTCAATATAAGTCTTAACGAACGCTTCTCTGTCGCAAGTACACGAACAATAATTTTTCGTTAGATTCCTGTTAAATTTTTAATAAAAATTCTAATTTCATCGTTGAACAAAAAGTTTTCAGCCTTTCGTAAACTCAGCACAATTTGAGTTAATTATTTTGACAGTTGGTGTTTTTTTGGATAATTTTTCATGTGCAATGACGATTGGAAAAGTCTGAATGCGATAACTAAATTTAAAATTAAATTAAGTAAATTTGGAATATGTGAAGACCTATAGCTATCAACACAGATCTCGAAGTAGACAAGTTGACCTGCCTTCAACAAACGAATTCGGGTTTTTCCGTGTTTTTTATCAACCTGATTCGCGAATAAAATAGTTTGTCCTTTAACAAAAATCAAATTACATAGAAGGAAAATATCGTCCCTAAACAAATAATTTTCGTACCCATTTGACCAATGGGATGTCAACAACAGTCAACCGTTGACGTGTAAAGGTCTTCACATATTCCTGAATTGACCGCCAGCTGTAAGCCTTCAATCGTCGCAATAAAATATTAAAATCTACTTTTGGCTTCACACTGTGAATTTGATCTAGATGAATGGTCACGTTTAAATGTCTTTGGCACGTATGTCAAATTTTTGACACTAGTGTCAGTTTTTACATGCCAATTGAATTCGATCAAGTTGAAAGTTCTTTTTTTTTATAAAAATAATTAGTAAATGGGTACCTTCCTACTGAAAATGCGAGCCAAAAGCCCTTGCTGCTAGTTGCCCTTTTTTTACATATTAGTTACAATTTGTAATTGTATATTGATATTTTAATAAATAAATAAATGCTGAAAACGCACTAAATTTGTCGAAATAAACAGATAAAAAACAGCATATTCTGTGATTGCAACTGCTTGTGCCCATTCTTTGCTGTTCTTCGAAGCTGGCCAATCAATTCGCTACCGTGACATAAAGCCAAATTTTGAAATTTGGTCATAAGTTACATAGTGAGAGTAGCATAAGGTCAAATTTTATCGGTTGGCATTGTAAACCCTTTGATAAGACGACATAGACCCAATTTGGCTTTAAGTCACAAGACTTAAGGAAAGGTAAAAGGAAAATCTTCCAAGAGGGTTGTTGGGGACAGTATGCCCACTTACTTCTCGCTTAAGAAAGTGTCATGATGTCAAATGGAAGAATTTTGTATCTTACAAACTGACTTAAGGCCAAATTTGAAGATTTGGTCTTATGTCGCTTGGCCTTATGTCACGGCACCATCATTTCAAAAACGAAAATTTTTTCGTTTTTTTTTTTTTATAAACAAGTCATATTAGCTGGTTTTTTCTCCGTGCTAAATCTGCCGCATCATTCGGCACCTTATGGCTTTTTCGATTGGACGTCCAGGAGCTTCCGGTAGACTTATTCTCCGGTAGACTGTTTTCCAAAAACTGTTCTTTTAGCACTTGCTTGATAGTTCCTCTTCTGAAAAGAAGCACAATAGTGTCACATAGCAATACGATACGCCAGATAAACTTCAAAATCGAGAGAAATGTGTTTGACTTTTGGTTGCGACCCCGCGAATCAAGCCGGATTGTCAACCGAAAAGGCCATTAGACCGAGTAAAATTAATCTGGTATGTTCGCTTGAACATTTGTAAGGTTCGGAGTTGTTAGATACTGGATTTCGTGCGCTGGATTCTGACCTATTTTTTAGGAGTAAATTGTATGGGAAATCAGATATTTCTAAATTTGGAGTTTTCGAGAACCGAAAGCTAGATTTAGGTACGTTGTGAAAAGGGTGTGAAACTGTTAACTGCTACGTATAAAGTACTTAATCTAAATTCTTCGTCGATGTTAGTCAATTGGCTTGTGTTGGCCGGCTATTTTTTCCGAAAATAGTTTCAGTCGGTTCGTAGGGAATATATATTTTTTATTTTGCACAATAGGAATCTTAAAACAATTATGCATTATGTAGATATTTTTCTAAAAGATCTTATTTGACTCAAAGAAGTACCATAACTATACCTTAGATAGAAACCTTATGGTATACCTTGCGTTTCGAAAATCTCTTATCATATCTCACAAATGTATTTTATTTTATTTTTTATCTCAAGTGAGAGTTGTCATTATTCCATTATGAACTCTGCTGTCACACCTAACCCCATTTTAATCACGAAACCGTAGAGAAGCTCCGTCATTGTTCTTTGAACGTGTTTTTCGGAAAAGAGATTGTTTCGACTAATCTATTCCGCGTTTTGCATATCATATCACGCTATCAGAAAAAGAGGAACGTGTCACCAAACCCATGCGTTATGGTTTATAGAAAAAGAAAAACAACACAAAAAACAAGTTAAATGTGTCTAAGCAACGGAACGACAAAGCAATTTTTATTTAAAAATCTAGAAATTTAAACAAAACAAAAAAAAAGAATATTTCTCCGGTCGCATATGTTAATGTTTTCGAATACCAACATCGAGTCATTGATCTGACTCCGGGGGAAACCGAATTTTTGCATAAAAAAAAAACTCTTAAGAACCTATAAAAACCTTGTTTGTATAGAAATTATTTTATGTTAATGTTGCCATTTTCAGTAAAAACATTTTAGTCTTTTGTCATCAGATGTATAGAGCTTTAGGTGGTCCTTTTCTCCTTAGCCCCTCTCTCTTATGTGTGTGACTTGAGAAATTCAATTATTTTCTAAGGATGCACGCAGCAGAGCCCTGAAGTTTAATGAATTTATGCAAACATTATACGAACATGTAGGTACCTCCTTTAGTACGTTCCGTACATCCCTGTTTGCCCTAAGGTCGTATTTCAATTTTAATTTAGGTCAATTGTCGTCATGTTTGTCATCAAAGCAGCTGCACAGAACCCGATGACTCATCCCTTTTGCAGTAAAAAATTAAACGACAGTGCCTCATTTGAATATAAAAAAAGGACATTAACAAGAAGAAGGCAAGTAACTTCCTCCATAGTATTAGCCGAAGAAGTACGAGTAATTGAGTTTCCTGTGTCCACACAATGGTGCCACTAAGTGAGTGGGATTGGCTGCTGGTGGTCATCTGTATAACTTGCCACCTTTCTGTGACTTTTTTTCTGATTAAAGGAAACGAAAAGAAGGAGAAAATAATGAGCCCTTGTGTAGTGTGTCCCGGAAAGGGAAACGTTTTTTTTCCCCAAACATCAACTTAATTAAGGGTGGAACTGCATTTGCTTCTGCTGCCTGCAAATGGCTTCAAAACTTTAGTAACTCTAATTTCTGGCAAATAGTTTCCAACCTAGTTAACAACAGAGAGAGTTGCACTCATTACAGGCAGTTTTAGCTCCTGCAAACTTCCGGTAGTAAAATGATTATTTTTCCGTTCTCAGGACACTTGTGTCAAACAATTCTGCTGGGAATTTAGTTTACCCCCAAGAGTGTTGGCTATCAACATGCCGAGTCTTTGACACGTCAATGTTAGATATACAGTCAAAACGAACTATACGGGAGTGCATCTTGAGGGCGGCAATCAGGCGAATGATTGCTACAATTAGAGTGTCTCAAGCACATATCCTTTTCCTCTATGCCTGCATGCAATGTTTTGATCCTAATCCAAAGGAGGACACATTCAGTGTGTGTGCCGAAGAGTGATGTTTTCGTACCACCTGCCCACTTGAGCATTCCCATGCTTGTGCTATTCATACACAGCAGTTAGCGAAAGAGTCCTTTTGTACATGTGCTCCTTTCCCGTTCCGCGCGTTCAAGTGCTCAAGTGGCCGCCTTAGGGAATGAACAAAATGGGCCCACATGTGATGATGCACGGTCGGTAATCCGCCTGCAGAAACGGCATTCATAAATCCAGTATACCTCTTTTCCTATCCTAGGCAATGCACATTTCGCTCGAGGATGTAGCTAGAGAGCGCCAGCGTGTCCTCGTATTTGTGCAGGTACTTTTGTGTATGTGAATTTGGCATTTTACGAAAAATCAATTTTATCCTCAGCACCTTGTGTGTGCCTCGTCGTCGTCATATCCTTCGACTCGAACCAAATATATACAGGTGTGGTAGTGGTAGGAAAAAGCCATGAAAGGAGATTTATTGCCCCATGTGTCCTATTCCCGCATGCATATCATTTAGTGGCAAGAAGTCGGTTGTGATCCCCATCCTCCTGGCACAATAATAAACTCAGTATCCCTTCCATAAAGTTTCGAGTTGAAATTCTCTGCTTTCTGCCAGGTTTTTTTTTTTTTTTTGATTTATAGATCATGTCAAACATGACATTTACTTTATGTTTACATGATAGTAACCCATTTTCTTTCATTTCTCTCATTGCAGGTATGTAGCAAAGAGGCATAAAGACACACTCCCATACATGGTTGGTTGGTAACGTATTGTTGAACAACAAAAATAAGAATAAAATTGAATAAGACGATCGAAAAAACGAAAAGTCCTTGCTGCAGCATGTTACAATAGCGAATGACATCCGGATCCGGGTTTGCAAGCAAATGAAAGGAAACGAACGGAACTATACAGAGACAGCTGCTTGGATAAACATTTTAACGATGAACTTTAGAATTCAGTAGCGGGCGGCTGAAGTTCACAATAAAAATTGAAATAATAGGTCCTTGGGCTTTGTAGCTTTGACCTCAATAGAGACATAATTTCCAGAGTTAGTTGTTGGACGGGTTCGCTTTGTCGGTCGAAAGAAGAACGAGGAGTATTTAAGTTGAAAGACTAGTTCCGATATCGAAAAAGTACTCTTTAAAAGCACTATTGGCTTTGAGCGTTTTTGACATAGCGTCATGGTTTTGCATAATGCGAGCACATTTCAGAATAAGAAAAAATAAGACGGGAAAATGCTTCTGCATTTTTTTTATGTGGTTTAAGGTCTTATGCCATTTTCACACATCCGCCAGCCCTACAGTAAAATCCGAAAAATTTCGCGAAAAAAACCAAAACTTAAGGTTTCCCTTAACGTCATTTCATTTTCTCGTAGCAGATTTTATTGTAATCTCGAAACAAACAAACACTCTTTAGATCTTGAAGCATTCCACAATGTTCCAAAAGTAGGTACCTGGCAGACAAGCTCTGTGCTCTCTATTTGATTTTTTTTTTATTTAAATTCAATGCAATTCACAAAACTTCGCTTTTTATTGTCAGAGCTAAACGTCAAATGAAATCCTGTCGATGGTAAATGTGAGTGCTTCAAGGGGTTTGAATCTGAAGCTCTCAGATTTGGATGGCATGTGGAAATGGTGCAGGACATCGTTATTTAATTTTGTGAGTTGGTAATTTGATAGTTGACAGCTGCTTGTGTTTGCTATTTTACTTTGAGTAATTGTGGGTCAAAAAATATGCGTTTTCTAAAATTAAGGTTGAGTTATTTTTTTAAACATTTTGTTCTATGCCAAGCCTCATTTTAGTTTTAGTAAAAAAAAAATCTATTAGAACTTACTGCTAAACGTCAGCCTATGATAATTTTTTCCTTATGTCAACGATCTATACGTAGGCCCCCATTTTGGCTGTAAGACGTGTCAAAAATTGATGTAAATTCCCAGGGTCTTCCCTCACAGAACTGGACCCGTGTGGAGTTATACGCCTTTGGTTGCCCAGTGGCTTCTACTCCTACAGGATCACCAGCACATACTCACCCTGGTACGAGTTCATATCGTTTCGGTTACCTCTATCTTCGCATTTCCCCCCAGCTCTAACGTAAGTCGCCTGAAGTATGGGTTTACACCGAAGACGGCTACCCTGCATCAGTTTCTTGCCTAGGAATCGACAGGGTTCTCGACGGTTACCCCAGCACCTTCCCATCCATGAGTCACGAGACCCCCTTTCTTCGGGAAGTCTCTCAACCTTGCTGGCAGTGGTTCATACTGAAACGTTTATCCCGAGTATTCATTACCCTTTTCGGGTAAGTCTTCGACCAATCAACCACTGATTGGTGACTTTCGGCACGGGTTTATACCGTCACTAGTTGCATCGACCCTTCCCGCCCAAAACAGGTTGTTATCATTTAGGTCCTTGGGCTGGTAACACCTACAACGCAGACAGTATGCATGCATCAAGCGAGAGGCCAGCTCATGGCTGCTCTAAGTTGTAAGGCCAGGTAGTTACTATGTAAAGTGTACCTCATAGGCCTATGGCTAAAAGATGTGGTCGTTATAAGGAAGCTTAAAATCTACACAATATCAGCACTGTTTCACTAACAAAGCTTAAAATTGTTCTCTACATTGTTTCGAATCTTAATTTAATGCTTCCACAAATGTCTACTTGAGAGTGGCTAAAAGCGGAAAGCTGCCCTTTTCGGCTGTGTCTGGAAATGACATAAAAAAGACGACTTGTTTAGTGGTAAATGATCGGATGGTATTTTTCCTGCCCTGTATTTAGATTTTAGATTTTTAATACAACTGTCGGTCTCGTAATTAACAGCTGAGGTTTTATTCCGTCTACATGAAGATAATTTAATGTGAAATAAGAGACTATTTCATGTGTAGTTTTCTTCTCTAAACTTTAGAGAAACTCTTTGTTGAACATTACAAAAGATCCGATAAATCTAACGAACCCTCTCAGGCAAATTGCCATTATCTAGTTTAATAAAACGTTTTGTTGCAAAGATATAGCTCTGTGTTCATTCCAGAAAGAGGAGTAAAATGAAAATCGCCGAAGGTTACTTTTCTAGGGTAAATGAGCCCATCGATAAGTTAAATTGTGACGTCTGAGAATATTTTTCATTTGTTCCGTAACTGCCTACTTTTTTATTTTAATAGATTTTATAGCAGATATTTGTCCAATGATTTTCCGGTTTTGAAATTCTTATTTAGAAGAAAAATAAATAATCTACAAGGAAAGCCAACTTTTCGTTTACTTATCCGAATATTCTCTCCTTCAATGTCGAACTAATCCGAAATTATTGTGCGGATTTTAAACTCACTCATTTTGCCTTTTTTGAAAATTCTAAAATACGCTTACGACGGCATTCGCCTTAGAAAGCCATTCCACTTGAAATACCAACGATAAAGAACCACAAACGTTGCAATCCTAATCGCCTTAACCAAATCGATATCATTCCACTTAATCGGCTTACGCGCGCTAAGTCGCAATGTGCCACTCAGCTCCAAAATCATTACTTTCACTTTAATCCATGCTAATGCTGCTGCCAGCCAGCTCCCACAACAGAGCACCCACCCCAGTCAACCGAGCTAGAAATGTCGTAATCCAATCAAAGTATCAATCAATTTACGCGTAATTGAGCGCCCGCCAGTTGATTCGAATGACTACTTAAGACGCCCATCGAAGGACCAAACCGCAGCGAAACAAAACGATCATTGCTCGGTACACACTCAGTCTAATCATGAGATAATTACACCCCCAAAAGAGCATGGGGGGAAATGATAAATTTGTTGCCATTTTCGTCAATTGACAGAAAATTGAATTGCATAATCGAAAGAGAAGGCAGCAACAACAAAAAAGTGAAACATTTGCAAAATTACACAATAGTAATCTCAAGTGTGCTGTTCTCATTCCACCTTTGGTCCGTGCATGTGGGTTGTGTGGTGCTTGAGTATTCAGTTCGACTTCGAGCGTGTGTTTGTGGTTTTAACGACACAATGGCAGGAAGCATTTGTAACCGAAAAAAGGATTTTTTTTTCTCTTGATGCCTTTTTTTTGTTGGTACTGCTACTGCCATCCATTGAATATGAAATGACGGTGAATTGATAAAAAGCTCACATACACAACATTTCAATTTGGCCACCATTCAACATTTGAAGAGATGAAGAGCTCGCTCCAGAGCACAGCAAACCAAACCAAGGCAAGGCACTGCTTGCTAATGTGTTGCTCCTGTAAGCACTACTTGTGCTGATTTTCTTCAAGGAAAGTAATATCAATTCCAGAACTGGCTTCGAGGCACATACCAACTCTGGCAGGGGCTCTTCGTATGTGTGGTGCACGAGGAATAGGAATCAATTCCGCCAGCCCATGGAGGACGAGGGCGCAATGGTGTATTTCTTATAAAAAATAATTTCCCATGTGCATTCAGCAAAAGAAATCCGATATCAATATTCTTTTTTGAAGGGTAGTAGTGGTGGAAACACAGCCGCAGGCTAGGAGGAGGTCACGAGAACGGAGAATTTCCACGGGAAATGTCTTTGTAAGTCGGCATATGGGAGGCCCCAGCAACAAAGGGATGTCTTTTGCAAGGTATACACACCCAGCGAATATTGTGAGAATGTGTAATTAGGGCTGCCATTTGCCATTGTATTGAACTACTTAGGAGGGCGAGTAAATAAGATGTTAAAGCGTTTGTTTAAAGACATATTTTTTAGGGGCAACAAGTTGGTGGAAATTTCACCCCATAGCATAATTGGCCCAAAACTAAAAGTGCAGAAGTTAAATTAGGCCACATGCTGTGAAATAACGCCCAATACATTGAAGCCATCTGTCACTTGCCTCAAACTACTTGTAAATAAATTTTTGACATAAGACAGGTGAATGTAGAAACTAATTGTAATTTTTATTTTTTTATAGGAGAGTTGTCATAAGAGTTCAAAATTCAATGTGGTGTAGAAGGGTGCTTCCATTGCACATAAGACAGAAATTTACGAAGGAAGATTGAAAGTTAATCCCGATGTGTTTCCACCAGAATCGAGGAGATTAACTTGACGTATGCTTCCATTTTTGAAATTTCTCAATGACGTCCTGTGGTGTGAAATGGTAAAGGAAATTTCTTTGGACGCTTCAAATAATCATTACCAGAACAAAGTCAAAGGTTCATTCGATGAAACGAGCTCCAGTGCGCCCTGAAAATGCACTCGCACTTTTCAGTGCGATCAGTAGATTGTGAAAAATTCAGTGCAACCCTGAAAAGTTTACTGTTCATCGAACGCAAAAGTACACGCCGGATTATGTCATTCGTCAAAAGTTATAGAATTTTGAACAAAAACCAATAAAACTTGTCGCAGATATTGTTTAATTCAACTACAAGCTGACAGTGACAAACAACTGAAATGTCAAATTTTTAAAGCACTGAACTTTCTGCCCGGACAAATCCTTAGGGCACTGGCGTGCTGGAAAAGTGCGCCACCAGTGCTGTCATCAAATAAAGTGCAAAGTGGACTAGGTTGTTGTCTTAGCTTTAAAGCTTTCAATATCTTCCTAGAACTCACACTGGTGATGAAGTGGAATCAGATATTAGCAAATCAAAGTCTGCGCATAGGCTGGCAATATTAAATATTCAAGCACAAGTGACAGGTATTTCGCTTAATGTCAAATCCATTATATGTTTGCAGCACTTGGCTAGGGCGGTCGCAATTTTTAGCAAGATAGCTTGTAGCATTTTATGGCTATAGGTGCTCCCAAAACATCTGTTGCGGTTTTGCTAGGTTAAATAATGGTCGTCAGGCAAATTGACAGATTGACGACAGGCCGTGAATTTACGGCGGCACCCGGTTTTGTTCCTTGGATATAATCCTTAGAAATGCGTACAGAGCAAGTCGCGCATCGTTGGTATTTAGACTTTATTCAACCCAAGTCCTACACAACTACGAACACTCCCAACTCTAGCCGAAGCTTAAATAGCCTTTGCGGGCTCGACGCCGATTCCAACCGACCCTTCCGCTTTCCGCATTTCTAAGGTACTCGAAGCTCGGCTTCAGAAAGGAAATCTGTGTTACGGAAGCCTGATTGTAATTAAGTTTCCTTAATTCTTCGTATTCATCCGACTAGAAATGTGGGCAGTTTCGGTCAACTTCGAGCGCAACTTCTTCGAAAGTGAGCTCAACGATGTGGACACCAGAGAAAGTTCAAGGGAAGTTTTGGAACGCTCGATCACAAACTTCACCTGTCGAACGGGGCCTGAATGATCCTCCTGAGTCAATAATTACTTCAGACTTGCGTGATCCGATATCATAACATCTGGATTGGATACATTTTTCATCTGGTAATTTTTCATTGTTACTTCCTGAATTCTACGCTGAATTTCATGGAGGGGACATTTTCGATATCCAAATTCGAACTTCGAATATCAGTTTGCTGTCAGCTGACTGGAATGAAAGTTGGATGCGTTCGTTCAGTCGAATCTCGAACGGGTGTGTTCGTAAAGTAAATCGATGTCGCCACATTACAGTATCTTAGGAAAAAAATCCACCAAAAGGCTGCTCCAAAAATATCCGAAAACTATGACACATAACAGATGTGTTAGTGTAAAAACAGACATGACGTAGCTACAGCGTACACCTTTTTAAACGTTTTCCTAAATTCAAAATAAATAAAAAAAATTCAGCGTATTCACCCATCAATCTTAACTAAAGACCCTTGCATCAACAAACAAAATCATCAAGACATTATCCGCTCAATTAAAGCTTTTTAACTTATTATACAACATTGTTTACCTATACATAGTTGCGTTCGACTACACTTCCTACAAATAAAAACCAAATATCTTGGGAAAAAATGAAAGGATGACTATCAAAAGTTGTTTTATTATCGTCAAGTCTGTCTTAATTTCAACGAATGCAAAACACTTTGCAACAGTTTCCTCATTATAGTTCGCAACACCTATTTTTCTTAATGCCAAAAGCCTATAAATACGTGCATAAAATGAATTTTCATTTGCCTATATGCATCGATGCGAGGCTTACTGCAAATAATTTAATGATCATAAACTTGCCAACTCAGTCCTACAGCCGGAATGCATGATCACGCACACAAAAAAAGGAACGCGCTAGTAGCTCAATGAGCGACTTGCTAATTCGATCGGAGAAATGAGTGCAGACATATATTTTTAATTTCAGACACAAACTAACTTTGACAACTGTCCATTTCATACATGTGTATCTTTGCTTAAATCTTGACAACACAATGCCGGTAAAGTGGGTTCGCTGGTGTCTGTCTGACTTTCCTGGTTTCAGTTTATTGGCATTTCAAGAAACAAGCTTTTCTGTCAAAAGTAGCACGTCCAAGCCATAGATTACTCGATAGAAGATGGAAAAGTGCAAAGTTCATGGGAACTGGAATCGTGTGGATCTTGTCATGACTATCTTTGGAATCAATTGGCATCAATGCTGACACTAATGGGTGATTGCATGAATATGGAAGAGTATGTCCGTAGAGTGAAGTGTATAGCTTATCTACATCCAAGTTCTAGTCTATAGCGAAACTCTGACATTCAAATACCAGTGTCGTATGTGGAGTTGTATGACATCCTAAACATGAACGATGCGACAAGTTATCTTCATTTCGCATAGAAAAAACCGCAATTTTTCTTGCTTACTTAAACTATGTACATATGATTGCCAGATCTGACAATATTGTCGGATCTGTCAGTTTAAAATTTGTCCCAAATATTTCGAAGTTTTTTCGGCCACATATTTGCGGCTTTTTTTCACTGACAGAAGTCCCGAATACCTTGAAATACATATTAAAATATCCGACAATATAGTCAGATCTGGCAATCGGTGTATTCATAGCTTTATCTACATTTTGGTTCGAACATTAACCGCGGGAGGTGGATCGGTTTTGTTGTGCCTTAAGAGTGTTCATAAGCTGTCTGCAATGTCAAAGGCTCAATCACTCATATATTTTGCACCAAATTCATCAATAAATTGTAGAACTTTAATCAGCTTCATCATCATCCGTCTATTCAATATGAATCGTATGCACACATGGTCAGAGTAAATGACCTAACGAACACAGCCCTCAAAAGCTGACGCTTACAATTAATAAATCAACACCCAGCTGTTTAAACATAAATAAAAGAACAACACGCACCCAACTTCTGTTACATATTGCATAAACATGCCAACACCTCATTCAAAAGCGACTCCAAAATGTGACAGTTTTCGTAAATTGCTCCGAAAATTGTGCGCACTCGAAGTTGTCCCGGTTTTTGTCATTTCATGAAATAAAAAACCATCGCGTAGCAACTGTGTCGGTGCAACGTGCAACACGAGAGTTTCTGACTTTTACGAACAACTTCACACACTTTGCAAATGAAAGGCTGCGCGGGTAATTTTACGACACTCGCTCGATTCCCTGTCACTGCACTCTGTGGTGGCGAACATAAAAATGGGATGTTTTGCAGTTTATACAAATGTGTGTAGTTAGTTTGTGCACAAAATGCAAAAGCAAAAGATCTCCGTCGGCTAATTATCCTCACACACGTACCTATACGTCTACCTATTCAAATTTGTAGCTATTTGCAGTTGTTGAAGTCTAAAAATATCTGTAAAAAAAAATCCGTCTGACAGAAAGAGTCCCCATGGTCGTCTCCCCTTACGTTGTGAACTTTCTCATGTCATTAACCCAACAAAACGTCTTAATATATTTTTTTCTCCTTGCCATCCTTAACCGGGGAGTACGAACCAGCCTTTGTCCTCTTACTTAAAGGTGTGAGTGTTTAATTCTCACACAAGTTCTCACATTAAAGTCTCTCGGATGGCAGGAGTGTAGGTATTCCATGTTCCATGCACCCACCATGAGGTCATGAAGAATGGCGACGGAAGCAAGATTGCGGCGTCTAATTCCAGTTGTTTGCAATTTTCTTTAATTACAAATACACAGAGGCTCAACAATAATGGTGGATGCAGATATTTTGCAACAACAATCAGCGGGAAAAAAGTGCAAATTATAATTTTAATGGGCGCACAGCACATTTTCCAAACAATTTACCATTCTCTTTAGTGCTTGATATAGAGACACTGGCATGCGATGGTGGAAACTATGCCATGCGGCGGATGCGGAACTCAAACGTGTGTGTTGCAACTTGCAAGGAGACCCTGTTATACACTCGTATATGGTTAAGGAATGCCAAGTGGATAGGAAGTGAAGAAGTGAAGTTTCACCAGTGGAAGGTGTTTCACTTCTAGTTAATATTTAACATTTTTTGGTTTTTTTCCATTAATCATGTGCTTTTTAACTAAGTTTCCTTTAAGCGATAACTTTGCAAAATTTGACAGTTCTCTTCTTTGTCAACTACCTTTAAAGGGAATTGGCAGAGTGTAATGATAATGAAATACATTTACATATTCACACTTTTTCCACTTGCCAGTTTTAAAAAGAACCTCATACATTGCTTGTCAATAACGAATTGACAAGACAATTGGAAATTAATTCGATTGGTAGGTAGTTCGTTCCCTTTAAACTGTTTTCTTGACACAATTTGCTTGTGGCGCTTAATCTATAATCAAAACCAGAAGCACACAAAAAATCATATACAACACATGCGGACGAATTCGGGACTGCAATTGATAAGCTTGCTCATCTTGATTTTGATGGCTGTCGAACGTTGTACTTTATCTTGACACATTATGTAAAAATGTCAATTTCCCTTGAAACATAGTTTTTTTGCAGAAGCATACAACGTCCGACAGCCATC
Organism: Neoascia interrupta; assembly: GCA_947623515.1. Classification (NCBI taxonomy): domain Eukaryota; kingdom Metazoa; phylum Arthropoda; class Insecta; order Diptera; family Syrphidae; genus Neoascia; species Neoascia interrupta. Next base: position 223,327,125 of record OX392462.1, read on the forward strand.
AAAATCAAGATGAGCAAGCTTGTCTGTTCAATTGCAATCGCGAATTCTTCCGCATTGCCAACCGAAAATGTCATTGGTATTACAAAAGCTATGGACTACAACTGTCAAACGTCAGTCAACAAAAATTTTTGGTACAGAAACGGACGTCAAAACTACGATATTTTACGTTGAAACACAAAATACGTTTGACGTTGAGGTTGAAGTTGCCGGGTTCAAAATTCTACTTTCAAAATGCTGCTTTTCAAAATTCGCTTTTATAAAATTCTGGAAATGCAACGTTGTCAAAGCGACACAGTGAAATATGTATGGGGAGGAGCACGACTCAATTTTTAAATTGTGCTTATCATAATTCTACTTTTCATTACACAGCTATTACAATTTTGTTTTCAAAATGCTGCTTTTCAAAATTCTGGTTTATAGAATTCTGAAAACATTCTTTGCAATGTTGACAAAGCTACACAGTGAAATATGTATGGGGTGGATCACGCCTCAATTTCAACATTCTGCTTTTCATTCAGCTTTTTACTATTCTGTTTTACGAAATTCTGGAAATACAACGTTGTCAAAGCGACACAGTGAAAAATGTATGGAGAGGGGCATGCCGCCCCTTTGCAACCCTGACTGCAAGGTTTGCTAAGAAAAGCTTAGATAATTTTGGGAAGCAGTATCATGACCCGCTCCCCACTCTAGCAACATATTAGAGCTGTCAAAAAAACGTTTCGTTTAAAATTTAAAAGACAAGTTCACGGAAGCTCCCGCGAACAGTCATCAGTCAGGAGGAGGCATTTCACAATAGAAATCCTTCTCTTTTTTCTGATCGGAGAATCTTCTTCCTTCAGTAGTAAAAATACAAAAAATACAGACCTTGAAAATGTTAAAAAAAAAATCAAAAGAGATTTACCTTAAAAAAGATTAAGTAACAACAGAAGAATATTTGTGCAAATTAAGCAGTTGTCAAACGCGTTCGCAAAAAAAAAATAGATCGTCTTAGGGCCAGTTTTTCAGCGTCAGATCATCCTAGTTTCCGAGTTAAACTAAGATTAACCTTAGAAATAAATTTTTCAGTGAATATTGATCCAGGATTAAGAATTGCTTAATTCGCCAAATTTGGTGAGTTAATCCGGAATCAACTCTCTGGTGAACAGTATGAACTTCTTTGAATGTTTTTTTTCGTTGTGAAATGGCAGTGTCTTCGCTTGTTTCTGGGAAAAATGACATCTAAAAATGACTCGAACTTCTTTCCCTGCGTTTTTCTATGTGAAGTGAGAGATTTTGACAAATTTTCTGACGGAGCTAACTCTTCACTGAAAAACTGCTCGCTGGGTTAACTCTAAATTCTTTTTGTTCCGGGACTAACAGAAAAACTGCTCGCTGGGTAAACTCTAATTTCGTTTTTTTCCGGGACTAACAGATCTTGGTTTAAGCTCGGTTTAATTCAGCACTGAAAAACCGGCCCCTAGGCATTGGAGCCTCGTTTCCGATATTTACAATAAAAGCATATAAAATAATATAAATATATAAAAAAAAAATATTTACGCTAAAGAAAATATTGAAGGAAACGTTACGTTTAGCTGTTCTATGCATGCGTTAATTCTAACCTATTTTGAAAGCGCTCCGCGGCAGTGCTACGTTCTGATTCTGTCGCCTTAGAATTGTCATGAACCCATATAATGACAAGAGATTCCTTGTAAATATCTGGTACGAGATTCATTAATTTTGCTGTCACGATTCTAAGTATCTATTTTGCGCTTCGGGCGCCTTTGAACTGTCATTTACCCTGTCATAGTGATTCCTGGTAAAGATCAGGTACGAGAGGTTAATTTATTTTGCGGTGATAATTCAAAGTATTAGTTTTTTCCGCCTCCTAATTTTACATTGAAGCGCAATGCTATGGGAGGGCATTTGGTTTTATAAAGGTACCAATAGGGATTAGCTGGGAGGTGCCGCATTTAGATTCAATGCGGCGAGAAAAATTCCTTCTTCTTCTTCAAGTTGCGAGGATCAGGTATGAAGGTAGAATTTTTATGAATAGTTATCGGATTCTTGCTTGCGCTTCGGTTTTCGTAACCAAAACCGTGCATAATGTCGCAAATAGGATTAACATTTCGTGAATTACATCTTGTCTTTGCCTCGGGGACCTTAGCGATTCGTTTGTAGAAATATCATTCATTCATGAGGCATGACGTATCGAACTTGTAACTTTTGTACCATTGAAAAAAATTAGTTTAGGGATAGGTTCATAAATTCTCCCTTTTCAATTTGTTTCCTCGCCTCACTATCATCGTCGTCGAAACTCTTCGAATTTGAAAACCAGCATATTTAATTTATTTGAAAAATCTCTCAAGACTTTAATTTGCAAAATCGTGAAAATCCTACAAATTCAGCCTGTTTAAAAACCCTCCAACTTGCAAGCCTGATGTGCCCTCATATGAACCAATAAATAACTATGAGAACCTTAATTAACTGCTCTACATTCGCAAACCAGCAATTTTAATTTGCAGTTGCCTTCCTGTGAATTTACAAGTGCCACATTACAATCCCACAAACAGACCCTAATGAAATGATTTTCCCTCTCTCATAGCGCAACCCTGAAACCCTGCCTGTACACTACACTAACTTCGCACTTTATGATCTATTGTTTGTTGGGCTAACTTTACAATCCAATTATTAAAGCCCTAGACAAAAGAAGCATTGCCATAACCAATCTCAGTATTCTCCGCTCGAAGTTAATTAGAAGTGCAAATTAATGGCCAAAAGCAGCAGTTAAATTCAAATTGATTTGCCATTAAATTACCTCAGTGTCCGAAGTGTCTCTATAACCGAATTTCACTAAGGAAAACGAGATTTTTTGCGCCTCAAGCCTAGGTCGCTTTCAACACCTCAAGCGAAATTCATTCTGACTCAACCCACAAAGTGTTGGTCAATACTGTGGAGCCTGTGCTGCCTGCTGAAACCGATATTGGCGATTTCCGAAGAATCATTTCAGAGGAGTGCTGCTGCTACACCTCGTTTCTGCCGAGCATGACCTACTTTAATACAATTTCCACATCTTCACCGGGGAGTTGCCACCGCAGACTCAATCAAACTTTTTAATCGAATCCATACCACATCACCTGAGCTCGTCCATGGAACGAAAGGGAACTTTCCACCCTCTGTCATCAGTTTTTTTTTTTTTGTATATGTAGAAACTCGTTGGAGAACAAACGAATACAAAACTAATATCTGTCAGCGATAAATTTCGCTTTTAGTTGTTTTATGTCAACAAACTTTTGGCATTCCCTCCCCCCCACCGAAAGTTGCGTTTTCGATTTCGATAATCGCATGCAAATACGTTGCCGACCTAAAGTTTCGCTCACTCTGGCAACAACCAACCAAAACAATGACAACGACGATGATGATGATGAGATGAGAGTTTTGTATAAATAATCTATTTCTATATCGAGGTATAGGTTAGGACCCAATCCAAATGGTAATCTGCTGGCCCAGAGAAAAGCGTCCTCTTTACAAATTAATAAAGGTTGTCACACACCCGCTCATGTGTGTGTGTGCAAAGGGTCGAAGAGGAGAACAAACAAATATTGTATGCGCCCCTTTTGGGTCATATTTCATTGTACTTAATGTGAGTGGATGAATATAATCCAGTGACAAAGTCAGGTTCCGGAAATGGAAACCCTCCGTAATGGGGACAATATTTACAGGGTCTCCCCATAATGCAAACGTCATTTACCATCTTGGCGGGTGACGTTTCAACTCAAAGGGTTTTAGAAGATTGACATTTGAAAGCATTTACGAAACATCTGTGTGCAGAACAACTTTGGCAGTGGGTAGGGACATTCCATTTGCCAATTCTCCGTCTCACTCCGGATGACAGGATTCCTTAATTGAACATTATGGCTGTCAAAAAAAAAAGTCTGCCACTGAGAATTGGATAGAAAAGCAATTCGAGGTTTCTGTCATGCTTGCAAGGTTATTCCACCGGGCTTCAAATAAGCCTTTGTAGTCACACACTCCCCTATGGTCGGTGTGCGACTATGTTTTTGTACCTTTTTTATTGAGGCAGTTTCCAATTTTTCCATTGTAGGTATTGATTGTGGGATTGCGTCATGAGTTCGGGTAAATTAAGGCGGCAGCTCCGCTTTGCACTTTAATTACTTGTTACTCGCTTATGTGGCAAACAAGCCCCAAAGAAACAGCACCGCACCATCAGCAGAGTCGTATTTGTTATTATTTCTTTTATTTATTTTTGTCATTAATTATTCATCGATTGTTGTTTGCGCCGTGCGGATAGTGGTTGCGGCTGTGTTCGAGGAGTGTGCGTTATTACCCGATAGTTTGGCATTAAAATGAGGTTGCCATACGGAGTTGCTACAGTATCCAATAACCCAACGGGTAACACGAATGTAGGCCATAACAAATATAACGTGGAATAATAATAAAAAAAAACATCATATATACGTAGCAAGAGGCTTAATGCTTTAATAAAGAAATTCCATGGATTTCCTTGTTTTGATTAAGAGCAAAACGTGCTCTGTGTTGCGATGTAATTAATTGTAGCTTTTGTGAATTAGATGTTCTCACATTTCCAAAGAATCAAAGCTAGAAAGTTCTTTGAAATGGGTGAACAATACCCTTCTTCGCCGTAAACGTTAATTGGCAGGTCGTCTCGTCATCTATCCTGAACCGATTACGACAACTGAGGTTTATGATTTGACGCAGCCACAGGACTTATTTAGACGAATGTTTTGACTACTTTTTTTAAAATACGAAACAGCTTTTATCACTCGTCACTCGGCCAGACCAAATTTGAAACAGGGTACATTGAGTATTATCAGATCCCTTCCCAGGGACCGACAGCTGTCGCTCCCATAAGACCCAATATTAGTTCAACGGCGACTGTTCTGTCGCTGTCAGAACACAAATGTTCTGTCGTGTTATCTGGGTACTTTACGCCTTAACCAGAGCGCTTACAATATGGACAAGCCACAGCCTGTTGACAGTCGATTGAAATGTAACTGGAATCGAATTGAACTGTTGAAGCATTTCTGTCGAAATTGACTAAACTTATAGCATACAGCTGCGTTCCTACCCCAAAAAACCTATAAAATGAGGATCATCAGTTGGATCAGTGTTAGTATTGGTTATCAAAACACAGCGCAACCCTGATTCATCCAACGCAAAACAAAGCACTGGGTCATGAAATAGTGAAATTTCACTGCACAGCTGCCTAAAAAAAACTGAAACGTCAAATTTTTTAGCATTAGTTACACTTCGGTTTGACTTTTTTGGTTAGTTGACCCGAAGTCCGGGTGACCCGAGTCCGGGTGACTTAAAATCACTTCTATTGTCAGAGCGCTCTTATGCTCCTAAAATTAGAGTATAAAGCTGAAAATAACTAATTTGAGATTCAACGCGTTTCTTTTCCGGAGTCAATCAAGACCAATATAAAACCCATAAGCACTCCGAGCGCCAAGTCAGGTTTGAACATTAACGGCTTGAAATTGTGCAAAACAATAATGGCTGCATAATGGCTGTTATAGAGTTGTTTGAGTTAAAAACTTATTACTTAGTTGAAAAACGGCAGTGAAACCAAACTCAAATCGCACCTTTAGTAGAGCAGCTATTGACAGCTTGAACGTCATTGATTTTAACAAATGGACAAACCTCTTTATTTATCAATAAATTGTCGATGCAATGTCAAAATATAGCTCGTTACTCTAGAAAGTTGGATTGTGATGTAATTGAGCATGAAATGAATAAATGAAAGAATATAAGGATTACAACAGGCGCCAATTGATGGCATCAAACTGTTATCATTTGACATTTTTGTGCTTAAAGAACGCAAACGCAGCCGAGTGAACAATGATAAATAGTGTCAGATACTTATACTTTATTAAGCCATTTAACTGTCCCTAATAAGACTTATCCACTGTGTGTACACACTTGATACCACAATCAAGGAGCGTGGCCAACCTGTACAGTGTATAATTTTTTACCGCCCATTTACCGTCGGCAGACGGCAAATTGCCAAGCTCGTATTCTTTACTTTATAAAATTGTACAAACAAACTATGAAGTTAATAAAGAATGTATCTGTCTATCTATCTAGTGTCACATCAGTTGTCATCGAAATGTCAAAATCGTCCCGAGGGTTTGACATTTGTTAGGTTAGTTACAGCCGCAAGTATAGGTATATCAGAAAATCAATACGTGACATTTAAACATCGATGACAGATGACGTAGGAATAGTGTAAAACATATAAAGAATTTTGTGTTAAACTGCTGTAATCTAATGTTCTGTTCTGATCTAGATGTGAGCTTAATTGAGAAACTAGCAATCACAAAAAAAACACACACATTTTGACGAATCGCTTTTATGTGCACGCGTTAAGCTAGAATCACAATATTGCGTTCCTGCGTGCGTGAGTAGATACAACGGGCGCATATGGGCCAAAACGAAATGTTACTTCAAAACTTCACCCCGCGTTTTACCGTAAATCTCTAGACGCATCCAGAACGCAAAAGTAGATCTACTTTCTACTTTACTTTAGTTAAAAGTATGTTTGCTTTTCAGGACGGCAGTACAGAGTCGGTTTTGTGGCTGCAGAAACGTTCTCCAGTGCGATGGCCCATGCCCCTAAAGACTTGATGAGCATAGTACCTACCTATAATCACAATGAAGAATTACTAAAAAAAAAAGGTAAATAAGCGAAATCACGAGACCGCGTATGTTCAGTGTTTTCATATTTGGTTTTCAATACGTTGAGTTTTTTCTTGGCTAATAAAGCTTGACAGTTGCGTAGCGCGTTTAAATTCTGCTCGGGACATGTGCAGAGTATGTCCACAGTACGGAAATTGCAGTTTGCAGACATATTCTACGCGTTACTTGCTTAATATTCCCATGATAGGCCCAAGTTTTATTTCATTTTCAAAAGACATTGATCAAAACACGGATACTGGCCAAACACATCTTGTTTTGTTTGCAAATATTCATAAAGCGTCCAAGTGAAATTCAAATGGCTTCAGATTTTATGTCGTTTATTGATATTAATCGTCATCCACACGTTACTCACGATTCACGCTAGACATCAAGACCATAAAACGAATACGAAGCGTGAATACGTACCCACCTTTATTTTTTATTCAACTAATCTTTGATGGCTTTCATATTGTGAACAACACGAAATGGTCCTAACATGAGTTCATATACATCAGGCTAGGCGGGAATACACGTTTCTGCAGCCCATTAAGATTTGCCAGATTTAGTCACCGCAGTCCCACATCGGAGTGCCCATGCCCACCTTTCCACCTCTATAATATAACTGGATGATGGGGTACACCCCATAAATCTCTCAGCTATTTTCGATGATTCATGTGAGTGGCGTTCACTCCACGTTCACATAATACCCTACAACGAGTTTAATGGAGTTTAACAAGAGTGCAGTGTGCCCACGCTCTATTAAAACACTGGTTTCCTTTCAATTCGATTACATTAACTACTTATGTACATACCTTCAATTCTGGTCGGGGAACAAAGATTTTTTTAATGAAATTCATCATTCCGCCTAGATTCGTAGAGCTAAACCCCCTCGAGACCTACACGAAGCCACAACTTGTCCCATGACAAACAGTTCAAATTGTTTAAATATTTGTCGCTACGCCATGCGAAACGACTTGTGCCTTGTGTCATTAGCAAATAAGTTGATAACACAAATAGATAAATTAGTTGCGTTTGTCCAGACTCGAGGTCTGTTCTCTCCCTATCAGTGTGACTTTTACGATAAAACAGATTTTTGCTATTTATAAATTGAACGCAACCATATTATACGCCGCGCCATAATGATTTATTTCAAATTTCTACAGAGTGTGACATTAAACAAAATTTTAATTTTGCTTGAAAGTTATATCATTTTTAACAATAACTCTTTGTCGTTGAATCACTTTTAAGGAGTTTTCGTAATTTGTCATTTTATCAGCTGCCCCCGCCCCACGAGAGGATTGGTCTCATTCCACATCTCAAAGTGAGTTTCGGTTACGTCAAATTGACGTTCGCTAATTGTATGCATAAAATATTAAAATATTTTAAGGTCACTTCAGCGATAAAGATGAAAAGTGAAAAACCCCTGACTGGTTACGAACGAGCAAGCAACTTGTCCAAGTTTTGTATACGCCACATCAGTGTAACTTGGCGCTGCGCAAGCGCAACTTTCTTTTTCAAGCTCTTTCACTTTGAAGAGGATGAACATAAAAAAGGCGATTGTCATTGCATATGCAACTTAATGAATTGTACTGAAACTGCAGTCGTTGTCGATTTATTTGCATTTTTGGTTCTCTTGTTGCCTTAATCGACGAATAATTGACATTTTAATGTATGGCTGCGGCTGTCTGTCACTATCACGGTAATGTCTGTCAGTGGGTCATACCGGGAAATTGCCTTTTGTTCTTCCTTCACTGTTTTTGGTTTTGTTTTTCAATTGATTTGTGTGATTACATTTTTTTTTAAGGTATCTTTCTCTACTCGTATGTAACGGCAATGGCCAAGGTAGGCGCGCACATGAAGTGGATCTTAATGAGAAAAAATACCACAAGACAAACAAAATGGTATTTCTCAAAAAAATCAAATTAAACTCAGAAGAAGTTGTTTCTTTGAACGCGCCACAAAGTGCTATAAAAAGCCCACGGGTTTTTGAGGCACTTTTTGATTGCTACATGAAAATTAATTGTAGTGCGCAGCCGAGTGTGTTGCATGGGAACTTAGTTTTTTTTTCATTATTTTTTGTTGAATTAATGAACAATTATTACACAAATGGCATAATGCGTTTGTTTTACATAAATGATGGACGGGCCTCTGAAGTGTGTCAGTCTTATTCATTATTCAATGAGCTGGCTTGGATGACTGAAGTTCACGCGAAAATGCGTGGTTGGACTCACTAATTGGCATTGCGTGTATAAAGTCGGACTCAGGTGTATAGACATCCAGAGCACAGTGTTTTCACTAGATTTCTATATGCCTAATCCATTTAATGATCTTTTAGCAATAAAATGTATAAAAACGGACTGGCAGCTGGCCAGAAATGCTTACACGAGCAGGTATCCAAAAGACACCTATCACGAGTTTACGTCTCAATTTTTAATAAACCTATGAATCAGAAAATATCTCAAGCAAACAATTAAAGCTTTTAACTTGGGGGTTTATGGACTGTAACGAATATTGCATCACCCATCCGCCGAGCTGTCATGATACCATTCTTGTAGGCCACAACCATATGGTGTTGTTGACCTCATAGAAGTCAACTAAACGCTGTGTGGTGAAGTAATTTCATTTGTCGGCTTAGAATTCGTTTTCCAAAAAATCTGCATAGCATTCCAAAGAATCTGGTCGATCGATAAAAATCAAACTTAAAAGCCGATTCAATTTTACCCGCGCTAACCTTTTGACAAGAAGGTTAATAATAAATCAAAATGTTATCGATTCCAATCGGTTCTTTACCTGATTTTAAAAACAACTTTGTTCATATCCCGAATACTGATCGAAAGAATGCTCACCATTGCTTGATCAATGAGAGCTCAAGAAGGGAGATCGCCTCAGAATCGATCGAAAAAAATATCGAGCAGAATCGATTGAATAATCATCTTAAGTCAAAGCCAATTTTAATTTATTTGCATTGACTATTTGACATTTGACGTGTCATCTTGGCATCATCTTGTCACCTTAAACCTATTATCCTATATGAGAAATTCGTCTGAGAATTACTAGAAAGATTCGGTGGTCATACAATCCATAATGGACAAGTCTGAAAGACTAAGAGTCTAACACAGGGTGTATCAATTGAAGACTTCATCCAGATACCTATGTCAAAATGTCAAAAACGTCAAAAGTTTTCGATTTTTAATAGACTAATAGTTCATCTGAGCCATGAACTAACAGTCGCAGAACGATATAAACAAAAATGTGAGTGCATGATTAAGAACAATTTTCATTGAAGCGCAAATTCCGTAGAGAAAGTTATCGATATCAACAATGAAAGGCCCAACCACAATAGACTTAGGTGAGCTTAAGTCAGCTTTCATAAATGTCCCATCCATTAGACGCAATTCGTATGCCAAGGCTATATCATTATAGACTTTTGCTCGGTTTCGTAAGGTCTTCATTAATTTTCGCTCTCTTAAGTTAGTCCCAGTCAAGGCAGAGGTTTGGCGCGGAAATCTGACAGTTGGCTGGGCGTTCACTGGGCGTTTGGCAGAACTTGAGTGGGATTTTCGATGTATTTTGGCATAAGGTTAATCCCACTTAAGTCTATTATGGTTGGGGCTTAATGCATTATCAACAGTCATTTCTCAAAGAAATACAAAAAGAAAACAAGTTCGATTTCTTCTTCAGACTCGTTCAAATGATCTTTGTGACAAAAACTCAGGAAAGCAACAACTGTCATTCATCATAGGAAAATAGGAATAGAAAATCGAACATCGAACAATCGAATCACATTAAATCTGGGGTTAACGTACTACATTAAGTCCAGTCTGGTCAATCTGTTTATACTATATCTCGATGACACAAACCGTACTAAATTTGACCCAAAACGTCAACTTTCTTCGTAATGTCAAAAGTTTTCGGTTTTTAGTCAATTTGGCTCTAAGTTAATATTTTGTACGTCTAAATATCAACAGGTTTTAGCATTAAAGACATATCTAAGCTTTGGTTGATACAAGTTTAGTCATGGAGATGTTTACATGCGTGAAGATTTCAGACTTAGGTGCATATTTTCAGAAAAGGGTCAACTTCGTCGATAAAGTTGGCAAAATCAACGATTCTGCACTATCAACTGTCATTTCACATAGAAATAAAAGAGAAGTGGTCGATTTCTTATACAGACTCTATTCAAAAGTCATTTTGAGAAGCAGCGCTGTCTTTCCTCATGGGAACATTGGAAAAGATTTAAACGGAATTATCCATAACCTCTGCTCTTACACCTACAGCGTTTTCCATTGAAACTTGAAAGAATTGCTCTCAAAATCAAGAACTCTTCGTTTTCCCCGCGTTTGGCTGTAGTCACCAAAATAGGAAAAAACGTGAGCAGCATGACGTAACATAATAAAAAATTAAGAAAAATGTAGTGCATGTTCTCATTTTCTTTGACAGTTTCTCATTTTTTAAATTTTTCGCACATGTATCGCACACACACATGTGGAAAAAGGACATTTCCACATGATGTTTACAATTTTTGGGGCAGTTTTTTAATATTTGCTTACGTTTGTAGTAGTTGTCCTTATCACTCAATATCTATTTGTCTTCTTTACCTACCGATGACATTTTATCATTTTTAATGAGTGAGAAAAATGAAGAGTCATTCCAGTTTCAGCACATAATATTCGTACTCGTTTGACAATTGTGATGACAACTGCGGCCAGCCGTTGACGTAGATCTTCACATATTCCAAATTTGACCGCCAGGGGTAAGCCTTCAATCCTCTCGTGAGCTGCTGTACCGGGTGACTTAAAATTTTGCTTTTTCCTGCAGTGAATACAAGTTTTTCAGCCCATAATTAACCAGGTTAAATATTGACTCAATACACTTAATTGAATTGTTTTATCCATGACATTGGCTCTGGCACAGTGTCCCTGATAATGTGAACTCTTATGCTTACTAATGCAAAACATATAATTACAAATCTGCATCACATATTGATTTTTTGTTAAAAAATTCCCCCTTTTTCTCATTTCAGGTATGTTGACTCTTTGTCTTTGATCGGCTTCATTGAGAAACTCCATAATAATGTAAGAGATTGAGTATTGTTCTGTGTTCGTTTATCCTTTCAAAAAAGCGCCGAGTATAGGTAAAGTTCAAGGTACGTGTATACGCCAATTGAAAGCTAAAAACCGTGTAAATAATCCGTTTAAACACAATAACCAAAGCGGAAGGTCAACACACATTCATGAATGGCGAACATACACAGTTGGTGTACGAAAAAATAAAAAGCAAAATCACGGACTAATTAAAGTAAAACGAGAAAAAAAAAATGTTTTGAGTTAAGGTAAACTTGTATACGCCTCACGAACTACATTTTCATTCCGGTCGAAAAGAGAACAACACTGTTCAGACACACAAGAAATAAATGACTTCATCAAGAGTTGGCTTTTAAGGCGCTTACACAAGCAGCATTCACGTTCATATAATGTGCTGCGCATTTAGACTTGACTTAACATCTCTTTGCTGCCATGAATCAACAAAAAAATTCCAAGAACCTTACTTCTATTATACCATGGCGGGACAGCTTTGCCGAAAAGGTTTACTGACATTTTAAGCTGCGGGAACTTGTTTCCTCGACTCATGGTTGCGAAAGAAATCGGGAATAGATCTTCAGACAAAGACCCGCGGGAGATTTATACTCCGCGAGACAGTTGATGGCATTTTTAACTTTTTCATTAGCATAACCATTCTAAACGGTTGGCAGAAAAATTGCACGACTTAACGTGGATCACAGTGACAGTCGGAGGACCACATGTCGTCGCACAGTTTACGAGCATCGCAGAACAGTGATTGCTTTTATTGGCCATTTGCATTTAGAAGGTGTTCTCGGTGCCCACCAAGGTTGCGTTAAGACCATTTACGGTCTAGATAATCTCTGTTGAGGTTTTGTCGTATGAAGCTTTTGGGCCAATGCCGAGCAATGGATTGTGTTACACGTGCGCTGGAACGTCTTTTGAAACAATCATACTTGACTTGACAGATATGTGTACAAAAACGTCACAAGTCAACACAGCCTGTATAGTTTGTCTTGATATTGGATTTCTTGAATGTCGTTACAGTGGGTACCCCCACCTTCGGAAAGTCTTGTGGTAAATGCCTACTGCCCCCGACACATGCGAGTGATGTCATTGTGATTTGTGTGTTACTCGACACCCTGTGTTGATGTTGTGTTAATGTTCTGTGTGCCACGGTACGGTAGCTTGTCGCGCTCATTAATCAAACATTTTTCCATGGAGTGGTCTATGGAGTATTGAAATTCTATGCGTACACAACCGGTGTGTTGGGTGGCAAATGTCAAAGGTGACGCATTCCTCGCAGCCCTGTGGCGCCAGTTATGCGGTGGTGTAGCGGTGCCACCCTTAACACTGCCCAAATTGCGTGTTTATCGTCCCAGTATCGCGGGTAGGGCAGGTGGTCACGCACGTTCTTTTGACAGGGCGTCAAGGACGACAAAGGATGCACGGTTCTCTGGTATCCGAGACCTTGCATAACGTCCAGGAGTGGCCAGCCCGGTAAAGCTAGTCAAAGCTTTTTTTTATTGAGATTCGCCACCTTTCAAGGACGACGCACATTAATTAACTCGACACTCATTAGAATTTCATTTTGTGAATGGAAACGCTGTATAATTCGAAATTCCGAATTCCGACCAACCCTCCGTGGGTGGCGTATTCGTGAATATGAAAGCGAATCAATTCACTGCTTGTATGGCAACAGTGACTACAACACGCCCCTATTGGCATTCAATTAAGACCCAAGTGTAGGGGTTGGTATGCTCGCAAATGTAGTGCATACAATATTGACTGGAATACATTAGCCCCATTTTCGTGCAGTGTTTCATTGTCGAAAGCAAATCGAGTATCGGATTGACACAATTAATTCGAATGCTGGGGGAGTCGAACATGAATATAGTGTGTAGTGTACGAGTTCGAGTACGGTTGTAATGATCCCCGTGTCAGAGCAGTGAAGTAAAAGTCCTTGAGGATTTTGGGGGTAATTAATGGGAAAACGCTAATGGTGTTTCCGAATGTGTGCACAACGTTTGTTGCAAGCACGACCTCTGCATGAGCCATTGAAGTGAACATCCGGACGGAACTAAATGTATGCGATGGCGATACTTTACTTGGGTGTCGAAAGTAGGGCAGGAATAATAAATTTAACGTGTGTGGGGGCTGTCATTGGAGATTTTAATTTAATTATGTCATTATGGTTTGGTTTATTTTTTTCTTTTTAAGTTTGAGATTTGTTGCCAAAATGTTTGTAGAAATAGGTGGCTGAGCGCCAACGTTTAATTATGCTGATGTCAAATTATGAAGGTTTTATTGTTAAGAGAGAAATTATAATTCAGATGAAAATTCAGAGTCCATTGCCAGTTAATCAGGTTTAGTTGAAGCAAGGAAGGAGCCTTTTTTATTTTAATCTACTAAAAAAGCTGGCCTAAAAAGGCATTGTTAACCTGGGTCGAACTAGGATTTCTTTATCCAGCAATGAAATTAATCTGGGAATTGACCAGGCAGTAGTTTTTAACTCCATCGATAAAGTCATCAAAATCATCGACTCTCATGTCTCATAGATAAACATGAAAGGAAGTTCTAGTTGTTCGCTAGAAACTTCTCCTAATGTCATTGTTAAAAATGCAAAGCAACTGTAATTTTTTCATAGAATACCAGAAAAATAAGTTCAAATTGTTGTCCAGAGTTAATCACGGGTACATCCATCACATTTGGTAAGTGACCGCCAGGTATGGCATTTTGACTTTTCCACTCGTCAATTAAAATTAAATGATTGTTCACAAACATTCATTTAGGAACGTTGCATATACGTCAAAGGTCCTACAAATTTCGACGGCATGAAACTGTCATAGTTAAAATAAATTTCTCATCAGTTATTGACGAGCGAAAAAGTCAGAATGCGATACCTGGTAGTCAAATTTAGAAAATGTGAAGACCTATAGCTGTCAACCAGATCTCGAAGTTGACAAGTTGACCTGCCTTCGATGAACGAATTCACATTTTTCCGTCTAAGTTATCAACCTGGATTGTGAATAAAATAGTTTATCCTTGCAGGAAAAGCAAATCAGAACGAAAATGTCGTTCCTCAACAAATATTTTTCGTACTCGTTTGGCGAATGGGAGGACAACAACAGCCAGCCGTGGACGTGGTGTATGGGTCTTCACATATTACAAAATTGACCGCCAGGGGTATAAGCCTTCAAAAGTCAGTTGAAAATTGAACCCCTGGCGATCAAATTTGCAATATGTCATGTGGGCTGTCATAACGTTTGCCAAAACTAGTGCGAAAATTATTTGTAGGAAGGTAGAAGGTACTTTTCTTGTTTTTATTTGTTCTCAAGTTGTGTTTTTTTATCGAAATGTCAAACAAAGCTTAGAAACCATAACTACTTTTAAGAGTAAATAGTAATGATAAAAATAGTATTGAAGCACCGTTGTATTGACGCGCAAGTGCCGACATAAATGTTTTAGCTTAAATAAATTAAGCTAGAACAAGTTAAAAATAAATTCTTAACTCATCTTGACACTTTTGCGTAGTTCACTGTCACATCACTATGTCATAAAAACTTTGATTTAAAACTTAATGTGACATTTTGTCTAAACCCGCTTTTAACTCCAAAATCTGAGACGGTCAAAAGTGACTGAAATAGTTATAAGTCTTCATTTATGTCAAAACCGGGAACCGATATCAATAAGGTCGGCATCGGCACCTCAGTGAACATCCAACCAAACACAAGACCATGGCTGACGTTTTGTTGCATTGCCAAACACTACCTTATCATCAAATTTTTATAGGTAGCCACGTTGTTCTGCTGCAATGAGGGGCAAAACATTCTTCTAGTCTTCTCATCATCCCCTATCTAATTAATGAAATCAATTTCCGATCACCTGACCAAACACACCGACAACTGACTTCTCCAATATGTCATCCAGGTATAGGCAATATCTTTTACTCTCTGCCGGTCATATCCGGCGATTCCGTTTCAATATTACCTATGTGGCTTTTTAATTAAGCCGCGCATCTGTTTTATTGTTATGGATTCAATAATATACAACAAAAACATGCATAAAGCAGGCAAATAAATACAGGTGCGACCCCTACCTAATGGGATGATAGGAACCAATTCCAACCCCTGGTGATTGTGGACATTATAAAGCGGCTGACACGAGGGCAATTATTATGTGCTCTTCTTTATGCTGTCATTTAGCCGGCCGCTTCGGAATCGATATCGATACTCCCAATAACCGTAATCATGTTTTTCTTTTCGGTCCGAAAACGATGCGATGAATCATCAAAAAGAATCTCTCTGAATGTCAGCTGTTTTATGTGGATGACAGGTGAGACTTCTTGGCCTTGGCTCTAAGCACCAGCAGCCGTTCGATGAAAGGTGAAGTCATGTTTTCGACAAAAAGTCGTAACTAAATACGAGTAGTTTTATGAGGATTTTTGTGTTTTTTGTCACGGATTCAGCACGCAGATATGGCGTTAAGCATTTCCATTTTGAATTTTGATCTTGCTCCAGCTAATCTATTGCGTGAGCTCATAAATAGACTATGCCTACCTATACATTTTGCGAAGGGGGCGCGGCGCAGTTGAGTGGAGGTGGTAATTATCTCACTATAAATGCTAATTTGGACAAAAGATATGACACAAGAAAATATTCGGCCAATTATGGACATAAATGGTCGAAATGGTGTTTCGAATAGCAAACTACCGGAACGGAACAGAGATTGTGTCTTAGCGTTGGATTGTGTCTGGCAACAACTCGTAAAGTTATGCAAATAGGTTTTTAATAAACAATAAGGAAACTATAAAGCGCTAAGACGTTTTTGGGCTTATTTTCTTGACCCAATAAAGTTGAGTTTGACACTTGTCAAAACTATCAGGTAAGACACGTGTTAAATAGTATATCTTATCTATGTTTGGAAAATGTTCAGGAGTTTAACTAGGACTTGGAAAGCTGAACGTGTCGGATTCGTTTTATCCACAGCGCAAAACTTAAACACAAGTATCCTTAAAAACATTGGTTTGGTTTCATACGTTTGCTTTCAAGCCTTTGAAAAAGTTTTTTCTCCAGCTGCAGAGCCCTGGTTGAAAGGCGATTTTCAATTGCAAAATCATACGTCGTGGATTCTGTTAAGGTCAATTTGGTTTCTGTGTCTTTGTCTAATGTTTGTGGCTACCACTGAGAATAGAAAAAGAAAACTCTTTAGATATGTTCGACGACTTTTAAAGTAGCTGATGGTTATGTTTCGGGTTGGGGTCAAAACTCGGCCGGGTTAAAAGTTCTTATTACAAAATGCTGCTTTTTAAATTCAGCTTTTCAAAGTTCTGCTTTTAAAATTTTGGCAAAGCGGCACAGTGAAATATATATGGAGGGCGTTTCGTTATCACTACTCTGCAATTCTGCTTCAAGCCTGAGTAGGTACCACTTGTAGGTGCTGCTACAAGTATATTCCGATATTCCGACCATTCAGAACTAAAAAAGGATTGATGGGTGTCAAGAAGACCAAACCCACAATTGACGATTGGAAAAGTCAACACGCGATACGATACCTTGCAGTCAAATTTAGAATATGCGGAGAAGACTATAGCTGTCAAAACAGCTGCCAAAAATTTACAAGCTATTAAGTGTATACAAACGTTCTGCCTTCGTTAAATAAATTTGCGTTTTAATTTGTAAGTTATCAAGTGATTTGTCAATAAAATAGTTTGTCCTTTTTTGCTAAGAACATAAAAGGCAAGTAATAGGTTATTATTATTTGTAAAGAAATAATTTCCTGACTAGTTAGACAAATGTGATGACAGATTGACAGGACAGCGACATCCAGCTGTCGAAATTTATAGGGATTAGGATTTACATATTTCTAATTTGAACGTCCGGGATAAGCCCATAATCGCCTGTCGTTTGACGAAAAAATGTTTATTTATTTCTTTTATGCATTGACAGTCGACATCCGAAATGCTGTCACAAACTGAAGAGAGCTTCTCTCGAGCCACGGTTCCTTGGCTGTTTCAGTTGCATTGCGGCATAGGTTGTAAGAGGTTAAGCACCGGTGGCAAAATTTGGAATATGCAGAGACAAAAACGTGCATAAAAACGCGAGTTGAGGAGTCGAGTAGCCGAAAATTCGAATTTTCGCGTTTTCGCGTACACCGAACGCCAAATGTTATTTATTGTATACCGGCCTAAATGTGTTAACCTTGAAGCTTGAAAATTCTATTTTCTACAGTGTTAGGAAAATCCAAGTACTTTTTGTAAAAATTGATTGTTTTATGGATGAATAAACTTACTGGGAAATAAAAAAAGGATATCTCACAAGAAAGTTGGTAAACAATATCAAAAAGTATCGAAAGTATCATACCGTATCAAAAAGCATGTGTCAGAAAGCAGAAACTTTTCAGAGATTTTCATAAAATCTCCTTGCTTCAACAGAATGTTATAAAATTTAAATTAGAACCCTCAACACGTTTCGGCGCTGCGCTTAAAACATTTTTGATATTTCAGTTTTCCACTCACATCATCAACAATTTAATAGCTTCACGGATAAACTTTATATTTTAAGTCCAAAATGCACTCATCTATTTTCAACATTTTTAGCTTTATTAGTGGACATGGTTAAAAAAGCAGTCTCCAATTAAAAGTTTTCTATACCAAATTATAATTAGTCCTTCATAATTCCAGGGGGAGGGATCGGAAACTGTTTCCTAACTTTTGGGGGTGACCCAGTAAGCCGCCTTTTATCTATCGATATCTCTGCCCGTTTGGGGATTTATGATTAATGGGTCTGGCATATCGTTTCGACCATAGTTGGCCTACCCGAAGATTTATTATATCTCCACTCACTTATGTACACAAAAATGAGTGAACAAACACACTTGCATAGTTTACGCCCCATATAAATTTGTTCTTTGTGTTGGTATATCCATTTAGGCCACAATTTTTACAGCTGCTGATGTGGATAATGAAAGAAAGTTGTATCTACTCTACAGCGTGCAGCGCTAAAATTAGCCAATTACTGGTTCCCCATCTCAGTGTGCGCTGAGTGATTTTCCAAAGAATTTTCTTTGCTATTTTTAGAGAGGCAGAAAAAATCTGAACTCGACAAACGGCGCGGCGACAACTTTTCTCTAGTCGAGATGGTGTTGCTGTTGCATACCCGATAGTGCAATCTCTGGCATTTTCGTCTTTTTTATCGATTCTTGGACAGCAGCCATTTAGTGATGATTATGTGGTCTTTTTCAATTAAAGTCCGAGGAGCATCCTGTGGTGTGTGCCGTGCTCGCGGAGTGTAATCAACTCCTTGAGCAATTTTAACTGCTTACGCAATTATGACAGATTGTGGTTGTTTTATGAATCGAGTCAATTTGAATAAATTGCTTCTGCAATCGACATCAGAAGGATGTGTTACACTGTGATCTGTGGTTACATTTTAATTGGCCCGCTTAAGAACACCATGTTATTGACCATTTTAGGGGGCTGCCTGGCGCTCGGTAAATGTGTTCTGTTTACAGAACGTGGACACAATCTAGTGCGGATTAATTGAGTTGCTACCATTCACTTAGCCAATAACGTAATCTTTTTGGACTGTAAATGGAAACTGGTTAATGGTACTATGGCAGGCAGATTACTTTATATGGATCTGGTATGCGACTGATCGCGGGTTTGAATTTGAAATGTCTTGGAAGATTGTTTAAGAATTATGAATCGGGCCAATTTAGAAATGCAAAGATTATCTTTGTTTCAACGTTGTCGATTTTGTCATTATGCCATTTTGTATTTTTAGATAAATCTGTTATGATGAACCGATTCAGAGCACCTTTTTCGGTGTGTCTCAATGGCGTCATTGTTAATATTCCAATGCATACTTCAAACCGCCGATCCAAGCCCCAAAAAGGTTATTTTTCCTCGATAATCACATCTCCTAGAGCTTTGGACAAACGTCAAAACTGACTGAATGCCAAATTTTTGTTTTAAATCCCTTTGTTATCGCTCATTTTTTGTTCTTTACCTTAAACCCAGTAAAAAGATCAGTTCTCTGAAGATCAGCATTCCGAATTTTCTCAAAAAAAAGAAATTAAAAACTAATAAAAATTCTGTAAATGACAGCAATTTACAATCACGTGTCGACGTCAGACGAGAAACGACAACAGCCACGCTACAAAATGGTTTTGTTTTGAAACGTTCAGACTCGTCGTTTTTTTCACAGCAATGAGACAGGATGGAAACACTTCTATTTAAGTTGCCACTTTGATTTCGTAATTGCAAAAAAGTTTAAGTGGTAAACTAAAGCTTTTAGGGAGTGGTAAAGTGGTAAAGCTTTTAGAGACACCTGGATTTCTTTTTCTATCATTTCTTTTTCTATCATTCGGAATCAAATAAGAATTTCTAATAAATGTTTGCCTCTTTTTCTCTTTCAAAACCAAAGAAATGCGAAATTTAAGCTGTCAAAAAAGTTAGTAGGTAGGTTGCCTATTAACATCTAAGTGCTGTTAGTGAATATGGATTGATGGAGTCTTATGCGCAATTAAGTTGTCGGTTATACAAATTCTGTGTTGATGCAGTAATTTACTGTGTTTCCACTGCACTTTAAACTGCAATTGACAAAATTGATCTTGTGCTGAAGTTCATTGAAAGTAGGATTTCTAAAATTAGCTTCACCCTTCGCAATTTGGATCCGGATTTACATTCTTTTGACTGAACACGCATACACGGCAAACTTTCAAACTTCGAAAAGAAAAGTCAAGAATGTAGAGCACGCAAAGTAGGAATCACCTATCAATCAAACAATGTATTTTTTTTGCAATTTTAAAATGAACTTTAAAAAAGTAAAGTTTCGTTCTGTCTGCTGTTGGTATATTGCTTGGTTCTTACTTCTTGAGACCAGGTTAGGTTTATATGCGGAAAACATACAAAAATAGTTTTTTGAACACAAAACTATTTCTTTGTACATACTTAAAATGAAGTAACTTATAAACTGTCTAACCATGTATTAATTAAGAAAGAAATCAAAATTTAAAATAAAAATTATAATTTGGGCTTACAAAATCCGGTTTGACAGAAAGCTCTTTGCCGTAAACCTTACAATAGGAAGAACGTTTCTGCCTTCCAAAAAAGCATTTACAATCTGAGAAACTGAAATTAAGTTTAAAATCTGGAGCTACCACGCCATTTATTTTAAGATCTAGTTTTAAATATTGACGTCGAATTGAACGGCTGTCAAAAAATTATTTTTCCATTTTGGAATTTAATTTTCAATAGAAATGTCAAATTGAACAGCTGTCAAAAAATTTATTTTTTAGCGATGACAATTGAATCTTTTTTCTTTAAAATCTTATAAGCCGGATCTATCACGTCATTTATTTAAAGATTTGTTTTCAAATATTGATGTCAAATCTAGCATTTGTCGAAGAAAACAATTTTTTAACAATGGCAATTGAAATCCTTTTTCCCTAAATCTGAGAAACTAAAAACGAAGCTAAAAATTTAGAGGTCTTACGCCATTTATTTTAATATTTAATTTAAAATAGCTGTAAATGTCAAATTAAACAACTGTCAAAAATATATATATATATTTATAATTTTAATATATATTTAACATTAAAATAAAGAAAGAAACATACATGACACTTTAGTCCATTTGACTTGGCAGGTGAAAAGCCTTTTTTTCGTTTTTTCTGTCCGGCCAACGTCTTTAATTCAGGTTAGGGTTGACCGATCATTAAGTCTGACAGCTGGGTCAAAAATGCAGCTTTCCTGTTTCACTCCCTTTTCTTCTCAGGTAACGTTAAAATACGATGTGAACTGTAGCTAAATACTCTGCTAGTTGCTTTTGAATGTAAAGACATAACCCTTGCGAGAGGGAGCTTTGATATATCTATGCAAGGTTTTATGTTCGGACCCCTTATTTATATTCTCTTCATTTATCTATTTCCTTCCGGTTTAGTCAGACTCTTGATCTAGATCCTGAAAATACTAAACACAAAATAGTAAGCCAGCATGAATCCGGGAATTTTTTCAATAAATAAAACTAAGCTAAAGCCTGAAGTTTATATCTTTCTGATGGTGCACGTTTAAGATTTTATTGTTTGCTAAGATTCTAAGATTTTTCTTCCTTCTACTAAACCCTGTTAAAAAAATTTTACCGATTATTAAATCGGTACTTAGTACTAAGTACCGATCGATTAGTACCCTCGGTACTAAGTATGTCTATATTGGTGTAAATTGCTCTTGAAATGCCCATTTTTTCGACAGCCCGTCAAATATACCTTTCAAAAGGTCAAAATTCTCATTTCCAAGATGAATTACCATAGTCTACTTTTAACAACCGACAAAAGCGTGACCTACTCTATGCTGTTCTGTATACAGTTTCCAGCTCCGCACACAGAGCAAGAGATGCACATCGCAGAGTGCTTGACCTCATATGCCCCATTAAACTAGAAGTAAAGCAAACTTCAACACAAAAACAGTAAACAACCATTCTGCGTCTTCATCTTATGGCAAAGATCTCACCGTATTAGCATAATATTCGGTTAAGCTGAACATAAAGAATTGATAGACGAAACCTGGCAGTGGAATCTCTGCTTCCATTCTTCCCATTTGGATGTGTAATTTTCGAATGATTAATAGGTTTTGCTGTTCACACCGGAAGGTTAAAATACTCGTTTCGCGTGTGCACCAGTCCGCGAAATTCAACCGTTCGCTGTTTGCCGCTGTTTGATGTGAATATATTCCCACAGCATACCTATATTCCAAAAAGAATTCATGATATACGTTCCCACAATTCCCGCAGCGCGCAAATATTCAAGAAGCTCTTTGATAAGACCCATGGAAAACGATTGTGTACGATGTTCCCTAGTTAATCCCTTATTTGCCTTGCTACCTTTCTATTCTAGGAATTGTGAATAAATTGTTTAAAGTCTTCGTTGATGTTTCGGTCTAGTGGGCAGTTCTCACCGAAGCCCAGCTCCTTCTGTTGCGGTGGTGGTAATTTGCCCTCGACGACTCCTTTGTCTTCGTTTTGGAGACATCATTAAACGCAATACCGTAACGCATGTGCTGGTGGAACTGTCAAGAATTATGTTTTCTGCATGAACTCTCATCTGCCTCCTACTATTTTATGAGCTATGTAGATGAACCTAGTCGTCTTGAACAGTGCTCATCACCGTCATCGGTGGGTATGTGTACCTTGCAAACGTCAAGTCGAGCATAAATTCAACACGCAACAGTCAAGGTAAAAGGGTTCTATACGACGCGATGTTCCATCCCCGTGGTGCTGCAAGCCATTTGAGACGATCTATGCTCCCAACTGACGCTTGTCTTATCGCCAAGATAGTGAGCGACAATCAAATGACATACCAGTTTATTAGAATGTTTGTCTTCCATGGCTGATGGTGATGGAAGGAGCATCCACTACCTTATGCATGCCCATGCCCACTTCCTGCAGACTTCGTCAAAACCCACTGAATTGTGACTCCCTTCGAGAATAGGGAAACACGACACGATGGGAAACCGGAGAAGACGATGGGTCGGTTCTGTTAACCTTTTGTTGATGGTTTAGGGTTTCATAATATTTTGTGGCGCGAGCAATTTGTCTGTCGACTTTCGATAATCGAATGCAATAAGGCTTAATGCAACTTATACAAGCACCAAGCGCTTTTCATGCTATCAAGTTTGATTAATTGTTCCCGATAAATATTTAATTTGACGTTCACATAGCCGGGTGTCGCGCCTCCCCCCAGGGGAAAGATTACACCGAGAACTTTGCAAGATTAAACTGCGGGTCTGAGGGTGACACCATGGATCAACCCCTAGCTTTTGCAATTCTGAATATATAAGTTATTGGTTGATGCAATCTATTTTGGGGGGAGAGTATATAGGGCAGACCGGAAGGGAGGTTTTGTTTGCTTGTTAATGAATGGATATGTTTCATAAAAAAGACAATCTTATCTACTGATAAAACCTCGCAGGGAAGTTGAATTAACGATAAAGGAGGAATCCAGTGGAGCGGTGAGGAATGTTAGGTTTAATCATGGAAGTGGAAGATAAATAATGTTGACCCAAGGGTTCAAAAATTTCCTGTTGAGTTAAATTCAATTCACACTGCATGGCACGCTACAAATTTGTAAAAACGCCTCGCATTTGACATTTCCATGCAGTTGAGCGACGATGTGTCAGGTCAAAATTTAATAAAATAAAATTTACTTTTTATGAGTTTTTGCAGGGGGAAAATGCTACACTTTGTCACAAATATGCAAGCGATATTAAAATGTATTGCAACTACTGAGAGAGAATTTGATGTCAGGATATGCGCTGCATGCATCTCCTTATCTGTAATCTAACTCACTTTTTTTATAGGCGAATAGAATTATGATTCAATTCCTCTCGGCAAGCGATTAAAAATAAATTCTCTCATAGGTCTCATTCACCTTTTTCAAGAACCACTTTCAACCCTTTTGGAACACCTTTTAAAAAGTTTGAGAATCAAAAATAAACACTGAAACAGTCCTCGTATGACAGATCTGCCAGCATTACGATTTCTATTGGGATGTTTACAACGGAAATCTTTTTTTCGCTCTTGGAAAATGACATTGCCACTCTCTTTTGAGGGCCAAAATTACATAAAACCAGTGAGTAAGTGCTACTGTGTGTACGCAGAAGTTACAGTCCGTAAAACGGACCGTTGAATACCCCATCCTATCCCACATTGTAAAATGCTGATGGCATAGTTATTTTTTGACATTTTATAAGTAATGAAAACTTCGAAAAGGGGCGCGGTCCAACCGCCCCTAATTACAAACTATTAATCATAAGATATCTCCACAGATATTTCCAAGTTACACATAATTGTACGTAAAAAAGCAATTTTTTTGTTCAAATTCAATATTTTTGAAAAATCGACCCCTAAAAGGGGGCGTGGCTAAAAACTTTGAGCGAAATGTGGACGGAAGTATTGTTTACGTAACCTGCTACTTTTTTTGTTTCATGCTTTCCTAAATTAGGCTCAAGGGCAGTCGAAATTAAGTTTTTCTGGAAAACTCTAGGTTTTTCTTCAATTCTGCCTCCAAATGTGGGCGGGGCCCAAAGTCTTGTATGAATAAAATGTGGAACTAAGCGTTCTCTACATAAAATATTAAGCAATTTTTTTTTTCAATTTCGAGCAAAAATACTGAGTAAACTGCATTTGAAAATGTACCCTTAAAATAGATGCCACGCCCACTAGAGGAGGTTTACTAATTAAATTTGTCTTTTTTGTGTCTTATATTCACTAAGAGATGCTAAATGTCAAATTTCAACCTTTTAGAACGTCTTACAGTTTTGAAAAATCTGGAGGTAGTTGCATATTTAGACCGATTGTGGGCGTGTCTTTGTACGGATTTCAAAAATTTTTACACTTGTATTGCTTCGCATGACGTGCACCTGACGTACGAAGTTTCAGCGTCCTAGCTCAAAATTTAAGGCCTAAAAACAAGTGACATATAGACTAACGGACGGACGGACGGACATGGCTCATTCGATTCAGAATTCGGTGTCGATCATATGCCCTTAAGGTCTTGGGGGTCTACCATTATTATTTCACCGTGTTACAAACTATGTAATAAATCCTATATATGTCTGGTGAAACCACTTTGGGATTTATTATTAATTGTCTCCCGCTAATCCTCGTGTTATTGCCGGTGGAAACATAGTATAATCCACTAATGGAGGAAGCTATCCCGCAACTCAAATCCAAAACCGAGTTATATCATGTCTCCACCACAAATCTTCAACCAATCTTCCTTAAATCTCAACAGTTGCCATACAAGTTTTAATACTCTCGGCAAGCGATTAAAAATAAATCCCCCCAAAAATCTCATTCACCCTATTCACAGACCTTTTTTATGCCACGTTCAACCCTTTTCGCACCCTTTCGCACTCTTAACAGTTTGAAAATTAAAAAAGGAAAATGAAACTATGACAGATCTGTCAAAAATACGTTTCCTGCTTAAATTTTTACAACGGAAATCTTTCGCGCTCTTTGGAAATGTCGTCGTCACTGTCTTTTGAGAGCTTAAGTGACAAAAATAGAGTGTTCGTGTGAAATTAATCCTATGTTAGTCCGGTGGAGCCACTTCGGGATTTACTTTTAATCGCGTCCCGCATATCGCAGTTTTATGGCCGGTGGAGATAATCATATTAAAAAATATCCGAAGGCATTGATGTACCATCTTCAATTAAAATACGAAATTGATGGTCAAATTTAATTTTGGTGCAAAAAATCAAACAAACATGTTTAAATAGTTAAAGCCTTCAAAAAAAAACGTATAACCGCTCCCCCACACCTTCTAACAACAGAGCCTAAGGACCCTGTGTAAACAGAGAATTGCATAAAATATGCACAATGCTTTTTTTTTTCATAAAACTAAAACAAATACCCAGAGGACTATCAAATGCTGTTCAGAAATTCAACAATCTCTCCACTCGTTTATTTGAAAGCAAAAGCATTATTAAACCCTTCCAGACAGGAGATGACATCAAGCAGCGGGTATCTTTGTATATAGCTCCTACTCGTGCGCCCCTTTTTTCATCAATTTAGAATTTCAGATTTTTGGCCAGAGTCCAAAGACTTCCTTGATTTTGGATGGTTTCCTATGAATTCATTTCGTTTCTGAGAATGAAACTCAAATGAAATACATACTATACACCCTTGACAAGGAGTGCTTTTATTTTATTTTCTTCTTTCGGGTGCAGGGCCAGGGACACAGTGATGGGATGTTCATGATGATTCAACTGAGGGGCCAAAGTGGCAAACAAAATAAGCAGTCAAAACCACCATCATCACCTCCAATCTTTTCGATCTTAATTGAGACCATTATTCTTCTTGATGCTGGAAATAATCAACGCGGGCACAAAACACACAAAGCCCAAAAACCAAATAGAACAATGGCGCAAAGTTTTCGAACTAGTCTATATCAGTGAAGAGGATACTTTCCAAGTACTTGAACACATCCTTATTCGTATATGGCGCAGCAAACACAGCACATTTGTACTACACGAAAGTTTTGAGTGACAACCATTTGCTCCTGGCTAAGGGTTCAGTGTTCACACACCCACCAATGCCACCCTGTTCAATGCACGCAAAACGTGATGCTTTGAAACAGCTGCTTTGCCGGTTCTGGAATTTAGATGCCTTCATCTGTGTTCACAGTGTGACACAGCACAAGTGCTTTACCTTCACCAGTGCGAGGGCGAGCACAAGGATTATCTATCTGTGCAGAATGAAGCATTTCAGTGGCTTCTTTGCGGCGAACGGAACCACTGCCACCCTCATTGCTTCGGTTTATTTATTTATGTGCAGAGGCAGCGTGTTCTCCGCACCCACTTTTCAGGGTTTGAGGGTGGAATCAAAATAATTGCGTACCGATGGTTATTGGGTAGCACGATGAGTCATCGTTCGTCTCAACAGCCCCCCTGGTCGGTGGTTCAACTCGCAACCACCACAAAGCATCAAGGGGTGAATCGTTGATTTCGATCACCGATGGAGTTACGACCACACCGACCGTGCCGGGTGTACAGAGATTAAGCAACCCAATGCGCTGCTACAGATTTGATTGAGACTGAGATGAATTGATGTTACAATTCCAGCCACTTCAAACCGGGTGAACCACCCTTTTATTGAGCACTTTGTAAGGTAATTTGCATTATTTATAAACGCTCTGGATTAGCTATTCCCTGAAGCGTCGCAAAGCCGCTCGAGAACAGGTTAAATAAAAGCATTCTTAGTTCGAGAGGAGAAAAGTTTCAATATCTCTCAATTAAAAGTGAAAATTTTCACTTTCGAATGGATGTGTAAACACGGACAAGAATCATAACACTTGATGCCGGATTCCTATGCTAATTTTGGTCCACTTTGCCGGCCTCTACAAGGTTCTTTGTGCTTTTTTAAACTAAAGTAAAAGTTTTTTAATTTTTCTTTTTTCCTACCGGTGGCTAACAAAGGCATTCCGTATCCGTTTCCCCTTCACCACCTGCTGCACGGTGGTTTGGTCTATTTATCGATTTGAAACATGCATTGGCAGAGCATTAAAGATATGACCGACCAACAGACCATTCGTGTCCCACAAAAAGGCTGTTTTTTTTTTCTTTGTCGAATTTATAAGCAGCTTATAAGCGATTGTGGTCCAGTGAACTCTCTTTTAAAGTGGTTAACTTTCGTTTCTTTCTCTTTTGGATGTGCCAATGTCGACCAAGCATCTGAGATTGACCGCGAAAGAAGGTCGTTAGTTTTGATTACACTTCACGATGACTTGTAACCTTCGCTTGAATTGCTCATCAAGAACCGAAAATATTCCTGACACTCGTTTGCATATATTTAAATATGTATGAATACATTGTCGAGGGGGAGGATTCCGGAATAAATTTCGACGTTTTCCATTGGAGCATCAGGGAAATGTACATTGCATATGTTCGAAATTAAGTATTCCCCTCATTGTCGCATGATATACCCCAGCCCCATAGCTGAATGGATCTTTTGAGCCATTTTAATGCCATTCAAGTGAATTCCGATGACATTAATACCGATGGCGGTGATGATACGGCCATGAAGTGTAAACGATACTCGAGTCAGACGAGTATTTAAAGGCCTTGTAGTGTTGAATGAAGGCATTTTTGTATAGTCATATAGTCTGGCTTTAGTACCAGAGCACTTGAATTTATATTCAGTGATTCTGAGGTTTGGCCGCGGTGGTAAAGTAGGTGTATCCCTTAAGTGTTCCTTGAACATGATTCAAGGACTAGTTAAACACTAAAATAGTGATAAGCAAACCACCATACATATATTCACCACGGATCGCGCATGTGAGAAAATGAATCTTTTGAACTACTGCCAACAACGTGAAACTTTTTCACACACAACCGAGTATTTTTTTTAGCAGAGATTTAAGTCGTGAGTTCTTGTGTTTAGGGTAAACGTGCTTAGAGTTGGCTGCCAAAAGAAGATCCATCGAAAGAATGGAAACATTCCAAAGTCCCATTAAGGAAGAGGGAGATTAAAGCTTGCGTCAAATTCACAAATTAACAAGCATTCACTAACAAAGTTCTGAGAAACATTGAGAGTTGAAAATTTTCAAACTTCAATTGACCAGCTAAATTTTTTGACTTTCAGGACGACTTGGTTGCTCCTTACCGTAGAGCCACAATGCCTGCAGCGGTAGTATGCAGCAGCAGCGGCAGTATGAAGCGCGGACCTGTGCGGCGCGGCACAGGAAAATCTCGAACACAATGGTGAAGCGCGCTTATGTCAGACAGATACCTAGTTTGTAAGCAATGGCTGAGAATTTTTACTCCCGAACTTTTTTATTATTATTTACTTTAAAGCGGTAACACAAATTCCATAAAATTTGTTGATTTTTCACAATTTTAAGAAATTTTTCCACGTCCTTTCCTCCATTGTTTACTTTTCTGCGAGCGAACTGTCAACCGTGCAGCACTGTCAAACGTGTAGCGCTGCACAAGTTAAAAGTTGGTCAACTCTTACTGCCGCTGCAGCTACGCGCTGCCGCTACCGCCACACACTGTGTGCGCAGTACACTGAATACATGTGTTTTAACTTTTGACAGCTCTTACTTCCGCTGCTACTGCCTCTGCAGCTACATCATTGTGTTCCTAAGGTTAAACTGTTTTTTGGCACCCGTTTGACAGTTCGTCTTCTGAAAAGAAAAGAAATTGAGTCTTGTTGTGATCGAGATTCAAAACTAGAAGCCTGCAGCAAATGTGTCAAGATGGAGAAATGTCATTTGTCTCTTGTAGCATGGTTTTTGTCTCACAAATATCACGCTTGATAAGCTTTATAATCAAGAAGAAAAACCGAACCTCTCTTAAAATTAAATTATCTTTATCTCTGATTCCATTTTAACTCTTCATTTTGAATGTCGCCATTAACTTTGAAGCCATTTACAATTATTGGGGACGGAATTTACAATTGTTAACGGCTGAGTATTTGACAATTTGATTGTAATGGCCTTTTCAGTTGGCGATCCCGGATCAGGGCGTTCTTTTCCCGGACACCCAAACTCGTTTTCCTTGATTTTGAAGTTTGTCTGGCGCTGTATTTGTGAAGCAAAAGGTATTCTAAAGGTGACAAATGACAATTATCCAACTTGACACATGCGTTGTATGATTGTGTGCGTGCGCTTCTGGTTTTGATTCTGTATTTTGGCCACAGGCAATTTTCTCTCCTTTTCAGGAGAGTAACTGTCAAAAGCGTACCAAGATAACAGTTTCAGGAGAGTGCGCAATGCTCCTGAACGCTTCCGGACGACAAACCAAAAAGGCCATGAGAGCGACCACAAAATTTTTTAAGAAAAATTAAACGTCAAGATTGTATTGGATCTATTGGACCAGTATGACAGCGCAAAAATAAAATATATGAATACATGTCGTGTACTCGTAAACCGCATGTAGATGCCGGTTTTCGCTGTCAACTACCATGAATCCGACACATTTCAGAAGCACTGCAAAATACATGAAGGAGTATGTATGACTATGTTTTTGTGCCGTTACTACGACTACCTATAAAAAAAAACATTATATTTCGCCCCTAGGTGGCTAATATGGTATAGCCTATCAGGTGATTTGGCGCAATATAGCTTTTCATGTAAATATTGCTCCTGCTCGTGTTTGAAGGCCGTAAATGTCGCGTTACCAAGAACCATCCTTCTTTCTTGTAATTTAAGTCCTTAATTAGTTCTTGTAATTTAATCCTTAATTAAATATTCTGGACACGGGAGTTTATGTCAATAATAATTTATGTAACCATTAATTAACACTTTTTGATGTCGCTGTATATTCGATAGCCAGTTTGCATTTCCACCTGTCGAAACCAGAAAGAAACTGAAAGAAGAAAAACCCTAAACATGATTTTAAAAGCCTTATACCATGTCTCCACCGCGCACTTATCCGCGATTAATATAAATCCTTTACAATTCACGCGATTTACCAAACATATTTAAATACTCTCGGCAAGCGATTAAAAATATATCCTCCCATAAATCCCATTCACCCTATTCACAAGCCTATTTTCTGCACCTTTGTGACAGTTTGCGAATCAAAAAATCTGTCCAAAGTACGTTTTCTATTGTTATTTTTACAGCGAAAATTGTTTTTGGCTCCTGGAATGTGACATCGCCACTCTCTTTTGAGAGCCAAAATGACAGAAACAGAGTGTTCGTTACATAATAATCCTAAATTTGTCCGGTGGAGCTACTTTGGGATTTATTTTTAATCGGCTGCCGACTTTAAGTTCTACTGTTATAAAAAACGTGTAGCTAGGAGTGGCTGGAAAGTTCGTTGATAAAGGCACTCCCTTTGAGCTAATCGCTCTAATCTGACCCACAAAGTGCAACAAAACAGTTCTCCAAACTGAATAATCAACCCAATTAAATTTGTTAATATTCAGTATTAAAAATTTCTCTCTCCACTGTGACAGCCCATACGGAAGGCAAAAGTGGTATAATATGCATATACACTTCAACTGGGTCATGCATATCGAATCAGAATCTTGTAAATGTCAAGCAGCCCATTGTATGTGACACTTGCATGCGTGTCATGGAGAAATTTCCTCTTCACAAAGTGTGTCAAACGTCAATTGATTGGTCAACAAACCCTTTTTTATCGATCAAACACTTTGAACCTAATTCCAATAGTTCACCGACAGAAAATAAAAAAAAACCTGTTAACAAAATAAATCAACTGTAATGCAAATTTTGGCTCCAAATTGCCACTTGGAAGACCCCCCTTAAGTGCATTGCAGCACCAACAAGTTAGCCGACCATCAAGCATTGGTCAAAACCTAATTTTTATGCAACAAACTTTTCAATAATGACCAATTCACAATACGTCTCAAGGCCAGTTGGGTGGTTAATGCCAGCCATGTACATGCTAATGGCGCGAGATGCTTCCATGATGATGCCGATGAGCATCAGAGAGATGAACATGAAGATGAAGAAATTGCCCACAGCATTATTATGTAGGGTTATTCAATTAATTAATTAGCCTCGCTGCTTAGAAAATCAAATCATCATCAACGCCTTTGATTGATTGCGAATATGCGTCAAGTTTCTTGTTGTTGTTGGCCTTTTATTGTTGCGTGCTGGGTTAATGGCTATTAGGGCTTATTGCCCGTCCATATCCATTGTATGCGGGGTGGCGCTGATATATGTAGCCGTACAAGGAGCAAATTAGTTTCGGTTCGGGTATTGTATTACTTGAGGTCATTTTCGGGCCAAACGCAATCGATTTCGAGTTTGTTTGAGCTTTGCAAAGTGTATGTTGATTGGGGCTGCTTGCTGCTGACGTAAGCTGCTGTTGGGGCTATACGTTGTTGTCCTTTCGCAAAATTTATTGCCGCGCATATCCTTTTTTATCATGGCGACGATAAAACTCACAGTTTACCGAACAATCGAGTGGATTGTGAAGCAATAGGCGCCATTAGTACGGGTGTGCTATTGAAAGTTGGCACCCAGATAGGGCATACATATATGGGGTTGATTTGATTAATGGGTGTATGTAAAGGAGATGCACAGATACGGATAGCTTTTGTTGTTTTCACGGAGCCGAATATATATTGCTTTTGTTCATTGGTTTAGCAGAACTAGGCTTTTTATTGCTTTCGCATGAAACCGAGAAATGTTTGTGGTTTAACGATTTTAATTAGGAAAAATGGTTTCTGTTGTGTCAGGGAGTAATTGCCTATATCAGGCAGAAGTGACAGAGATTAGGGAGTTCACAAATATTTGAGCACAAGTGCTACATTTCATGGGGGTTCGTCTAAAATTTTAAAGAAGGCTCTTACTTTTTTCTGTTTATCTATGGCCTAGCCTTGTATATTCAGAAAACAGAAGCTTTAAGAAGTATTAGGTATACGTCAAGGAATGCCACTGTATTAAACTATGGTTGCATTTTTGTCCTAGCAATCTAGTCTTCACTTGATTGCATGCGAACATGCGACTTTTTCACATGTCTTTAAGTGTGGCATGCAAAACAACATGCGAAACCAGGCTATCTCGGTCAGTTGGAATAAAAATGCTGTATGTAGTTAGAGCGGAGGTAACTGCATAGCTTCGCAACGAAACCCTGTTCAAATAAAAACATTTAAAATAAAGTTTTTAGGAAAAGCTGTACCTATACTTGTCGAATGCTACTGATTTTTCTGCATGCAATGACACTTAATGTGAGCTCTTTTGCGGGTTAGAGCCGCTTAACCTGCCTCAATAAAAATGAGCTTTCACTATGAAAAACTGTGTGGCTATTTTTTTACATTCCAGTTTGAGTCATCATCATCATCACAATTTTCTAAAGGCCGCTTATACTTTAAAATGGTCACGGAGCGAGGGTGGCTATGGTCTTTCCATCGTTCTCGATCCTCCGCCAGTTTGGGTACTCAAAAAACTAGTAGGTATAAGTACCACGTGATGCCTTCTTAATGCTAACCAGAAAATTTATGTAATGTAAGAAGTTTTCCTTCTTTATTACAGATGGGGTGGTACCTATGCGCTCTTAAACAGTAGAACTTAGAGTGCCTGTATAGTTCTTTGGATTTTATCCATTGCATCAACTGAATCTTGTATGCATGACCTGAACTTCTTGACTCAAATTTACTCGTTCATAACGCATTTCGACAGCATTCACTATATGCTATCGAATCGTTTGTGCAATTAAGTGCTTTAAAATTCCCATTTACCTGCACTCTTTTTGCCTACCTCGCATGGCCTGGTTGGTCGCCTAATGGGTTTTTTACGTCCTCCTACTGACTTTGCTTTGTGCCTCGATTCGCGTCTATATCAGTAGAATTTCAGTAGGTGCGCCAGCATACTGAACTCAGAATGCATCAAAAGTCGATGACTCGTTTTTTCGCAGTCGTTCTACATGCCCACGCACCTGTGCCTAGTTTGCATAAGGAGTGCGTGCAAATTGCCAAATTCCTAGTGGGAAGTGCTTAACAAATATTCAGATTTAAACGCATTTATCCTGCAGCTCAAAACCGTTATATAATATTCAAATCTAACCATCAACTCCCCATTTATCGTTTCAGAGCCGCAACGATGAACGTGTCCCGAATCCACACTCACCCCATGAGCCACACACTAATGGACTACAGCATTCGGGATCGCGGTCCACGCTGCGCCACTCAATCAGCACACAATCGAACTCAACGCCAGCTTCGCCGCAACTCAGTGGTATCCAACAGCAGCACCTATCCAACGGTCATCACTATCAGTCACAGTCATCGGTCTCCTCGCAGTCATCGATTGTGTCGACGATACCTGCGTCACAGCGACTGCTGGAGGACGCACTCGGCAAGCCCAGCCCATACCCAATGATAATTCTGCCTGCAAATGGTGGCTACTGGATGGATGGCACCGATCACGAGTGCGCTTTCGATTCCCGAGGCAACCCGGTCCTACCACAGAGCACTTGGATGGCAAAGTTCGAGACCGATGACACGGCAAAGTGCTATCGGCGTTTCTATGTGGCTCGCGATCACTCGAACTTGGTGGGTCACGATGATCAGTTGGGTCCAGTGCTGCTGTCAATAAAAAACGAGAACGTTGCCAATCAGGAGCACGTTCGTATACTACTTCGACTGCGAACTGGTACAATGCACGAGTTGATTCCAGTTTCGTGCCTCAGCCCGAATCCAAGTCCATTCAAAATGGCCAGGTTGCTGAATGCCCAGATCAATGTGGATAACTTTATGCCAGTGCTGTGCTCGAAGGCGTCACAGCTGATCGCCAGCTACGATGAGCATGTGCTGGTGTCGAACTTCAAATTTGGTGTCCTCTACCAAAGATATGGCCAGACGACCGAGGAGGAGCTTTTCTGCAACAACAATTCGTCACCGGCGTTCGAAGAGTTTCTGGACGTCCTCGGCCAGAGGATCAAGTTGAAGGATCACAAGGGATATCGCGGTGGGCTTGATATACAGAACGGTCACACCGGGGACATAGCTATCTATGATATCTTCAAAGAGCGAGAGATTATGTTCCATGTGTCGACATTGCTGCCGTACACAGAGGGTGATCCGCAGCAGTTGCAACGAAAACGTCACATTGGGAACGACATTGTGGCTATCGTGTTCCAAGAGTCGAACACGCCCTTTTCGCCCGATATGATAGCCAGTCACTTTTTACACGCATTCATTGTAGTGCAGCCGCTGGAGCCGAATAGTCCAAACACTAGGTACAAGGTGAGCGTGACCGCCCGTGATGATGTCCCATTCTTTGGACCGACACTACCCAATCCAGCGGTTTTCCGCAAGGGCCAGGAATTTAAAGAATTCATCCTGACGAAGCTGATCAATGCCGAGAATGCCTGCTACAAGGCTGAAAAGTTCGCCAAGCTCGAACTCCGGACGAGAACCTCGCTGCTGCAGAACTTGGTTGAAGAATTAAAGGAGAAGACAAGGGACTTCCTGGGGGCGGATGTGTCGGCTGGTTGCGCTGCCAGCCCTACCCCTGAGACTCCTAAATCGGACAACAGCAGTGCTGGCACACGATTCATAGATACCGTTAAAAAGGCTCTGATATCGCGAGTGCGATCGCAGAGTGTGGACACGACTAATCTAACTGGCAACGCTGCCGAGAAATTTAGCGTCAATACCAAGTCGAAGAAGGACAACAGTCTAACAGAGACTCCGAACCTGAATGTGAGTACAATTATGAGATATTTCCTTAGGGAAGCAATTTAAAAAAAAATGGTTTTTTTTATAGACATGCAGTCGCAATGGATCGAAGTCATCGTCGAAGAAATCCTCAAATGACTCGACATCATCCTCACCAGACATTACGTCGCGTGGCCCGCTGAGCAGTGGTGGAATCGCCGCCGGGAATAACAACAACAATAATAACAATGCTGGCAACGCCTCGAAAGATCTACAAAATGGGAATAATAACGGAATGGCCACTATGTCAGAGACAAGTGACGATTCGAGTTTAAACAGTGTCGATTTGGATCCAATGATGGGTCACTTGGATGGTGGTGCCGCCTATATTGACAGCGACACAGGACTAGAATCGATGTCGTCGGCAGAAGCAACAACAAAGGCTTGTTCACTGTGCTTGGACGGCTCACAGGGTGTCATGGGAAGCTCGCCGAGCAACGAATCTGTGGTTGTTATCGATAATCTTCGACAGGAAGTAACTCGGCTAAAGTGTGACAAGCTGGACTTGCTTCGACAAAATGTGGTAAGTTTCAGTTTCAGCTTCAGCTTTTTGTAGCGACAACAATAAACATTTAAAACTTCCGTTAAAAGTCCAGACTTTGAAAAATTATATTTTAAGCTCAAAATAGCAGAACATTAACTTAATAGGCTGTTAACATTGAATCATAAACTAGGTTTTTGGCAAAAAGTTTTCACAAAATCGTTGAGCCATTCACACATCTGAACGGAAACTAGGTTTTGTTTTTGTTTGTCATTACTACATCAACTGTCATACTTTAAGCCCATATTTTTTTTCAAAAGGGCTTTTATAGTTTATTAAACTTTTATAGTTTATAGTTTAACTTGAAGAATTAAGTATATCAGGAATTGTACCTTGACCTTAAAAATGTAAGCAGTTTTTAGAAGGAGCGTAAGTGGTTCATAATGGTTTTGAGCAAAAACTAAGGTGTTACAAAAACTAAAAAATTATAACAATATATGGGAAAACTCATGTTTTTAATGTAGGTTATACGAGCTTACGCAAAAACTAAGTTTATGATCCAGTGGGACAACCGGCAAGGCTATAACAACTACCGAACCAAGACTGATGTTCCGAAAACGGGTTAATTTTTTTTTTGCCAATTTAAATTGGCACTCATTTTTTACTCTTAATTTTTAGTGATGAGCAATAGGCAAGTACGTTTACACCGCACTGAAATTCTAGATTTCGCTGAAAAAAAGTAAATCGAAATAATAGTCATAAAACCTAACTCAATTGAAATTTCATTGACAGCCCACGTCAAGTACAAACATCGACTCAACTTTGCAGCGAAAAAGTTGTTACCGACCATGCGATGTGGGTTCAATTTATTGTTGTCTAAGTTTTCTAGTACAGGTTTTTCTTATAAGTTTTCAATTGTCGTCCGTTAATAACGATTAATGTTTTTTTCATTATTAATGCTACTGCAGAAACATCACGGATTAATATTTATTTTTTTTTTTAACTCATGTTCATGAGTTCATTCGATAGCTTAACTGTAATTTCATTTTTTTTTTGTTTTCAGACATGTCAACGAGATATCAAACGCTTGCGTGAACGGGAACTCTCTCTACAGGGTGACCTATCAGCTGCCGGCAAAGAGATACTTCGCCTAAGAGACCTCCTAAAGGAATATATGCCAGATGCAGCGACTGTGCCGCTATCGATCTCACCACTTTAAATCGATGAGAGTCGATCATGTATATAAGATTTATAGACATTTAAATAGATCTGCACGAATGTTAGGCGAGTAAAAATCATTACCTTTCGCAAGAAATACACCAAATATATATTATAAGAGCAACAATCATCAAATCCCTGTTCCCTAAAACCTAACCTCAACTCACTCACAAAATGAGCTTAAATCTCGGAGATTTTAAAGTGTTGTTTTTTCCTCTTTTGAAAGCTGTCAATTAAAAGCGGGGGCGCAGTACAGAGC
Source organism: Neoascia interrupta (assembly GCA_947623515.1). NCBI lineage: Eukaryota > Metazoa > Arthropoda > Insecta > Diptera > Syrphidae > Neoascia > Neoascia interrupta. Next base: position 223,364,535 of record OX392462.1, read on the forward strand.
TGTGTCTTTCGTTTTCTTCTGTTTATGTAAATTTACTGCAAAAAAGATGAATTTTTATTCAATAAGTTTTTTTTTTCTATGTTAAACTTTCGAAGTAAAGCTTTATCTGTATATAATTCAATATTATATTGTTTTCGCTAAATATATTTCAAGAAATATATATTTATATTTTCTTAATTAACATTTAGTGTGTAGTTGAAGTAAACGTTTTTTTTTTTTTGTTACATTTTCTAAAGAAATATTTATTTTTTTTATAATTTAAGTTGTACATAAATAAAAGAATACCTTCTTTTAATTTGCTATAAAAAAAGAAATGAAATCTCTACGATTTTGTGCAATATGCCCTTGTTTTTTCAGATTTTTTTCCAAATCTTCTCATGGAAAATTTGAAGAAGAAAAAAACAATTAGTACATATACACATTAAAAAAAACATATAAAATAAATTCTATTATAATCAGTAGATGAGCAGATTTATTAACGTATTACATAATAGGATTTGTTATAAACAATCAAAATTGCATCACATTTAGCATCAAGAGTAAAGATCGATGTCGACACATTAGTACATGCTATGAAAGTTTTTTTATTTTTTAAAGTATAAAAAGTAAAGGAATAAACATAATATTTGCATAAAGAATAAATGCTCATACGAAATGAATATAAAATGATACCAAAGTTAACATTCCTTTCAGAGTATAAAAAAATAAAACAGCACGGAAATTTTATTAATTTGAAGTTGAGGATTTTTTTCTCAATCTTTTTTTTAATTTGCTGTATGCAGTTTAATTAACAGTTGACTAATAAAAGAAGGAACAAATAAAGTTCTCTTAGTTTTTTGCATTTCGAAACTGCATGAAAGATTCTGTAAATTATTTAAAAAATTGTAATAAGCAAGTTTACTATTATAAAATAATAATTATTAAAGCTATGTAAGAAATTAATGACATGAAGATATATATATATTAAAAACAATACATGAGTATATGAAATATATGGATAGTTCTATATACTATATTGAAGTAAATAAATTAAAAATTTGTTGATCTAAAAAAAATGTTTAATTTCGTTTGTCAAAAAGCGTCACTGCATTGACAGCTTGCTGTCACAAAAAATTTGTGGCAATAAAAGTTCTATATAAGGTATTAGACAAAATATGTTTATAATGTTTCCACCGGGCACTGATCCGCGATTAAGGCCGATGCCCGCTTGCGTCATTATGACGCGTGGGCCCGTGGTCCCCGTTTATGCGTCAAACAGTACTTGCAACCATATAAGTAATGCTTACACACGCGCGACTTCGCTGCGTCTCGAAATGATTGATTGTCCCACCTTTCACTTAACTCAGAAAAACCCAGAAAAAAGTTCGAGTTGTTCTCAGATGTCATTTTTCACAGTAACACGCAGAGCAACTGGCATTTCTCACAGAAAAAACTTTCAAAGAAGTTCATACTGTTCTCCATAGTTTGATCCAGGTTTAATTTTCCCAATTTGGCTAGCTAAGCCGAGATTAAGCCCGGATCGTAGATTACCAAAAAACCTATGCCAGACAGCAGCTAGTATAAATATAACAAATAATGGTGAAAATCTTCTAAAAAGCAAAGAATTAGTTGTTTAATAAAATATAAAGAGTAATCTTATCGGCAAATTATAAGTATCCGATACAGCATCCCGCAATTTATTCCGGATATTCCGTTTCGTGGTGAATAAATACATCCGGTAGCCACCATTAAATCAAATTTTCAAAAATTCACCAAATGACTGTCACCTTTGACAGAAAATTGATGGTTCGTTGGCCATTCACGAATTCGCTCATATTTGTGTCGGAACATGGGAAAATTCGGGAATTTCAACTTAGCCGTTACAAGTCGCAAGTTGAATATCTAGTTATTCAGTAATTTATGCGCTCATCTAAATTAACTTAAAATTAATTTCTGGATTAATCTCAGTTTAATTCCTAAACAGGCACTTACAGGTATGGTCAAGACGAGACTGGCAGGAGAATCGATTAAGCCAAGCCCATCCGCAGGTAGCAACTTTTAGGTCTCTTAAATTTGGAGCTAGAGAACTAAAATTCGTAGCTGAGCTGGAAAACTTCGCAAGATTCTCGCAATCAAGTCTGAAAATTATTTAAATCCGCCCACAGACACGCCCACTACAGGGCTTAAGTTGCCTTTGTTTCTGTTGTATCAGCTTGTTAGGCAATAGAAAAAAGGCCTAACTATTGTAAACTAAGATAAGCTTAAGTCAGCTTTTAGAAATTCCCCATTATACGCAATCCATATGCCACCACTACAATAGAAATTTCCACGATTTCTTAAGTTATGTTTTCGATTGTCATAAGTTTATTAATTGTCATATTTAAGCCCATAACTAAGAGCTTCAAAATATCCGTGAAAGGGAAGATTATATCAAGAATTGTAAGCTGACCTTTAAAAAATTAAACAAATTTTAGAACTGACAATCGGTTTCGGAAATATTAACACCCAAAGTTGAAGAAAAAGTGACTTAATTTTTAAATTTGACTTTAAATCCTCAAGCCAACATCATACTTCAGACATATTTTTTCAATGTGTTAATATGAAAACGGAAACTGCGTTTAGTGAAAAATCCTGAAGTGACTCTCCAGGATAAACGTAGTATTATTTGACTCTCAAAAAAAGTGACGATAACATTTCCCAAGACCGAAAAACGATCTCGGCTGATTAAATGCCATTAAGGACCGTATTTGTGACAGAACTGTCATGCAGAGACAATTTTAGTTTCCCTTTTCAAGTTCCAGACGTTTATAAAGGTGTTTGAAATGGTTGAAAGTGACATAAAACAGGTTTTTTCATTATTGCAACTTGATTGATGCATTATTATTATTTTAAATTATTTTAACTTTTTTTTTTGTCTTAACGGGTGATTTTTTAAGAGGTTGAGAACTTTTTTTAAAAAAAAAACACAAAAAATTCGAAAAAATTAATGAAATATTTATTTGAATCGATAGTTTGAACCTTGCAATTTAATGTTTAAAGATAATTTCATGCAAATGTTGATCGCGGCTGCGTCTCAGGTAGCCCATCCGCTGAGTCCAATTTTGGCGTACTCTTTCACACATATCGGCAGGTATCTCACGAATGAATGCATGGATGTTGGCTTCCAGTGCGTCAATCGAAGCGGGCTTGTCCCTATAGACATTAGCCTTGACATACCCCCACAAAAAATAATCTAATGGTGTCAAATTGCACGATCTAGGCGGCCAATTGAAATTTGGTCACAATCTTCCGAATAGACTGCTCAGAAGGTCGAGAATGCCGACCATAAAATGGAAGCAGCGCGCGATGGACATTTCGAACCGAGCACGAATTTTGATAGTAAAATTCAATAATTTGCAAGCGTTGTTCATTTGTAAGACGATCCATGGTTAAATTGCAAACCAAACTGAAGCTGTTTGACAGTGACACAAGGTACTAAACACACGTCAGATGTCAAAACCAGTGTTGCCAAAACCAAACCAGCTAAAAAATCACCCTTTAGAAAGAAGAATAAAAAAACAACACAAGAACGTACACGAAATTATAGTTTTTATAATTTTAATTGTCAAATCTGACTTTTGACAGAAAAAATTTCTTGGGCCCGCTAAATTTGACAGGAAGGGGAAGTGTTTTACTCTCTCATCAGCTCTCTCTTCTCTGCAAAACTACCCAGTTTTCGTCTAATCAAAAAGGAATTGGCTTTTTAAAAATTTGCTTAAAATATCGATAATATCCAAAACCAAAACTATCGATGTCTACCCAGCACTAGTAGCACAAGTACCGTCTCAGTCAGTTGAACTACATTTCAAACTTCCACTACTCGACTCGGCGTGCGCGGAGACTCGGATCGAGATTCGACTCCTCGATTACTCAACTCTTGCATGGAAACATGATAATAGACAAAACTCTTTTTTTTATTTTGAAAGTAAACGAACGGACCTAATTTCATTTCCCAGGAGCAAAAAAATATTTCGTCGGAAAAATACCAATAGAAAACGTATTTGTGACAGAACTGTCATACAGGGACAGTTTCCGTTTCCTTTTTCTAGTAGTAAACTTTTTTTAAAAACAAAAGGTTTGTGATAAATGAGATCTATTTTTAATTACTTGCGGAAAGGATTTAGTTTTAGAACGAGAGTTGCGGTCGAGATGATTGCTCGAAAAAACCAGTCTAAAAATTTAACTATAAAAAAATTTATTGGGCCAAACTTAAAACAGGAAAAACAAAAACCGTTGAAAATATGCTTGAAAAGCTTATAATGGCGATGGAAAAAGTAAAAAAAAAAAATATGAATCTACGCTTCCTAAAAGCATTGGTGGTAAATTCATCTTGAGATAGTCAACACATAGAAAAATTAAGTCTAGTTTTTTTTTTATTATACCGAATTCGAATACAAAGAATTTCAAAGTGTTGCTACTGAAAATTCATTCTTATGTAAGCACAACTTATTCCACGAAATATAGATGAAAATACTTTTCTAAAACTTGAATTCCTTGTACTTTTTGGTTGTTTTTGTTGTGTCAGCTTGTTGGCGCTTTCGCTTTGACTTCTGTCGGGCTACATGTTCTGCCAACATGTCTGACAAATCCTCTTTTTGCAAATGACTTTGTTGCTCGCGCATCTGTTGCTCGTAGCGTTGAGCCATCGCTTCGTTGTCCAGATCCAATTCGGATGGATCTAAAGCCAACTCGACGGTACCCTCTCGTTCCGGAGCTGTTCTGGTGGTAGCGGCCTTGTTGACACCACTTATGTCGTACACATGGGTAGATGCCATCATTGAAGCACCCAGACGATCGTTACGCTTCTCTGGCAGGACTTGGTAAAGCACTGGTGTTTCATTACTGAAAAGAGATAAACGAGTTTTTCAGTATGTTTAAACAAAATATAAAAAAGGATACTTACTCTTCCATTTCAGCTTCGATCTTCTTTTTACGCAGCTCAATGTTCTCAGGAGTCTCCATTCCGGCGGGTACACTTGTCAAGCCGGATGGCGTTACTAGTCCCTCGGCGGGTGTCACCAGACCACTCTCGTCTACCTGGTTGGCCATATCCTCGCCTTCTTCCTCCTCCTCCTCTGAAGACTCTTCGGATTCGGATTCCAACTCTCCCCATTGATTGCGCTCAATGTCGCCTTCGTCAATGCCGCTCTAAAAAAAGGGATTTAACACTTATGCTTTTCGAACAAGTGTGAATAGGCCTCCTTACATCGATATCCATCATGTTGGTGCCAAAGACATCGCCATATAGTGGCTTGCCATTCTCATCGACTGGTGGTTTGCCCCACCCACCTGCATGATAGCCAAACGAAGTCCCCTCAGGAATGGGAGCATTTAGACCGGGTATCTTCAAGTTGGGATAACTCGGAGGCGGACCATAACGTTGTTGGGCAATCAGCCATGGTGGAGGAATCTTGTGTGAATTCGGTCCAACTGGCATGCCCAGGGCAATTCGAAGTTCCTCCGACAGATCACCCGGCTTCTTTTCCTTGAGGCGTGTTTCGAACTCCTTTCCTTCATAGTACAGATCACCGTGGATGGTCATGCGTGGCTTGGTTTGCCATTTAAAGAATGCGTCGTGAAGCTTCTGGTAGTCAATATCAATTTTTCCCATCTTGGGGCGCACTCGTTCACGCATTTTCGATTTCAGCGACTTGGCATCGTCCTTTTCCTGTAGCGATTCTCTCATCTCCATGATGCCAGTTTTCTTTATGAAAGCCGGAAGATCAAAAGCGGGTTTCTCAATACCACGCTTGCCTTGCAAGTACTTGCGCTTAAAGCACCAGTGTCGAGGCACCTGCACAGTATTTCTGTGGGCTTTCAACTGAACGAGTAGCTTGGGGTCGCGTGCAGTGACGTCGTGCATCTCGACTACATCGGGACGGCTGACCAGTTGCTTCAGTTCGGCTACACTCAACCGGGTGAGCTTCTTCAGCTTCCTCTTGGAAAGCTTTTCTTTGTCGTCCTTTTGCTCCTATTCAAAAAAATGTGTAAGAGCAGAAGAGCGTTTTAGGATTAACATTACCTCTTCCAGGTCATCATCATCGTCGTCCATTTCCTTATTTTCGGCTTTCTTCTTTGCTTCCGCAGCTTCGTTTTCTGCAATCTTGTCCTTGTCCAGTGGTTTTGGCTTATTCTCCAGCTTGAAGATCTCAAAGACTCGGTAGAACTGCCGATACATTGGAGCAAGATCTGCAATTGTGATTTTTTCGGGAATATACCTGGGAACAAAGAGCGTTATTTAAACAATGAATCCCTGTAAAAATCAGACACTTACTCTACGGTCACATCGTCATCTTCCACCTTATCCTTGCGACTACTCTTCCGCTCAACCTCTTCCTTCTTGGTGTCCTTTTCTTCAGGCTCTTTCTCCTCCGCCTCTTTAGGCTGCTGAGTGACCTGCTGCCGCATCTTACGGTTCTGCTTTTTACGGCGCTTCTTCTTTTTATTCTTTTCGGCTTTGCTCTGTTTCCCAACTTTCTCTCCGATGTTGTTTTGTTGAGTGTCAGCTTCGTCGTCAGAGTCCCCATCGGCATCGGCGTAGTCGGTGCTTATAACTCCGCTGGGAAGCGACATTTGCTTCTCGTCATCGACACTAGCGGCCGAGATGAGGTCGTCGACGTTAACATCAAACTGAGCTGCACGCTGATCCTTTAAGGCTAATACATCCTCAAGCACTTTGGGTAGGATTACTTCGGCCATTTTTTTGTTCTCATCTTCATCTGGCTTGTCAATGGAGACCGACATCAATGACGGCGGGGAATCTTTGTCCCGGTCGTCATCGCTTGGTGGAGGTAATCCCTGTGATTGCTGCTGCTGCTGCTGCTGCTGTAGTGGTGCCTGTACAGGTTGTTGGTGTTGAGGAGCTTGATTTTGCTGTGGCGGTTGCTGCTGTTGTTGTTGGACTTGAGCAATGGGAGGAGGCACCTGCTGAGGAGGCACCTGCTGGGGAGGCGCCTGCATTTGTTGCATCGGAGGCGGCCAATTCTGCTGCGGAGGGAACCCTGGCGGACCCATTCCCGGTGGTGGTCCCATACCAGGTGGAGGTCTCATGTTGGGTGGTGGGCCCATTCCTGGAGGCATTCCCGGTGGACCCATTCCAGGCGGATGCATAAGAAGCGGTGGTGGAGGGCCACCCAACAATGGGCGAGGAGGCTAGGAGCATAATTTGAAATGAAATATTTAGTATTATTCGTGTTACTACTAACCTCTGGATATTGATCACCCATTTTCAACCAAAACGAACTAGTACTTTTCAATTAAAAGTTTTTTTACGGAGAATACACAAACGCTAGCTAGCTATAAAATCTTTCACAAAACGTTTAACGATATTGTCAAAGTGACAGCCGAATTGGCATTAAGTTGATCATATTTGGCAACGCGGTTGGGCACATGAAAGAACAATGTGAGAAAGTGAAACGTTGTTTTGACATGTGGTGTTGAGTGCCGTGCGGTCTTGAAGATTTTTTGCCGCAATTTGTTAATATTTTAATCAATTTATTAATTTGTTTTATTTAAAACAAAAAACTTCAGTTATTCGTGCATTTTTGTTTCCTCCAAGTGAGAATTGTGGAGTAGGTTTCTTGAATTCGTTTAAAAGACTGAATTCAAGACCACTTGCAGTTTGCACTATACAGGGTGCTTCATTTTTTAAATATGTTCAAATTTGATTTTAAAATTGAAGAAAAGGATTTGGAGCAAACTGAGTTAAATGAAAATATCCATCAAAGCTCAAGTAAAGTGTAAGTATTTTAATGACTTATAATTTTCAAAAAATAACTTGTTCTTAATAGCCTTGTCGCACTGGATCATAACAAGATTTCCCATATATTGTTATAAATTTTCTGTTTTTGTAGCCCCCTAGTTTTTGGTAGTTGTTGCTTAAAATGCAAATATCTGCGAAACGAAGGCTCCATAAAAAACTGTTACAAGTTACAATGCCCGATATATTCCTTCTTTCTTACTTACTTACTTAAGGTGGCGCTACAGTCCAGGGTGGACCTGGCTTCACCCAACAAGGTTCGCCAGCCAGCTCCTTCTCTAGCTAGCCGTCTCCAGTTTTGCATGCGAAGTTGGCTGAGATCCCCTTCCAATTGCGGTCGCCACCTGAGTCTTGGTGCTCCTCTACTGTGCCGTCCCTGCGGGGTGGATTCAAAGATTTTCCGGGCCGGGGCGTTGGTGTTCATCCGCTCTAGATGACCCAACCTTGAAGAACGTTGTGCTTTGACTCTTCTGGCTACATCGTACAGTTCGGTGTTATATCTCCTCTTTCACTCTCCGTCTATCCAGACGGGACCGTTAATTGTCCGAAGAATTTTCCTCTCGAAGCAGCCTAAAATGTTTGTCTTTGAATGGGTCCCTGGCCTGGGATGATGAGGGTCCTATACATGGACACTTTAGAAAGGGTTTTACTACTCCATTGCCTTCTTTGCCCAAAGAAACAGCGATTGGCAAGAGTTATCCTTCGTTTTATTTCAGCGCTGCTGTCATTGTCTGAATTGATAGCGGAACCCAGTTAAACAAAGTCCCTAACTACCTCAAAGTTATACCTGTCGATGGTGATGCTTTGTCCAAGACGTCGGTGTTAGGTGTCTTTTTTTGATAGAAGAGAAATTTGCTTCTGGTTTTGAATCCGGAATCAAAACATGAAGCACTCACACAATCATACAACGCACGTGTAAAGTTGGATAAATGTTATTTGTCCCCTGTAGAATAGTTTTTGCTTCACAAATACAACACCAGACAAGAAAAGGCCACTAATTTAATGTCTGGTCTCGGATGGGTCAGAGAATGGGCAACACAAGTACTCTGTCTTCTTTTGGCTAATACGATACCCATTCCTCCCCACAGTCAGCCTTGTTTATTATCAAAAGTAACCTTGATCACCGATATAAACATTGTTTATTCTTGAAAAACTTGACAGAAGTGAAGACGAAACTCCAGAGTGCTATGACTCCAGAGAAATTGTCCCTGCAGATGATATCCAAGAAAATATTGATCTTTATAAGGTCAATTCAATGGAAGTAATTGCTGGCGATGTCACTCTATACTATATCAAATCTGGATTTTTGCTACAAACATTTGAAAGAACAAAAGATATTACAAAAGCTGAGGATAGCCATTCTGACTTAATACCTGGTGTCTATGAAGGTAACATTTTTGTTTAATTCAGTTCAAGTTTAGTTCTTGAGCATTTTTTTTACAATTTTCATAGGAGGGGCGAAAATTTGGGAATGCACAGACGATTTGATTGGATACATGTCTGGTAATTATCCTCCAGACAAACTCAAAGGCAGGCGAGTCTTAGACTTAGGCTGTGGTTCTGGCGTATTGGGTATTTATGCTTACGCCTGTGAAGCAGTTGTCCATTTTCAAGATTACGTAAGTGAAACTTAAGTTGAAACCTTCACCTTTATTAAGGTTTCAATAAAGCCGCGTTGTCACAAGCAACGTAAAACGGGAACAGAAACAGCATCTCATACATTAGCAACTGAAACCTAAATTCGCTGAATGCTTTTTGCGTTGCTAATGTATGAAATTCTGTTTCTGTTTCTGTTCCTATTCCTGTTCCTTGTGACACCGCGGCTTAAGGTGGAGGCAAGAAATTTTATAAAGCTCATAATGCAACTTATCTACCACTCGCATTTTACATTTTTTTCACTCAATAGAACGAAGACGTCTTAGAAAAAATAACTATTCCAAATGTCTACTTAAATCTTCCTGAAAATCAAGATAATAGCTTGGAAAAAATTAAATTTTATTCTGGTGATTGGAGTAAATACACGCAACTGACAAAAGACGATGATAAATTCGATGTAATCCTAACATCAGAGACAATTTACAATCCGGATAATCATTTGAAATTGTTAAATACTTTTGATACAAAACTAACAGAGAACGGAATTATTCTATTGGCTGCAAAAATTTATTATTTTGGTGTTGGTGGCGGTCTTCGACAATTTGAAGAATTACTTAAACTGGACTCACGATTTCAATCAAAGGTAGTATGGACTTCTACTGTTGGTCTGTCAAGAGAAATTCTTGAAATAAAGAGGGTAAATAAATCTTAATGCTATCAATTATTGTAGTCAAAGAATTTAAATAAAGTTTAATCTTTCCCTCGCGCTCGTTTATTTTTCGTTCTACGCAATGTGCGCAAATGCCAACAGAAGAATTCAGAGTACCAACCAAACGGTTTCAGCAGAGTCCAGAATTCTATCAAATGCTTTTTGACGACCAACCGGAAAGCCCATAATATTACTTCGATTGTGTTTCACAGTGCAAATGTTTGCATATGTAGTAAGTTCGGATCAAGTCTCCGAAAATCGGGAGCAGTACTGAGCTTCAATCAAACATGCAAAATCGAAAAAGATTTGCAAAATGCAAAATAAAGTAAAATAGTATTTTTTTTAATGGAAGTGAAAATTTTTGTAGAACGTGGAGTTCTATGTGAATTAGCGTGGAAAATAGGTTCTAAATTGCTTTTATAAAAAAACAACTGTATTCGAAAACAACAACTCACCCTGTATGTTCCACTATCACGTCATGCCCAAACAGCAGCTGACTTTTTAACAGATTTGTTGTTGTTGACCGGTGTCACTCTCACTGTCAAGTTGTCAAATAATTTTTTGCCAGACAGTCTGGGAATTTTCGTTGTTTTTGCAGGGGGTAATCGGAAAATTGCACTTTTGTTATTTCATTTGTTTTTGAATTCTGCATGCAAGATTTCTACAAGAAAACTGCCAAGATATAACTGTTTATCTTATCGTGCACGCTGCCCAAAAATGATTAAACACCAGGTTCTTCAAATCAACACGGACGTGCAGGACGACGACACAAGCAGTGAAATCGATCCCCTGTGCTGTTGCGAGTACTTCAATCGAGAGAACGAACGTTTTCACATCCTAGAATGTTGCTGCAATTGCAGTGATTTTGACCAAGTTTTCGATAGGTTAGTTTCAATACTATGTGTATCGATTAATCGTAAGTAACCGATAAATGGATTTTCGTTTCAAGGATAATTTGCTGCAAAAGGGTAGATCCGAAACACCGCAAAGGGATGCTGCTCACCTTTCAAGATCGCCTGCGCATTCCATGGCGCGGTGGCGCCAAGCAACTGTCTTTGGATGCCCTAGTGCCGATGTTTGTAATACCGTTAGTGATTGGTATTGGTGCAATCAATTCGTACGCTGCGTTGATTATGTGCATCACAACAACATTGTTCCTTGGCTACGCCTACTACTATCTGCGACACACCCTACCAAGAACCAAGTTTTTCTTCATGTGGACCTTCTGGTCGGTGGTCTATTTGGTGATCCTGTTCGAAGCCACTGTGCCGATGATGGAACTGTTGCCTGAAGAAAACCTCCTCTTGGTAGCCCTAGCCGCAGGTTCGGTCTGCTGTTTCTACAAAGCCAAGACTCGAGCTCACCTCAATCATGTCCTGCAGAGCACAGTATCAGAAGACGAGCTGCCCGATATTACTGAAGAACAGACGTCCTTGCTAGTAGAGAACAGCGAATCTGACGAGGGCGATCACAATCACCCGAACATCTGTCAAGTCTGCAGGAAGTATGTGCAACCGCGCACGTTTCACTGTGCCGTTTGCCAGGCGTGCATTGTGCGCCATGATCATCACAGTTTTTGGCTTGACTGCTGCATTGGGGAGCTGAATCATCGGTATTACTTCTTTGGCCTATGGTTCGCACAGTTTGCGCTCTTGTTTGGCGCAAATCTCTCCACTACGGCAGTCTGCCATCCCTTTTTACTCTTCAAAGTGCTGGGGGTGCCGGTGCTTCTTCCAGACGATTGTTTCGACGTATTTGATGATTACGAGTAGGTATTTTGGTTTTTATATTCGCTCACACGTCTTGATAAAACTAAATTCTTCCAGAATAAGCTTGGCATTTATTATGGCAATCTATGCGCTTATCATGGCCGTCTTCGTACTCATCGCCTTAATGATGCAAATTTACTTGATATCCAAGGGTATCACTCTCACGGAATGGAGACGCGGTCAGTCCGGCAACAGAAGAACCCTCCTAACCAATTGGAAGAGTTTCTTTTGCCTCTCAAATTGAGGGGAAGATTAGTTTTTGAGCAATAAGCGCACTTCCAGTATCCAGCTAGTTGAACCTAGTGATACAAAAATGGATATTTACTTAATTTAAAAAAAGTATAAAAAGCACACAGCATTTCCGCTAATTCTTAGTCATTAAATTTTAATTAAACAAACCAAAGTAGTGTGGTTGCGCTAGTGTAGCACCTAGAGCCAAACGTTTAGTGCTTTAAATCAAATTTTGTGTACTCTGTAGTAATTTATTGTCAAAGTATTTGATAAGTTTAGTAAGTTAAAGACAAACCGGGCAAAAAAATAAATTAACTAATATTTCAGTAGTGAAATTTAAACGTGAGTTGCCGTAACCTGTTTTAATGACGACCAAGCGATCTGCACGGAAAATAAATCACGATGAAGAGAGACGAACCGTTTTTAAAAAGGTAAATTTTTACCATACAATTTGAAGATAGGATTTTATCAATTCTGTCAATAGCTCAAATTCCTACGATATCAAAGGCTGAATACTGTTCGACTAAGAATGCCGTATGACACAAGCAGCTAAAAAGCTGGGCGAACAAAAGAGATGTGATCACACTGCGCTTCTATGAAAGAAAAATAAAGAGCGAGAGAAGTACGCAAGCGAGCTATTGGGTTAAGTCGTACAAGGAAGTGAAAAGTTCACCCCAAGGCCACGGGAATACAGCTGCTACAAAGTCGGTACTAAGATTATGGAAAGATAAGAAACACTACAAAATCAACATGTAAGCAGCACAGTGAACAAAATTTTCACGGCAGATGAAACACCTAAAAAAACTACCCCTAGAAAGAGTTACAAAGACCATTAAAGAGATGAAAGACTACAAGGCCCCTGGCGAAGATGGTATAACAATCAAGCACTACGGAGAAGCGTTTCGCAAGGCAGCAGAAAATTTCCTGGGAGATTATCAACTAATCAAGCATTTAGGCTTAACCACACATTACTTAATGAATTAGATATTCAACTAGATTATAAATTGAATAATTTGTGGGCTTAACTAAAATTTGAAATGATACGAATTTAAAGAAACAGTATAGAAAAGTTTGATATCAGCAAAACCTTCAAGTTCTTGGAATCTTTTCAAAAATGTGAAGCTTTTTATGGTGATGCCGAAGGATACAAGGAAACAGCAGCTACAGAAAATATTTCCTCCAAACCAGCGATCATATACGCGGATGATATTGCAATCGTAAGTAAATCAAGTGTATGGAGCATAAGTTAGGGGAGCTGAAACAAGCGCGCAGAGATCGTGGGGCTGGCTACCAACCAAGAGTATGCGAAGTATAAGAAGATAGAAAGAGATGAGCAGAAAAGAAAAGCTAAAAACGTACATATAACCGCCTGCGCGTTCGGCGAAGTTGAACATTTCAAATACGTACCTAGAAATTTGTATCAGCAACGAAACCAAGGGCTGCCTTCAGGAGAAAATCTTAGCTGCAGACAGTTATTTTTATGGACGCGGTACAGTTTTCAAATCAAATATCGTGTCCCCTAGAGCGAAACAAGGCGACTATTAGATTCGTGCTATGTTATAAAGCTGAAACATTGACTGTCATCAGCGAAGAACGTCAGCTTAGAGTCTTTGAAAGAAAAGTATTGCAGAAAATGTATGGGTCTACACACTTGACAAACGGAGAGCTCAGATAGCCTACGAAAAACTTCTACAAATAAGCGATGGAGAAGATGACGAATTCCCGAGGGCGCAGTTGCTAAGATGGGTCAGGCTCGTTATCCGCATGTCTAAGCAGGCGGCAGATAGCAACAGTCATCGCCTATTGACGGCGTTATTACTGACGCAAAGAAACTAGATTCTTAAATTTTGATGAGATTTGTAACGCTTATGATGAAATGATTATGATTTTTTACAACGATAAAGAGCAGAAGAGCAATATGACATTGGCTAAAATGTAGCTTATGATCGCCCACCTGACCAATACATCTCTTACAATCATGCATGTTGCGTGCGTTGCAGCTGTTTTACACATGTGGCATCCCTGGTTAGTGTGTAGAACCACTGTGTACGAGGTCCCGGGTTCTATTGCCGACCGGGGCAATAAGATTTTTTACGGTATCCCACCTCCGCGAATGTCGGACGAACCCTCCAAGAGTATCACTTGTCTTGAAAGACCTCTCCATTCGCCGTTCAGAGTTGGCAAAAATCGTAGGTCCCTCTACTGAAGTAAGGGAAGCTGTGTACAGATTCAAAAGGAGCAATGCTACTAGAGTTGGCGCCTTACAGCTCAAGTTAAAGCAAAAATTCCAATGCAGCCGCAAATGACTTGCACTGAGCAGAGCATGCATCAACTCATTTCTTTAATTTGTACAGAAGTAGTAAACGGATACGTAAAAAACGGCACACCCCAAAGAGCATCAAAAGCCAAGAAAGTTGAGCGAAACACACTTCGGTCAAATAACTGTGGTCAATACCAAAATTACCTTTAATGAAGCATTGATGGGATATGTACGCTTGTTGAAAATTTATTATTATTATTTATTAACAAAGAAAATTAATTACAATGTTAATACTTACAGACTAGGGAGCACAAACAACAAAGGTTTTCGGCTCTACGATATTATAAAGGAATTGACACATTGTTTCTTATCCCAGCCAAAAGGGCGCAGATATAGATGGACCCCTTCCTATGGACTTACTATTACCGCTCAATAATTAATTCCAATAGATATGTCACGGAATTTATTCAAATTCGATAACTGATTACAAAAGCTCAACCAAACAATGAAATATTTTACAAAATGAAATCCCTATTTGGGGTGTAATCGGGCAGCAGTTCCCATATTTTCATTCGCCACCTTTGACGACGTTCTTCAGTCTCTTTCTCTAGTTTAAGTATCTGGGGAAGGCGTTCCCATCGGTCTACAACCTTCCACTTAAGGTGCCTGTAGAAGAAAAAAGGTTAAACATTTTCCAAAGACGAACCGTCTCAAAAAAACAAACCATTCATGATGAAGCTCAGCTTGTTTCATTTTCATATCCTCAACCATTTTCTGCAGTTTGGTATACCCACACCACTGTGCGAATATACGTTCGCTTAGTTTTAGTTCATACCAGTCGATTGCTACCAAAAATTTGCTTCGTTCTTCACGCAAATAGCACGTCCATGCCTTGAAAGAAGTCCGCTTCAGTATTTTCTCATGCAGTTGATCGGCCATATATGTTTTTCTCTCACATATCAGCAAGTAAAGCGTCTTCCAAGCAATGAAAACATTCTTTTTCAACAATTTTTTTCGAAAAACTTCGGCTTTTCGTGCGTTATCTCTCTTCATTTGTAAGAGCCTCTTAAAGCCCTGCATTCCAACACGACGAAGAAGATAATTTCGACAGAATTGTTGCGCCTTCTTGTTGTTCTCAAAGGCTCTCTGGCGTTCACGCTCCTTGAGTACCTTGGCCATCTTCTCTTGGCGACGTTTCTCTTTGAGTAGTTCAATGCGCATTCGTTTGGCTTCCTCGTCTTCTTGGCGCTGTTATGAGTAAGATTTGGTAACCACGCGCTCTAAGCCCCACAAAATTGTAACTCACCTTTGCCTCCTCCAAAGCAACTTTAGCTGCTTCGCGTTCGGCTTCTTGTTGCAGTCGGCGTTGCTTGGCTTGTTCATGCTTTACACTTCGAACTAGCGCACGCTCCTGCATGTTGGTCAAAAACTTTGGCTGGATCATGGCTTTTCCCTGGAGCCTTGCGAACTCATCGTCTTCCTCATCTCGCAGATTGCCCATGATTTGTAAGCACTTAACCTTAGCTCTTGATTTGGAATCCCCAGTTCGTAGGGCATTCTTTAACTCAGTCTTGATCTCCTCACGCGCTTCTTTTGCCTCCTCGGAGAGTTTATTCAGCTTAAGGGCTGTTATAAGTCGCTCTTGGCGCTCCAGCTTCATTCTTTGCAAATCTATTATGTCCTGCTGAATTTTTATCCTAAAATTAAACTCCTCTAAATTTACTTAGCCTCAAGCGTTAAGGGGCAACTTACTTGGATTGATACTTCTTAGTGATGTTCACAGTTTGAATCCTACTTTCCTCGGCGGGCTTCAAGGCCACCGCTGTACTTTGATTCTTTTTCTCGCGCCGAATATGGTCCAAAAAAGCGTTTATCTGATGGATACGATCATTCCTACTGGTTAGATTTTGTTGTTCGATCTTTTGCATAGTCGTGTAGTGAATCCATCTCAAAAAGTAATTTTTTAAAATAACGGTATTTGAGTGAGATCTTGCCTGGAACAACTGCTGAATGATGGCATTTTGTTCATTTGATCCATTCGATTCACTTTTGTCTTTTTCATCAGAAGATTCCGTTTTGTCGTCAACAGGACGGTCAGGAAGCATTTTGGTCACAATTAGCGGATCTTCGAGACTTCTTCTAAACGATAATCCCTCAATTTGAATGTTTAGTTCCTTATCATCGTCGGGCGCTTCTTCCATATTTATCTCATTCAAGGCTTCTTCTGCTAAATCAGAAATCACTGAATCGATTCCATTACTTGTGTTGGAGCAAGTAGAGGCTTCCCTGCTGTAGTTTACAACTCCCACTGACTCCTCGAAGCGAACACATCGAGTTTCAATGTTTTCCTTGTGTTCATCATTTCCTTTTGTCGTGTCACCTGTGGTGGTTAGCTCGGCAAGCTTTACGTCTTTATGAGTATTGACACTATCATATTGGTTCATCGCCTGTATAGGAGCCTCATAAAAGTCTTCAATATGCCGAGTAGTGTTTTCGAGACTCTTGAGTATGTCATCGTTGTTCAATCGAAAGTGATCGCTATTCAAAGTCTTTGGTCTGATTTTGCAGCGTTGTCGATTTTTCTCCAATTCCTCCCTAAACTTTGAAAGCTCATTCATGATATAATGCTCTTCCACTTTGATGTTGTGAACAATGCATTTGTCAATGTTCGCCTTGTATTTCGTCACCTTCGACGGCGAGTTTTTGCGGGACTTGTGGAACTGTTTAAAAAGAAATCTTAATACTCTGTGCTTACAACCGTGGAGCTCTTACCATTTCATGTCTTAAATCCATCACTAAAAGAGGATCTAAATTCTGTTTGACATCGATGTCCCCATTCATGAGTTTTGTATTGGTTTTTCCAATAAAGTCCATCTCGACGAACTTCTTCACGAGAGTGGTTTTCATTGTCAAGCCGGTTGCATGCTTCTTGCGTATTCTGTCCCATCGAGTGTCCTTATTCAATCGCTTGTTGTCGGGCTTTATTATTGTCCAGACCATTTTTTGTTTAGTGTAGAAAATATCTTCCTGAAAAGCGATTAACGTTAAAATTTCAGTTGAATCGAAGAAGAGTTTTAACGAAATAAACAAGTCTCAGCTTCCATAGCAACGCTCGCCCTTAGGACAAAGTATAAAAATTCCTGTTTTCAGTTTAGTATGCGGCGTGTCATTAAAGGGCTATTAATTACGGAGGCTGTACAGGGTTGGGTCTGGCAAGAGGCCCACACTCATATTATGTCAAACTCGAAATAACTCAACTACTTTAACTTAAGCTGATTTAAATAATTTATTTGAGTCACTTTCTTGTTAAATGCATTATTATAACAACTGTAAAAAGCCGAATTTAATATTTAATTGTTCATTTCATTCTTTAAAAAAATCTATGGAACTGTGCTTAGTGCATTCTGCTTAGGCTGCGACATCCTTCTGCTTCTTGCCCTTCTTGGCAGCTGCAGCTTCCACATCAATCGGAGCTGGCTTTACAAACGGAATCTCGTCTTGGAATTTTTCTGGCATGTACTTCTTGAGTGGTTCGGGAATCTTGATGCCAGTTTCGGTTTGATGCGTCTCTAAAATAGCGCAGATAACACGGGTAGCAGCGCACATAGTAGCGTTCAGCATATGCACATAGTCGACGGCTGCATTCATCTTCTTGGTCTGGCCGTAACGCACCAGCAGTCGTCGTGCTTGATAGTCCAAGCAGTTTGAGCATGAGACCAGCTCACGGAAAGCTCCACTTCCGCCGAACCATGCCTCCAAGTCGAGCTTCTTTGAGGCAGCATGGTTGAGGGCACCTGAAACGATGTTAACAATTCGGTATGGAATGCCTAGTGATTGGCAGAACTGCTCCGCGTTGTCGATCATCTCGTTCATCATCTCCCACGACTTGTTGTCGTGCGGGGAGGTGAGCACAAACTGCTCGACCTTTTCGAACTGATGCACTCGGAAAATACCACGCGTGTCACGACCGTGCGATCCAACTTCTTGGCGGAAACAAGTCGATATGCCGGCGTATTTAATGGGGAGGGAGGCTTCTGGTAACCACTCGTCACGATGATATGCGGCTATGGGCTGTTCTGAAGTGGCAATCAGATACTTTTCATCGACACCAGCTTCTTCAGCCCTTTCGCTGCCCTTGCCCACGACCTTGTACAACTCCTCGTCGAATTGCGAAAGTTGTGCAACCTCTTGCATCACCTCTTTGCGCATAAAGAACGGCGTGTACAGCGGAGTGTAGTCCTTTTTGTACAGGCTGTGCAGAGCATGTTGGATAAGAGCGTGTTCCAGAAATACGGCTGCACCAGTAAGAAAATATCCACGACCACCCGAGACGACAGCCCCCTTCTCAGCGTTCATTCCATCAATCATGACAATGAGATCCACATGCGAATATTTTCCACGTTTCGTACAATCGCCAAATGTGCGCTCCACTTTATTTTCCTCCTCGTCGTTGCTTACGGGTACGCTTTCATGTAAATGGTTGCCCACCTCTCGCAGTGCGGAGTTACGCGTTGCTTCGGCCTGCTGCAGGAGCTTCTCATTCTCGACCATAGCCTCATCGATGAGCACACGAACTTTCTGCAAAAGAAACAAAGCTGAGTCACATCAAACATTTTGACTTGGTCTAAGCTTTAATTACTTTAATTTGATTCACAGTCAGACTTTTAAGAACATATGGGGTGATCTCTGTAAGATCCTGTTTCACACTATCTGGAACTGCTTCCTTATCGTCACCAACTGGTTCTTTTTTCTTCATTTTTTCACCAATTTCCTTGCTGCAGACATTTTTCACTTTGTTGAGGTTGTCGGCACGGTGTCTTCGCTGCCTCCATTCCGTGTCCTGGGCAATCACCGTTTCTACGAGGGCAACATCTTTGAAGCGTTTCGTTTGGTTTTCCCGAACTTTATCGGGATTTCCACCCTTATCGCTACGAAACAGATCAAGATCTAAAACCATGTTTATTTGATGAAATACTTTCTGTTATTCCTTTGGATATTTTAACCAAACAACGTGGCTGCGATTTCGGTGAACTATTACTGACGTTTGAGTCACGGAACAGATAAATTTTAGGTGCGAATGCACTCTGTTCATTTCAAGCTGAAAAAGTTCTGTTCCCTACCACAAATTACAGAACATAAGATGACACTTCGGAAAAAACATGGCTCATTCACTAATTAATCTCGTCTTTGGATTTATTGAAATCAAGTAATCGTTTGTTTTCAAAACTTAATTAAATGAAAAATATTTTTTCATAATAATTTTCATAAGCAGAAAAATAAATTTAGCTGTTTTATAAAAAAAATTAAACAAACTGCGTTTAAAGCTCAATAGGATTCGAAGCAAAACAGATTGCCGATCTATGATTGGCCAGTACAGATTGTTGTGTAAAGAAGCGGGCTTCGTTTCCACGCGTACAAAATGACAGTTCATCACATGACGTCAGATTTACAGTTAAGTCTGTTAAACAAATACCATAACAAAGGAGTGTCGTTATCCATATATTCTTTCGTGTATTGTTCTCTACCACAAATCAGAGAACATAACCTTATGCCACATTGATTAAATAACAGTACACCTACTGCGTCGATCGTCATTGGATGTCTAGCAACAAAAAAAAAGCTGATCTGTGATTGGCCAGCCCAGATTGTTGTGTAAGCAAACGGACTTTTTTTTACATGACATCAGATTTACAGTAAGAGCTGTCAAACAAATGTCACAACAAACGCGTGTCGTAGTTTTTATATTCTTTCATTCATGGTTCTCTACGACAAGTCGCGGTATAAATTACTGAATAAATACGTATTCAACTTGCGTCCCTTTTGCCCCCCAACACCCATTTATTTAGGTTTCTTATAAAGCCTTTAAACCTTTGATAAAGTTTTAAACTTTCGTGTCGGTGAATACATGTAAGAAGATACAACAACAATTTACTTACGCGATCAGCTGATGTAAAAGCTCCAAAACGAGATTGCATGCAAATGACCAGTTGATCAATTTACTTCCATATGTAAACAATTGTCAGAGCATGGGTAAATTCATCAATTTAGCTTGTGGGTAAAGCTTTTACTTGTCCGAAGTTGAAGATCTAGTTATTCAGTAATATATGCCCCGTGATTTTGACGTTTGTGTTTATTTATTTATATTATTTATTTTATTTTATATTATTACCACAGCTACACTGGAAAAATATTTTTTCCATCTACTTCTTATTGTGAACCCACCACAATGTCAAGTGAACATTCAACGTCAAACCTGAAACCTGGCAGCAGCAGTCATTTTATTTTTTCCTCCGTCTGTGTTTTCGTACAATCAAATTTGCTGGCCGCAAAAAAAGAAAACTATCAAGCTATTTGAAGCCAAGGGATTTCCGAGGATTCATCGTACGTTTTAAGGATTATGAGCATACTTGATTTTGAGATTGAAGAAATCAACAAATTGTGTGAAAATGTCGTCGAAAACTCAAAAATAATTACTTGCACTCCGGTGCTCATCCGAGTGGATATAAAGCAAACTAGCAGTCGGCATCTATCCGTGTGTCTTCGTTTTCCCGAAAACTATCCCAACTGCCCGGTTCTGGTTGAAATCAAAAGTCGAACACTTTCTGGAACATTTCTCGACGGTCTGGCAAATATAGCCGAGAACAAGGCAAAGGATCAACTCGGTAAGCCACAGGTAATTTATGTGCTCAAGTTTATTGGGCAATATCTGAACGAGAATCCTCTTTGTGTGGCGTACGACGAAATCCTAGACCTCAAGAAAGCTCTAGGAAAGAATGCAAGTGAGCTGTTGAAGCTAAAGCAAAAGTCATCGTGTGTGCATTTGACTGCTAAAGGTGGCCACTACTTCTACAAAGTAAAGGCCGACATTCCCGTGGATTATCCCAAGCAATGTGTGGTGCTCCGCGATGCCGAAACAAATTTACCCGTAGTTCTTCTAAGGTATCTTAATGGCCAGTCTAAAGAGATCGCACGGCAGTGCGTTGAACCACCGCTTCGCGTCACGAAGGATAAGAGTGCCCAGCCCTTTCAACCGGCACCCAGTCTGTACAAAGCCTTGCAGTTTTGCATTGAAGCTACACAGGCTTTTTATGAAGAGAAGTGCCCGATTTGTGAGCAGCCAGTGCTTCCGAAAAATGCCACCGAAATCGTAACTGACGATACCAGCGATATGCACTGTGAACGAGTCTACTGCGGCCATTTGTTTCATCAAGGCTGCCTGAAGAAGTATCTACAGGAGCCGCCTTTTCCAAAGGGTGGAAAGAATTGTCCCGCAAAGAAGCGTCACCCACGCTCCGATACCAGTTACTGGACGCACGCCAAAGTGGTTCCCAGAAATGAGGACTTGACTTGCGGCATCCGCTTGGCCCATGACCGATGGGTACTGAACGTTAAAGTCGCCGAAACCAGATGGGCACAAAAGCAGGCCAGAGAACGTGAACTAGAAGAAGTTGTTGATTTTTTGCAATAAAATTATGCAAAATTTAGTCTATGTTTTGAAATAAAGACCTTAAAGCATTAAGTTCACGTGTTTTTATTTCGAATATTATTCAATGAGTCACCATAGATTTTCAAGGTTTGATTGAACGCTGATTTTACTATTGGAAAACCATTGTGGGTTTTACCTTTGTTAATTAATTCAGTTTTTTATGAAAATTTAACATTAGAAATTATTTGAAATATGTTTTTGAAACCATGAAAATCTATAGCAAACACTCGAAATCAAAAAGCGCAAATGAAAAAATATCATCAGTTCTTTTTAATATGAACTCTGCACGAATATTCGAAATTAACGCCGCACAGAGGAGTACTACTACGAGGTAACCTGGCCACAAGTAAAAAAATAGTGTTCTGACAGCACAAGACTAAATAAAGCAACGACTCGGAACAATTTTTTGATCACCTTACACAGACGGATTATTTTGTTTGATCATTAAACACGATTTTCTCTTCCAACATGCATGTCCAATTGAGAACATTCAAATGTATGCTATGTTTCTATTTGCTCTGGTTTTTCATGATTGCTTTTCTCCGTAAAATTGCGGGGTCAGCTTTAGTGTTCATGATTCGAATACGATTTTTTTTTCTCCTATCTTCCAGTTCTTATTATTTTCGCTGACGATGTAAAATGCGTTAAGGGTAGGGTAGTCATAACCTCTGGATAGCGAAAATATACAAAAGTAATCTTACTTCGACCGAAGAAGACAGATAGGATATAAATCCTTAATCACCAACTTACAAATTAACATTTCGTTGGATATAAAGCTGCACCTGTTGGGTCTGATTTTCTGGATAATTTCCTTTTGTATTTCTCTTGTTTCTGGAAGTTGACTCACAGTTTCCTTGGGAGGTATTACTGTGCTGTCCCGGCAGTTTAATCTTAATTTTACTTACAAGTCCCCGCTTAAAAAATTGCTCTCAAACATTTTTTATTCGTGCTTTAACTCTGTCGGCAGCTCTTTCAAAGAAAAGAGAATTAGATTGAGTATGTGACAGAGTCATCAGCGAATAGGGTTGTCTTAGTTCCTGGATCTTGGCAGATCCGCAGTGCGGATGAAGAAGAGAATTGGTCCAAGCTTCGATTTTTTTGGTTCGCCTGCATTAACATTCTGAATTCCAGATTTTTTTGCGTGCAACTGTACAAAAAAGTGGTATTTGTAAAAAAAAATTATTGATTATATCCATCCAAATATACTGCTGTTATTTCCTTTCTATAGAGTCCATTGCAGTTGGCACTGTGCTTTTTGATGGATGTAGTATGGTCGAATGCGTAAACCTAACGGGTTGCTGGAGCTCAAACGAAAAATGTGTTTTATAATTTGGTGTTTTTTTTATTCAATATAGCATTCTATGAAAACACTTCAAACTAACACTAAATTGCTGCGATTTAATTAAAAATTAAATTATACAAATCAATACATTGGTTTCCTCTTGCTTCAGACACTGGGGGACACTCGCTGCGACATGGTTTCGTTTAGTTTTCTTTGTGTTGCATCCATTTAAAAATAAATATCAATATAAATATTTTTAATCAGTAGGTTTTCTTTTGCTTTTTTTAGTTTTGTTTTGTTTGTTTTTGAAATTCTTTATTAAATAGAGCCTTAGTTAAAACTAATGGAAATTAAGTTTGCTAATCTTTGCGTGGCCTGCGCTTTCGAGTGCCCTCAGCTACTGATGTTGCCGGTGGCGTTGTTTTTTCCTAAAAGTAAAAAACGAGACCAATAAAGTGATTGTGTTGATAATAATGAATAGGATCTTTGTACTTCAGTCTCTTCGGAAGCTTCAGCGCTTTTCTCTCTCTCCACGACTAACTCCTCTTCCTCACTACTGCCACCACTGGTTTGTGGTGGTGACGGTGGCGGCTCACTTCCGTCCTTCACTTCTAAATCGGCCTTCTTCACCTTTGGACTAGATTTGGTCTCTGTTTGGGTTTGGTTCACTTCTTTGGGAACATCATCATCGGGGGTAACTTCGTCGGTTTTTTTCTTATCGCTGGTTGGGTCCTTTTGGGCGACGAAACAAATATTATAATAGATGACAGAGCCACAAGGGGCGATCACAACAAATTTACCTTTTTAGCAGTAAGGAACCGATAAATAGTAAATACTAGCGGAGTTATTAGCAATACAATACTAATTCGCCAAAGCCAAGGGTTCTCAGACAAATACTGGCCCATTTTGTTCAAAAATGTCTCCTAAAAGTGCGCCACAACACAAAAAGTGAAAAAAAGTGAAAAAATGCATGAGTGATACAATTAGCGTTTCTAGTATGAGCAACAAGTGAAGAAGCGGCTTGTACAAGGTGAAAGTGTTTGTTCATTCGGTACCTCCTTAACTCGACGAGAAAGGTAGCACGCATAACAAATCACCGGTATGGACAGATAAACGAAATACAGAGCCCACCATCCGGGCTTGTAGTTCATGCGCCGCAAAATTCGGTGCAGCAAAGTTTTCTTTGCGAGATTTTAGTTAAAAATTTTTGGATGCTGTGTGCGTCGGTTCTATCGCGGTTCTTTACTTACCGATTCCTTGTCAATGTGCTTGCGTTTGATGTCAAAGGTTTGTGCGGCAAAGTCGTCAGCAAGTTCAATGTCATCGGTTATGACCAAATTGTCAAAGAGAATATCACTGGACATTGACCAAAGTTCAATTCCTACTGCTGACTGTAAGCAAAGGTTTTATCTGATGCAATGTACGTTCGTCGCAAGGCACTTACAATAGCAGTCATTTTGAATGGGTTGAGATCCTCGAAGAAATCGGGATTGGGAATCTTGCGCGCCGACCACTTGCCTTGGTAGTTTGGATTGTCAATCAGGGGTGCGCGCCATTTTCCTTTGTACTCTTTGTTTTGCACGAGTGGCGCCTTCCAGGGACCACAGCCAACGGCTTTCTCGCACACGGGGTTATCGACTAGCGGCGCCTCCCACTCACCATCGATTTCTGTATCCCAGTCTTCTGGTTTCTGCGCATTTGGATCTGGAATCATCTCGGGTTCATCATCTAACCAACCGTCTGGTTTAGCTGCCGATGGGTCTGGTATCTGTGGTGGCGCATCTTCATCCCAGTCGGCTGGTTTCTCTGCGTCGGGATCGGGAATCTAAAGGAGAAACAAATTGTCACAAGTATAGAAAGATTATTTCATCATGCTGGTACCTTTTCGCGCTCATCCCATCCCTCTGGTTTCTTATCTGCTGGATCATCGATTTCCCTAGGCGGATTAACGGCCGGCGCGAAATCGCTAAGCAACGAACCCTCGTTAACTACCTTATGGTCTACACGAATTTGGAATGTGTTGTCTGGCTTCACAAGTAATTGGTACAAATGCGGCAGCTTATCCTTGAAAGGCTCCTCCAAGCGTTCTCTACAATGCAAGCAGAAAAGGTTATGTGTGTCAATACACAACTGTTGCTTGGGTGGGAAAAGAAAATCAATAATGCTCGTTACTTTGGTTTCCGGCAGTGTTTCTCCTCAATGGAGCCATTAATAGGATTAACGTGGCGGAAAATGAAATGCAGCTTTATGTCGTTGCCACACTTGTCTGGGCCAAACATAATAGTGTAGGGGGTTTTGTCATTGAACTGTGCATGATTGGATGATGAAATTTGTTAATTTATTGAAAAAAAGAAACACAAGTCATTCTGCTTTAATTTACCTTTTTGAGATCTTCCGTATGCTTTCCTGCTGACAGGAGTTTAATATATGATCCACCACATTCTTGACCATCCTGAAACGAGCTTAAAGTGAGAAAATGTCTATTTTTGAACAAACAAGTGTACTGTTTTACCTGAAGTGTGACCTCATACTGCACTATCAAAGGCTTAGCATCAAATATAAATGGCTTCTTGAGGAACGATGAGATAGCAGCGTGTTTGGCTTTTGATTTAAGGACAAGGCCAATGTCGTTCTTCCAGACAATCCGTTGTGGTGCCTCGAAGTTCCACTGACCGTCGTATTTCGCAATTTCCTCAGCAGTGTCATCTTTTTTAGCTTGAGATCGGGTCCACAGCTTTTCCGACAGTTCAACATCGTCAAAATGATCAGCAAAGTAGAATTTATTTGCATCGTATTTTGGACTTTCATAAGTTATTTCTTCGTCTGAACTCTCGGATGATACGTCGTCCTGTGGGAAAAAGAAAAATTCGAGATTAGCTTTTCTACAGCAAAAAGAAGGCGTTAATCTTTATATTTTAATATTTTTGGAAAAGCATTTAGTGGAATGGAAGAATTCTCATAATTTAGAGTTCATAGAGGGAAAATTTCATTAAGGTAATCAAACTTGGTGAAGATAAAAAAACAATGCCTCTAGTTTTATCAAACTTAAAAAAAACGACCATTATGATTAAAGAATTATATCAAGCTTGTTAGGGCAATTTCTTATAGAATAAGTTGTTGTTTCTAGATGGGTTTGAATCTAGTACGTCTTTACCATTCAAATAGCCGGAGGTATTATTCTCACAATAAGGAAATTGCTTTAAAAGCTGAACTAATATATTTATGGCGTATTCGTTTGAACACCGAACTGCCACACTGAGCTGTCAAATAATAGTTGGTGTTTGCGGCAATTCCAGCGTGGTGTACACTCGGTTTTGTTGTGAACAGAACGACAATTACTGAATCAGTGCAGTCATCACGTTAAGTGTCAAATTGCTTTGACTTCATAATATTTAAAACTATTGTATATACAAAACAGTTGAGTGCTTATTGCCATTATTGTTTTTTTTTTAAATTATGTTATAAAAATAGTTGTTTATTGTTTTTATTTTAATGTTATAATAAAAGTTCTTAATAAATACTAAAAAAAAAATGCTTTGACTTCATTTTGTTCATACTTTTTTTTTGCATTTCGTAGTGTGATTTTGTTGGCGTCGGTTTCTTGTACTTTTGACATAAAATTTTTTTTGTTAGGCTGGGTGTGTGATTTTTAGTAACTTTTTATCGATTTCATACAATTAAAGTGGCGTTGTAAGAAATAACAAATGAAAATTGAGTGGAAAGGTCACTTCACATACATAATCGGTGGCGAAAATCCGAGTTCTGTGTCGACACCGAACTAATTCGGAGTTCAGAAGAACATTTACATGAGCACGATTCCGTTCAGGTGTACGAGAAAATAACAATTTTTTCCTGTATTCCCCACTAGTTTCACGATGCGGTGTTGAAAAGAATACGCCATTAGGTATTAGGTATACTGACATTACATTTGAGGTGGGATTAAAGTAGAATTTTAAACTGCAACACAGAAACTAAAGCTAAAAATCATAAGATAAGTCTTACTACCGACTACTAGTTCATGTTCAGCAAACCAAATTCTTAGCAGATGAACGTTAAATTCAAATAAACAGATTTTTCAAACATTTTTGAAATGGAAGGCAACGGGAAGTAGGTCTTTAAATATTTATTATCTTTTTTGCAACCTTTTTAAAACAGAAATTTCAAATAAGCACAGTTTAGTACCGAAAGGCAAATGCTAGAGAAGATACTCGAATTCAAAAGGTATGGGAACATATCAACAACGTTAGTTCCGAATTTCTTAGGAACAAAATTACAAGCATCATAATTACCACAAAAAATCGTGTTGTTCACAGAATAAATAGTTTTCAATACTTCGAGACTAAGTGGTTCACAGTAAAAACTATTTCTAAGAAGTGGAGAATTTTATTGGAAAAGCTCACATACTACTACCTAGAAAATTGTCATTGCTGGCACTTTTAATCGTGTTGCACATCTTGGCTCAAATATTTTTCCTGGAAAGTACCCAAGCTTGATTTAGTTCATAAGAGACTTCTTACACTTCACATAGAAAACAAAAGACCGTCAAGTATAAAGTCATACATGGAGCGGTCCGTCGGCTTTTTTTTTTTTTGAAGGCTTAGTGTAGAATTATTGCTTAATTTGCATATAAAATGTTGTTTAGTAGCGAATTCATCTTTTCTTTTAATGACGATTCCGGACTATGGCATTTTTTCAAGCGCATCTCGTTAATTTATTTGCTTTGCTTATATAACATTTATAGAAAATTTCGAGTGCAATTTAAAGAAAATATATGCATAAGATCTGTGTATACGAGTTATTAAATGCTGCCATTGCAGTGTGGTAAACAAAAGGGTGATTTTTGACAGTTTGACCGATATTCGTGTTAAAAATTTTAAAAATAGTAATTTTTTCATTAATTTTACTCTATGCACTGTTAATAGGTTTGGAGATATATTAAGTTTTATTCATAGTTTGTAACACTGAGAAATAATCACCGTAGATCCCCAAGACCTCAATTTTTTACAAGTCTACTGTACTTATTTTAGCCGAATCTTAAATGTAGGTATTCAAATTTTTATTGTAACGCAGGGTGACAATTAAATTTTTTTGATTTTTTTTGGTAAAAAAATGACAAACGGGTTTTTTGTTTTTAAGTTTTTTTTTAATAATTTGCTTTCTACTCCAGTGGTTTGTGCTAAGAAGTAATAGGCCCTTTTTGCCACTCAAATTTTAGTAAATCAACTTAAATAATTTTAAGCATATCTCGAAAGCTACACAATATTTCAGTCCCCCTATATTTTTCTTTCGAACCTCAAAAAATTGGGTATGTCTGATATTTTTTTCCAAACGGTATATGTTGCCGTTGTCAAGACAGTGCAGGGGACACGCGGTTTTTAGCTTTTTCTGATTTTTTTTTGGTTTAAAATTCATATAAAGTCCATTCGGAACCTTTTATTATCGGTTATAAAAGCGAGTTTCTTAATTTGTTTTTAAAACCGTTTCAAAAAATTTTAAGTTAGAATCGCCATTTTTGAAAGATCTTAAAAGTTATAGATATATATCGTATTATAGAACACGAGCAAAACAAAATTCATAGTGTTTGACAAAAGTCAAGAACCACAAAACTACGAACTTAAAATAAATAACGTGGAAGTAGAAAGTAAACAACATAAAATACCTGGGAACAATAAAAAACAATGATGCGAACCCTAACAAAGAAATACAGTGCAGAATAGAACAATCAAGATCGGCTTTCTGTAAACTGAAAAAAGTATTCACAAGCAGAGAAATAAATTTAAAGCTAAAAGTAAGGTTGATCAAATGCTACATCTGGTCGGTTCTTTTATATGGTGCAGAAACATGGACACTAAACAGCGCAACGATAAGAAGAATAGAAGCGTTTGAGATGTGGTTATACAGGAGAGTTCTACGAATTTCCTGGGTTGACAGAATCACAAATAATGAAGTTTTAAGAAGAATAGGAATGAAGAGAGAAATCATTCTGTTAATCAAAAGGAGAAAACTCGAGTACCTCGGACATATCATGAGAAACAATAAATATCAACTTCTCCAATTGATTCTGCAAGGGAAAATCGAAGGAAGAAGGAGCATGGGACGACAGAGATCAACATGGATGTCAAACCTAAGAGAAAGGCTTAATCTTTCAACTACAGAAATATTTCGAAACGTAACAAACAAACAAACACTTGCATTGATAATTTCCAACCTCCGGAACGGAGAGGAACCATAAGAAGAAGAAGAAAAGTTATAGAATTCGCTTCACACTTTTTATATACACACCAAATTTCATTATAATCGGTACCACCGTTAAGATTCCAAAATATTTTGAAAAATAATTTTTGAAATCATATGGCCGATGCTACATACATATATCGAATAGTAAGGGGGACAAAATTTTTTTCAGGATTTTTTTTTTATCGAAAATATCGAATTTTTCGTTTAACCAAAATTTGATTTTAGCCTTTGCTTAGCCTGCGGTTGCTTTATATGTTAGCCCAAAATCGGCTTTTTAAATAAAGTTATGAGACCTTAAAAACGTTGAAAATGGGTATCTATTTTCCATTCCTTATTTCTCAAAAACTTTTCAATATTTTGCAAAAACTCGATTTTATTATGAAAATCCAATATTTTTTTAGTGCATGTTTCAAAAGCCTTCTTTCTGGCTGTAAAATTTTTTAAGATAAGGTCCAAAAATTTTTTGTATTTTTACCATGAACATTAAAACTGTAATTTAACCGCCATGCGTGTATAAAAAAAATTGCCCTTGTATGCGTTTTCATTTCTTTTTCACGGACTTTATAAGAGTACCAAATTTCATCTTTCTACGACTTGGCGATCAAAAGTTACAGGTGCGGAAGGACGGACAACGGAACGATGCCATAAGAGGTCCTTTTTCCATTTTGGACGGACCGCTTAAAATTAAGTTTATGTACTTGTCAGTGGAAAAAAGACCGCTTATGGTATCACTACGTTGTCCGTCCGTTCAAACACGTTATAACGTGTAAGTCCTAGAAAGACAAAATTTAATGTGCTTTCAAACTGCGAAAATAGTCAGAAGACCCAACGAGAACCCAACCATTTTTTTTTCAAGCCCAAATAACGGTTTAATTACACTTTGAAGTGTTTTGGGAAAAAGGATTTAATGTTTTTCAGTATATACTTTTTTTTAGAAGTTAAAAAGGCAAGAACCAAAAAAACGAAAGTTAGGTCTAGTAAATACTGAACTTTAATAAAAAATGTAATTTCATAAAAATATTGGTAAATTTTTTAAAAATGAAGAGTTGAAAATGAAACGTTTCTCGAAGTGTTTGCCATAACATTTGAACGACTTGGTCTACAAAGTCAATATTGCAGAACACCTATAAAACAACTCCAAGTCAACCAAGTGCTTAAGTCATATTTTTGTGAAATTTTTTTAACACCACGATATTGAGGCATTTTCGAAAAATTTTCGTTTGTCTCCCCTTATCTCCGGTGTTATTTAAAGGACGGATCGGAAAAAATTACACGTTTCAGAAATTATTCAAAATTTTAAGGAAGACTAAAGTCAATCATAAAGTTTCGAAGAATTCTGAGATTTAACTCAAAAACATAAAAGCATTTTCAAAAGCAATCAACAAGAATTTTCTGGCATCTTCCAGTGATTTGGTTTAAGCAAAAAGCGTACAAAAAGAAAGCAAGTTGCTTTAAAAAAAACTTTAAATCATCGTTTCCAATAGTGGTGTGACTTTGATTGCGATAGCAACTTTCGATCACACTGTTCTTAATGATAGCAGTGAGCAATTGTGATTGCTCTCCAACCTAACTGCTCAGTGTTCTATGCTCATTTTTTATTTGGCTTTCAAATATCAAAAAGACACACATTGTTTTGCCTTTTGTGTGAAGCTTATTTGGCTGCAATGCTCAAGCGGAACAGAGGGTCGAACGTTTTTTTTTGTTTTGTGTTTTTCTTCGCGCACGGCACAAATGAGATATTCTTCCGCCCTGTCCCCATGAGAATGAGGCACAAGCAAAATAGAGCACACAGAAGGAATCAGCGATAGCACCCTAACTTCAGTCCAGAATGCTCCCGGACAACCAACCGAAAAGGCCATTAATAACCGCTGAAGTCACATAAATGTCAAACTCGGACAGGCAAGTCATCGGACAATTTTTTACTGCAGTATGAGAATTCTTATTATTTTTGAATAATTTATTATTTTGAAATAAATGCACGCTCATGAGATTAGATTCAAGGCGAACAGCCCTATGCTGGGATACAATTTTGCCTCACTCGTTTCACCCGGGCATAGACCCAAACAATGATTGTTTAACAGTGTCATAAAGCGAAATATTTACAGACTAACTAAATAAATATGGTAGGTAAGTCTCATTAGCAACAGACAAGAATAAAATGAGATAACCCCTGTAAAATTTGCGTTTCGTTGGCTCTTAATTTAATCTTGAAGAGGTTCATTAACCACACAATTTGGTTTTGGAAAACGACAAGAGGAAACATCAAATTTTTTATTGGATTAGCATTGTGATTTTAAAGAATTACAAAGTGCTCCAAATGCTTCAAAGACTATAAGGTTAAATAAAGAAAAGCATCCCAAGATGACAATAAGAGAGTTTAAAGAGATGATTACTAGACACCTTTATAATCAAACACTTTTAATAAAAGCAGGTGTGGTGTGGTATTTCCTACCCTAAAAATTATATTAAAAATAATGTAGGTACACGATGGAAATAAGAAAAGAACTCTGCAAGAACTATAATTTCTTGCAAAGTATACTTGATAACAATTGGGAAAAAAGCAAAAGCCCATGACACACCTAATAGAGGTAATCTTTAGATAATGCAACAAATGCTTTTTCCACGTCATGCCATACACGGTGTATTGTTTTTAATAGAATTGTCTGGAAGCAGGCTGCAATTATTATTATGACCAAGCAACGATAATCTGTTTTAGCTACACCTTACCACGCTTTTTGGATCCAGCTTCGCAACAGATACACGCATTCATGTATGCATGTCGATAGGTACCTTGTCTGATACCAACGTGATAATTGCACGCCCATACAGGCAGCATTGTGTGCATAGTGAAACTAATCACATGGACCTGAGAGATGTTATCACTTTTGACGATATTGAGCAAAGTAACCCACTTACTGCTGATTAACTTATCGTTAGACAAGATAGAGAAAAAATGGTTTTGTTTTTTTTTTTTCAAAGCTTACGGCTCACCTGTATTTCCTCCGAAGTTACCGAGACTCCATCGTCAAAATCTTGTTCAACGCAAGCGACTGAATTCAGCAATAAAACTAGAGAAATTAATCCCAAATATTTCCGTCTCATTGTGGAGCACACTATCTGCAATTGATGGAAATTGGGAAAAAATGAAGTTAATTAACGCGAGGAAAACTAGGGAGAATGGGATAATGGTTGAAAGTACACGTACGTCCCTCCCTTGTAGTAATGTGTGCCGAGTGGTTGATTGGATTTATTAGGGTCGATCACACGGTGTTCCTCAATTGATGAAAATCTAATTTTTTTCAGTCAATGAACAGATGAGCAGTAGTTACTTTGCATTACTAAAATATGGATAACGAGAATGTAATGAGGTTTATCTAGGCCATTAACACACAGGAATAGTTTACTTCGTGTAAATTGTAATAATCTTCTTAATTGAATTTGTGAGCACACGACACGATTCAGAAAACTTCAACTCATTTGCATTTGCCGAATATCTTTAAATTGAATGTTGGCTAGCCTGACGTGAGACTCGAAGTTCTGTCCGTTTTGATATTTAACGCTTTTAATTTTTGTTGTAGGTCGTGGCTGTTTTTTTTTATTTTTAAATTATGTATTCCCATAGAGATGTAGGTCCGCTTGTAAAAATCATAAATTACCTACTACAGATTAAAAACTTCGGCATCGACAGCGAAATTGACAACCAAAAAAAGAACCTGGTGTGTCAGATTGTTTACTATGGTAAGCGCCAGTGTGGTGGCCACCGTTCAACCTCAGTTTTATTTTGAGAAATAAATTTTGGGTTGGGTTAGGAAAAACCAAATGAGAATAGGAACTTATACTATGTTTTCACTAGAGCTAATGAGATCATTTCGCAAAATATTTTGAAATACAACCTCATTTCCCATACTGATTCTCAATACGAAATAACCCCATTATCATCACATTAGCATTTAATTCGGTTGCTTATGAGGAAAATTCAAAACTAACAAAACTAAATTCATCGCTTTGAGCGACGTTTTTATTTTTGACAAATGGAAAAAGTCAGTGCCGCAGATGACCCTTCGCAGGGCTCACGGCGTTAGGAGTCCCGAATTTAAAGGGCCTGCTCATCATATAGATTATGGTGACATTAGACATAATAAAATGTATAAATGTGTGAAGATTATTAAGAACAAGCGACACATACATTTAATGCTGATGAATTCAAAATGGGCGCCCCATTGATTTTTTTGTACTTCAATATTCTCCATGTAATTTCGGGAAGTAGAAAGAGAAGAATGTGGGAGTGCGAAATATTAGACGAAAATGAAAGAGAAATGCATGGGTTTTATAGCCAAATTTTTGCCACAATCAAAGATCGTGACCACGAGAAATTCGGCAATGCGTGTAGAATGGGAGTGAGGCAGTTTGAATTCTCCTTCTTCTTTTCTTTCAGGCGTGGGGTTATGGTCTGAAGCGATGGCATTTCTAATGGCCCGCTTGTGGGGTACGCATTGGAATATTGATTGACGTTGACTTTTTGACAGGGTTCGTAAGATTTTTCCTTTCAACATGGCAATACCAACTGAGCCGGTCGTGGCCCATTTTCTGGGAGATAGGTTCTTTTGCATGAAGGCTTCCGCGGATCTTCGTACTTCTTATTCCATCTCGCTTTGTTACTCCTGCTGTTATGCATGAAGCATCTTCATCACAGCTGCTGTTAAGTTGCCCTTATATTTCTTATTCACATATTTCTTATTAGGAATCACATGTGTGCGCCGGACGCACAACTGCGGTGTACAGCCTTCCCTTCAGCTTAATCCAAAATCACCAAAACCATGTCTTATTTTTGTAAGACCTTTATTTATTTAAGATTAGGGACACACGGCGACAGAAAAACGCGTGGCAAAAAACAGCGCGATTTTCTGCAGCAAACATACTCAACACACGAGTGATAATTTTCCGTGCGGTTCCTGTCAGCTCTGATGAAAAATTTAATTTTCATCGCTCGAAAAAAAAGAGTTTTCAGGCCAAGCACACACCACGAAAAAAAATATTACTACGAAATTATAATAAATAATTTATTTGGCTTAATGTGACTTATTTACTAGAAAAGAACTGAATGTCTTGAAATTGGTTTTAAGAAATTCATTGAAGATGTCTATATACCATACCATACCAACCCAGCTTGAAATACACTTTTTACTTTAACAAAAATGCAGTCCATATTCTGCTTAGGGTTTTAAAGCTCAAAACAGATGTGCAGAAATTTTTGTGCAACAAAAATAAATTATACAGGGTTGCAGTGACTGCACGATGTCTCTATTTTTAAATTTGGTGCCTAGTTTCATTGCAGCCATAATGAAAACAAAAAAATTTTATATATAAGATATAGGCATCACTGATACCGTCAAATCTGAATGTTTTGACTGTTTGTTGACTGACAAAAAATTCAATACAGAGCAAGTGCGTTTTCCCGCCTTAGTTTTATTGGTCGGCTTTTGTTTACTTCTTCATCCAGTTGACAAGTATATATTAAAACGGGATGACAAACTTGTATAGAACTTGGCAAAGTTAATGTCAAAAAAGGGTGCACATCTGTTTTAGAGGCAGTGCTGCTAGCAGTGATACGTGCAGACCCGCTGCTCATCTGATTTGAGCTTAAAGTGCTTCTGGAGTGCACTCATTTTGCTCGAATTGGCGATAATTCGAGATTTTATTTCTGTAACAACAAAAAGGCTTACGAATATTTCCCATAAAAAACTATTATTCTAATTGGTAAATTAATTTTTTTTTAACGCAAAAATTAGTTTGAGCTCATTGGCTCCGTTTTAGTACTATTTGAAAAAATTGTTTTCCATCCCTACTTTGTTAGGTACTAACTGAAAAAACTGTTTCCCATCCCTAGTTTGCTTACATTTTGCTATGGCTTTATTGCTGGAAATTTTCTGTTTTTGTTTGTGACGAAACTAGAAACAAAATAAGCCATTGTTATGTTTTTACATTAAAAACCTCAACTTAATTCTTTGCTACTATATTTGTGCACCAAGTCCCTTATAATATACGCAATGTAAAGCTTGTTTGCTTTAATTCAACCTTCGGCAAAATCATGGGTGCTTCTTCGCCTAAAAACATACGAATACTGCTTCCTGTGACTGTTGAAGAAGATGGTGAGGATGAATACAGTTTTCCATTTTGAGCCCATGCCGAAATTCGAGGTTTTTCACTAGTTATAAAATACAAACATTTTATAAGACAAAGCAAAATTATTTCTTTAGAAAGACCAGCCCGTTCCAAATTTACACGAAGTAAACAAGCGAACTGTCAACACAGTGTGTTGGTATTGGTAAACCTGAAAATAAATCTTGCTAAGAATCGAGATTTTATTCTGCGATTTCAGATTCGAGAAATGTCAGCTTTCCCCTTAATTTCCCATCATTTTTGCCACCAAAGAAACGTTTTCAAATTTAAATCTGTCAGTTTTGACATACCCATACCCACTTCAAATTTTTTTTGACTCCAAACCATAAATTACTGAATAACTAGATATTCAACTTGCGTCCATCTTACCCTCCAACACCCATTTGTTTACGTTTTTTATAATGCCTTTAAAGCTTTTATACCCTGCCTCCACCGAATACTAAAGCGCGATTAACATAAATCCTCCTTAAATCTCGAGATTTACCATACGAAAATAAATCTCTTTACGACGCGATTAAAAATAAAATTCCCCAAATAAATCTCACCCAAGCTTATATTGCATGTGACCACCCACTGGCGTCCATGCCAATGTTCCAGGATTAGGAAGCCGCTGAGTGAAGCCCACCAATGAACCGTAGGTGCTTTTACAAATACAAAGTACCAGAATACTTTTGCTTCAGTCGCACTAGCTATTGGATCGCCGAAATCGAGATGGCAAAATACCTATGCTCCCAAGCAATTACTTCCAACTCAAGGGCATAAATATTGCTTGCGTGACAAGTGCAATACGATGACAGAGTTTTCTTTGGTTTGGCTGAGATATCCACAAAATTGAACGCGTCTCCTTTAAGCTTCCAGTTGCGCTAAGTGCCGAATGCTTTCAACAATGTTTTCAAACAGTTTTCACTCATATAAATCATTTTTTAATAAAAAAAGAATCCAAACAATCAGTTTTATGACGACAAAGGAAAGCCTTTTTGCTTTTGGGAAACGTCATCTCGGAACTCTTTCTGAGAGCAAGAA
The DNA here is from genome assembly GCA_947623515.1 of Neoascia interrupta. Taxonomy (NCBI): domain Eukaryota; kingdom Metazoa; phylum Arthropoda; class Insecta; order Diptera; family Syrphidae; genus Neoascia; species Neoascia interrupta. The sequence continues at coordinate 223,401,085 of OX392462.1, forward strand.
TGACAGCAAGAGAGCAAACTTCAAATTAATCTATTTAATGCCTGGTGGAGCCACTTCGGGATTTATTTTTAATCGTCGCCCAATAATCCTAGTTTTATGGTCGGTAGAAACATAGTATTATAAAGCTTTAAATTTCCGTGTCGGTGAATACGTGTAGAGAAGATACAACAACAATTTACCTAAGCGATCAGCTGATGCAAAAGCTGCAAAACGACATTGCATGGAAATGACGAATTCATGAATTTACTCACATTTGTAAACAAATGTCGGCGGATGGGTAAATTCATCAATTTCAGCTTGTGGGCAAAGCTTTTACATGTCCGAAGTTGATTCATATCTAGTTATTCAGTAATTTATGTCCAAACGAAACGCACATTATTTATGATGTGAAGTCAAGAAAGTGGCAGCCCTTTTTTAAAAATAAAATATTATCTCGAGTATCGAAACCAGTAAATGCCACCCACCACACCGCCGAAGCTTCACAAGTGACATTCTCGTATATTTTGTTTTCGTTGTTAAACAAAGCAATGATGTCCATAGAATTAAATATTCTAACGCTCAATGTCTGGTAATTATCACACAGCTCAAACCAAATATTGCTTTATTTATAAAATAAATATCCACACCCACTATCCCAGGGGAATTCCATACGTGTCACATGACCGCGAAACGCGAATCAACTCCATAAGCACAGAGCTAGCAAGTGGCAAATATGATATCGTGTCGTTGCAGGAAGTCTGGTCACAAAGCGACTACAACCTTATCAAACAGAATCTGGAAGCTGTGCTGCCCTTCTCCCACTACTTCTACAGGTTTGTTCTCTGATTGCTTAAGTCCTTTTAGCTTTTTTGTTAACATCTGTTACTTAGTGGTGTAATGGGGGCGGGGCTATGTGTTCTTTCGAAATTTCCCATAATCGGAGCTTTGTTTCACGCTTGGTCTGTGAACGGATACTTCCATAGAATACAACACGCGGATTGGTTTGGTGGAAAGGGGGTCGGCTTATGCAAGATTTTAGTGAACGGACGCGTTATACATTTGTACAATGCACATGTAAGTCGTGGCTAATGCAATGGAAATTTTATTTGGCTGTTGTTGTCTTGTTATGTTGCAGCTACATGCGGAATACGATATCGAAAACGATGATTACAAGACGCACAGGGTAATACAAGCGTTTGATACGGCTCAATTCATAGAGGAGACTCGAGGCGAGTCCGTGCTGCAAATCCTTGCTGGCGATTTGAATACCCAACCGCAAGACATTTCCTACAAGTAAGAAGAGATTTGATTTTTTTTAATTCTTGTTTAACTACTTCCGCCTTAGGGTACTCCTGTACACATCAAAGATGATAGACTCCTGCTCAGGCGAAAACATCGGCACGAATGAGTGCCAACATAACTCCTACACTCCACAGTCGTCGCGAGAAAAAAATCCAACTGGGATTCGAATTGACCATATATTTATAAGAAGCGGAGAACAGTACGACGCGCGCGTGATTGAATACGCTCTACCCCTTCCTGACCGCATACCAGGCACAAAAATTAGCTATTCCGATCACGAGGCGGTACTGGCCAGACTTAAGCTTACAACAAGGACGTGTTCAAGTGATAAACTCGACGAAATCAATGGCTACTGTCTGCGGGAGTCTACCATCGTACTGTCCGACTTGAAAACAATAGCTGTCCTCCAGGAAAGTGTGTTACTGTGCGAGACAAGCCTGCAGAAGCTCAACACCGACCGCATTCTGTACTACAGCATCGCGGTGTTTGTCATGTTTCTTTTGCTCGCCCTTGTCGACTATTCCGTACCTAGTGGATTCAAAACACTCTACCTTCTGCTCAAGTTTATCCTTTTTGGGATAGTTTTATTCGCTCTGTTTATGGGCTCATTGTGGAACTATATTGAACGTAATGGAATCCTGTCGGGCAAGACTTCGATGGAGATCAAACTTAGAAGATTGGAACAGCTTGAGGTGGGACTGAATTAGAATTGCAAGACTTCCATTGTACGGTAGTTAATTTTACAAATAAAGTATCGAGACTCTGCCAGTGCTGGCAGTGCAATATTTATATACATTACATACCCCATTAATCGAGCCTGTTTTTTTATCAATCATACAATTTTTGATAAGGCACTTCCTTATCAGCTTGCGGTGGAAACTCGTACGGGACAATCAAAGTGTTTTATGACCCGAAAAAAAAATTAAAGATGACGTTTTTAAAAGTGTTTGAGGCCACAACTTTTCAGCCTCAAAAATTTTAATACGCCATTTTAAAGCCTTTTTGAAAAAAAAAACGCAAAAATGATTAAAAAAAGCGTTTGAAAAAGGTTTCATTGTTCATCATTGTTCGGAAATATCTCCAAAACGGTAATTCGGACGAAAAAAGGTTATTTAATCTTTTACAGCAAATTTTGAGAGCTATACGAAGATATTTACGAAAAAACTTGGTTTTTAGCGAATAACTTTTTCCACGTTGTGATTTGACAAATGCCGCTATATGAACTATTGCTGTACACGAAAATACCTATCCAACGACATTGTGACTCATTGTTATTGGTTCCAGGAGGCACAAATGAGGCACTTTATAAGGAAAATTTTAAATAGCTTATTATTTTAAACTTAATGAGACCGAAAAATTTTGTTAACATATTAGACTTTAAGTATCGGTAGTCTTTTTTTTTCAAAACACAGGGTGGCAAACGACTTTTTCTTAACTTCTCTTTTTGTAGTTTCAAAAAAGGCCACATGCGTTTTTGGTCTTTAAAACTACTGACACTATCTTTTCAGTAAACCAAATTAAATGATTTTAAGCGTATCTCAAATACCATCTTATATTTCAGACCCTCTACCATTTTACCATTTTCTCGAAGTTTAGAGAACGGTTTATGGCGGAGATTTTTTTCCTAGCGGTACATAATTCCGACCGTTTCGTGTTAAAAAAAAAAACTCATCCATTTATCTCTGTAGAGTGTAGATCATAAATTACTGAATAACTAGATATTCAACTTGCGTCCCTCTTACCCTCCAACACCCATTTGTTTACATTTTTTCTAAAGCCTTTAAAGCTTTTATAAAGCTCTAAATTTCTGTGTCGGTGAATACGTGTAAGAAGATACAACAACAATTTATCTTACACGATCAACTGATGTAAAAGCTCCAAAACGAAGTTGCATGGAAATGACGAATTGATGAATTTACTCGCATTTGTAAACAAATGTCGGCGGATGGGTAAATTCCTCAATTCCAGCTTGTGGGCAAAGCTTTTACATGTACGAAGTTAAATATCTAGTTATTTAGTAATTTATGGTGTAGATATGGATGTTTGTTTTTAGTTTAGACTTAAACCCATAAAAAAAGACCGTCAAGTATGAAGACTTACGCGAAGCGGTCCGTCGGCTTTTATTGTAGGTGAAGCTAACCTTTATTGTGCAGTTTGTGTAAAATTCTATTTGTTTATTATTATTTCTGTTTCTTTCTAGTTTCATAGTTCATATGAGCAGTAGACTCAATATAAATTAGGCGATTTATATTGCTCACTTAAAAAAAGCATAAAAAAGTTTCATAAAAGTTTTAAATTATTTCAAAAATGCTTCCGTTTTTTTTAATTTCAAAAGATGGACTGCGTTGGGTATTTATTAAAAATTCTTGCCTCTTATCATTTCGAAAATAGAGGGAAAAAAATTTATTGTCTTGGCTTTTTACCACTTTTAAAATTTAAAATCCATAAAAATTAGGATTTATTTTTATTTTACAATCGCGTTCCAGTGGACATTTTTCTTACATTCTGCGCACATCTGAGAAAACGGTTAAACACGTTTTCTATTTCGTTTGTTAAAAGAGACACTTAAAACTCAAGGTTGGAAACGGCAATATTCAAACTTTTTATATGTAGCAAACTTGCGTTGTAAAAGCTTTAAACTTCAGCCAAATTCAAATTCGAAAATTGCTTTCGAAAATGTTTTAACGTTTTTGAGTCAAATCTTTAAAGTTTTTGAATATCCAAAGTTTGGTTTAGCTTAACATGAAGTCTCAGAAGATGGACTATGCCCGTTATTTTTTGCGAAAACGGTAAACAAGCTTCTTTTTTATTTTGCTTTTTAAAAAGGCTTCAAACTTAGGTTTAAAATAGCTAATTTGAAAACCTTTTAACGCGGCTTGCTTTCTTTTTGCACGTTTTGTACATAAACTTTACCGTACTATACTTTTACCGTTTAGATACGAGAAGATTTTAAAAAATAGTTTTTGAAAATGTTTTTCTATTTTTGAGTAACAAAAGTTTTTGAAGCTTTAAAAATTGCAATGATTTTCCTTCAAATTTTGGATAATTTCTGATACATGTGATTTTCTTCATATGATTGGTCCAAACAACACCGGAGATAAGGGGGGCGACGACACTTTTTTTAGTGAATTTTTGGGATTTTTTTTTCAAAAATGCGTGAAAACAGCAGTATTAAAACTTTTTCTCAAATGACTTAAGCATTTAATTTGCTTTGTTTTGCTTTATACGAGTGTTCAATATTATATTTGTGCACAAAGCGGTTCACAACTTATGGCCTCAAACACTTTGAAAAACGTCACCCATTTACAACTATTTATTTCATAAAAACTTTTCAATATTTTAAAAAAAATAAATTTTTGCATTTTTTAGTATTTTCTTAACTTAAGTTTCGCTTTTCTTGTTCTTATAAGTTATTCTCTTAAGTTATAACACGATTGGACGGACGAACGGACATACGGAGAACGTAGCAATAAGAGGTCCTTTTTCCATTTTTGAACGGACCGCTAGCTAGGTATTTTAAATATCTTTTTATGATTCTGTAGTACTTTCCGCTAGCAATGGCAATTTTTCCTTATAAACCATGAGCACAGACTTTTAAGATAACAGCAAAAAATGTGGATTTTTGGAGAATGTTAACATTAGGTCGGAGTGTATTACGACAAAACCAGTGTCCAAATGCATAATATTTAAAATGTAGTAGAAAATCCCAGAAACACGACATTTATGGTTTTTTTATAAGTCTCGGGTAAGCTAGTATAGAGTAAGATATTCGTCGCCATTAAATTTTAATTCTATTAAGCGAAAATGACAAGACAACGCATTGTTAAAATTTTGGGATACTACCGCGTTTAATAAAAAAGGAGTTCTTAAGCGGACGGAAACGAATCATTGGGTCAACAGGACTGACCTAAATAAGCCCTCGTTTTGTCCGCATATAGACTCCCCGGTCTAAACTAGGCCATTGTTTCAAAAGTACAGTACATAGAGATTCAAAATATTTGCAGTAGCCAGGCGAACGCCAATGTTTTCGACACTTTTTTTGGGAAACACTGTAAAACATAACACGAAAAACAATATTGATACAGACCAAACGTAATTGAATAAACAAATTAATTTAAACAATAAACTAACCGTTCGGCTCGGTCATACGAACCATCTTCAGCAATCGCGACTAAAGTTGAATGCAGCATTGTTTTGGCTTAAAGCGATGGGCATCAGAATAAGCAGTTGCTTTAGCAAAACTGAACGCAAGTAACAGTTTAACAGATGAGAGAGAACTAGGCCGAATCGATGTTGCCGTTGTCTTTGTTCACCGTGTGTTCTTCTCCCTGAATGTAAACACAGTCGTAGGCGTCTAATCTGCGATGATCACTGACGCTCATTATTAATTCAACGTTGTCAATATTAACATTAAGATGACCGCTCTCTACGGCATGAGCGACGAAGGCCGATTTTTGCGTTTGATTTTCTGTTACACATCTTTAAATGTTCGTTGAAACGTTTAAGCACTGATCGCTTTGTTTGGGCGATTTACACAGCATTGCAGTTCTCTCTCTGAACATGTACATACGTTCAGTTGTGCTAAACTAACTGCTTCTTCTGATACCCACCGCTTTAAGCCAATACAATGCTGCATTCAACTTTAGTCGCGATTGCTAAAGATGGTTCGTATGACTGAACCGAAATGCATACGGTTAGTTTGTTATTTAACTCAATTCGTTTATTCAATAATAATTCAAGATGATAAGTCGTACGCCATGCAAATACTGGTAAATTTAAAGTAAATAATGCGATTTTTTAAAAGTAATTTTATATACAATAGCATTTTATTTCCTAACAAGTCTCGTTGTCAAACAATGCTTAATATCATCGATACACATATTTAATTTGTTAAGCTACATATATATAAAAATTTTCCACTTAAGTTTAAAATAAATTCTCATTATATTTTAAATACTTTTCATTTTTCTAATTTCGTTTATATATACCTGAAAGAAAAATTGTTTAAATTATTGTTTAATACACATCGGGAAACACGAGTATAGACACGATTTGACCAGATACCAAATTACAGCCACCGTGAGAAACAACAAGCAAAAATGAATGAGAAATGGGTTCGGATTTAATACGTTAGAGAGCCACTTGTTAGCGCTGTATACAGTACATACAAATATGTTGCTTAAAATCGAGTGAATCTATTTAAATGTGACAAGAGTTAATAGAGCGAGGACGAGTGGATGTTAGTTACGCGACACAGATTAGTAAATCCAAACCAACGATGTGATGTTCGACAGTGCAGTACTTTTACAGTCGGACGATGACAAGATGAATCCTACAGTCAAATCGGGGAATGTTACAAAAATGGAACCTCAAACGATTTCATGCTCAGTTCGGTTAGTCTTTGGCAAATATATACGTTAATGTGAACAAAGAGAGCCAGAGTGAGAGAAATATAGCCCAAAAAAGGAGAGTTAATATGAAACCAAGAAAGCAGTAATAGAAATAACGAAAATATGCTCAACTCGATGTTGTTGATGCCTTCGAAAGGGACACACACACGAAGCATTCAAGCCTTTGGATTACCCATATTGTACATAATACGGTCTTTTTCGACACCCCGCACATCGATGCCTAGCATCTCGTCGGTTGGGGTGCTCAGCCAGTCCGAATTGTTACTATCGGACTTCTTGACAGTACCTCCGCCGCTGTTTACTATGGAGATAGAGTCGCTCTTCGATGAGCTGTCGTTTCGAGTCTCAGTATTGGAATCGGAATGCGAGCCGATTCCGCTTTTAACATTACGGGCTTGAAGGAAATTACCCGAAGCGGGTGCTCCGTAATGTGGTGAGTATTCTTTGATTTCGTCCCTCTTATTGATATTTATAGCGAAATTCGATGAGTGTTTGGAGGAAGCGGCCTCTGCGGCGGCGGTGGCGGCTGCTGACGTTGAAGGCGCTTGAAGAAGATTATCTGTAGCTCCATAGCGATTTTTGGTTACCATCGGATTACTAAATGACTTTCTATTACCTGTGTCGGTGTCGGTCTGGTATTGCGATGAACCCGCTTTGCCAGTTGCCATTAAGTACTCGGATTCGCTGCTTGAACGACGCCCTCGCGACAGCGGCTGGTAGGCAGTACGCCCTTGAAATCGGCGACTGAGCGAGCTGCTCACGACACCAAAGTGTTCAGTCACGTCCTCTTGCATGTCCGAAATATCTATCATGGACAAGCAGGCGCTAAACCAGTTATTACTGGGATTGTTCCAGTATTGCGGCAAATTTATGTGGAACGGATGATGGGGGAAGCTGTAAATGTGTGCCACCGCCGCAACAAACATTTCGATGCAAATTAGAAAGTTCTAAAACGTATTGAAAATTAGAAAAACTTCTTTAATTAAACCAACAAGTTACCCACCTGCAGCATAGATGCCAAATTTGTACCTGGATCTTTACTGGATCCGAATATATTGTTGATGATACCATAGTACACGAGAATATTAAGCATAACTCCTTGACTGGAAAAGAAAAGCCGTAAAAACATTATTTGGGTTGCGACGCTACAACAAAAATAAAACTTACAAGAATGAGAAGAACACTACGGCTTTTATGCATAAGAACTTTGGAATAGGCTTCATTGGTTTAAGGTCATCCTGCAAAATAAAGTCTGTGTAGGAGGTAGTGCATTCGGTAGCTTAGAAAAACATACCTTGTTTGCGCGATAGAAAAGTACCAAACAGTACATGGCGACAAATTGTGAAATGTTGTTTATAACTACAATGTAAGGAAACGCCACATTAGCTGCAAAGGTTCCTTCCCCATACACTCCACATAGCTCACAAATGCTGCAAGAGAAAGAAGAAATAAATTAATCGAGAACTTATGCGGTATTCTGTTTGTAGCTGCGTGCCGTGGGGACCTCTGGTCTTGTTCGAATCTTGACCGGGCCAAAAAAAAGTTTTTTTCACGGTGTGCCCCCTCCGCGAGGGTCTGACAAATCCTCTGAGAGTATCATTTGTCATGAGGAACCTCTTAATTCGCCGTTCGGAACCGAAAAAAATTTGCAGGTCTTTTTCATGTGTGTAAAAACACATGCTGCACACACAGCATGCTTGATTGTAAAAGAGGTCAGGCGAGGACTCTTCTGAGCTGCACCATGTTAAGTACATTTTTACATAAGTTAAGAAGTTACATAAAGAAGGATGTTTGAAAGGGATTCGATACAAACTTTGACTACCTTACTACACATAATTTAAACAGCTAATTTAAGAGGCTTAAGTGGTTAACCAAATCGAATATTGATCGATGCGATGAATTCAGGTTTGCCTTCAATGCTTGCCTTCAATACCTGAATTCTCTTATTATCAGCTTATAAGAGAAGTCATGAACGATTCAGAGGTTGAAAAGAAAATTTCAGTCTATTCAGCGAGACCGAACCACTTTCTCATGAAATTTAGCCAGTTTTGTCTCATTGGCTATCGGCCTTTATTTTTTTTATTCAAATTTCTAATATATTTAAAATATTTTCTTTATTTCGTATCAATTAAGCCTCGCAGCGTTCTTTCGCAGGGGTATCGCAGTTGTTATATACGTCTCCTTATCTTTTAAGGTTTTGGAGGTGATTAATCGACATTAATAAAGTTTGGGGTTCGCTTAAGTACTCCTTTTTATTAATAAAACGCGGTAGTATCGCTCGTTGTTTTTCAATTAATATTAGCAGCTCAAAAATTAGCTTTGAATTTCTCTATTACAATGCTTGCAACACTTGATACCTCAAAGTGTATAATTGTGTACATGCTTTATACGTGTTGCGTGCACGATGTAGATCCAAAACCGCGACCAGAAACAATATACGGAATCGATGAGAACCTTAGTAGAACAGCTTACATAACAATAAGAACCAAATGCAAAGCAAACATACAATTCAATAAAAGATTCTCGCAAAAGGTATTTAAGAATCTGCAATTTTCTTAGTTTAAAATACTTACACCGAAATAAATGTTGTCATTGGTCTAATCACAGTGTACTGCAGAATGCCGTGTTTGCAATTGTGTATAAATTCTCGTCCCATTTCCCATGGTCGCATGCAACATAAAGGAAAGATGTGCTTCACTTGAGGCTTGTGTTCCATTGTGGCCTCCAAGTCCATTCCCAAATTCAAGTAATTCAACAAGTAAACCATGAAGTTGTAAATAACGTACGCCTCGTAGCATTCACGTAACGAGTCGACATAGATAGAGTGCTCGGGAAAAAGTAGTCCCAACCACTGGAAATATCAAAGAAAATCCTGTTAGTTCGAGATCAAAACCAAAGCAAAACAAATATGTTTCGACTTACAGCATTCAATGCGTATATAGGCACCATCCATAGAATCCTGATGATGTGCTTCTGGAGGATTGGCTTCGTAAAGTGTATTACATGCTGAATGATGTGCCAAATGGAAATCGGCACTGCCGACAGTACAAACAGTCCGCCAATAAGTATTAACTGATCTTTTCGTGAAAAACCATCTTTTACTGAATTTACAATAAGCAGCGGCACCACAATTATAGCAAATATCACATATGTTACAATTAACAGAGGGCGAATCCAGATTCGCCATTCCTCGCAAAAATGACGAAAGTTCAGTTTACACATTGTTGCTGGATATTGATGTTTCTTTGGGTAATTTCATGCTTTCACTGCGAAACGCATCGGTTTTAATTGTTTTCTGGGGAAAACAATAAACTCTGCAAAAACTTATTTCCTATGACTGAATAATATTGGCTTTTATTTGGAGAAAACACAAGTTTATCTATGAAATAGAAATCTCTCTTTTTGCCCACTGTTTACTACGTAATGTCAAAATAAAATTATAATCTATGGATTTTACAACAGCTGTTCGATACTCGATGGTGGCCGAAAGCCAACCGAACTAAGAGTGCTGCCAGATCTCAACCGCGGTATGGATTACGTGAGTTTAGTTACCTTTGAATCGGCTAAGGGCTCAGTTAAGCTTAAAACAGATATGCAGAAATTTTCGTGCAGCAAAAATAAATTACACAAGCTCTTATGGGGCAGGCGAACCCAGTGACTGTACGAATACAGTGGCTGTACGATGTCAATATTTCTAAATTTGGTGCCTAGTTTCATTGCAGCCACAATGAAAGCAAAAATATTTTTAAATATAAGATATCTGACATCACTGATACCGACATATCTGAAAGTTTTAACTGTTTGTTGACTGACAAGAAAATCAATACAGAACAAGTACGTTTTCCCGCCTTAGTTTTATTGGTCAATTTTTGTTTACTTTTTCACCCAGTTGACAAGTATATTAAAACTGTTTGACAAACTTGTATAAAATTTGGCATCGTCAATGTCAAGAAGGGTGCACATCTGTTTTAGAGGCAGTGCTGCTAGCAGTGATACATGCAGACCCGCTGCTCATCTGTTTTGAGCTTTAAGCTTAGATTATAGTATAGTGCATGCCATATTGGATTTTTGGTGTAAGGACAAAAATATTTGCACCAGTTTTTTTCTAATTTACAAAGGCAAAAAGGCATACAGTCTAATCTAAGCTTTATACCGATACGGGAAAAGGATACGTCAAACGAGAAACTGTCAAAAAATGGGACTTTTTCGGTTAAGCGTTTACAGCAATCAGAAATAAACCAACCAAACAGCCAACTTCAGTTTTTTGCTTGGGGTTGAGTTGAAATAATTTTTCTGTCAGATGGAACAATGGAAAATATAGAACAATTCATTTTGCATCAGCTGTTCAGAAAAAGAAATTACGAAAAATTATTATTGGTTGCAACCTTTTTATTTAACCCTTAAATTTAAAGCCTACGTTTAAAGGCTTTATAAAAAAACGTAAACAAATGGATGTTGGAGGGTTAGAAGGACGCAAGTTGAATATCAAGTAATTCAGTAATTTATGGTATCGTATCACGTCCATAGCATAAATTACTGAATAACTAGATATTCAACTTCGGACATGTAAAAGCTTTGCCCAAAAGGTGAAATTGAGGAATTTACCCATCCACCGACATTTGCTTACAAATGTGAGTAAATTCATCAATTCGTCATTTCCATGCAATTTCGTTTTGGAGCCTTTACATCAGCTGATCGCGTAAGGTAAATTGTTGTTGTATCTTCTTACACGTATTCACCGACACAAAAATTTCAAGCTTTATAAAAGCTTAAAAGGCTTTATGAAAAACGTAAACAAATGGGTGTTGTAGGGAAAGAGGGACGCAAGTTGAATATCTGGGTATTCAGTAATTTATGGTCCATAGCGGAATAGCTAGACGTCTCAATGTACGATTTAATTAAATACATTAGTATGGAACTTACTTTCCTAGGTAAACCAACAAAGGCAACACTGACTGTCATCGGATTTAGGCATCATCGATTGTTTTCTTGATAGCGCCTAGTGATTGGATATGGGGAAAAAAGGTTTTGTAGTCGAACGATAGTTTTTGTGAGAAAGTAAAGTGTAATCGATTGAATTATTGAAAATACGTTTATTTGCATAGTTTAAAAATTTGAATCAAGAGATCTTGCCGGAGAGATAGTAATGGCCCCAAGAAAAAGAATGACTCTTCCCGATCTGGGTCTGTCTTACACCAAAATCCATACCCCACCAAAAATGAAAAGTGTATACTGGAGATATTTTGGATTCCCGGCAGACGACAATGACTGCATCATAACAAAGCAAAAAGTCGTTTGTACTCTTTGCCATACGGTCCTGACCAACCACAGCAACACCACCAACATACGTTCACACATTCAGTCGAATCACAAGGAAATATTTTCGCAACTTATTGCCAAACACTCAATCTACGTACCGCCACGAAAGACAAAACCAAATGTGAAGCTAGAGAAGCGTCAGGCGAGAACTACGGCCAGACCATTTGAGCAAAACAAAGTGGAATCTTCAAATAGTTCGCTAATCGAAGAGGACTCCATAAGCATACTGGAGGCAATTCCACTCACTTACGAAGACACCGATAGGATGTCAAAAGGTACGGACCTAGCAACAGGATCATCAAATAAGTTTGTTCAGCAAGTAAACGATGCCGTAGCATTGCTAAGTGAGAAGGGAACGCAAAAGCCAGTGGTTCCCTATAATATCACCGTCGATATCAATCCCATCCAGATTCCAGTGGATTACAACATTGAAGAAGCTCTTAGAAAAATGATTGTGAAGGACGTTTTGAATATTACGGCGTTATATTGCGGTGGGATGCAGGAGTTTGTTTCAGGATTTTTAAGTAATCAGATTATACCTCCGCTAAGCCAGGTGTGTGTAAACGTGCGTCTCGTCTTTCTTTGTACATGTCAGGCTATTACAGTCTGATCAGTGAACTCGCTCTCACCGGGTATATACTAATGACTTACTCACTTGTTTTTATACTCTCTAGATGGAATTATCAATAAAACAAATTTACAGTGAAAAACTTGCAAAGCTAAAAGACAGAATAAAAGCCCATTCGCAAATAAAGCCGTATTCGTTGAGTTTTGATGTATGGACAAATATTGAGGACAGAGAACTGGTTTCAATATACTTTAACAACATATCGGATGAATTCGATTATCAAATAAGCAACAGCCTCTATCTAACCATTGAACTAGACGGTTTCACACTATTGGATGAAGTCTTCGATGGTTTTAACTTGGAAAATTGTTCTGCCGCTGTTGTGAACTGCAATAACCGAACTTTGAATACATTTCTATCAAACAACGGTAAGTTGGCTTTTGAATATTCTAAAGTTGTACATTTACATCATGTGCTCTTATAGATATTCCGATTGTGCATTGTTTTTCGTACATTGTCAACGATTGCATCGCTAGTGTGTTTGAAATCCCAGAGGTATCGCATATTTTAAACGAAGTGCTAGACGTTATCCGGCAATATGCTTCAGAAATATGCTCCGAGGTAAGGTTCTCTATATTGGGTAAGGCTATACCTAAATATTGAAAATTTACAGGAAGTTGAAGTACCAATCATTTGCAAAGGTTTCCCTTTGACGCATCTGAGCGTACTTCGATTCTTTTGTGAAAGTGTATCGTGGCCTGACGAGTTGCAGGGATTGCAATCGAGAGCTAAATACATTCTTAATGCAATATCTCCAATTGAAGTAAAAATGTTTTTTTTTTGCACAAAACCTCTTTTTTGTTAATTGCGTCCAATCCCAGGTAACACTAGAAACACTGAAAGAAGAAGACATTCCGCTTAGCAGCCTTTTTGCACCGTTTGCAAATAGAATCATCGAAAAACACTTTGCCTTCTGTGAATCGGACGACGTTATATTGCAAGAAGTTAAAGTACGAGTTGTGAGTGAATTTAAAAGAAGGTAATATCACCTCCTACCCATGACTGCGTACTTATGGCCAGCACTTGTTTTTTTACAGTGTATGTTCAAACAGCCTTTTGACCGTGACCGCTCTGCTAGACCCGAGATTTCACAAATTTCTTTCAATGAAAAGTGTGAACACTTGCGTTAACATCCTGGAAGCGAAGTACTCGCAAATAAGCAAGCAACGCGGCTATTTGCAAAAGTGTGCCGAGGTAAAAGCTGAACCGGCCCCGACCTCAAGAAAATCAAGTATGTATTGGTAAATCGTGTATTCATTCTGAAGCGTTTGTGAAAACTAACTCGGTTTTTCTCTACAGATCTGAAAATGTTTTTCGATTGCTCTGATGAACCCACAAGATCTAAACCTGATGAAAATTTGATCGAGCATGACCTGCGGCTTTATCGCGAAGAAGCTTTTGCAAGCTTGGAAGAGTCGCCTATATTATGGTGGAATCAGTGGGGTAGTATGTACGGCAGTTTGAGACATTTGGCTGATGTCTATAATTGCATACTGGGCTTTGTTTCAATGAGCCAGAAAAATTCTCTTAAAGATCAAATAGACTTTCACAGGAAGCGCTCAATGCTAACGGGGAAGTCAGTCGAACAAATTTTATTTTTAAATAAAAATGGTTTGTAAAGAAAACACCGACATCAGACTATCTACCTTCGGTATGCTCAATGACTATTTTAGGAGAAGATAGGGTTTTGTGCGAAACTTAATAACTAGATGATGTACCTATCTAACTTGTGTGTCTTTCTTGCCCCTAAAATTACTATGGGTATCGTTTTTTATTCTTTTTACTTATACGCGGTCAAATGGGTAAGTAGTTAGTGAAAATAATTTCCTAGTTTTAATATAATATTGATGTATTTTTTAACGAAGCAAACTATTTTAAATGTTCTTCAGGAAATATAAAGTGCATAAGTTAATACAGTAAAGTATTTATAAGCCTCTACATTAAAAGCAAGGAAAATATATTTAATTTAATTTCTTGTATTTCTGTTCTTGACGCTAAAATTAAACAAATGATTGTTTAATTTTTTTTTCTTGACTATTTGTCGTAGCCGTAATCGTGTGTTGTCATGCATGCTGAAAGTTAGCCTTAAGCTGCGTTGTCACAAGCAACGTAAAACAGAAGCAGAAACAAAATCCCATACATAAGCAAATGAAAACTAATTTAGCTGAATGCTTTTTGCGATGCTAATGTATGAAATTCTGTTTCTGTTCCTGCTCCTTGTGACAACGCGGCATAAGTGAACACTCCAAAATTTTCATCGCGCACTCGGAAATTTAATTTTTCATATTAATAGAAATGGAGTAATGAGTCGAAAACTTGAGGCAGCTATGTATGTAGCTCCCTCAAGGAATTGAAATACCAAGATTTGCGATTCATAGCTGAATTGGTTTTTATGTGCTTATCTAAGAATGAATTGATTTGCGGAATTTATGCAATTTTTTGCCCATAGCACTGAAAATGCCACGAAAAATAACTTGCAGTTGCATTGAAAAAATTGGTTTAATAATTAAAAAGCTAATCGAACGTATCGTTGCTCACATTGGGGAGCGGCCCCTATGGCAAAGTCATACAAAATTAAATTTAATATTGAAAAGTGCCACGCGTTTTTCTGTCGCCGTATGTCCTTGCCCTCATTCTCATTTAATGGCAGAAGAAATCAAAATTTGGTGTATAGAAATCGCAACCTAAAAACTTTAACAATGCAATTGAACCACCCATACTTTCGATCACGCCCTCTTTTGCAGTTTAACATCTTTAACTTGATTCCTCTAAAATATTTACTTGAAGTCAGAAAAATATTATCATGACAGTTATTAAAGATATAAGCATTTTCTGGGTTTGCTCTATAAAAAATTATATTCTTCGCCCTCCTTAAAGGGACATTTATACAAAAAACATTTTCCGTACAGTTATTAATGATATAAGCATTTTCTGGGTTTGTTCTATAAAAAATCTTATTCTCCGCCCACTTTAAGGGGACATTTGTACGAAAAAACTTGTTCATACAGTCAATAATGATATAAGCATTTTCTGGGTTTGTTCTATAAAACATTTTATTCTCCGCCCACTTTAAGAAAGCATTTTTAGAAAAAAAAACCTTTTTTCTGGGCTAAAAATTAAAATCAATTAATTGTAATTTCGGTAGAATTATAACAAAATGCGGTAAAACCGAAAATTATTTCAGAAAACAACTTTTTTATTGAAAAAAAAACGCCCCCTAAAAGTGGGCGAAGCTTAAAACTTTGTACGGAGTAAACTTAGCAAATTGTAATACATATCTTTATTATTTGCCATATAATTTTTTTTCTCGATTTGGAGCGAACTTTCCGAAAAATCGGGTTTTTGAAGATCTAGCATGTTAAAATTCGGCATGGGCGATCCAATTTTTGCCTTCTTAAGGGTTTTGGGCCCTTTTTGCTCTATAACAAAAAAAGTTCCTACGCTTTGTCTAACTTGGTCAAAGGCATTTTCAAAGAAAAATTGAAATAGAGGTTGTCTTACATTAAAGCCAGTAGTGGGCGTGGCCTTTGGCGGAAACTAAGTAATTGTTAGTGTAAATAAATAGAGTGGCACAACAGCTCGATGTGAACCAAGGCCAACTTCTCAACAATGTATGCCTTATGTGTTGATTTCTTCACATACAAGGGGACCTGAATCCGAACGGCACTTTGAGAAGTTTTTCAAGACAATTGATACTCTCGGAGGGCTTGTCAAACCTTCGTGGAGGTGGGGACCGTGAAAAAGAACAAGTCTTTTTTTCAGGTGACGATGGCAGGATTCGAACCCAGGCCTCCGGCGTAGTAAGCACACACACTAACCACTACGCCACGGCACCCCACGTGGCAAGTGAAAATTTTTACCTTGCCCCCTCCCCCAGTCTAGGCAAGGTAAAAATGTGTTATGGGGTCTTTGGAAAGTATCACAAATCCTAAGTAACACAAATCTTCAGCTTATTACACTCCAGATTTAAAAATTAATCGGGAGAAATAAAATGTGAAGTATATTTATCAATGAGTTTTTGTTTAAAGACGTCATATTGTTTGTGCAACTGACGATCAAACTGTCACGTCTTTTGTGAAAAACCACTGGGGTAGAGGCTTCTTTTCACTTTAAATAAGAACCAAGACACACTTCAAGTCTGAGCGTCTTAGCTCAATTTCAAGGACCTAAAAACTTCATACATACGGACAGACGAACATGGCTTAATTGATTCACCTGTTGGCCGCGGTCATATCTCTAAAAGGTCTTAGGGGTTTACGTTGACTATTTCACTGTGTTACAAACTAGCTATGCATTAAAATGGGTATACCCTGGGTCGGGTATAAAAAATGAAAGTTTTCCATTTTGCCCATTTTTTGGGCAATTCAGGCAAAAGCTTTCAAGATTTCGTGTTGCTGGGTAAACAAAAAATATCGATATAATCTTACCACTACGGTACTGATTTTCACATAGGCTTCTAATTTCTTTGTCCCTGCTTGGAGTCAAAAAATGGCGGCAGCTGGAATCCCCCTAAATGCCAGTTTTCCAGTGCAAGATCATGCGAGTTACCACTCGGTTAACTGAGATTAACCCCAGAAATTAATTTTTTAGAGAATATTGATCCGGAAATAATCTCGGCTTGCCTCGCCAAATTAGCTGAGTTCATCTTGGGTCAACTCGGGTGAACAGTATGAACTTCTTCGAAAGTTTTTTCTGTGTGGAATGGCAGTGGCTTTGCGTGTTTCTGTGCAAAATGACTCGAACTCCATCTGGTGTGTTGCAGAAGCAACATTTGAATTACCCATTGACAGTGTTTCCGAATTTAGCCACGGGCAATAAACAGCGCGAGTTTCTACGTGCTTAAATGGGAACATCATTGGACGATGAGCGGAGATACCAATATCAGTCCATATATATTAGGTCAATGAGTCCACATCGTCGGCTTACAAGCAAAACTGACTAACTGCAAAAACCAAGCTGTTGAGAAAATGCAAAAAAGTTTTTTCTGTTTTCTTAAAAACTTGGTAGCTTCATGATGGTAATTGCGAATTTTAGTTTTTGCCTACTTTTTGTTTAATCTGTAATCTACAATTATTGAGTAAAAATTTTAATAAAAGTTTTTTTGGGCAATGTTTGGTCATCTTCTCCTGAAATTAAATATGCGTTAGCATATATAGTCAATCTCTCTTAATGTTAAATCTTTAATAAAAACATCAACAATTTAACTTCGTGTTTCTAAAGGTAAGATTAGACCGTATGCCATTTGGTCATATATACTCCTTTTTTGACAGATATCTCGGTCACTTGTCGTCATATAGTGTAATCATCATAATTTCATGTGGCCATATGTCAATATTTTCCCGTATGACCATATTCGTTTTGACAGATAAATAAGACCTTTGGGGCACTCTGTGCAATAGGAACACAAACAAAATATTCCGTCATAAGCCAAATACGACCATATGCCATTCTAGAAATGTTCACTATGGAATATTTGGTCATACCAAAAAGTCATATAATTTGTTTTCAGTTCACGCATAAATGTCACATTACATAATATTTTTAGATTTGAAATTTTTCCGCAAAATATCAAAGCAATTTGCGAACTATTTTGTCGTTCGAAAAAATTCTTTTTTTAAATTTGTGTTTATCGCCAAGTGGCGTGCAAACTTCAAGTTTTTGTAAGTGATTTAAGAATAAGAGTGGCATACAGTGTAATAACTCTAGTAACTAGACAGATGAAAAGTATATCACCTGTACTCCCAGCGGAGAGCACATGAATGTTTTGGTGATACAACGCCGTATACTCGAATACATCTGACTTTTATAGCTCGTCAAATGGGCTTTGGATTTAAATTTGAGTCATATTTCAGCGGCAGTTTATGAGACCACTGGCATGCAGTCTAATCTTACCTTAACAAGGCAATTTAGCGATTAATATTCAAATAAGTTCAAAATAATCTAACGCTTATACAGAAAAACGCATCTTTATGCAGTTGGACAGTTTTTCCTGAAGTTTCAATAACTGAAGACGGATGGAATCTTAGGTGGAAATTTGAAGTTAATCAGTTCTTTTTGAAATCTTAGGATGAAAGCAGATAGTCAACATAATAATTTTAGGTGGATTGCATATTTCTAGGCAAGATTTCAGATAGGCATATTTTACAGAATTTTCTACATGCTTTTTTAGTATAGTTGGCATCTATAATTCAAAGTCAATTTTTGACAGTTGGCCAGTTTTGCTTGTAATCCTACGATATATATTATGTCAATGGAGTATGTATTGCGAATTCGAATCGTACCGTTCTATTTAATCCTGCCTTACCGACTCATGAACTAAATGGGTTTTCCGGTGTTGTGCTCGGCTAACCTTCTCCGTGGTTTGGTTCTGTGGCTACAAGGTTTAGCAACCCGCTAATTAGGTGATGATTATTATCGTACAAAGGAAGTTATTCATTACATATTTGTCCTGCTTCTAGAAACAAAACTAAAATGGTTACACATTATATTTCTATTTCTTCGTTGAATCCTCGACCTTAAATTTTTCTAGAAAATCTTTGTTATAGTATAGAAACCACATTTGCTTGGCTATACTTTTTCGCAGCATAAACCGACGCTGCATAATCATTGTCCGCTCATGAAGGGCTTTCTTAAACAGATTAGTAGCGCAACACGGCACACACATGTAATAGCTGGCTATTTTGCGAAGTTTTTGAAAAACGGATTCATTTTCTTCCCACCACTTCATAGGGCAAAGTTCCAAATCGGCTCCAGTCTCAGCGGTATACTTCATTATTTCGTAGTCCAGTGACCGCTTAACGTTCTTCAGCACTGGTTTTGTTTCTAGTTCACTTCCTCGACTAAAGAGTAGCTTGAGGGCTGAAACAAGGAGTGAGAATTTTAAATTTGTTAAATCATCAGTTTTTATTTATCAAGTGTACTTACATGACTTTCTTTGATTAGTTTTAGCTTCCGACTTTATTGGCTTCTCTTCTGCCTCATTATGGGCGAGAAGATGTTCGAACCGCTGTTCAATAGACTCTTTTATTTCTTGTAGGTTTTCATTTTCGAGGGTGATGCCTGGGAATCTGGGGTCCAGAAGAGATGCCTCTGATAGGAAAATGTTGCTCAGTATTCTGTGAATTAGGTAAAATATATGTAGAAGAAGCTTTTTATATTCTTTCTAGTAATTTGATTTAATTTAGAAAAACAATTGATCCTGGATCACCAATTAAGCTTTAGCAATGGTTTGAAGGGGTTAACATCTCAGGGTTTAGCATCTCAGCAAGTTGCTACAAAATATCAAAAAACACCTTTAAACGCAAAACTAAGTTGAAGAAAAGAAAAGTAGGTTGGGTAACAATTTTAGAGAGTTGTCTTGGTTCATCCATAGTTTTTGGCTTCTTAACGCTAAAATTCTCTTGGCTAACATTGTTCTATTTTTTTTTTTATCGCGAATAAAGACTAAACGAAATTTAAAAGAGCAATTACATCTGTGTAAGGTCCCTCGTTACAATATTTTTAACTTCGGTTAGAGCGTCCGTCTCGCAAAAGTACGAAGAAAAATACTCCTCATTTAGTTTTCTACTCAGAGGCTTCATAAGCGAGCACAAGGGCAGCGATTCTTCAGATAATGTCTCAAGAGTTATCTTAAATATAGAAACATTCATTACAGTAACATTAAGGGAGTGTGAAAACATGACAAACCTTTAGAGGACTAAGAAACGTTACAAGCTGCTTGCGTATTTCGTTTGCCTCACTGTTATCTTCGTCAGCCATCGCTAGGTTATCTTGTACATATTGTAGAAAATTAAATTTGGACCACGGGACCTCTTCGTATACTTCTGGAACTGACTCTAACTGAAAAAAAAAAAAAATAGAAACAATTACTCGTTGAATTTTGTAGCAAGAGAAAAGTAAAATTAAAAAAATAATAAAACAGAAAACATCTCTCAGCACGAAAAATGTTTAGAAACTTGAATAAACTGTGGAAAATTCCTTTCAGGCGATTGGGAAATTGTTGCATAGAGGAGGTTCCAACCGCCTCAGTGCTGGACATTCCACATTCAAAATATGCTGGCGAAAGTGGTGTCACTTTACTCATCGGATCTGATTTCGGAAAGTCTGGTGTTCAGTATATAAAATCGATTTTCGAATACATTAACGCCCCGATTGACCTCGAGTACCTCAGCCTTGAAGACGAGGAGATTGTGCCAAACGAATACCTTCTCTCAGTTATGCGGAACGGCGCATGCGTGTTTATCGACACCACACATAAAACGGAAAGCAAGCAGAAAAGCTTGTTAATGAACAATAGATTGGATTTGTATGTTAGTGTTGTGAATTGCTTTTCTATCCCAGGATTTTCGGGAAGATTCAAACCAGCTGACATTGTGGTTGTTTCGCAGAACAATAGAGGCGATTTTTCGAAATTGGAGTACGAGCCTGTAAATGGTGTTTGCAAGACCTTAAGAATGTCCGACAAGAGAACACTCTACCGCTACGTAGAGTATGCGTTCGACTATGCAATTAAGAACAAGCGAAAGAAAATAACTGTTGGACACAGGAGCGATGAATTACCTCTTTCGGATGCCATGGATGTTGAAGTGGCGGCCGAAATACATAAAAAGTACCCGCAAATAGAATTAGAGTTCATGTTAATCAACGAAATGACGAGGACACTGATTATGAATCCATCGCGATTCGATGTTCTCTGTCTCAATGATAAATATGGGACTTTTATAACAACCATAGCCAGTGGAGTCTGTGGCGGCGCAAGTCTTTTCACCGCTTCTGAGCTTGGAGAGCATTATGCTATATTTAAACCTCTACAAACGAAGCTCTCCATAACTGGTCGAAAAACTTTGTCCGCCTATGGTACTGTTTCGACAGCTGTGACTTTATTACACTATTTGGGTTACGATTTGTGTGCCAGTGCTCTGTGGAAAAGTTTAATGACAGTTATGCTGGAAGAAAAGGTTGTAACGGTTGAATATGGTGGTAAGAGCTCAGAGCAGGATGTAATTACCGCAATACTTAAGGATATACAAGAATCTGCTTGTCAGCATTGAATTTATTAATCATTTATTTAACTGTGTTTTTTTTTTTTTTTCTTAAATTATTGTTTTCGAGTGACTAGAAATGAATAAAATAATTTTATTGAACTAAAAATAATTTTTTTTTCTACCTTGTACTCTGGTAGTTAAACAGTAAAAGATAAACTCAAATAAGATCTCATTTAGCCTGATTAAATGGGCACACAAATGCCCTACGATGTTCCAGGAGAATGTCAGCCCCTCTTACGGAAAAGGTGTTAGAGCGCTAGTCCCGCTTCCAATTGATCACCGTGTCTTGTGATAATTGTATTACTGTGTACGTATTCATGTGCCACCGAAGCAAGACTGCTGATCGGTAAACCTAAATGGTGGGAAAGTTTACAGAATGCTGAGTTCCGACTTAAGATAACAATTGCCTTTAACGAAGAAGTCTTAAAAAGTATCAGGACTGGTTTTTTCATGGGCAGTAGCCTTTCCAGAAAATGTTAATGGAGTGAAGCGGCTTGGGGTGGGGCTAGTGGTGAAAAAAGAGCAGCATGATTAAGAACACCTAAAAAAAGCCCTCAGAGCTACTCTATTACTAAGATCGGCAAGAAGGCCCTTTTTCTATGCTAGGACAAACAGAGGGTACATTTAACCCACAGTCTTCTGGTTAGCCGAGAATACAAATAAAATAGATAATATCTCTAAACGTCTTAAAATCCTAAAGTAAAGAAATAAAACATAGGTAAGGTAGTCTTACCACAATTGCAAAATCATGCTTGTCAAATAGCTCCAGCGTCTTCTTGAATGCATCATTCACCGCAGGAATGTTGAATATAGACACCATACAGTTGTTTATTACTGTCTCGAAGCAAGGTATGATAGGAATAGCTTTAAAATATAAATGCATCTTCATATTGGCACACAAAAGGCATAAGATAAAAATGTTACCATTCGTTGAAAAGAACAGTTCGAGTACTTCGTTCTCCTCGCATAGTAAAACCGCTGTGCAGTTACTCAGGTTGAAATCGTTGAATATCGCCGCGTAGTCAGTGGCGGGTGAAGCCTCAAAGGTGGTATAGGCTGTATACTGTATGCGAGCCTCCTCCGGGATAAGGTATTGAAAATAAATACACGCCATGGATTTGTTTTCAATATTTTGATAGCTTTCTACACTCAATGAGTATGGCATTGTGTTGGTGATAGTCCTTAGTTCCTTGCAAATTTTGTCAAAGCTTTCGTCAAAAAGTTTGTTGATTAATTGTTCCGCCTGTAAATGAATTTAATTTTACTTTTTAGTTGAACAGATGATGCAGCTAAGGATCGAGCTTACGATATTTTTCTTAAGGGAGGACGGCGGAATGCCTAAAGTGACGGCTAGCTTCGTGAAACCCGCTTCTTCCACAAGGGATGGCGAATGAAGGTCAGTAACCAGCATTTCAACCAACAGCTCATCGGTGTTCTCGAGAGGTTCCCCGACCTTAATGCTATTGTTCTCGATTTCCTCGAAAGTGTACTCAGTGTTCTGGGTAATGGAGCCCGCGTAGTCATCATATTCACTATTAATATCAGTCTTATCGTCGCCCTGATCGATAACTTCGTTCACCTCAATGATCCCTTCGTTGTTCAAATCACTTGTCCCTGGTTCGCTTGTTGCAGTCACGTAGGCAGTGTTTGACTTGGTTTCGTTGGCGCTTTGCAAATAAAACGTTTTTGGACGCTTAGCAGCGGGTGCAGCTTCAACTTTCATAATCTGAGCTGATGCTATATTTTCCTTCTTACTCTTTTCATTGCACAATTCCAACAGCAGCTGAGGATGGCGAGCTACAATGTGCGTGCGAAGGTTGGAAGTATTTCTGTTATAAGCAATGACTGCTCCGCAAAGGGTGCACACAATTTTTTGTCTGGTCAAAACATTATTAGAGTTATCCGAAGGAAACCCAAAGTATTTCCAATACGAGCTTCGCATTGATGAAGGCACTACTGTGCGTGTGTACTCTATGTGCTGAGACCACTCCATAGTTGGATCACTTTTAATCAAAACTTATCGGTTTAAGAGAAATGCTTAAAGAATGTTTATTTTAATGAATTTATAATTACGATTTGTTCAATCTTTTGGTATTGGTAGGCTGTTTTGATTTTGTCATTTCTTGAGACATGTTTGGTTAAAATGGATGGCAGCAGGCGAGGAAGATGATAGAAAAGAGAAACGTCAAATAAGCAACCGACGCTTCTTGGCCTGTTCGCTTGGAAATAGCTTTTCATCCTGACAGCACTTCCTACAGGTATTTCATGAGATATCTACTTCTTCTCATGCCGATTAAGCATGAGATAATTCGTCAATGGTTTCACAAATCGGGGCATAAAGTACAGAATTCAGTAATGCTAAGTTTCCACTTGTCGTTTTATTGACAAACTTTGACAGTTCTCCTCTTTTTCAATTAAAGCAATTGGCAAAGCGTAAGCCATTTCATATGTCAGTTTAAAGACACTCTATTTCCACTTGCCAATTTCTCAATATAACCTAAAAATACGTCGTTTGTCAATAACAAAACGACATGAGGAAACCTAGTATAATTTAATGATTATCGAAGCTGAAATTTATAAATTTACCCGAATTCTGACAATTGTTTACAAATGTGAGTGAATTCATCAATTCGTCAGTTCCATGCAATTGCCTTTTGGAGCTATTGCATCAGCTGATCGCTTAAGAGGGTGTTTCCACCCGACAATAATCTGCGATTAAAACAAATCTTCCTCAAATTCCCTCTATATCACGAGATTTACCATATGAGTTTTAAGCTCTTCACGAAGAGATCAAACAAATCAAACAAACCTTTATTTGACAGCTTGTTATCATCCACTCGCATGATACAACACTGGAGTCATAACCCAACAAACAATTTTGGGTCATGTCCCCAGCAAATGGAGATTTCCTTACCAATTCCATTCCTTTTTTCACCATTTTGAATTTTTTTTTGATAATGTGTGTGCAGGCAGTTACTGTACTCTCTCTCTTCTGCGAGAGAGAGTACAGTAAATGCGAGTGAGCGCGGATTTGTTTGGGAACGTGTTTGTGTCCACTGGTCGGGCAGTGCAAGAAAGTCCTTGGAGCGGAAAAAACAAAGTAAGTATTTATTTTTATTACCCACTGGTTTTATAGAAGAAAACAAAATTACTTAATCTAGCACGAGTAACAACAAAATGAAGTTTCTCTTCATTAGCAAACGCCTTCAACAACAAAGATAACTCTGTACAATGCGATTTGTTTACAAGAAGCAGCAACAAAATTCTATTCCCACCGACTCCAAGAATATTACTTCTTCGAATATACCAAGTCAATTCTTCAATAAGGAGAATGTTGTACTTAATTAATAAAATAAGAACAAATAAAAGTTGTTTGAAATATTTGAATTTTTTTTTGCTGGGGAAATGGACTCTTTCTTTTTTGCGTAGCAGAATCAAGGGAAAGAATGGAGACCCCGACTCACAAGTGGAATGAAAGAGCCGCAAATCCAGTAAGGATTGGGCACGTAAAACGCGCCGATAAATCGTGCGCACTCACACACGCAAGCCATGAGAGAGAGTAAACCGCGCGGAGCAGTGGTATACTCTACCACAAATTACTTAATAACTAGATATTCAACTAGAGCGTCCCTTTCCCCCCAAAACCCATTTGTTTATTTGTTGTTGTTGTTTTGAGTTCTGTGTCGGTGAATACGTGTGAGAAAAGTAAACAAAAATTTGAGAGCCCGCCAAAATAGCGAGGTGAATTTCACACTGACATTTGAAAAATTTAAATACATATCTTAAAAAGTCATAAAAGATAACACACAAGTAATTAAAGTCAAAATGACAATTCTGTTTTAATTTTGCCCACACTTGGGGTGAGCCTACATTGAGACTACAAAATCATAAAATTTAGTTCATTTGAATGTGCCTGGAAATACTGGAATGTTTATGACGTAATTGGATATTTTTACGAATTTGGTCTTTTTTTCAATATAGTTCGGGTCACAATATTATATTGTGAAAAATAAATAAATAGTGTGGCGCAACAGCTCGAGGTGAACCAGGGCCAACTTCTCAACAATGTATGCTGGTGGGTTAATTTATTTTACATACAAAGGGACTTACAATTTTTTGCCGAATCCGAACGGCACTTTGAGAAGTTTTTCAAGACAAATGATACTCTCGGAGGGCTTGTCAAACCCTCGCGGAGGTGGGGACCATGAAAAAGAACAATTCTTTTTTTTTTAGGTGACGATGGCAGGATTCGAACCCAGGCCTCCGGCGTAGTAAGCACACACACTAACCACTACGCCACGGCACCCCACCCCACTATTATATTGTGACCCGAATACATATACATATACATTATACATATATATATATACATATTCAACTTGTGCGTCCCCTTTCCCCCAAAACCTATTTGCTTATTTGTTGTTTATGCTTTTCGGTTTTGTGACGGTGAATGCGTGTAAAACGCTTATTATCATTATTACGCAGTTGGGCTTTTCTTTTCTCCAGAATCGTTCACGTGTTATTGATGTTCAGTTTTTAATTATGTAGGAATGCAGAAAATATTAGTTATTCAGCAAAACAAGAGCAACAGTTAGGAAACAATCGAGAAAACTTCCATTTTAGGAAAAGGCTTATGATTTTTACTTGCGTAAAATATTAAGCGTTCCCAAATTTAAGAAAAATGAAGAAGTTTAGAAGCATTAAATATAGCTTTCATTGGATTGCATCACTGAAACTTTTTTTTACTTGTGATTAAATTTGTTTGTTTAATGAATGCTTCTTTTGGTGTCAATCTCTATTGTTACCTACAAAAATATACATAAACATTTTTCTTTCGACTACTTTGCTATTTCACTGAAAGAAATCAATTTCAATTTTTTTACGAAATGGGTTCACTCAAAAGTGCATTATTCTTCTGTTCTCAGTTGCCAATTTGACTTTTAATGTTCAACTCTAACCTCAAATGCATGCAATAATATCGTCTTGGAAGGATAAGGATGACAACTATATCATAATATTGATTTGTTCGAATAATGAATTCAAATTATAGCTATAATAAAAATAATAAAAGTGCCTTTTAACCTTTCTTATGACTTTTACTTTTTAATATACTAACGATTGATTTCGTCAAAATATGTAGAAAACATTTTATTGGTACTTAACCGTACATTTTGCTTTTTAAAGCTTTAATCCGGTAACATAAAACACAAACTTATCAGAGGCACAGGCATTTAGGCAGTAAAGAATTAGTTTCATTTGCGCTTTTTGTGTTTTGTTTTTAACTATATGAAAATATTAAGAAGGCATTTGAAATACATAATGTATAACTCGAATACAATTAAAATAAAAATGATTTTAAGGTCTCTAGCAAAACAAACATTAATGTAGCACGACCCATTATGTGACGACTTCCAGATATTGGAATTCGTTACAATTTTTGTCCGGTAGACGGAGCAAAAAGCTGATTCCGCCATGTTTTCGTGGTGAATCACTTGAACTTCGTGGTGAATCTCTTCAAGTGTGGAATACATTGACAAAATGTGAGAGTATGCGTAGTTTTCCAGGTATATCCATGGCAACAGCTTGTAGGTCCCTCGGCTTTCCAGTCTAGTTGAATATCTAATTCATTAAGTAATTTGTGCTGTAGAGCGAATCGATGGGTGCATTCAGGGACTCCTGCGAGTTGTTTTATTTCTTGTCGCCACATAACAATATAATTAATCGATATATTTCGCAAACATTTATTTGTGTGTTTTTTGAAAAATATTCTTTTAATATAGGTAACCACATATTAATGATGGTAACTAGCATTTAATTGCAATGAATTTTAAGTACAAAAGTTACCTTTTTTTAGTTCATCTTTTATATAAAAAAATAAAGTAGTCAAGTAAGAAATCTATTTTGCTTTATTCCCTTTTTACAATCTGATTTTTTTTCTGTTTAACTGTGGCGTATAAACCTAAACTTACAATATTGGACATATAGTTTATTACAGAAACTCAGTTTTTAAAGCATCCCCCGGTAAGAGCTGAACGCTTTCATTTGGGCATGTTCAGTTTCAAAACTATTAACTTGAACGCGAATGACGCAACAAAATGAAATATGAAACATTAAAATTCAGAACTAAACAACTCCGCCATTGCAAAAAGTCGTACCACAAAAGTTTTGTTTAAAATTTGTTTTGTCTAATTTAGCTTAAAAATTTCTCTGCAAGATGACGTCGAATGATGAGAACAAACCACTGGAAAAGCCTGCACTTGACAAACCCACAAAAAATGTGGGAAACAAGGAAATAAGCACAGGAGAGGTCTACCTCATACGACGCACCGACGGCGACGTATACCCGGCGCAAATAATTCAGTCCAGATGCAGCGAAAGCGACCCAGCCAACAGTGAATTCTACGTTCACTATGTCGGACTCAATAGGCGGCTTGACGAATGGGTCAGACGAGATCGGATAACCGATGCCACCACGGAGACGGATAAAAGCGATGCCGTGGCACCTTCTAGCAACAGTGCAAAGACCCTTCAACAACTAAGCAAGGAACAGATCGCTTCCTTGGAGAATCCGAGTTCGGTGGAAAATAGCGATCGCAAGTTGACCAGAAACCAAAAGCGGCGTCACGATGAAATCAATCATGTACAGAAGACCTACGCCGAAATGGATCCAACAACGGCCGCACTCGAGAAGGAGCACGAAGCCATAACAAAGGTGAAATACATAGACAAATTGAGGATTGGTAAGTTCGAAATCGACTCGTGGTACTTTAGCCCATACCCGGAAGAGTACGGCAAGGTAGGAACACTGTACGTGTGTGAGTACTGCTTGAGGTACATGAAGCTAGAGAAGACCTATCGCTATCACACAACCGAGTGTACCCAACGCCAACCGCCCGGCAACGAAATCTATCGCAAGGGCACGGTTTCCATATTTGAAATTGACGGCAAGGATCACAAACTCTATTGCCAGACGTTGTGCCTCATGGCGAAACTGTTTCTGGACCACAAAACCCTTTATTACGACGTGGAACCATTCTTCTTCTATGTTCTTTGCGAAATTGACAAGAAGGGCGCTCACATAGTCGGCTATTTTTCCAAAGAGAACGAATCCCCCGAGAGCAACAATGTCGCTTGCATATTAATTCTGCCGCCGTACCAAAGGAAAGGCTACGGAAAGCTGCTGATCGCCTTTAGTTATGAGCTTTCGCGCAGAGAAGGCGTTGTGGGCAGCCCAGAGAAACCACTCAGCGACCTTGGTAGGCTTAGTTACCGCAGCTACTGGGCATACACTCTTTTGGAGCTAATGAAAGACAATCGGACGACGACGCAAAGTATTAAGGAGCTGAGCGAGCTAAGCGGCATCACTCAGGACGACATCATATACACACTCCAGTCGATGAAAATGGTTAAATACTGGAAGGGACAGCATGTTATATGCGTCACACCACGCACCGTGATCGAGCACCTGCAGTTACCACAGTTCAAGAAACCAAAACTCACTATCGATCCGGCATACTTACGTTGGATGCCGCCAAAACGTGCGACCAGCACCGGCGCCAAGTTCAAGAAAAATTAAAATTGTAAAGCGTTGCGCTTAGTGTAAGACTATGTCAACCGTTATTGACGGAAGTGTATTAAGATGGTAAAGAAGTTTGTTTTGTAGAATAAATGCCGCCGATTTGGCAAGAATATATAAAGCAGTTTTGTGTCATCATGGAGAGAAATCAATTAATGTGGGATAAGTTTGAGGTTACAGGGGGTTGCTAAGTCAATGTTTTTAATTGCATCCACATGAGACAGCACAAAAATTTTGTGATCTTCTTTATTCTTAATAGGATCAGAGATCCAAGCAGGAAGGATCTCTGTTTAAAGGATGCATCAGGAACACTTAAAAAAATAACGACAAGCATATTGTGTTGACCAGTTTTTCTATTTACATCATAAATTACATATTAGCAAACGACAATAACTATTACAATTTTACTTATGCTACGCCTCTTTCAATAAGTTTTCTTCGACGTCGGTTCCCTCGTACATAGCCTGCTTCTTCATCGCAGCTTTCAGCTGTTGATATTCGAATTTTTTCTTGGACCACTGGTATCTGAAAGACTTGTGTTAAATGCCCCATCGAAATCGTTATTTCAACCAACATTTACCGGCACAGGAACCAATAACCAAAAGTACCAGCAACAAAGGTGCCAAAGCCTACATTTGTTGAGAAGGGTACGCGCGATGTTCTTAAGAACGTTAAAGTTCCAGCCACCATTCCGCCACTTATGCCATATAAAAATGAACTTCGAAAGCAGGGGATCTGCGACACATCTCTGCCAAATATAACCAGTTTCTGAAAGAAATTAAGAACATTTTCGCCTTATAGGAGGTAGTTGAAAAAGGGATCAGAAACAACAATGATGTGCAATAGTAGTCTTATGTAACAATCCCGAAAAATCATGTTTTTAAACACATTTTACAAGCATGAAAACGGATTTATTTCATCAGTGAGACAAAGATGTTGTAGAAAGTTTGAAGTTTCTAACTAACGTGAACTGTGCTCTATTAACAAGCACAGTTCACGTTGTGCTTGTTATCCATTGAATTAAAAATTACTTCACGATATTCATTTATGTAAATCAGCATAAGCAGCTATCATAAATTTAAATTAAAAAACAGTTTTTTACCCACCTTATGCGGTTCCTCTTCCTCAGACATTTTGCGATGAAAAAAATATATATCTGGAGAAGTCAACACAGACAGCTGGTTTTGTGACATTTGTTAACTTACGTCATTGTACACTGCATTACCCAATATTTTACGAACAGAGAAAAACAACTTAGGGTCGTACTCTCATCTCATTACCTTTAGATTTCCTCATATGTTTATTGAATTAAGGAAAATTATCTTTATACTACGTTTTAATTAGAGCCGAAAATGAGCTCATTAAAAAATTCGGGAAAAATGTGTTTTCATTTATAATTTTCGTATTAGCTTTGGCAGGGACGGAGCTGAGCTCTCAGTGCATAAAAACTCAATGGGGCCATTTATTTATTTTAAAATAGTGTAAAATTAAAGTGCAATGCAGGATTTTCATTAGGGTGAAAAGCGTTTGAATTGTAATTGATATTCATTGATCAATTCCAATTCAAACCGTCAAAATCCATGTAAATTAAGAAAAATAAAAATTGGAACCCATCGCAGAGGCGCTTTTGTAAAAAAGCTCGTGCAACCAGCTTTCAAACGTTCGATGCATGCCTAGTAAACAAATTGCAGAACATAAAATTACACCAAATCTGGATAACTGTCCTTTAACAGCCCACAAACGTCACTTGTATTTAAAAGACACGGATTCGTCACCTGTGATTTGTTCGT
Source organism: Neoascia interrupta (assembly GCA_947623515.1). Taxonomy (NCBI): domain Eukaryota; kingdom Metazoa; phylum Arthropoda; class Insecta; order Diptera; family Syrphidae; genus Neoascia; species Neoascia interrupta. Next base: position 223,432,134 of record OX392462.1, read on the forward strand.
TTCTGCAATTCTCAAAAACTGATGGAAACGGGCGTTTTTGTTTTATACCTTTTAAATGAACATTTAAGCATCAGTGACGTTACCAAAACGTCAAGTTCTCTCTTGTTATGTTAATAGGGCACTACAACTGGTGTCTTCGAAAGAGTAATGGCAAAGCGAATTAATTTTCATTGCTTTTATATTTAAACTAGAAAGTTCATATATTTGTTTAAAAAAAATTTCGTGTAATAGAAAAAAACCACCACAACAAATGGCTTTTTTATTGAAGAATGAAAAAAAAAAACGATTGTGTAAAAAGCCTGCATTAAACAGGTGTGTGTCACTTGTTTTTAAAAATGCGAACTATTAGCAGCGCCACTGGCTGTTTCAGTTGTCAAACAAAAAAACCTCGCTCACAAATTACTGAATAACTAGATATTCAACTAAAGCGTCCCTTTCCCCCCAAAACCCATTTGTTTATTTGTTGTTGTTGTTTTGAGTTCCGTGTCGGTGAATACGTGTAAGAAAAGTAAACAAAAATTTGAGAGCCCGCCAAAATAGCGAGGTGAATTTCACACTGGCATTTGAAAAATTTAAATACATATCTTAAAAAAGTCATAAAAGTTAACACACAAGTCATTAAAGTAAAAATGACAATTCTGTTTTAATTTTGCCCACACTTGGGGTGAGCCTACATTGAGACTACAAAATCGTAAAATTTAGTTCATTTGAATGTGCCTGGAAATACTGGAATGTTTATGACGTAATTGGATATTTTTACAAATTTGGTCTTTTTTCAATATAGTTCGGGTCAGAAATTACTTAATAACTAAATATTCAACTTGTGCGTCTCCTTTCCCCCAAAACCTATTTGTTTATTTGTTGTTTATGCTTTTCGGTTTTGTGACGGTGAATGCGTGTGAGACGCTAATTATTATTATTACGCAGTTGGGATTTTCTTTTCTCCAGAATCGTTCATGTGTTATTGATGTTCAGTTTTTAATTATGCAGGAATGCAGAAAATATTAGTTATTCAGCAAAACAAGAGCAACAGTTAGGAAACAATCGAGAAAACTTCCATTTTAGGAAAAGGCTTATGATTTTTACTTGCAAATTTAAGAAAAATGAAGAAGTTTAGAAGCATTAAATATAGCTTTCATTGGATTGCATCACTGAAACTTTTTTTTACTTGTGATTAAATTTGTTTGTTTAATGTTTGCTTCTTTTGGTGTCAATCTCTATTGTTACCTACAAAAATATACATAAAAATTTTTCTTTCGACTACTTTGCTATTTCACTGACAGAAATCAATTTCAATGTGCTACTGATTTTTTTTAAGAAATGGGTTCACTCCAAAGTGCATTATTCTTCTGTTCTCAGTTGCCAATTTGACTTTTAATGTTCAACTCTAATCTCAAATGCATGCAATAATATCGACTTGGAAGGATAAGGATGACAATTATATCATAATATTGATTTGTTCGAATAATGAATTCAAATTATAGCTATAATAAAAATAATAAAAGTGCCTTTTAACCTTTCTTATGACTTTTACTTTTTAATATACTAACGATTGATTTCGTCAAAATATGTAGAAAACATTTTATTGGTACTTAACCGTAAATTTTGCTTTTTAAAGCTTTAATCCGGTAACATAAAACACAAAATTATCAGAGGCACAGGCATTTAGGCAGTAAAGAATTAGTTTCATTTGCGCTTTTTGTGTTTTGTTTTTAACTATATGAAAATATTAAGAAGGCATTTGAAATACATAATGTATAACTCGAATACAATTAAAATAAAAATGATTTTAAGGTCTCTAGCAAAACAAACATTAATGTAGCACGACCCATTATGTGGCGACTTCCAGATATTGGAATTCGTTACAATTTTTGTCCGGTAGACGGAGCAAAAAGCTGATTCCGCCATGTTTTCGTGGTGAATCACTTGAACTTCGTGGTGAATCTCTTCAAGTGTGGAATACATTGACAAAATGTGAGAGTATGCGTAGTTTTCCAGGTATATCCATGGCAACAGCTTGTAGGCCCCTCGGCTTTCCAGTCTAGTTGAATATCTAATTCATTAGGTAATTTGTGACCTCGCTTAAAGAGCTTTATTTGTTTTGAATTTTCCTCATTAGCAACCCAATTAAATGTTTATGTGATGATAATGAGGTAATTTCAAAATGTGAGTCAGTATGGGAAATGAGGTCGTATTTCGAAATATTTTGCGAAATGATCTCATTAAAGTTAAATACTTCCGTGTGATTATATATATGACAATAATTAATAATAAAACAAAAAAGAAAACATGCCATTTTGGCATATTTTACGTATCTAAGAAGAATAATGCAGGAAATATTTTTCTTTTTCCGTCAAATATGCCAAAATATGCCGATTTAGTGCAAATTTTTTTAAAAAAAACTCTGTTTTCAATTAAATGTGAATAGCGTATTACCCAGAAGCTAAATGAAAGAACCCAACAGACTGCACCGAAACTGTGGCATATGGTGGGGGTTCGGTTAATCTTAGATTAGACTACATGCCATTTTGACATATTTGACGTGCCTAGAGCCGCAGTGTCGGAACGAACAGAAACAGGAAAGGAAACAGAATTTCATACATTAGCAACGCAGAAAGCATTCAACGAATTTTGGTTTCAGTTGCCAATGTATGAGATTCTGTTTCTTTTCCGTTTTACGTTGCTTGTGACAGAAAGGCTTAAGAAGGAAAATGCTGCAAGTATTTTTCTTCTTTTCAAATATGCCAAAATGACATGCAGTCTAATCTAAGCATATTTGACGTAAGAAAAAAAATATTTGCAGCATTTTTCTTCCTACTTACATCAAATACGCTAAAATGGCATGCAGCCTAATCTAAGCTTTATAGTTTGGGTTGGCATTTGTTAGGGAACTCCCACCGCATTATTATTCATTGAAAATGGGTCTCTTACTGCACAACAGTAGCTTCGTTTATATGCAAAAGTTTAGGGTTTGAGTTGCAGTGCGAGTGCGAAGGAGTGGACTCGGCTCAACTCCAACTCGATCTGCGTTTATCGCGATGGAGTGGACTCGACTCAACTCCAACTCGATCTGCGTTTATATGAGGTCAAACCTGGCTTGAACTCTGCATATAAACGAAGCTAGTGGTATGTTAACAAATATCTTGAAACCCCATCTCATGCCTTTTGCTCCATTAATTGGCGAAATTTTCATTTTTATGCACGAAAGGTTTTCGGCCACGCCCATTTCCCCAACAATCGTTCATCGCACAGCCTTAAAACTTAGAATGACAAATAAAGTGTGGCCCTATGAAAACCATCAGGTTCCATTACAGATTTTTTTATGCAAAATTTTTGGTCACGCCTATTTGTAGGAGTATATTTTTTACCAAATTATTAAATTCTTTATGTGCAATTAGGCTCAACTGAAAATATAAATATTGTGACGTGGCGACAAGACGTATAACCACATGCAGGAGTCGCTGAATGCACCCAACGATTCACTTCACGAACGACCCTAATTGTCATTCCAAACTGACGTTCGAAGTTTGATTTTCGATATCGAATTCCCCTCTAATCAGAGAAAGAGCCAGTGAAAACATACCAATGGAAAATTACATAAGGGGAAATACAGAAAGTGCTAGAAGGTGCTGAATGTGTATAAATACACAGGGATAATAAATACCGTCTTCATTGCCGATATGGCCACGCCTAATTCGCTACAGTACCTTTAAAGTGAACTCAAATATGCACTAAAATTCGAAACACAAGCTGTTGGAACCAACCTTATTAAAATATTTAAAAAAAAACCTTCCCTTATTGCCTGCGAGCTGCTCCAACAATTACCACTATCTACCTACACTTTCTCCATTGGACTGCGCCTTAAAGTTGCTGGCGTGTTCCAACTAAAGTTAATCCATAAAGATCCGTTTTAGCTAGAAAGGCCTAAAGGTATTTTCGAGGAACCTTATAACGAATGCCTTTTACTTAAACGTGACAGTGCCCTTCACCTCACAGGTGCTGCACCCATATAGCAGTGCATACTCAATATTCGAGCGAAGCAAGCTTAGTGCTTCAGCTAATTGCCCTGTTCTTCCACAACTTCTTCTTTATAAGAAGCAACCTGAAAAACCAAAATCCGCATTATTCTATAATAATTAAAGGCCAAACTTTTTTTTATTTATTTTTTATTATCGTTATATAGAATCATCTCACTTTATATAATTAAATTTTTCATAGGGTTTGTTTTTTACTTTAAAAGTTGTGTGCACATAAAAATTCAAAATTAATTTTCAGTTTCTTACTATAATCTTTTATATCTTTCCCATAATACAGCGTTACGTAAGAGGAATTTACCACGCCTCAGCGGAGGAAGCTACTATCGACATATATAGTACAGGGTGCCTCATAAAATATGCGTAGTTCGTATAATAATCAAATTATAAAAAAAAATTTAAGGAAAAAAATCAAAATTCAAATACGTAAAAGATAATATTCTTTGTTGCGGATCTAGGATCGACATCTTGTTCGGTTGTAGGCGCTGCAGGACTATCGACGGTGTAACAAGTTGGACAGGGTCCGGATTTGCGATTGCAGTTCCGAGTCCATCTTCATGGCCTCTTCGTCGAAACGCATTTTTATGTCCATCAGGTTGGGCAAAATGTCCTGGCTCTTAATGTTGAGCATACAGCCGAAGAAGTCGGTCCAGACGTGTTTCTTAAGGTAGCGCGGCAGCTTCTGCTTGATCTCCCAGGTGTCGAATTTTTTCGAGATTTGCATGTACTCGCCGAATAGCATGACGTGCACGGTACCGGCCACGCAGAACAAATCGGTCTCGTAAGACCAGGGGCGGCCCTCTTGCATTTCGGTGCAGGTGAATCCGTCCGTTTGGACTATCTTGCGGAACTGTGTGCGCTCGGGGAACAGCGTCATGTCGATTGCACAGCCAAAGTCTATCAGTCGCAGCGAAGGATAGTGGAGATCTGTGTTGGGAACGCGCATAAGCAAGAAATTGTCCGGCTTTATGTCGGCGTGAATGATTTTGCTCTTGTGCAGGCTGTGAACTATGCTCAGGATCTGACTGCTAAAGTGCATCACCAGACTCTCGTGCATAACCTTCTTTGTTGCCTGGCGGATCTTGTTGTTTATGTCCAGCAGTGATCCGTACGGCGAGAACTCCGTGGAGATTATACTTGCATTAGGGGCAATCACAGCCGACGAAATGTTCATCACGCCCGGGAGCACGGTCTCTGCGCGGATTCGCTCTCGCACTTGGTGGCAAATATAGATTTCCCAGTTGTTTGGTGGTTTCTGGTACTTCAGGGCCACAACGGCACCCGTCTTGCAGTCAGTAGCCTTGTAAACGGATCCATAGGAGCCACGTCCAACCTCCTTTTCGATGCTGTAGCGCGTGTCGGCCAGCGTTATCACTTTTGTGTTGGCGAGCTTTGGCAACGGCGTGCTCACCACTTTGTATACGTTGTCAGCTGCATCATGGGACGGAAAGTTTAGCTTGGTCAAGAACGCCTTGCACAGTTCACTGTTGAACGGATCGAGAGCTGGCTTGGCCAAATGTGTCTCGATCACGCTGATGGCTTTCTCGAGGCGTCGCTCTTGAAGCTCCTTGTCGTTCTCCGATGCAAAGAAACTGTTCTCTGCGTAGGTGGAGTAGTCGTCACGTTGCGTGTCATGAAAGTTTAGACGACCCACAGCCGAACTGACCGAGCAGTTCGAATTGTCCATGTAGGTGCTCTCGTTGAAGGAGAAACTTGCGTTGTCGTTGGCGGTGTAATGTATGGAGTCGCCGTTCTTCTGCCTTATTTTGATGGGCGTCCTCTGTGTAGCGGTGGTGGTTGTGGTTTCTTTGGCAAACGTTAGCAGAAGATTGGCATCATCGAATTGATATTGGGGCTGTTGTGGCTGGCTGGCACTGTAGTCTGACGAATTGCTGTCGCCGTGAGCGACATTCAAATATTTCCCAGCCAAGTGCTTGTTGACACTCTTTAGCTTCTTGGACTTCTTCACTTTTGGCGTCGATGTCTGCATCTGGTACGGGTGGAAGCCGTTGCCACGGTTGAGGCCCTCTGCCAAGCCGCCGTCGTCCTGCGAGGCGGACTCGACGGCATAGGAGTTCTCAATGGTATAATTGTACTTGTTGTGGCCGTTGGTGGAGGTGTTGGACGAGTCCAGTGCGCTTGTTGATGGTTTTTCTTTTTTGAACTTTATTTTGATGGATTTACTCTTGGTGATACCGTCCTCCACTTGGGTGCTGAACCGAATCGTGGACGCTTCGATTTGATCATCAAGATCGGTGACCACCACTGGAGCTGCAATTTGTGTTTTCTGGATTTCAATTTGTTTCGGTGCCTGGGGCTTGGCCTTATGCTGATTGCTCTGCCACTTCCTTGCGCGAATCTCCTCGGGGCTGAACTCGACATCTCCGCCGGGATAAACGAAGTCCTTCTGGTACTGGCAGCGTTTGTAGGGATCGGCGGGTTCCTCCAAAAAGAGCGCTGGCTTCCAAACTTCATAGTTGTTGCGGGAGTAAGTTGCGAATTGCGATGGTAGCTTCACATTGCAAAGCGGTACCTCGACAGGCTGTGCTATGAAAGCAGCCTCCTGAGGGTACACTGCCGCTGCTACCTGCGACTCATTGTAAATGTAGTTTAGAGAAGAGGATATGGCAGTAGCGGTCGAGTTCTGCAGCTCTGTATACTGGTAGTTGCTTTGGATTTGAGGCGCTTGCATCTGCGGCTGAGCTGAGGTTTCAACAACTTGCGGATAAGTCTGAGCTTGAACTTCGTTGCACTGCTGTACTTTAGTCGGCTGCACGGTCTTGACTTCCTCATTTTGTCGCCGCATAGGGGCCTGGGCTGGCGCCGCCACTTGTTGTTGATGGTGCTGTTGTTCGCCAAACTGCTGGCCAGTTGGCTTCTTAGAGGAATTGTCCTCGTAGGCCATTCGCTGCGACAGAGAATACAGGAACTTTGAGTGCGCACCTTCAAGTTCGTTGTACGGCTCAGCCTTGGCTTGGAAGCCGAGATTGTAAATGGACTCGGCTTCTTTGAACGCATTGGCCGTGTCGTAGTAGTGTGCCCAGCTGATGTAGAAGCAGGCACATTGCCGCCCAATACCCCTCTGGTAGAGAATCTGGTAGAAGTGCAGCGGATTCGACTGGAGATCAATGTATTTCACCCACAACTTGACCATTCGATGGTCCTGCTTGTAGTAGTCATTATGCTCGTACTGGGTGAGGCATCTTTCAAGGGTTTCCCGAAACTTATTTTCCGGGTCGCCGTGAATGTTGCTATTGTACCAGCAAATGTAGTTGTACCAATGATCGAGAGGATCCGGCCCATTGTACATGGCGATGGCATTCTCCCAGGCTTGCTTGTCCTTCAGAAAGCTGTGCATTTGTTCGGCTGTGATGTTGCGCCGCATGTACGAGTTCATCTTCGATCAAACTAAAACAAAGATTTAAGTGCAATTGTTAACTTGTTCCAGCGATGTACACAATATTATCTTTTTTACATAGCACTGCAAAATAGCGAGCAGTTTGACAGATGAATTATGGGAATCCAGCCAGAGGATGACCCAGGCCATGCACCAATTTTGTTGTTCGGAAACTGCTGTTTTTTTGTGGAATTTATTAAAAGCACTGTTCGAAGGGTATTGGGAAACAAACCTCGGTATATTTGAGGATGTTCTTTTCGATAATTTGCACAAACTTTTTATAAAAACACACAAAAATAAATACCCAAACAACCGCCGTACGCGACCGAACTTGGAAAATTTGCCCGTACTGGCCTGACGTGTGTGAAAATGAAAATGGTGGACTGACTTTAAACGAGCAGGGATGTGCGTGTGCAGTCGTTGGTATTGTAGTAGATGAATTAATCAAAGTTATGCCGGTCAAGCCTACTACGGTTTTAATACGAAAAGAAATCTGGTTCTTTAGAATTATAAAAATATATGTTCGTTTACTTTAGATGAAAACAATACAAAGAACACAGAAGGGTATCTTAGGTGGGAATGAGATAAACAAGTTTATTTTCATACCAAGTGACTATAAAAAGAAGACATTTTGATGAAAAGCGCTCTATTGGCAGCAAAAAAAGCCGATTTGGGATGGAATCGGCTGATGTGAATTAAGTGATCTGATTTGGAAGATTATCAATTAGCTTACAGATGTCTGAAAAATTACTATCAAAATTAATTATCAAATCAAAATTTACGATAATCCTTTCCATTGATTTATTAGGTTGATATGTTACATTACCAGTTAACTGTCTTTAACTGCGAAGCATGAAATATTTAATATCCAATCCAGTCAAAATATGGAAAAATGCAAGATGTTTTTTACGAACAACAATGCAAACTCTTAAATTGGCCATTTAAGAGCATTTATTAAATGACACGCGTTTTTGACATAACAGCTGAATGTCAAAAACGCGTGTAAAACCGTAGTAGGCTTACCTTATATTTTGTTAGTACTATTTTATGCGAGACTGCATTAAAGATTAGATTAGTCTTTATGTGATTTGTGCGCATTTGGATGCTTACTTTTTTTTATTACTGGTGATGATGTGTACGGTTTGCATAATATTGATATATTTACGTTCCTCAATGGATCGTGTCAGATAAAATCTACGTGCACTGAACCCTCATCAGCAGATATCGACAGGTGAATAATTAAAATTTTAACAACCCGCCCTCTTCGTACTGCATCTACATGGTAACGTGAATAAAAAAAATTATGATGCGTACTGTTATATTCTTCAGTTCACTCAAAACCAGCTGCAAAATTTTTGCGGCGTAGAGATTTTGAATGGGAACAAATTTTTTTCGCGATCACCATTCGCGATAGCCTCATTTACTTCTCGACCCGTGCAAAAAAAAGGGGTCACTAACGAACAAATAAATTTTATCATCCCAAAAAATTCTTAAACTCACTTTTATAGTGCATACTTTTTAAGTTAAACATAAAACTTAAATGAGTTTACCATTGTTCCAAGGTACAGAAACAGAATTTCATACATTAGCAGCGCAAAAAGCATTTAGCGAATTTAGGTTTCAGTTGCTAATGTATGGGATTCTGTTTCTCTTCCTGTTTTACGTTGCTTGTGACAACGCGGCTTTAGGTAGTGTACCTTGGTACAAGGGGGCCTGTACCTTGGTGCATATAAGAAAAACTCTCAAACCTTCAAAAAAAACGTTTGCAGATCTGTATTCGTCCTCGAAACTCTCGCCGAACTTTTACCATGACTGCTCTTTGGATGTTCTTACCGCCATATTGGAAGTTATTCGTGCCTCAGTGTACCGGGCTCGAGAAATAGAGTTCCTAGATTGATTCCACACAATATAAGCTCTCTTCTTTGCTCTGATGGCTTCTTGAACTTCAGGAGTCTTAAACCACACAGTTTTTTTCTCACCATTAGCCGCCATACCAAGCCGATGAAAACAGCTGACATTTCTTCCTCTACATTTAAAAAGTCAGTTGGAATATGTTCAAACTTTTCCGAAACGTGCCGTGCAAATCGCTTCCTGTAATCAGATTCAGCAACCTGTTTCTTACGGTATGCGGGTCACCTGTCTTGGATTTCGCCTGGGTGGCAAAGCAATACTGTCGCTAAATCGCTATTCGCACAATACTATGTGGTGATCAGTTGACAGATCAGCTCCTCTCAAAACGCGAACTTTGTGTAGGAAGAAGGTGTTCATGATGGACAAGCCATAAGCACAGCAAAAGTCCAACAAGTTTCCTGCGTTCCTGTTTTGATCCGGGTCACTGTGCCTCCCAATCACACTTCTCCAAGTACTGTCATAACATAACTCCAACTTTATTATTAAAAATAATTAAAAAAAAAACAAAACAAGACGTTACGGATCTACGACTCCGTAAGAATTTTTGCTTACGCAAGACGAAAGGCGAACAAGGTTGTACCAATTTTTGACAGTCAATAATGCAACTTTGCTGCTGTGGTAAGGTAATCAGCCAAGGCAAGTTTTTCTTTGGTTGGGATCTGAACATTGTGTTGCTACCGATGTTATTAAAAATTACGAAATTAAGTTGTCTTGGAAATATCGTACTTTTAGGAAGATCTGCCGATTGTTTCAGAACACTAATGATAGCTTCCTGTAAGTTATTTTCATGTTCAGGAGTTCCTTAACACCAACCTCTCTGCAAGGCATCTGTAGCAATTTAAGAAAAAAAAAAACAGAGATGAGTGACGGCGAAAAAAAACTATTTTTTTTTTAGTAATGCTATTGTACCTGGCTACGGTTAGAGGTACAAATTAAACATCGTTCCACGGCACAAAATATCTATAGATATTTTTTTTAAATCACTTTAAGTGATTTAACCTTGATTGAAAGGTAAGTTTATCCTTTTAGGTTCGCACATAATCGGACTTACCGTTGCTAATTATTACTTAAAATAGAGGCAGTCGATTCCAGCTGCTTAAAAATTCACAACACAATTCACAGAAAGGCTTCAAAAAATAGTTTTAATTCGCCAAAACAGGATTTTCTTGTTTTGTTGCATATGATTCGCTTACCGAGCATATTAAACAATACGACCAAATTAAACAATCTACAACGTGAATGCCCTTCAAACGTGGTTTAACTTATTTCTTAGAATAAGATAAAAATGTAAAAACACGGCCATCGTTCCGAGGTACAATCGTTTCAAGGTACATGACTTTCCCCTACAAAAGAAGTTCGGATTTCTAGATATTTAACTCAAACTTTTAAGTGAAAAGTAACGTTTCTTGAAATTTTAAAATTAAATTTTCGAAACAACATGATGCTCAGTCAACCGCACAGTTGTTTCGAAATATTTTGGTTTTTGTCTTAATTTGAATCAACACATTACTGGTGTTATAAGATTAAGATTAGTAATTCCACATTACTGAATTATAAAACGTTTGCAAAACAGCTATATCACTCAATCGAATCGTTCGATCGGGGAAATTCGGAACCATAATTAGTTTGGAGAAACAAGCGAAAACGACACACTGAGCGATTATTGTATTTTTGTGTTTACATGAAGTAGTTGCATCGTCGACGTCGTTCAATTGTTTTTGCCTTACGCGATTAGAGCCCTGGTATTAATAAAAAAAATGTTTAGCATATACCAGGATTTTAAAAACGTTCAAGCCTTTGCCGTTATTATACTTCGAACATTAAAAACAAATAGCGCAACAAATATACCACCCGTTACGAAAACGATTACTTTAATGTTATCGGATTACTCAGTCGATAGTTTTGTTGATCGCCCGAAAGAGATACCACTATTAGCCATCAATGTTTTTTTGACTGACAGCCATAAGACCGAACAGTGCAGCTACATGCTTCGCAAGAATTTTCTTCGTTTTCTCTCCCAAAACTGTCAATAGCAACTACACGTACAAGAAAATTGGCTCCACACTGGGGAGTTCCGTGAAATTAGTGTGTAGAAAAAGAAGTGAAAAAAGAAAATTACCCATCTATATGTACATATTTGTATTTATTTATGCGTTCGGTGTGTGCTGCAGTTAAGAAAATACTACTTTTCCTCGCCTAAATAAATAAATCGCACCAACTATTGCCAGTAGTGTGAGCCATTTGCGTGTTCCATTTAACACTCCTTGCTTACACATGGAACTTCCTTTGCTCTTCGATCTAAAAAAGTCGTCACGCTGCGTATTGGAAGCACCAATCAATTAACTTTGTCTAGAGTGACACAAAAGCGATAAAAGATGGAAGTATCGTCGGACCCCTACGAACAAAAGCTATTCCAAATGTTCACCAGTTGTGACACCAATCGTAGCGGTTTTCTGGACGAGAACGCCCTGTGCAAGTTATGCGAAATGCTCGAACTGCAGGACCGTGGAGCCGTAATCATAAAGAGTCTCATCCAAAGCCCAAGGTCACGCGTTTCTTTCGCAGACTTTAAAGAAGCACTGTTGAACTTTCTTGGCACAGAAATCGATGGATCACTGTCACCGGGGGGTAAGTGCACCTTTGTTGTGAGTAATTGTGTCTATTTGCGTGTTATTGCATTTGATGGGTCGGGGAATGCGATTGTTATGCACATTTGCTTACATAACAAAAACACACCAGATTGTCTATTTTGGAATTATCAATTAAAAAAAGGTTTCGTTGCGGACACAGCCGATAACAATGATAATGATAATTTCTGGTCACTTTCAATGGTTCAATCAAAGTGGTAAAGTGAAGCAACTGTAGGCTTTCGATGTGTCGAATGATTTGCTTAAGTTTTCAATGTCTTGTGAAGAATTTCATCATGACCTCAATTGATGGCATTTAACTTCACATTAAGATCAGTTTTACGAAGGTGTTGGATTCTAAAGATCAACCAGTCTACATAGTTGGGTTCACATATGGTTCTGATGGTGATATGTAATAAGTTAATAAGAAGGCACCACTAGTCGTGTCATGAGTTCTAGTCGTTGCATTATTGTTAAACTTTTCAGTTTTTTAACAGTTTTTTCAGTCAAGCACTAGGAAAGATTTAGCTACATATTTCCTTTTTCGAGCGCATTTTCCCCCTGTGAGCGAAAAAAAAAAATACCTATACATCATAGAACTTTTGTGGTACTGCAAATGAAGATTGTTTCTCGAGTTTTGCAGTCCAATCTGGTTGAAATCATCTAACATCTGTGCATCTGAGTCAATGTTGCTCTGAGTAAGGTTTGTAAGTTCAAAAGACTGCATTTCCAACGCGATTCTAATGCATTTCCAATTGATAGTTTTAAAACCATATTTACCTTCGTCCCGCCATAACTTGAGAATGACTACCGATTTCATACCTACATCTTGAAGTTTTTCTTGAAGTTTTCTAATTCTCTGCAGAAGGTTGTCACGGAACGAAAAGTTAAGAAAATTGGCTCGAAAATTGAATTATTTCAGAAAACTCTACGTTTTCAAAAAAATATACAAAACTGTTTTTTTTTTGTAAAAAAATAATTTCGTGTGAATTTTTAAAAAAATTTATCGTCTATGTAGTAAAACTATTATTGACACTCATCGCGCTCCAAATATCAATAAAAGGGAATTATAGCAAAGCAGAATTTGTACCAAAGATGTCGTACCTATCAGCTAAGAAGATAACAGTCGGTATTCCGCAGTGTCCAAAACCATAGGCACGATTAACATAAATATGCAGCGAATACTTCCAGTTGGCAACACAGAATCGAAAAAAAAGAGTTCCACACCTCAGAATGTAAAATAGAAAAAGTTGACCTTTGCAATGTTAAGCAATGACCAGATGACCTTTTGCAATTTTAAGCAGGGCTAAGAAGGAGTCAAGAATTTTTATTGAAACAAGAGAGTTCATCGAACTTACGTGAAATTACGACTTCGATTGGTGTACTACACTTCTCGATGTCAGTGTACCCAGGACACTACAGTGCATGTTGTTTCATACCAGCTCCTGTTCTTTCTGCGGGTGTTGGGCAGATATATTGGTCTTTTTCCTTTTCTTGTGTGCACATTATGCATGTAAACGAAATGTAGAATGGAGTCTTGTTTAACTAATGTGGTAAATTTTATTTCTTATTATTTTCTAAGTTAGACTTAAATTAAACGTTTTTTTTTATATATAAGGTTTTCTTTAAATTCTGCCTCCAAATGTGGGCATTGCCCAAAACTTTGTATTGGGAAACTGTAGAACCAGGTGTTTTTTCAGGCAACATTTTTTGAATTTTGAACAAAAATATTGAACAAAAAGCATTTGATTAAACATTTTTAAATCTATACGCCCACTACGAGAGGTCCACCGATTTTATTTTTATTTAATATGCTTTGTAATCGTTAAAAGATGCTAGATATGAAATTACAGTTTCAAGATATTAATCTTGCTATGGATTGACATCTTGCTATGGGTTGAAATGCTTACTTTTTGTGCATCTTTGGGTCGGTGCATCTCTCAGAGGGACCGGGTAACACGCGGCAGAATGGTATTTTTGTGATATCACTCAGGACAACAAATTTATGAAGGTTATAAAGCTGTTGAAATCTGTAAAAAATTAGTGGGAGGGTTAAAATCCGCTTAGGTGGATCGTTGGATATCTCATCCCAATTGACCAATGTCAAGCTCCGAATTGCGTCATAAATCTTGTTTGTAAAATTTCAGTTTCTATTTACTTTCATAGTATTTAGATGTTGTCAGTTAAGAATTTTCTTCCCTAAAAAAGGGGCGTGGCATCAACCCCTTTTTAATAACATTGTTTTTTGTTCATATTTTTTATTAGAATTGGTTTAGATTGGTTAGAATTCACGTGTTGGTTACATTTTTATATTGAAAATTTGGTTTATACTTAAAAACTCCGCCAAAAATGGGCGTGGCAAAAATTTATTCATTTCAGTTGTTAGCTTACGCACATATCGGAAAATGTAGCTTACGCACATATTGGAACATTGTGCAAAATTTTGGGTTTAAGCAAATATATTGAATAAAAACCGTTTATTAGAATGCAAATTAAACGTGACCGCGCCCAAATAGGGCGGTTTCTGTTTTTTTTTTTAAATGCCCATCACAATACACTTAGGCGAGGATAACGCTTACCAAATTTCAGTTTCCTGCGACAACTTTGATTTTTCATGTTAATAAGTAAAGTGGGGTGCTGTGGCGTAGTGGTTAGTGTGTGTGCTTACTACGCCGGAGGTCTGGGTTCGAATCCTGCCATCGTCACCTGGAAAAAAAAGACTTGCTCTTTTTTACGGCCCCTACCTCCGCGAGGGTCTGACAAGCCCTCCGAGAGTATCATTTGTCTTGAAAAACTTCTCAAAGCGCCGTTCGGATTCGGCAAAAAATTGAAGGTCCCCTTGTATGTAAAGAAATTACACACCAGCATACATTGTTGAGAAGTTGGCCCTGGTTCACCTCAAGCTGTTGCGCCACTCTATGTATGTATGTAAGTAAAGTGGGTGTGTCAGTATGCGGATTTCAAAAATTTTTACACTTCTACTGCTTCGGAACCTAGAAAGAACATATATTAAGTTTTAAGTTCCTAGCTTAAGATTTAAGGCCTTAAAACTCCCGACACACGGACGGACGGACGGACATGGCTCATTCGACTTACAATTCGGTCTCGATCAGCTGTAACCTTAGATTTATGTGAGTTTTTTATTCCTTATTTTTTTCTTTAGAAAGTTAAAGTTTATTTTATTGACGATTGCAAAAGTCAAAATGGGATACCTGGTGGACAGTAGATTATTAATATTTTGACTACATATTTGTTGAGTGGGCTTTAGTCGGCTTTCCGAATTTTCCCATTCCACGCGATTCGTATTCCACGACCATAATAGCCTTATGCTGGGTTTCGTTAGGCTTTCGTTAACTTGTGTTGGCTTAAAGTTTTGTTTGTGCTTGTCATTAGTTCACTCATTGTCACATTTAAGCCCATATTTATTTTTAAACGTGCTTCAAAAATCCGTGAAAGAAGGGAATATACCTAGAATTGTACTCTGACCTCAAAAGTTTAAACACATTTTAGATCCGCCGGTTTCGGAGATATTACCATCCAAAGTTGAAGAAAAAGTGACATAATTTTCAAATTCGATTTCAAATTTTCAAGGCAATGTGATACTCGACACGTTCACAGTGAAATGGCATAGGATTTTCAAATCGTTTGCTTAAAGCTCAAAACAGATGTCCAAAAATTTTCGTGCAGCAAAAATAAATTACACAGACAATTACATGGGGCAGGCGAACCCAACTACTGCAGGGGTTGCAGTGACTGCACGATGTCTCTATTTCTAGAAGAAATTCAATACAGAACAAAGCCGTTTTCCCGCCTTAGTTTTAGTGGTCAGTTTTTGTTGAATGTTGGTCAAACTATTCAAATTCGAAATCAGCGAGCCGAAAACCATTGGAATAAAAAAAACAAATGTATATACTTAGCGATCCTATGGTATCGCTACGTTGTCCGTCAATCAAGACAAAATTTGGAGTGCTTTTAAACTGCGGCAATTTTTTTAAGCAGAAATAACGGTTTAATTTCACTTTGAAATTTCATGGGAAAATGGATTAAATGTTTTTCAATATTTTGTTTTCATGAAACTAAGCAGCGAAACTTAAGTTAAGTAGATACTGAACTTTAATGAAAAAATTCAATTTTTTGAAAATATTGAAATATTTTTAACAAATGAACAGTTGAAAATGGGTGATGTTTTTCAAAGTGTTTAAGGCCGAAACTTTTGAATCGTTTAGTGCACAAAGCCAATATTGAAGACACGTTTAAAGTAATACAACCAAGTGCTAAGGCATATTTTTCAGAGAAAGTTTTAATACTGCGCTTTTGACTCATTTTCGAAAAAAAATCGCAAAAATGCATGAAAAAATGTGTACCCCTCTATCTCTAGTGTTGTTTGGACAAATCATATGAAGAAAAATCACACGTATCAGAAATTCTAAAAAATTATAAGGAAAATTATAGCGAATTTTTAAGTTTTAAAACCTTTTAATTTAAATATCTTCTGAGATTTAACTCAAAACAGAAAAGCATTTTCAAAAACTATTTGTTAAAATCTTCAAGTACCTTAACGGTAAAGGCTATCTTGCTCAGATTTACTTAAAAAACAAAGCGTACAAACAGAAAGCAAGCTGCGTCGAAAGATTTTTCAATGTTGTTTCAAACCTAAGGTTTTTGAAGCCTATTGAAAAAACGGCATAAAAAAAGGAGCTTGTTTTACCGTTTACGGAAAAACGTCTAACGTGGAATGAAAAAAAATTGAAGATAGTGTTTTATGGATTTGAAATTTATAAAATTATAAAAAAGGTTAAAAGAATGTATGTCTCCCCCTCTAGCTCATAAACGGTATAAAGTATAACTATGAAAAATGTAACGGGCCATCCATCTTCTGAAATTTTGTGCAAATCTATAGCGAACTTTGAATATTCAAAAATTCGTAGTTTTTGACTCAAAAACGTATAAATCATTTTCAAAAAGGTTTTTTAAAGGTGCTTTTCTGTTAAAAGTAATGACGATCTTATTTCAATTTCGCTGAAGTATGAAGTGTTTACAGCACAAGCCTATAACTCCATTATGAACTGACCTCCTCTTGACACATTCGGTAACTGACTAACACTCGAATATACAACTAAAAAAAGCTCGAATAAAAACATGCCCTTAGCCTTGTGGCTCTTTGCGAGAGTTACATAAAAGAGAGTTGCCCAAAACCAAACGTCTTTAATGAAACTGAAAGCAAAGTGGATGCTGCACAAAAATCCGCGAAATGTCACGTACCATCATCGGGTCAAAACAAAGCATCTCCTCATTAGGTAGAAAAATGGTTTGTCTCGCTGTTTAACTGGAAAACAAAGTTGTAAAACAATTTATTGCGTCTTTTATATTTTTGCTCTTCTTCAATTGCATACGATTTTCTGTTCTTGTAGTTGATGTGTAGATAATGTTCTCAAGCAAGAACAGTGATAATTGTTCTCACGGTGATTAACCATTCAA
This sequence comes from Neoascia interrupta, assembly GCA_947623515.1. NCBI lineage: Eukaryota > Metazoa > Arthropoda > Insecta > Diptera > Syrphidae > Neoascia > Neoascia interrupta. The sequence continues at coordinate 223,449,581 of OX392462.1, forward strand.
ATAAAATCTTGAATAAACAATTGCACGCAAGCCTGAAGTGTCATGCATTCGAAAAACAACATTAAAAAGTTTTATTACAGGATAACACCTTTGCGATTATTGTAAGGTGGTATTCCCTAGACTCATAAAGTTTTTGTTTTAATTTTTTTCACTTTTCAAAAACATGTTTACATTCAATTTGGTGAGAATCCTTTGGGTGACTCATTTGCTTACGAATTTTGTCCGTCAAAACATTTCAGGTAGATTAACTAATCCTCACCTACGAATCGTCCTTGTCACACATTTGAATGAGAGAAGGGCGTTAAGCATTTATGAGGGCGACATCCTCCTTGTGTGGGTAGCTATAAAATTTGTCACATGTTTACTTCAATTCATCCTCGGTGCCTACATAAGGAAGTCAAAGTGTGGCACTTGTCATTGATCTTCTATTTAAGGTCCATCGAAGTCGATAGAGAATGTTAGTTTCAAAGAAACCTCGATCAAGTATAGATCCGAATTTGCGAAGAGTTTTAGCGTTATTGATAAAAAGGCAAAAAATGGGAACGAGTTTCTTTTACAACTCATCCTACGAAGCAGCACTTGAGGAGATTATATCTAAATTTGGTAGGCGATCATTTGCCTTAATTCCATCAGCGTGAACTACGATTTGTTACTGACCATGCTTTTGCCTTTTTTTCAGAACGCACCCTAATCCTCAACGATGAGTCTGATTGCAAGCACGCAGAAAGCCCTCAGGAGTCCTCTGACCGGGAAGTTTCACCCAAGTTCATTGTTGGTGCTAAGAAGTACGGCCGGCGGTCAAGGCCCCAGTTTGTAGCAACTGATTCTTCGCCATCCGAGTCCGACGATCAGGACAGTGCGTCGAAGAATTCAAACAGCAATATTGTAAGTAAAATCGTCTCAACAAGGGATTTTTTTTTTAAATGTCGCTTTTCTCTCTAGATTCAAAGGTCATCATCACAGAGCGACGTGTTATCGTCCCACAGAAGACGGCCAATAACTGGCGGAGCCAAACTCAAGCGCTGCGCCTCATTACCAGCCCAGAAGAACCAACGTGTGCGCGATGCAATCCTGGAAAAGACCAAAGCCGCCAAAGCAGCGAACAAGGTCAACAGCAGCTCCGAATCCCTAGGTAAGTGCAATGTCCATACAGGCAGCATCGGTGTCATTGAGAAAAAAACGCACAACACTCAGCTTGTATCTAATACCAAAGTTAATTTATAGCCAAGGCACCTTTACTACCCACACACAACAAAGGGGAAAACATTTATTATTTCAAACACAATTATCGTTATCCTCATTTGATTTTAACCAACAACAACTAAACTCAGCATCATCATGTGTTCATTTTGACTAGGAAATTTCGAATTTGAAAATCTTACACATAAGATTCTTGAGATTTGGAAAGCATACGGGATCGAAGTCGGTACATATTGCTTTAATTTTGCCCAACTGAAAGTCGTATGCGAACGTGTCGGACTCTCGAGCAAGGTTGCGGTCAGAGTGGCCGAAGAAGTCTTTGATAAGCTACACAAACTAAAAACTCAACCGATTGTGATCTCCTTTAGCGAGTTCATAAGTCTCCTCAGTGGCGAGAGTAATGTGCAACTCGCATCGGTGAAGTACTCTGATTGTGGGCCACCATACTTTGGCCATAAACCCTTCGACACTTCAGTCATCACAGTGGGCCGTGATCAGAGTACAATACCTCGTGCGGTTGACGACAAACAATTAATTGTGAAAGGTTTGTGGTTTCAGCAGAGTATTGCTTTATTTAAAAAAAAAAAATTTTCTGTTTTGTATTTAGTTTATTGCACCGTTGTATACAATATCGATGAAAGTTTAAGCTCGCAACGCACTTTGTTTTAGTAGTTGGTGGACACACGTCCCTCTCGCATTGGAGTGGGGCGGTACGGTGTTGGCTTTTTGCATAGATCCTGTTTTGTTCCATAAATATACACGCGCACTCTCTTGTTGTTTTAGTACGTGCTATCGTAAATGTATGAGTCTCTGTCGCCCCCCGTTGGTTCCTTGTTTCGCTGGCAGATTGTATTTTGATTATGTTTTGATTTCCCCTTTCCCAACCTTGCGTAACACACTAAATTTGCAGATATTCCAGCTCAACTGGAGACGGTCCCGATGCACAGCATAATTGAGATGTGGGAACGGGCAAATATCGGCCATCCGAAAGGACTTTTGTTAAGCTTGGGCTTCGACGAGGACGAAGTTAATGTCTTGCAATTGTCGAAAGTTTTGGACGAGGAGTTGCGTGGTCTCGGTGGCGAGGCACAAACAACGCTGCTGAAGGCATCCCTTGCTCTGCAATCCGCAGAGCTGACCACTCTCAAGCAGTCGTACGTTCAACTGAGCGAGGAGAACAAAAAGTTGCATGCCGACAACAAAGACGCAAACCGGAGAGTGGTGATGTTGGCCCAAGAGATCGACGAGAGGCATGCTAATCTCGAAGACACAACTAAGAAGGAGGTGGGTGTTGTAAATCACGTGTGTGGTGAGACCTTTCTGTAACATTGAATCTTATTTTGCAGATTCGCCTACTGGAGCAACGACACGCAGAGGTAGTGCGTGACCTGACCGCTCGAATGGCGAACGATCGAGAGAATTGGTCGAATTTGACTGCACGGTTAGAGGCGCGCATCAAGTCGCTGGAACAGGAAGAGGTCAAGTTGAGATCTGAGACAGAATCGCTTAAACAGGAAAACAGTGCCTTAGAAAACGAACAATCAGCCCTGCAGAAGCAAATAACCAGTCTTCTCGAGACCAACATCCAACTGAACAAAGAAATAGTCGAATTCGGAGAACGAACCCGAAGTGATGAGGGCTCCAAGAGCGAAAAGGAAACCGAAGAGATGTTGGAACTAATAGAGAAGATCACCACCCTGCAGGGGGAAAACGTGAACTTAAGAGACAAGAACGACGAATTGGTCGCCGAGGTGGAAAGCTTAAACTTTGAGATTTCACGTGTAAAAGCGAAGCGAGTATCCAAGGTGACTTCGACTACAGATGATGATGTGGATCATGCTTCAGCGGCGGTGAAAAGGCGAGGTGATTCACCGAGTAAAACGAGGATCACTGAAGAAAGTCCAAGACTAGGCAAGTTCCGTAGGTGCAACGCAGATACAAACAGTGAAAGCGACACTAGTGGCGACTGGGTCGCATTGAACTCTGAATTGAAGAACGAAAAATGCCTGAATGTCACCTCCACGCCAAGTACTTCGTCTGGGTTCTCCCAAGATAGCACCAGTTCAACATTGGAGGCTAAAGATCAGGAGATCGCCAGCTTGAAAGAGAGAATAACACAGCTGGAAAATAAACTGAAGTCCCTCAAAGATGGTGCTTCACCGACGACTATGAGCACTAGCGTTGACATCGCAGCCATACAGAAAGAAAAGGAAGTCTTAGACGCTCGCTGCAAGGAACTCGAAACCAGTTTGGAACAAATGCAAAAGGCTTACGAAGACTGTGAAGACTATTGGCACGACAAACTCTCCGAGGAACGGCAACTCTTTGAAAAAGAACGCAAGATCTACGAGGAGGAACAAAAAGAAAGTGACGTCAAATTTACAGAGCTCGTGGAAAAGGTGCGAGAATACGAAGAGCAATTCAGCAAAGACGGCCGACTTTCGCCGATCGAAGAGAAGGACGCACTGGAACAGCAATACGCTGACCTCGAAGCAGAGGCCGATCAAATTCGGGAGAACGCAAGACAAATCTTCGAAGAGAAATCCAAAGAAATCGAATCACTGCAAAGTGAAATCGAAGATCTCAAGGTGAGACTGGGCGAGAGTGTGGAAATTCTAACGGGCGCTAACGAAATGCAAGGCGAGATGTCCGATTTGGAGAGTCCTGCTAGTTCACCAATCAGCTATTTGTGGCACCAGAGTACAATTCAATCGCCAGTAACCCAGCACAAGACGAAAAGTCAGCAAAAGCCAGCGCTTACAACACAGCGGAATAGGTGAGTTGTGATTGTTATGATAACTGGACATTTTGTTGCTATCTTAGAATAAGAATTCTGATTCGGAGTGAATGAATAAATATTTTCCTTTTGGGTCATTTTAGGTTCAGGTTTCTAACAAAATCCGAGCACCTTGTCATGCGATGTGGAGAGAAATAAAGTCAAACTTTTGTTCTGTTGTACATACTAGTAGTAGCTGTGTTGTCTTTTGTGTTTTCTTTTGTTGTCGTTTCACTTGCTGCGAACTTTGAAGTTCGGTGTGGTCAGCCTATTCGTCGAGTTGTTGATTTTTGAGTGTTCAGAGAACATTTTCAAATGAAATGAAAACATATTCAATTGAGCTCAATTAATTCAATTGACTAGTTTAGAATGGGCTAGTGTGGAGTTGCAACAATGTGCTTGATAAAAATTGTGACTGCATGATTAAAAGCCAAGCAGCGAATTATATTATTAGTTAAGCCAGCTTCAATAAACACTTCAGACTACAATAAACACTTCAGACTACAATAAACACTATCCTGGGGGAAATCTGTTGCAATTTTGCTATCAAGAAGCCTTTTACGTTTAGTTTTTACGTTTAGAACTGCTGAGATTTTTCTTCATGCAGACCTAATAAAGCTAATCCTTAATTTTGTAACTATATCTTTGTCAAATATAAAGCGAACGCATCGTGGCGTACATTGTGGAGCGGGTCTATGGCAAAGCTTTCCCATTCTGTTAAGGACCAGTTTGGACCGTCATTATTCGGTGTCCATTTTTCGTAACACGGTAAAAAACAAAGTTGGGCTTGGGTAGATTTCCCAGCCTAAACACGTTTAAGTTAAGACACAGCTACTCTCTGTAATCTATACTATAGGATACACACTTTGAATGATTAAGTTTTTTATGAGATAACTTACAGGAAATATCGTCTATGAAAGGCGGACGAAGATGTGTATGGTTCTTGAATTCTTGTTTTTTACTTTAATTTCTTAATGACAACTTCACCCAAAAGGAAAATAAGCTAAAGTTTAACTCAGTTCGAGCTAGAAATTGGAAAACTGTAAGTGGGCGCAGCCAATGTAAGGGCATGTTTGCTACCTCAAAGACAATTACATACCGAAATTAGAGCGCTAGCACCCTTGTAACATAGCTTTTTTTTCATTTAGGCGTGAGGTTATGATCTGAAATGATGGATCATAACCCTCCCACTCTACTGCATTCCTAATGATCCGCTGTAGGGTGCGCCGATTCGACCTCAGAATATACCGACAGACCAGCCGGTTCTGGATCTCTTCATCACTGAGGCCAAATAAATGTTGTTGTCGTTGCATTTGTGTGATCCATGAATGTTTAGACCTTCCTCTCTTTCGCGATTGCGTTGGAATGTTCATTGACATTGCCTTTTTGACGGGGCTCGTAGGATCCCTCCTTTGAACATGGCAATTGAGTCGGTTGTGCTCCATTTTTCTGGAGATACATAGGTTCTTTTACATGGAGGCTTTCTCTGGATCTTCGTACTTCTTAATCCATCTCGCTTTGTTACTCCTGCTGTCATGCGAAGCATCTTCATCTCAGCTGTCGTTGATTTGCTCTCATATTTCTTATACGCTGTTTAACATTCTGAAGGCTTAATAGAGGTGGTCGCATATACAGGCCTGTAGTGGGCGTGGGCGTGTGTGTAGGCGAATTCGACTAATTTTTATACCCCATCCCCTAGAATAGAAGGTATATTTAGTTTGATGTATAGTTCCTAACGCAGTGAAATAAACACCGTAGACCCCCAGACCTTAAGGGCATATGATCGAGACAGAATTGTAAGTCGAATGAGCCATGTCCGTCCGTCCGTCCGTCCGTCTGTCGGTAGTTTTTAGGCCCTAAATTTTGAGCGGATTGTAACCCTCTCACTACTTAAACTTGAGAGGGTTAAGCACCTACAAACTTTCAGCTCCCTAGTTTAAAATTTAAGGCCTAAAAGTTGTTTACATACGAACGGACGGAATCGATTCTCCTGCTCAATCGATTCTCCTGTCGGCTCCATTCATATCTCTAAAAAGTCTTAGGGGTCTACGGTGATTATTTCACTGCCCTACAAACTATACATTAAACTTAATATACCTTTGGCAGGGTATAAAAAGACTGTTGATTATAAGAACATACACGAACCGGTCTGTTGATGTTTGTTGTTGGCGCATCTTTATTACGCAGATTGTGTAAAATGCGGTTTCTTATAAAACTATGGCTTGGTATTTCATGCTGTTTTTTTGAAGTTTGAAGTCTGTTGCTCTCATAGGGGGTTTTTTAGTTTCGTTAAGAAAATCTAAATTTCTACAAAATACGGGGTGGCAAAAAATGTTGTAAGTTTATTTTTGTTTTTAAAACGTTTGGCCTTACGTTCGCATTATTTGCTTGAGTCAAGTTTGGTTGTGATAATCAAGTGGCCTAGAAGCTACGATGAATTTACTAGCAGCATCATTTGGTGTCTATTCGCGATTTTTTTTTCGGAAAAGAGTTTAAAGAGAAGGCATTTTGCAGAAATATATCACTTATTTTACTTTGATTTGCTGTATACTTGGGATCAATATCAGCTTATTAAAGCAAGCAGTTCAAAAGTAATGGCCTTAAACGCTTTGAAAAACGGCATCTACTTTTATACCCGACCAAGGCTATATTAACGCATAGTTTGTAACATTGTCAAATAATAACGCTAGACCCCTATGACTTTTAAGAAATATGATTTAGACCGAGAATTGATTGATTGTCCGTCCGTCTTTATGTGTGAAGTTTCTAGGTCTTTAAAATCACACAAAAGAGCTGAAACTTGGATCACGGCTTGGTTCTTTTGTTGCACAGACAAAGTGATAAAATCGAAAATTGGTTAGATCTGCCGACGGCCACGCCCACTATTGGCTTTCATATGAGACAACGTCTGATTTACAATTTATTTCAAAAGGCCTTTTCACTAACTTAAACAATGCAAAGAAATTCAAATTTTGGTGTTTCGCTGCAAAAGAAATTCCACTTTTGCAGTGTTATATCTTTAAAAACCTAATTTCTCTGAAAATTCACTCTAAATCGAAAAATATTTTTTTTTTAAATGTTAAAGATTTTGGCATTTTCTAAGTTCGTTTCATACAAAGTTTTGATCTCCGCCCACTTGCAGGGGGCGTTTTAAGGAAAAACTTTTATTTTGGCTGAAATTATCGTTTTTAACATGTATATCCTCAGCTCAGGATCCTGAAGAAATATTATATATTTAAAACATTTTCTTCTTAGTCAACGCCCACTTTTTAAGGGGTGGCTCACACACATAATTGACTTCCAATGAATAAATGCAGGTCAAAAAACTTCATCATTTGGTTTTTCTAGGTAAATAGGGTCGGGTATTTAGAAGTTTGTTACACCTCACTTTAAAACTCTTCACATATCTCAAAAACTTTTAAATATTTTAAAAATTCAAAAATTTTCAAGTATCTTAATTTTGCTATAAAAATTCAACATTTACTGGACCTAACCTTAATTTTTGAGTTCATGTCTAGAAAAAATTTCGAAATAAGTACTAAAAAATCATTTCAACTATATCGACATAAAATTTCAAACTACTGTTAGAACTAAACAATTAAACGAAAAATTTTTAATCTAGAAATCGGTCAAATAAGCAAATTTGCCGCCTCCTTTGTTTTCTACTCTACCATTTTACTGAAAATACTGATGCATTTGTTTCGCAATGCGTTTGAAAATATTCGATGAAAGTTGAAAACTGTCAGTAAAACAAAGAAAAACATAAAGCTTAGTAGAAAGCAATTTAGCAGTGGAATTGTACGCTCAACCAACAAAGTACAACGAACTGCTCCTTATATTGCTTTATACTCAAGGTCTACTTTTCTATGTAAAATGACAGTTGTTATGCGTGTTTCTGCAAAAAATGACGGTTAAGTAGGAGAACAGTTCCAATTTAAGTTGTTCTGAAAAACTTCTTTGCTTTGTTTTCTTTCGTAAAAAAATTAGGAAATTGCTGCTTCCCCCATCATCCATTATTTAAAGCAAATTTAGCTGTCTTCTGGCCTCAATCAACATTGTTGCTGAATCTGTGGTCCGCCTAATGTCTACCCAATAAAAAGAAGGCTTGGCGAGAACTTGGATCTCGGCAGCATCTAGGAATACATTGAGTTACTCAACAGTGGAACTCGAGGACTATCAAGGGTATAGCAATGTCTTTTTTGTTTCTCTCGAAGGAGGTCGCGAAAAGAGGTCGCTCTTGACATTCATTACTCTTCAGCTCATTTCATTAATTTAAAACCGAAGGTCGCCATGTGTTTGGAGTTCTCCCACACTAGCCGCTACGCACGGTCTAAATCATGCATCCACTGGAATTCGTTGATCTCTATTTAATTACGAGGGCTAACCCTATTTGATGGATGCCTAGTTAGAATATTTAATACATATTTAGGGGAAATGAGATACGTAATCTATTTGGTCGTTAAGAAGTGATTTGTTCCCCCTGCAGCTAACGAAGACCGTTTTGGTTAAATTAATTTAGCCTAATAATTATTATAAATTTCAGGGGTTCTAAAATGCACCAATACTTTTTTGACGGCTTGAAATATACTCTCTTTCTAGATTAACCTACCTCTCGACATCAGAGACAACGGTATTCAGTACAACCCAACCAATTGGCAATGCGAATACTACAGATGAGCCCAAAAACATATCACCAATCCAGAAGCCTCAAAATCCCAAAGTCGTTACAGCCGAGCGGTCAAAGGATAGTGAAGACTCCTCGTCCACCGCCTCGGCTAAGAGCTTCGAAAGCCAGAGTGTTGCCTCAACGCACAGTATTCAAAAGTCTTCGGCGAACGCTTCAAGCACTTGCTCCAGCCCGAACATCATAAAAGAAGAACTGAAGCGTCTCAAGTACTTTGAAATGCAACTAAAAGATCAAATCAAAGACTTGGCTCTTCAGCGTGACGGCTTGGTGATGGAATTGCAGCAGCTACAGGAAGTGAAACCTGTACTTGAGAAGGCATATGCTGTTAGTTTTCTAACTATTATTCGCGGTGATGTTCGTGTTAAAATGTTTTGTTTTGCTTTTGCAGAGAGCTGCACACCCATCGCTCATTCAAAGAGTGAATCACCTTGAACTCAAGAATCGGCATTTGCAAAATGTCATCAAACAGCAACACCAGTATACGGAATCTTTGATGCAACGTAAGTTTGGCTGACTCTTCCACAAACCCAGATTCTAATTGCCTTTTTTTAAACAGAAACGTGGCAGCAACAACATGCTGAACTGTCAGACCTTCGCAATCGTCTGGAGACTCAGAGCATGATGATGACAGAACAAACGCAACGTCTGGCTAACGCCGACGTGCTTGTCAAGGACTTGTATGTTGAGAATTCACACCTCACTGCCACCATACAGCGGTTGGAGCAACAGATGTGTCGAGTAAACCTTCTGCACCAACACCAGGGCCTCAGCGGCCTACCAGGAATGCCTTAATTGCAAATTTACTAAACCTAACCTAACATAGCACCAAATAACCCTAAATAACATGAACTCTAGTGCCGGATTGTTACTCCATCAGGTATATCAAATGTAAGCGGTCGGACTTGGATTATTCGAGACTTTTCGGATGAATCTTCCGATCTAAAGACACTTCTTAAAGACATTTTTTCAAAAGTATAAAGTAACGTTGTAGGTCCTTGCAAACTACATTTAAAAATGTACATCAAGCAATTACAATGAATTGGAGAATGATGAAGAATTCTCTCTTTCGAATAGTCACAGTTCGACTGCATTCACATGTTACTCTATAAATATTATAAATATTGTGTTTATTTTTTGCAAATAAGATAGAGATTTTATGAAAGTGATAAAAGAGTGTGTTTGTGTCAACGAAAAAGTTCGCTAGATTGTATTTTTCTTCAGGCTTTCTACTTGAACAATAATAGCCCTATTAGATAGTTAATAAATGGTTACAACAAGTTTTTACTTTAATATTTATTACTACTCATTTTTTGTTTGTTTTGTTTTGTTAAATTCAAAAAAGACTATTTAGCGTTCGAGGTTGCGCTGATGCGTGCACAACGCATAACATTTATTCTAGGATAAACTACCACATTTAAGCAACACTAATTATGATTATACATATTTTTTACATAAATTATTTTTGCCTGCCTAGTGGAATATTACTTCTTTGTTTATGTTTGTTTTGTTTTTTATTTTAAGATCTCATAGAGAGAACTATAAACGTTTACTGAGAGAGAACGATAGTGTGTGTATAAATTCTTATTCAAATGTTAAAATGGAAAATAAAATATGTTTAAAGCAAAAGTCGTCAGTTTTAAGTAGTTACGAAGTCATGTTCAAAATGAAAATGGAAATTAAAAAAAAAGTATTAAATTTTTAAGTATTTGAAGCACGCTAAATGAAATTTGTTACAAATGAAATATGCATTCTGCTGCAGCAGTTATCAACGAATCAGTAAACAAAACATATATTTTATCCAAATTAATTTATACTAAATGAAATATATATATATGGCATAACAATTCTGAAAAAAGTTTTTGTTTTTTAATATCGGAAAAACAAAGGATTAGTGGAACTGAGGCTTTCATTTACTAAACTTGAGTTACTGGCTTATCTGGGGGAGTAGGAATTAACAACACCAAGGATGTAATACTTGAATCCACCAACTCTCCTGGATGACTTATCCGTATGCCGACATACGGACTTTTGACTGCGACTTAGCCGCTAATTGCATCATTTCGGTGAGCTCGTATCTAAACAGTAGAGGGAAACTGGTTCTTAATTTCTGTAATATCGGGAGGAAACCAACCGTAATTAATATATTAAATAAACAAAAAAATAGAGTGGCGCAACAGCTCAAGGTGAACCAAGGCCAACTTCCCAGCAATCTCAACAATGTATGTGTTGATTTCTTCACATACAAAGGGACCTACCAATTTGGGAAAACATTTTGCTAGAGCAAAGTTTTAGCAAAGGTCAGATCAACAGTAAGGAAACTTATTAACATAGCAAAATGCAATGGCAACTGCAGACCTACTCCAGCGCCCTCACCAACTACCTAGCCAATGAGATTAAAAAAATCAAAAAAGGATCACTCAGACAACAGTTCTGTGAGGATATTATGTCAGAGACACTTAACAGTTGCCGACACCAAAAACCACCAGTAGGTGAATAAAACGGACGTCAGACACAAAGTCAGAAACACTTGGACTCTTACTTGAAACACACTTTCCTGAACAAAAAATGATTTATCACCCCGAATGGGTAGCAATTAAAAAAATTGTGAGGAAAATTTGCAGCCCTAGGTCATTATCCTCCCTGAAGCCATTCAAGACAGCAGGAGGGGATATCATAGTTCCGGGACTTTTACGAAAGGAACAGACACGCTAGCACCTATCCTGAACCTACAACCAGGGGTGGAATCGGCTAAGGTGATCTTAGGTGATCACTTATCTAATCGGATAAGTGATGTCACAAACCACAAAAATTCGTCTGCGTAAACTGTGACCATCACAATTTTCTTGTGACAACTCCCGATCAATCACCGTCAAAATCAGTTGGTCACCGGTTTTCAAACTTTCTGGTAAATTGGTGTTTTTGCCTACTTTTAGGCTGACTTTCTACATGTACGTATATCACAGCATGTATATCACAAATCATAAAAATTCGTCTGCGTAAACTGTGAATATCACAATTTTCTTGTGACAACTCACGATCAATCACCGTCAAAATCAGCTGGTCACCGGTTTTCAAACTTTCTGGTAAATTGGTGTCTTTGCCTACTCTTAGGTCTTTTTGACTACTTCTACATGTACGAACAAAAATCAGTGTTCTTCCATCACAAACCTAAATAAAGGAACGATTCGGAACAATATTTTTGTGATCATCGCAGACGGATGATTTTGTTTGATCAAATTCACTGTCAAAAGATGTGAAAATCACAGATCACCATAGCATATTCCACCCTGTTTTCTTCTGTCCAAAAGCAACTTCTTTTTTTTTTACAGAGACAGTTGGCAAATTTCCATTGCATACTCTTAGGCGAAAATTTAAAGTCTAGATTGAGGTACTTTGTATGGAAAAATTAAACCTTGGGATAGCCTTAACTTGTAAACATAATGAGACCGAAATGTTTAATATCATTTTCGTAATCAGGACACTCAAATCCATATAAAAGCTTAAAAATAACAAGGAAATTCCACTTGGACCAGTGTAAATTTATGCCCCTCCGTAAACAAAAAATAAATCTTAGAAAGCGAAGTCAAACATTTGATGGATAGCGATGAGAGTTTTGAATTATTAGTTTTAATCGATTAACAAAAAAGAAATTTCGATTTGATTTTGGCTTTGAGGTGATCTGTGATTTTCACATTTTGTGGCAGTCAATGTGATCAAACAAAATTTGTAATTCGTCTGTGTAAGGGATCACCGAATCGTTGCTTTATTTATTCAGGCATGCAGAAGGTCAGCCTAAGTGTAGGCAAAAAAAAAAAACACTAGCCAGAAAGTTTGAAAACAGGGGGCCAGCCGATTTTAAGGGTGATTGATCGAGAGCTGTCACAATAAAATTGTGATGATCACAGCTTATGCAGACGAATTTTCGTGATAACTTATCACAGATCACCTTAGCCGATTCCACCTTTGGTTTTTCAAAAACATACCTTGTGTGCTTATCCTATAGCACTATATCCTATCCTATAGCTAATATCCTATAGCTATGCTTCTACCTGACCTCTTGTCCTCTTTCAAATTTAAATTTCGTGGTGGCTCTTATAACCTACGTAATATCAATCTGTTAAGCGTTCCGAATCATAGATCGAATTACGGCATGCATGAGCCTATTACACGCATGAGTACCCTGTACAATTTATATAGTAGTGTTCTAGATTTTAATATAGACAAAGCGACACTGAAAAAGCTGCTTAAGCAATTGTAATTTTCTTTCTTTACGTGTATCTATTTTATTACTTTTTTCCTATTTTCTTATTTTTGTGTATTTGTGTATGTGTTAAGTGATCGTTACATTAACCACTAACACCTGCACTAGTTGATGAGCCTGTGTAAGCAATATTTTGCTTGGCAATTTTCTGTTTGTAGTTGCTGCTTGCTTTAAGCACCCTACATCACAGATCTGATAGTGCATTATCCCTCCAAAATCTATTCACAAACTCGAAAAGAAAACAATTTGTTGTTCTATAACAATACATTTTTATTTATTTTTTGCAATTATCATTTGTTCTCTTTCAAAATATTATTATTTTGTATAAAAAATTTTATAGAATGTAAAATAGAAAAAAAATTATTTTAAATGTAAATATAATTATTTTTTATTTATCATTTACCTAATATGTACAATACAAAGAAATTAATTATGCTTTTTGTTTTCTGCGTGCAGCTGAACACTTTATAGATCTACAACGGAGAGATGCCTCTTAACGATGGTTGCTTGATTTTATTTTCTAAAAATTGTTTGCTTAAACTCTGCCGCCTTAATGTTTCTTGAAGGCCCAAAAATTTGATGTGCAATAATTCTAAGTGAACAAAATAAAAAAAGAGTTGGCAATTACCACAATGTTCCACACTGTCATCATAAGACCGTCTTAAAATTAAATCTAGGTTTTTATATTTAAAAATTAAACATAGTCTAATATGTATAATATAATTTATATGAAGTCATTTTAATTTTTGTTTCTTATTGATAATATCGTACAGCTAGAAAACTATTATCTATTTAAACAAAGAAAGTGTTTTGAAAATGGAAGCCAAATTGTTTTAAACATTTACGTTTGTTTTCTTTTTCCTCAAATCTCTGCATTGGGGCTTTGAAAAACAAAATTAGAAAATTGAAAGTTTTAAGTACCTTGCATGCAGCACTGAAACTCAACGCTGACAAAGTGCTTTGCACAGGTGGTGCCTTTAAGCCCTTAGCTACAAGTGCGCACTCAAAACAACTTTTCAATGAAATGAACGAAATAAACATAAGAAAAAGAAAAAAACTATTAAACTGTATCACATAAATCGTAAAACAAAATTCAACAATGAGTATAATTATAAAACTAAAAGAAAAGAAGTAAACATCATTTTACAACTGAAGACCGGATCACAAATTGCAATATTTTGTGGAAATAAAAAGGAAGCACAATATTCCAAATGAAGATAGATATATATTTACATTTGTTTAAAAAACAAAAATTATAAAAATCATTTTATATAACAAAAAATAAAAATTAAAAGCTTTTCACCAATTCATGTGCTTTTTTTCGTTATTAAAAAAAATTGTTTATTTCATTTCCTATGTTATAAGAGTAAAGCTTGAAGAAGGGTTACTTAAATGCTAAAACCGTATCGCTGTAATCGGCGAAAAATCTCTTATAATAAGAAGAATTAACTAAAAGATCTTAAAACTAATTAATTTTACAGAAAAAAATAAATGAATTATCATTAAAATTGGCACATTTTACATTGTTTTGATTGGAGAATCATCGTACAACTATTTTCCTCCTTTAATGTTCTCTAATTTAAGAAATTTATAAATAATTTTATTTTTCTCATAATATGTTGTGTATAAAATATATATGAATAATTTATACAGACTCCGGTGTGTGTATCCAGAAAACTGGACTACAATATTGTTTCGTAAAAATATCCTTTTTTTGAATTTATTTGTTTTTATACCACGTGCAAGCTAATATTTTTTTGTGATTGTCTAGAATTTGTTTTGTGGTTTTCAGCTGTTTGATTTATTTACGTAAATCCGTTGGCATGATACCGTTATCGCTTTCCATTGCTGATGTTTGCATCTCCTCGGATGAGTCGTGACTTTGTTGCATATGTTGCGGGGACTCTGATGAACTGTTTTCATTGTAGCGAATTAGTTTTATTGTGGTCAGACCGTCAGCATTACGTATTAATCTGCAAGGAATAAATATTTTTGGTTAAGATTTAAGTTAACAAAGGAAATTTAATATGTTAAAATTTCTTTCACTAAAAGGATGCGTAACGGTCAGATTACGCTTTATGTCTCGAGGCATTTTTTGTGGCATATAGTATCATACCGTGTGCATGAAATTTTATTAATTTTACTTAAAATGACAGTAAAAAAATGCTACAATTTTCGACAGATAAAAAGGCCAGTTCTTGCACGTGACAGCATTTTTGAAGGCCAAGAAATGTCTTCTGGAAAATTGGTCTTGTAATTCCAATGGAAATTGCGCACATTTGATGTACTTATTTACCGCTGGGTTGCAAGTGTCGTGACAGACTGCAAGAGAGTGTGTTTTTATCTTAAAAAAAAATCATGGCTTCAAAACGAAAAAAAAGGAAAGATGTGATTTTCATAAAGGTAGATGGCATGCGAAGTTTTTAAAAACAGCTGACTCGCTTGCCAGAGCTACCAGAGAGGAGCTACCACAACGCTGCTTCGACCATCCGATGTTACGTTTTTTACATAAGAAAGTTTTGAGAACGCAGAAAAATTCAACAAGATGAATTTTGCGTGGGTTTTGACCTTTCTGTGAACCTGAAATTGCTGACCTTCGCGATAGTTTGTTTTCTTGTTGGCACTTTCTATGATTTTTAATCTTTTTCCAAATGGTACATTTTCAACGCGGTTGTAAAGCAACGGGAAGGTAACGGGACAGAACAAACGACAACGCTGCTTTGTGACATAACCTTTAAAGGCTATGTTACAAGGCTAATGGAAGCAACCACAACGTTGCTTCGACCATCCATCGTTGCGTCTGAGTACGCCTGATTAGACAACACTGATGCGATAAAACTTTCTGAAACGTAATCAACAGGAGTTGAGTTTTGACAGTCTTTGCATGGTTTTGTTTTTGATATTACTTATTTTTCTTATTGGATTTTATGTTTTACGTCTAAGAGATTTAGCTTTTACAATTGTTGTTAGTCTTTTGCTGGGCGCCATTTGTTGTAAGTGTCGCAACATTGCCTTTCAGCTTGCAAATGAGAACTATATTATTTATAGCAAATGTGAATTGAACAATAAAAAGAACCATTCAATCGAGGTTTCCTGCTGAACACTCTGCGTTAATCTCATATAATTAATAAGACTTTCTTTGGGCGCCAAATATTGAAAAATTTTTCTAAAAATTAATTGATTACTTACGGGTAACAATCAGAGCTTGATGTCTGCGAGTACGTTCTCTTTTCTGAAGATGACTGGCCGGACGACACACTAAGATCTGTTGGCTTCATTTCGTCGCCATCTTGGCTGTTTCCCTCCAGTTTAATGGCATTAAACTGAAGCTTTTCGCTGGGTGTTGAAGGCAGAACAGGTGAGTTGGGCGGTTGTGTGTTTGACGTGAGGTAATGGAAGGCACCATTCATGGCGTGCATAAAGAGTGGAGATGTGGGTGGTGGGCCATAGCCCGCTGCAGCAGCTGCAACAGCAGCCACCGTCGAGGGCGAGATCGCAGAAGCAGAACCTGGCAAACCCAATTGATTGCTATTGCACCGCGATGATGGCCTCTGCGGTGATTGTGAAGGCTGGGAAACTGCTTGCTGTTGTTGTTGTTGCTGCTGCTGCTGCTGTTGTTGATTCTGTCCAGATTGAGCATTTTGCGATGACATTGGCCAATTTGTACTGTTGGAGCATCCATTGGAAGCGGGAGTTGCTGCGTTGCCAGGCGTACTGCTGTTGCCAGTGCTTGATGAGTTTGCTACAGACTGCCGCAGGAGTGAAATATTCTTGATGTTCTTCAGTTCGGTGGGATTTCGAAGAAACCTTTAAGAAAAGGACAAAAAGGTCCGATTAGGAAACCGATTAAAAGTGCAATTTAGGATGTTTAAACTTACTGGTAGCAATGACGTTCCCCCTGCACTTTCCTAAGGATATTAACCCTGTAGTAGTATCGGAGAGCTCGTGACATCTTGTCGTAGTTCATCGACAGGTGATTCTTTTGAATTCCCCACAATTTGGCTAGACCAGCTGGATCCACGATTTTAAAGACACCGGTGTCTCTGCACTTCCATGCGATCAGATCACTGTACTTTTGGTTCCTGTCATTCAAGAGCTGCTGCAAAAAGTCCCACAACAGACGACCATCTATGGAAGGGAAACCTTTGCCATTAGACGATACATCAAAGATGTATTCATTATGAAAACTTACTTGTATTGGGCTCAGAATTGTCAGGGAAGAATTCCCTCTTTACAGGCATGTAGCTGGGTGTGGTGGGCGCCGAAGAGGAGCCTCCACTACTACTGCTGCTGGGCGCACTATGCATTTTCTGGTTGGCCTGATTTTGAGACCAACTATTGACAAAACTATTTGTTATCTGTTGCGTGAGACTTGGTGACATGTCCTTCAGCACAGGCGTGGGTGGCGGACTGTTGTTGTTGTACTGTGCTACCGCTGCGGCTGCGGCTACTGCTGCTGCTGCCCTGGCAGCGGCTTTCGACTCTGAATAGCTCTCTTCATCCGAATCCGACTGATTGCTACTCGAACTGGTCGTATTGTTTTGGCTAAACACATTTCCGTTGTTCATGTTGCTGTTGGTTGAGCTATTGCTACTACTTGCATTCTGCTCTTGACCCTGTGGTGGGCTGCTGGCCTGAGAGTCCACTGATGGCGGCGGACTCAGCGTTACCGAGTTTGGCGGCATAAAATGATGCATGTGCGCATTGTGGAAGGGGCTTTCTGGCGGCACAATGGGAGGCCATGTAGGTGTGGGCGGATGACTGTGCGGCGACAAGGGATAGCGGCTGGTTGGAGTCACAGGGCTATTGGGCAGGTGCCAATGCATCATATGCGATTCAATGATCAACATTTGCAATACATTGTGTAAGACGTCTCCAGCACCGGGGCACCGGTGACCAAAGTCAGCTCTTGTCAGTAAGCACAGAGCTTTGCCGTTCATTTGGAAAAGGTCGTGCTCAACTTTCGGCAGATCGAATTCACGCTCACAAAATCTCAGAAAAACTGCCACATCTTCTCTCCCCCAGAGTCTTGGGTCTGAGGGCAGCGATGCTGGCAATTGTGTCTTAAGTTCAGCCAACTGGCTCGGCGGGGCTGGTGGACACCGCCACAGCACATCGCTCCAGAGCCCTAGCGGCGGATTCAATGATAGTTGCACTGGTAACATTTTCATTTTGGATCGACTGATTCAAATATTTTTCTATTTGTTTTTTGTCGATTTTGGCCACTTGTAGTTGGTTTGCTTCAAGGGATCGATTCTGAAAAAAAAAACAAAAAAAAAGTTGTTAGGTTGTTGTTATTATAGTTCACATATTGATTCTGTTTTTAGTTTTATAGCAAAATGTTTCTGTAGGTACATCAATCGTGCTAGCATTATGATTAAGGTCTTCACTGCTTCTTTACTAAAACACAGAAAACCAAAAAAAGTGAATTGGACCCCGCAGTACATAAAGGTCTTTACTGTCTTGTAACTCTAACACCTTAAACCAAGAATCATATTGAGTCCCCACAGATTTTAGCTACAGCTATAAATGTATCAATAGAAACGGCACTTTTATACTTTCCATCAAAGTCCGGGATTACGCGAAAGCCTCTAAAATCTTCTTCTAAATCCCGAGACTTAAAATACTTTCTTTATAAATTACTATGCCTCCATAAGGCACTAATCCGCGATTAATATAAATCTTCATTAAATCCTCTAAAAGTCACGCGATTTACACTACAAATTTTAATCCTCGCGGCAAGCGATTTAAAATAAATACTTATGCTTTGTATGTAAAAGAAATTAACAGACCAGCATACATTGTTGAGAAGTTGGCCCTGGTTCACCTCGAGCTGTTGCGCCACTCTATTTATTTTTTATTTTACTAATGCTCATAAATCCCATTCACCCCATTTGCAAACCCATTTTTTCACCTTTGGTACAGTTTTAGAATCAAATAAAAATGTAACTGAAACTGGGATTCCTACAATAGAAATCTTTTTTACTCCAGGGAAATAACATCGCCAGCCTCTTTTGAGTGAAAGCCATAATGACAGAAAAAGACTGCTCGTGTCAAAATAATTCTATATTTGACCGGTGGAGCCACTTTGGGATTTATTTTTAATTGTCTCCCGCGAATCCTCTTTTTGTTGCCGGTGGAGACATAGTATTAGATTAAATTCAAAATCTTGTGCTAAGACATTTCAGATTTTAATAAAATCTCCTATGCACTAAAGTATTTTTAAAACAAGCTAGCTTTTTGCGGTTTTTGAATGCATTGCACAATGATTCCCAATAACAGATGAGACCCACCTGTCAACAGAAAATGTTACTTTCGTTTCTTTAGCACTTAAAACAATTCGCTTAAACAAAGTAGCGCCCCCTTTCTTTTGTGTTTAGTTTGAGACACACGTTTTAAAATGATTGAAGTCCAAATCTTAGATTTTGGTGCGGTGTAAAAAGGATGTTACTATCTGTTCTTGATCTGAGGGTCGCACATGATAATCATTAAAATCACCATCTTTAACTATCACACTCAAAATTAAGCTCGCAAATCGGTAAGGAAGGCGGATCCGTCTGTCAAATAGAGATGCCAAGTTATAGTATATCCCAGCAGCTCTCCAAAAGTTACAAAAAAAAGGTAGCGTTATAGGATGTTTTCACCGGACACTATTCCGCGGTTAAGAAAAATCATCCTTAAATCCCCTTTTTGTATTTTGTAATTTTGCATATATGTCTTTTCGAAGCGGCGCGCGCCAAGAGTTCTTAAACAGTTTCGAAGTTTGACATTTCATGTTGACATTTATTTTTCATTCACAACAGCTTTACGTATAAATCAAAATCGTTTGAAAAAACATGCCTTAATACCTAACCTACCTACGACGAAAAAAAAGTAAGCAGGTATATTCTTTTTTTCTCGTCCATTTGGGCAAGGTTCTGACGCGACCGCGACGGTTCAAATTCTTTGGTCTGGCGTCATTTCATCAACGACATTCTTCATTTAACCCGAATGACATTAAAGGCAACTACTGCGCGGTCAAAACAAATCAGAAACCAGTTGTCATATTATACTTATCGGTTCCTTTTTAATCCCACTCATTTGTAGAAACATTTCATAAATTTATGCAACATTTATATATACCTAGTATGAAAGAATACTTATGTATGTGTCAAATTTATAAATGTATTTCGAAACGCAGTTTATGAAATGAATCCTCACATTCCTATGACAAGAATAATTCGCAACAATAAAAACTTCCATTCGAAAATGTCAACAAAAGTTCCCCGCACCTGACATTTGAGATGTAATCACAGCCTAACTAGTAACTTCCGAGAAAATATTTTTCTGCCTAGGTAAGTCATTTTTTGTGTATATTAATACGTCTTCCCAACTAGGAAGACCACAACGCTTAAATGCCTTTGAAAACAATTACCCATATTGACGTAAGATGTTTGTTTATAAATGGATGAATGATCCTAAACCAATTTACATTCGGCGACAATTTCATAGCCACATCAAATTGCCGTGATCTTGACTGGTGTAAGAAAATGTAAGCCAAATAAACGATCCTGCTCTGAGTCTACTTATACGTACAAACAATCGTGAGTCTTACATGTTGACTTGTTAATTAAAAGTTATTTTTTTTAAAAACCGAATAAATGTCATAACATAAGCCATAACATGTATCATATGACAGGGATTTACTGGACAACAAGATGGCAAGATCAGTCTTAAAGCCACCTTTTCATGAGCGCAACTACAGTCAACACCATACACACAAGACCAAAGCCGATTGGCTATTATGGGACTACCGCTCTGGCATACTTGTCACGAAGCTTTGGAATGCCGGTCAACAGAGATAATAGCATTTTTGTTGCTTTATTAAATGCAAACAGTATCCGGCAAATCCAGTTTAAGCGGAAATTCAGATTCTTTAGCGGTCGTCATCGTCTTGTTTTTCTCCTCTTTTCGCAGCGGTTTTATGTATGTATTTTTCTTTGCTCATTTCTTATAGTCTTGTCTTGGTTGTTTCTTTGGACCTTTCTGCCGTTTTGGCATGATGGTTCGTTCGCTTCAAACATGTTGCGTACTGTCAAAAAGCCAAATGACGGATTTGGTCGGTAGGCGCTACAAAATTTTCATGTACATAAAATAGACAAAAGTGTCTCAAAAAAGAAAGAGAAGACACAAAAAGCTACGGATAAATACGGAAATCGTCAAAAAATTCTAAAATATCTATATTTAGATATATAACAGAGAAGATATACGAGTACACAGAGAAGAAACAACGCCTGACAGCAAGCTGAGTACATACAACAAGACGATGCGGAAGTCCAACGACTCCCGCTTGTGTCCGCATTTGCGTCTGCCCCTTTCAGTTGTTGGGCCGCCAAAAGACGACCGACCGACTGACACTGGCAGCACAAAACTGCTGTGTTATTGTTTGGCTATGAGTTTTGTTTCCTATACGCCCGAAGCTAGAGAGTAGCTCACTAGAGTGTATAGTCTGCTACGGCACTTCCCGGTGTCACGCCGAAAAAAAAATGAACAAAACGAAAAACTATAAACGTTGCTTCTAAGAAAAGCGATGAGCAGACATCAGCAGCTCTTTGCTGAACTAAGCGATGCTGGGCTTGCATGTAGGAAGCACACAAGACAAGACACAACAATTATTATTATCGCAGAGAGATAGACACACTAAGGTTCAAAAGTTTTCATCCACAGAACCATTAAAAGGGTTCAGCATCTGGCTGAACTGCGGGTAAGAGGTTTTACAGTGCACGATGTCGTAGGTTCAATTCGCGTTCGGAGTTAATTTTTAACTGACATCCCATTTAGGATAAAGGTTCAGGGGTCTATTCTTTTCTGTCAAATGCATTGCATTTAAGCTGTTGAGAACTTGGATAACCTGTTCCACTTTCGTGAGGTTCTGCCATCTGTTAAGGACAACAAAGCCACAAAATCAAAATGGAAACAAATCTAATTTCTGGCAATCTAATTTCAAGAACATATCCATCAAATTCCCTTTTCCACCTTAAAGGGTGTTTCCACCGCACATAAAAGTGAGATTAGCGTAGGAAGATTAAAAGTTGTTAGTCCCAAGGTGTTTCCACCTTTCATTTTTGACATTTCTCAATTACGTCCTGTTGTGTGAAATGGTAATATCTGGTCGTCCCGTCCTCTGCACATCTCCTTGAAAACGTGAAAAACATGAAATAATCAAATTCATATATCATTTTTTTTTACGAAACGTAATAACCCAAAATGAAAAACAAAACATCAAATAATTTGATATGATTTTGGGATATAGATTCGATAGTTGATCAACATCAACCAGCGTAACCAACATCCATCATTCTCTTGCACTTCTCAGTGTATTTAACCGTTTTGACAGGAACAACCACATCCACATCAACATCAACCGTTCTGCGCATTCCTTTATACAACGCAGCAAACAGCGCTGAGTTGATAATACTGGCACAGCTGTCAAATAAAGGTTTGTTTGATTTCTTTCATCAGATAACGCACAGAGCGCGTATAATTTTCTACGGTTTGAATCGATAATTCATGCGCGTGGAAGGCATTAATTGCGCGATTAGTAATCTCTTTGTGAAGAGATTAAAATTCGTGTGGTAAATCTCGTGATTAGAGGGTATTCAAGGAAGATTAAGTAGATTTAGCAGATTATTGCCCGGTGGAAATACTCCTCTTTACGTTGCTTGACAGCTTCGTAAAAAAAAATTAGCTTAGCCCAATCATTGCGACACAGGAATTCCATAGTTTTGTGGAAATAGTTTGTGTTTGGAGCTGAGGCGATGTATGAATTTCCAAAAAACTTGCTGAGAATTCCAGCAGCTTCTAATGATCTAGAGGCGATTAAAGTTAAGAAAAGCCGCTGTTGTGCCCCAAGCTTTCGTCATTCAAAAGAAAGAGAAGTTAGCGGACCTACGGATAAAGACCGTGCAAGTTCTTATACAAAAGACTTTGCCCCCAGTTTGGGGAACATGTACGCTTCGCAGATTGTACCCAAATTTGAGGCGGTTGAGGAGAGCATGGCAGTCAATCTATCTCGTTTAAGCGTTTTTGGTTTTTCTGATTTTTGGCATGGTCGGGGCTAGTTCTTTAGCGCAGAGTTACCCCGGGGCTTAAAATATTTCTATAATTAACCTGGTTTTAGCCCAGTCATTTTTCAAAACTTTGTCAACATTTAAGCTCCTATAAGACTCTTCAAGAGCCTTTAAGTCTTATTTCCAAGAATAATAAGGAACTTTGGAACTTTTAATGATAAATGGCCTACTTATAGGAGATGTTTAAGTCTTATAAAAAATATTCTCCTCTTGTGGACTACGTAAGTACATAGGGGCTAGGTTTTTTGAAATTTAAACGCGGAGAAGTTTAAACGGATCCTAAAGAAGTTTAAAAAAAAAAACGACCAAATATTAAAAGATTTATTAGCATTAAAATTACAATTAATTTTTAATGTCGGAATTAGAATTAAGCCGACTAGGTACATGTTTTTGAGCGACAGTGTACCTGTCACAAGTCTTCAGCTTTTCGTTTGCCTGTGTGCGGCGTGCTCTATTTTAGTGTTGGCCACCAAAAAAAAAAAAGTTTCTCAGCCAAAGTTGTCGTTCTCCAAACCAGCCGTTTGTCTCTATGATGCTAATGCCCCTTCGATGAAGAAGCAAAAATTATATAAGGCACAGCATGGGATGGAATGGAATATTTCCTCGTATCCGAGCATGAATAATCACTCAAGTATTTTGTTGTGTATCCGAGAAAGAAATAGTTCCGCACACAATAAAAAGACCTTCCGGGATGCGATCATTTTTGTTTGAGCACACCACCACACTTCATAGGTTCCTTCAACTAAGGATCGGACTCCCTTTAGGTTCCAGTCGTTCGATCTCTGAGATCGTAAAAACTCGTTTCCGCATACTGGCATTGGCAAAAGGCTTCCTTAGAAGCTATGCGCCATTATCTGCCTTATAACATGATGAGCTGAGTTGAAATAATGTAGTTACCCTGGCTTAACCACTACTGGCTGATATGGACACCCCCCGAGCAACACCGCCAGCAACAGGTTGGCAGAGAGCGCGCATAAAAGTTTCCCAAAATAATTGCACGGCCAAGCAGTTCCTGGAGTCATCCTCTTTTTCTTCCCATAACACCGATAGGTCCCCGACACCCGTTAAGATGTTACTTGAAATTCACTTCCTGGAACCCAGACGAAAATCTCGTTTCCCAGCCAACACCACCAACACCACCGCACCAATCGATGGATGGACTGGGAATGGGATGCAACAACTTAAATCTTTGTGTGGTGCACTTACGTTGCGACGATCGTCAGCATCGTAATCATGATGTTGCCGATTCCGATCGCCTCCTCCTTTGATAATGCTGCGGATGCTGAGCCTAAAAACACTGCCCCCTTGGTGTTTGCGATGACCTCGAATTCGCTTTTGATCCACAGTCTTTGCCATCGTGGTCGTCTTCTTCCTCCTTCTCGAATCGGGAAAGGATGAGATGGAACCTTCATCTAGGAGGAAACCGCGGTATACGCTTCAATTCCTGTGTACTTCATACACGATCCTCCCGTTCGAAATGAGTGTGAGTTCAGGAACCGGTTTAAGCGGAAACTACACAACATTTTACTGCACCACAGAAGCACTCTGATGGTGAAGACGAATACGACGACGATGGCCAAATTCCATACTGAAATCGACTTTTTTTTTGTTTATTTACCGACGACTCTTCTCCTCGCAGTGCATCAAGCACTGGTCTGGTGGTGCTGGTTGGTGCTACTCTATGGCATTGCCGTCCCATCCCAGCCAAGTGAATAATAGGTATCGCTATTTACGACGCAGACACAAAACGAAAACCAAGCAGTGGGTATCTTGGGAGGAACATGTGTAAAAAACGATTCTTTTACGAGTTCCTTTTTTGATTTTTTTTTGACAGTGTGTGGCTGCTGTTTATACCACTCCAAATGGATCCCCAGTCCCAGAACACACAAAAATGAAAGATGATGCGATCGGGCAGAAAAAAAAAGCAGAGGAACAACAAAAAATGCATATGCCGCACTACCGCAATGTAGGGGCTTGAGGGTGCGTAGCGGGAGAGATAGGACGCGTCTTCAACTTGTCAGGACAGAAAGGAAAAAATGAAGAAAATCAGTTTTTTTTTCTCAAATTTCTGATGGGACTGACGATGATGATTAAATTGACCAAGTTCTTGAACTAACACGATCATGTATGGGTAGGTATACCTACAGGGTGAACAAGAAGTTTTTATGCGAGAATTCTTTCAAATTGATGTCAATCTTAAATTTTTGACAGTATGCATAAATATATTTTTTATTTTATTTTTGTAATAGGTAAGCTCGCGGTCGCGATCAAGGGTTATTTTTAAGAGTGCGTTAGGGTCACAAGCAACGTAAAACAGAAATAGAAACAGAATCCCATACATTAGCAACTGAAATCTAGATTCGCTGAATGCTTCTTGCGTTGCTAATGTATGAAATTCTGTTTCTGTTCCTGTTTCTTGTGACAACGTTGCTTTATAGACGAGAAAACGACGAAAAAGAGCCACTGAACTCACCCAACTGAGCAAACTGAAATTCGTCGCTTTTTCACATGTGCGAGAGAGCGAGCGAGCGTTTCAGGCGAGTTGTCAATTGAATTTCAATCAAAGGTAATAGAGCTTTTATCAGTTTGATAGCAGCCCTGTGTTAAGTTGAACTAAACTTTTAAATTTATTAGCCTTCCTAGTTAAGGCTTAAAATATTTTAATAAAAAAACAGGATTGAAGGGATTAGAAAATTGTTGTTGAAAGACGTCAAATATTGACAGCCATGCTAAAAGGTCTATGGTAATCATAAATTACTGAATAACTAGATATTCAACTTCGGACATGTAAAAGCTTTGCACACAAGTTTCAATTCGAAAAATTCAAAAACCCTCGCCAAGGTTGACGATTATTTTTACATTCGCTGTTGTGAGTGGTGTGACACACGCTGTTGAATAGACGTTGTTTTTATTTTAAAGCTAAACATTGCTGTGAAAGACGAAAAATTTTACAAAATATGTTATGTACTCTCACTTTGAAGTCAAAGCACTCGTCGCGATTTTCTGCTTTCATTGTGTTTTAACTATTTTTTTATATCGCTGCCCGTTTGACGCTGCCACTCTGGTTTGACGCTTATTGTAAAACAGGAATAATTTTAAGACACCAAATAGCATTAGAACGTACTAGTAATTTTTCATCCTATTTGAATATATGAAATAAACTGGAACATACCAAGTAGTTATGAGTGAGATAGGCGGCCCTGGGTGACACTCCAAATTTCAAAATGTATATGCATTGAAGGCGAGTAAAAAATTGGGGTTAACTTGTAACAATTAAGACAATGTTCACAACTTCGATTGTGGGCCATTTTTCTGGAGATTATTGTTTGACGTAGAGGTTGCCTTTGATCTTTGCTCATGATGCTCTCTCTTTGTGGGCGTTAACATAAAAATTTTTATTTAAACTTCATATTGGTCAGATGGATAGAACAAATTAAACGCTTTTTATCGCCACCTTTGTGTATTGCTTCTTTCTGATAACCTAACAGCGAAAAGCTAGTTTTTTTAGGACCGGTTTTTCAGTGCTGAGTTCTTCAGTTGCTCGAGTCTTCTAAATATCGCATACAAGATCTTTTCTGCTGGACTATGTGAACGCCTGACGACGTTTGTCAACAGTCTGGTTGACACATATCAAAGTGGCTTTATGCCTGTTTCGCATCAAGAGCGGGAAAGCGAGTAAGAGTCTCGCGCGACCTGTCAAATTAATTTCAATCAATGGCAATGTATGGGGTGTTTCACAACACCGGCGTTATAGCGCTGTGTCTCACGCCGACCTTATCGAAAAATTGAAAAACCCTCGCCGAGGTCGACGATTATTCTGTCAATCGCTGTTGTGAGTTATGACACGCTGTTGAGTAGAAGTTTTTTTTTTTTTCTCGAAGCTAATACTTGTTGTGAAATATATACTACTAACGTGCAATACCTACGACTTATTTTAGAAATTATGTTTTGTTGTGTAGTAACAAACGATTTCACTGGTCTCACGTTGTCGCTGCCGCTCTGGTTTGACGCTCTCGCGTTTAATGTGAAATGGCCATTGCGCCAGGAAAGAATATTTGATCCACCATCGATCAAATATTCACACTGCGGCAGATCTTGGAGAAAACCCAGAAACTTCAAATCGATACCCACCACCTTTTCACCGATTTCAAGGCCGCGTATGACAGCATCTAGAAACTCTCGAAATAATTGACTCTCCCAACTCTCACTTTACATAGGAAAACACAAGAAAAAAAGTTCATACTGTTCTCCACAATTGATCCGGGATTAATTAACCAAATTCGGCAAGTTAGGTCGAGATTAACCCTGAATTAAAATTCACTGAAAAACTAATTTCTGGGCTTAATCTCAGTTTAACTCCTAAACTCGGATTATCTCGCACCGAAAAGCTGACCCTAAGAGCCATTTCGTTATCGCAGCACTAGCCTTGAATTTGGTTAGCTTTGGTCCGTTTCAATGTGTTGTGGCATCACAAAGCGATAACTATGGAAAAACCACGATATGACATCGCCTGCCATACTCATTGACAACTATCGATAACATTGCAAATTTTTGTCAACATATGAATTAACTTGTACAAGTGTTTACGTACTCATCTTGACTTTAAGTGTTTATTGAACTTCAGGAAAAATGTTTTTCAGAGGGTTTTTAGGAACAGTAATTAACTTTTATGACGTCTCACTCTTAAAGGCCCAACCCATGGAGCACGGTTTGTCCATGGAATTCGTTGATATCAGAACTATACGATGGCACGTTTTCAACATACCGCTTTGGAATTAGCTGTCAGTTGTCAGTAGATACTGCACTTCGACTTTACGACGTACGCGAGCTTCGTAGAGGGGCTACCGAAAATCAATGACAATTCGTCATATGTCCTGTATGTATTTCAAAACATTAAAAAAAATGGTGCAACATTACAAAAATTGACAGTTATTTATCGCTAAGCCTATGCCGCAACCAAACTTAGCAAAGCCAACAAAACTACATAATTTGCATACCATTGCAATCGAACCCCCTCTTACAAAATCCACTCAAAACGAATTAAGCGCATCTTACTTATGAATTTAAATTTATGATCACCCTGCACGCTGCTGCGTGGCTGGCTGCCTGGCGTGGTGGATGGCGTTGTGTTTGAGAAACACTTAAACATATAAACACTTGGAAATTTGAATTCGGATTTTCCAGAGTAAACTCGAAGCTGTTGCTGTATGACGTGAACATCATAAAATCCAATGATGACATCACACACATTTGCGTTTGCGGGCGACGAACGAGTTTTTGTTTTGTTTCTACACTCCTTTCAGGTTCCACACCACCGCAAATATTTTTTTTAAGTTAAATGGGAGAGAGACAAACAAAGGAATTGCTAGCTTAAAACAGGATGATCCTAAACTAATTAAGGAGCTGATAAAAAAAAACTATTCAGTTTTGCATGCAAAATTTTATCATTTTGGGGACAACATTCAAATTCAAATTTAGCGATCACCACTGCCTGATCCAAACAAAATGTTCTTGCTTAGACAAGCTACTTTCAGCAGAGTCATTGACCTGGAAGCGATTGGCCAAAATAGCGTCCATGTTGCAGAATCTTATTAAGAGTCGGACAAAAAATTTCTATCATCTTGAGAACTACAAATCAATCGATAAAAAAAAACAAGAAACTTAATTTATTCACTCTTGACGAGTGTTTGGAGTTTTTTTTTCCTCATTCCTCGTCGCAGAAATTTTGGTGTGCGGTTTAATTATGCTGGAAGTAGGTGGTGCCGTGTCCGAATACCTGTTTTTTTTTGGTAGATCATTCTCTATCCGACTTTCGTTATTCGGAAAGAAGAAGAAGGAACCAAATGAAAAAAAATGGGATTCGAAAAAAATAATAGGTAAACTTAAGAGGTGTTATTAATCGTTCGATAACCTTTCGCGTTTACGCATTTATGTTGGTCGCTACTTAGCTGGAGTTGAGCATCATCATCATCATCATCATTGGAAACAACGGCAGTCCGGTACAGAATATCCGTATGCTGCTGGCTATGACTGCTGATTGTGGCTGCTTCTTTGTGGAACGGAGTGCGGCGGACATTAGCTTTGATTTTTTGAAAAGTCATTACCTTTCCGTGTGGGTACGTAGGCATACCTACATCGGGGAGAGAACACACAATCAGCCCCAAGGAATCTGATTCTATTTGGGGCCCTGCCCTCGAGCCATTCGAGAATGTTTGATTAAAATGGACACATCAGGTAACAGTATAATACCTAAGTGTTGTGCGTTGTTATGCGTCATCTAGAAGATAATGCGTTCAAAAACCCACAACCCCACTTATACACACACTTCCTCGATTAGAATTTATAGAGAAGTTTTAATGCGATCGCCACTTTGTGTGTCCGTGTGTTAAAGCAGAAATTTATGTTATACCCTCTTGCCACGACCTCTATATTTTGCTATCATGAAACGCTTGTACTCTCTGCGCGATAAATCGGCCTGCGTTTGGCTATAAACTTTGATATATCTTGTACATAGCAATGATAAGATAACACAAATTTTTGTGACTAATACCTAAATAAATCAACACAAGCTAAAGTTTTGTACTTGTACTTCAAGTGTGCTTTTGTTTTGGTATTTCAAAAATCTGCATAATTTCGTTTATTTACTTTAAAGATATTTGCAGAGCAAAACAAAGGTTTACGATGCGCGTATTGGGTCGTTAAAAATGTTTCGCACGTTTTGTTTAAACTTGAACATTAAAGCCGAAAAAAAGTTGGGGTTTCAACTCACCTCACGTAGACAGCTTCTTTGGACCAATCATATGTGCTAGATTCCTGTCAGACAAATGTACTCCGTCTGTAAATAAACAGTAGAAATAAAATAAAAAAATTAGTATCTACCTATTTTTTTTTTTTGAGAATTGAATGAAACTAAAACTTAAGGACGACCTCAAATTTCTCAAGCTTCTGAGCCACCCTGTGCGTTAGCAAACGTCCATCAACGGATATGAAGGAGCTGCAATCATTTTTGGTTGACATTTTGAATAATTTAATAAATTCAAAATGGCGGGTTAGATTGCGGTGCGTGGTAGAACCCAAGAAAAAAATACTAGTGTGTAGAGTAGAGACCTTACCACCAGGGATTGGGTCTTCAATCGCCTGCAAAGTTTCAACATTTTCTGTGTCGTTTAAGTCACAAGCCGTGTTGTCACAAGCAACGTAAAGTTAAAAAGTGTTTTTTTCCGTGTGAGTTATCAACCTGGTTTGTGATTAAAATAGTTTCTCCTCTCACAAAAAACGACATAAGTAAATCGAAATCGTTCCTAGAAAATAATTTTCGTACTAGTTTGACAAATGGGATGACAACAACAGTCAGCCGTTGACGTATAATAGGTTTTCACATATTCCAAAACTGACCGCCAGGGGTAAACCTTTAATCGTCAATTGGAAAAGTTAGAATGCGGTAAATTGGTGGATAAAACTTTTTATACCTGCAGCAATGTCAAAACTAAAAAGTTTGACAGTTCTTCGAAAGTTTAAAATTTGTCAAAAGTGGATAAAACTTTAAACAATACGTTTTTTGCATTTCTTTTATGTGTCAGTCATTTGATTTTTTCGCTCATCTGAAATGTAACTGAAAACGTAGGTAATGAAGAAACACGCAGATACATATTCAAAATTTAGACAACAGAGGGTTGCCTTCAATCGCCCTAGTTAAAAATTAATTATGCACTTTTTTACTGATTAAAGATGTCCTTGTGGAAAACAGTTTTCTACTTAGATCACCTGCCGCCAATTCCAATAATCGTTCATTATACAAGTGAAATCACAAGTTTAATTTCGCGTTTTTTATGTAACTATAACAACAGGAATTGTTGTGGTTAAGTTTACTTCCGATAAGTCGCCACAGCTGATGATGCACAACTCCAGACAAGTGAGAAATCATTATGCATATGGGATATGAAAATAGGAAACCAACAATTCCGACTAAATGACTAATAACCTTTTCTATGCTGCGAATGGATTGATAAATGATTGTAGTGGCGTGATTCATCGTTCCGGATCCCTTCACTTGAGTATAAGAAACTTGACATAAATGTGACTCAGCTTTGCATGAGTGAGATACTTACAAGAACCACGATTCAGTAATATTTAAGTCAGAAATTGGTGGCCTCAAGCTAAAGTTCCAAAGCTTATGTGAGACGTTTTATGCATGAACTTCCACTCTTGAAGAAAAAAGTTGGAAATAAGTCGAACGTGTTCTAATCTGGGAGATCTAACTGCTTTGGTTTCAACGTGATCAAATTCAAGTGATTTGGAGATTATAATCTAGGTCTGAACAGAGCTACAACTTAAATCGAATTCGCCGTCGACTTTGAGCAAATATAAGATGGCCAAAAAATGACAACTGACAACTTCATAAAGAAAACTTAAAATTGGAATGTAAACGTCTCTTAATGGTTTTTTCGGTTGTTCGTCACGGAGCATTCAGGAGCGTTCCTGAAACTGTTTTCTTGGACTCGTTTGACTGTCCCTTTTCTGGATAGAAGAGGAATTCGCTTCTGGTTTCGAGTCCAGAATCAATCAATCATACAACGCGTGTGTCAAGTTAGAGTTGTATGAATGTCATTTGTACCCTGTAGAATAACTTTTACTTCACAAATATATCGCCAGACCAACTTCAAAATCAAGAAAAACGTGTTTGGCTGCTCGGCTGTACAGTAGGTACAGCCCCAATCCGGGAGAAGAACGCTCTGATCCGGCATCGCAAACCGAAACGGCCATAAATAATGCCTTTAACGAAGGGACTTAAATAAAGAAAGTCAATCCAGAATTCAGTGACTAAAGAGAACTCGAGCACTCTGAACGCTGGCGTGACATTTTGCCAAACGACATTGTTCCAAATCTACAAATTTGGCATAGTGACGCTTTTGAAAGTGACACTAGGCCGAATAATAACATTTGACCTAATGTCGCTTAGGTAAAGTGTCATTATAGGCCACTTAGGCACTATGTCACATTCGACTTTAGGACCCAAGGTAAGGCGCACGTTCAACTTTTGCATGCACAGCATTTTGCCCTATGACGCTTTGTTTAGTTGGTCATAATGTCACTTAAAAAAATGTCACACTGCCAAACGATGAAATTTGATTTAACGACACTTTCTCAAAGTGACTTTTGGCCAAATTTGGAGATTTGGCAAAGTCGTTTAGCACAATATTTGTAATATATGTAGTTTTTGCATAATGCAAAATAAAATAAAAGAAGAAGTAGAAAGATTACAATTTTTTTTTAAGGCAAAAATAATGCGAAAAAGCACATAACAATAATTCGCATTATTTTAGTTTTAGTCGTCAGGAACACAAGTAATTTCCGCCATTTCTATTGTTGAACTTGTTTCTTCACCGCTCATCTGTCATTTGGCTGCGCTCAGTAATAAGGTCAGAATGTTCGGTCAAATTCTTCCGAGCATATAGAAGACGCTCTGTCATGCTCTGAGTGAAAAAGGAAAAACAAGTCTACTTTAATTTTGTTATTCGAAGGTATAGGTATCATGTTTCCACAGGGCACTTATCCGCGATTGATATAAATCTTCATTAAATCCTCTGCAAATAACGCGATTAACCATACAAACTTAAATCTTCTCGGCAAGAGATTAAAAATAAATCCTCTCATAAATCTCATTCACCTTTTGCACCCACCATTTCAACCCCTTTCGAGCAGCTTTAGAATCGAAGCAGGACACTGAAACTGTCCACGTATGACATATCTGTCTTAATTATAATTTTTATTGGGATGTTAACTACGGAAGTCTTTTTCACTCCTGGAAAATGACATCGCCACTCTCTCTTGAGAGTCAAAATGACTCCAAAATGAAATCCTATATTTGTCCGGTGAAGCCACTTTGGGATTTATTATTAATCGTCTCCCGCAAGTCCTCGTATTATTTATTACCGATAGCATAAGAACTGATTACTCTGAGCAGGAAATGAAACACAACTTTCTGTATGACAGTTCGAGTTCGCATCTTATGAGGCAAAATAAAAAAGGTTATGCCAACCTCATGACTGTTTTTTGCTAACGTCTGGATGTTCGAAGATTATTATTGGCGTTGAAGCATGAGATGTATAAGAGAATGAAGGCATTGCCAGAAGTTATTTTTGTTCGAAGGTAGTTTCACTCTATTAGACGTTCGCCAATCAAAACCACCTGTCAGTCAATTCAAAGGAAACCTAAAAAAAGACGTTTCAACTTGCATTTATTATATTTTCTTTGCAAATTTACAAAGTAAAAAACGAAATTCTATCGGAAATGTACCCACTTAACTCCTTAATCAGTTTTGTCAAACACAGACAAGTAAGTTGCCTACCCAGACATCGTAAAACTTTATGGACTGGTCACTTTTCTTCCAGGTAAATATGCAATTAACCGCTAAGGGGAAATACCATTTTGAAATTTTTTCGCCTAATCGTTTACGCCTTGTTTACTAGAAACATAACAAAATCTGGCTTTTGTTACGCAGGAAGTTTTAGTAGGTATACAAGTTTACCCCCTCCAAAAATTATTAATCAGGTTTTTGTTT
The DNA here is from genome assembly GCA_947623515.1 of Neoascia interrupta. NCBI lineage: Eukaryota > Metazoa > Arthropoda > Insecta > Diptera > Syrphidae > Neoascia > Neoascia interrupta. The sequence goes on from OX392462.1 coordinate 223,483,175, forward strand.
ACGTATTTTTATAAGACTCGAAGATTATAAGCGTCACAAGAACTAGTCAATCGAATTTGCATTGCGTGCAAAATGATTAATCGGATTTCCTAAAAATATATATGTCGGTATAATTCTTAAGTCAAAGTCATGCTTTTTTTTGCAAATGTCAAGGTGAATGCCTTAAAAGTTTAACAAATTAAATAATAGCCCATTTCCACACGACACAAGACGGAAGTTTGTCGGAATGTATTACGAAAATTCCTACTCCATACTTGCTAATATGCTTACTTGGCCAATTGCGTCACACACCATGTTACCTACACTTTGACGGATGACTAAGAGGACTGGGCTTTATTAGCAAATACCAAAGCTGTTATAATTATTATCAATCATTATTTAAATTTTTTTTTTCAATACTTTAATACCAATGGTTAGTAGTCGAGAAAATATCATTAAATTTTAAACGTTCTGGTTGTCACAACTTTTGCAGAGACTGGCGCGCCGGTTTTACACGTCTCCGCAGCAAGTACAACTACAACACTCTGTGGGGATATAATAATAATCTGTAGAGCTTTACGAGTAGGAAGTAATCAGATAATCAAGGTAATCAACTTGTTGTATCTTGGTGCTTTTTTATTTTTTTATTTTGTCATTAGTTCTGACTCCGAGTCTTAAGTTCGAGCGCTTCAACCCCTCGTGTGGATAGGGTATGTGTGTGAATGTGTGTACGGAATCGAAATTGATCACCGCAAACATATATATTTCCTCATCGCTCGGCGGCGGCGGCGGTTGAATTGTCTTAATCGCTCGAGTGTGTAGAACAATAAATTTCCTGCCTGTCAATTGACTTGATATCTCGCCGAGTCACGTTTTTTCCCCCAACCTGCCGTCGAACTACCCGCTGCTCGACCAGATAAAGGTGTTCGCTAGCTAGCTACCCACCTTAGCGAGAATTAATATAATAATTTCCACTTGATTGCGTGATTTCACATTTAAATGAAACACAACGCAAATCTATCTATACCGGGAAAGAATCGCAATGTTTCCGCATTTAATGCAAATCGCTGCTAGTTGTTCTATGTAGGTAGGCTCACACAGGGGGTCTTGTGTGTAGCTCTAAGCCGCCCAAGCGCCATCTTATGACAACTGGACGCGCGACGGACAAACTGTCAGGCCGATTGATATTGCAATTCTATAAACACCAATAGCTGGGCTTAAGGAAGCGATAACAAGTGGCTGGACTATAAAATTATTGCACTTTCCAACTGTGCAGCCGTATCGATTAGCTTAGCTAGCTAACCACATACATGCAGCTAAGTGCGCGGGCATGTTGACATGTTTGCGGTAATTATTTACACTTTGATCGAAGTTCAATTAAATCAGAACTAAACGCGGGGGAAAAAACTGGCGACCAGAAAGAAATGTGTTATTGTTCCAGCTACTTTGCTTCCTCATTCTCGGAGTTGGACTCCTGCAGCAGCTGTAATTATTTTATTGCAACCGCGCCACCACCACTCGGTGGCGGAGTGCAGGCGGAACATCGAAAGTTTTGTCTTCCTGAAGAACAGTGCTGCGTCTGGTGTGGTGCCTCGGCGACCGACCGACAACGCAGGGAGAGATAACGTCGATATTCTTATCTTAGTAGGAAATAAACAATTCCATTCGACAATAAAGCAGAGCAAATACTCGTGTATATAAACACCAGCCATCAGCCAGAGCGCTAGACTAGCGAGCGAGAAGTGTTCGTGTTCTGGAAATGTCTGAACTGCATGTTGTTGCCTCTGACTTGGGTCTACTGCTCAGCCGACTGGCTTCTGCCTGCTGCTAAGAACACGTACATTCAGATAGGCTATAGGTGTTGTAAGGTACCTAGCTACCTATATGGGGTTACACCTTCTCCACATGCAGTGTCGCATATTTTTCCGCATTTAACACACCGACAGCGACACGCCGAGAAGCGGATAAGAACATGTCAAAGTGGCGATTCTCTTCCGTAAAGTATAATACAATACACGGTCTGCTGCGGTGACAGCAACGCGACGCGGCGCTTCATCCAATGCAAGTTGAGTATCGCTCGCTGCTCTCGACAGTCGTCGCAATGATATTAAATGATATGAAATAAAAGAAAAAGTATCCGCTGGTTATGTAATTACATGATTCCGCTTAACTTTTGCGGTAGTTAGGGGCGAAAAAATGCGCTGTGATTTATTGCCTTCATAAAGGCTACACCACACAGTAAACAGAACTTAAGACAGTGAGCTCGAATAAAGATAAAATTGAAGCAACGACAACGATGATAAGACATAAGAAATAAGACAACTTGAAATTGACATATAAAACTGTTTCGGTTTTATTGCGAAATTTCAATGGATGATGGTTTTGGAACGCACGGTGAATTTGGCCTTTAAGATTGTGGGTGAGGTTTGGTCAATGAGTTTAACTGGAGGGGTTATTGCTCGAATTTGACATTTGTTTTGGCAACACTAGAAAGTTAACGAGTTTATACTATGTTTCCACCGGCAATAATACGAGGAGGGACGATTAATAATTAACTCCAAAGTGGTTATACCAGACCACTATAGGATTAATCTGACATAAGCACCCCTTTTTTTTCATTTTGGCCTTCAAAAGAGAGTGGCGATGTCATTTTGCAGGAGCAAAAAAAAGATTACCGTTTTAAAAATTCGAATAGAAATAATAATTCTGACAGATCTGTCATACGTGAACAGTTTCAGGGTGCTTTTTCGATTCGCAAACTGTTAAAAAGGAGTTTGGAAAGGGAAACGGCAATAAAACGAGGTTTAGCGGGAGACGATTAATATTAAACTCAAAATTTGTTTTACTAAACCAATATAGAATCAATCTGAGAGAAGCATTTTTTTTCTGTTATTTTGACTCTCAAAAGAGAGTGGCGATGTCATTTTCCAGGAGCGAAAAAAGATTACCGTTTTAAAAATTCCAATAGAAATCGGTGTTCTGACAGATCTGTCATACGCGAACAGTTTTGGTGTCCTTTTTCGATTCTCAATCAAAGGAGTTCGAAAAGGGTTGAAGGTGGTTCGTAAATGAAATTTTTGAGGGGATTTGTTTTTGATCACTTGCCGAGAGAATTTAGGTTTCGTAGGGCTAATCGCGTATTATGTACAGGATTTAATGAAGATTTATATTAATCGCGGATTAGTGTCCGGTGGGAACATGGTATTTAACTCTTCAATAGTTCTAAATTTACTACAATTTAGAAACAGTTGAAAAAGTATTCAAAGAATGGTGGCTGAGAGAACTATGCAAGGAAGTTTGCAAGGTGAAGCGACTTCGTGAAGCAGCTGTGGTTAAAAAAGGGAATCTACAATTATGTGGATTCAACTTTGAGGATTAACCTGCTAACTGGCTTCTCGAATGCTATGAGCGGCGGGTTTTCTTTTTAATGGAAGTAATTGCTTTTGCAGAAGATGTTAGCATGTTGAAGATGCTTGGTGTGGCAGCTTTGTGCTTACAAAGAGGCGCATGTGAATTTAACGTTGCGTTATAGAACATTGCAAACGTTCCAATAAAATAACTCTGATTACGTGCAAATTTGTATACTAGCGACTATAATTAATGTACATCGCTGGTCAATGAGTCTGCTCTACATATCAAGATGAGATGATGACATATTAGAGATTATTTACTATAAGCAACCAAGAAAAGAATTTTGCTCAGCCAGAATTTTCTTGCACATTATATTAAAATCGTTATTGGCGCAGTCGTGCTCTGCCTTACTTTTTACAAAACAAATAAAAAGCAGTGAATATAAAATAGAGGAACTTTTTCAGAACTTTTCTGAAACTTTAGGTCAAAAACTATTTCGTTTGTTTTTTATCTCGATTGTTTTAAGTTCTTCGTATTAATATGAAGCAGAAGAGATTTTAAACAAACATGTACAAGAAATCTGATAAAAGTTTATTAAATTGATTCATTAAATACTTAAACATAATTTTCTTTTAAATGGCGCAGTCGGTTTCGCAGACGTTCTTATTGTAACAAGAATAAGAAGAACTCTGCCTTAAGTCCTAATTTTTTTTAAAACTAAAGGCAAAAAATTGAATAGTCGCTCTGCTAGAGGTTCGATATTTGAAATAAGACACAGTTTGCCTTTTATTCAAACCGGAGAACTTTGTTTCAAGTCAGAGTTTTCTCTAGTCAGAGTTTTCTTAAGTTCACAATTAAAAAACAAATCGTAAGAGGAGCAGTATCATCAAGTCAGAATAATGAAAAACGCATAAAACGGTATGGAACACAGACGAACTTTGTTTAAGAACAGAGATTTCACTAAGTTACGGCAGCAGCTCGGGACAGAAAATCGCAAGTATGACGCAGTCGCCAACCTTAGGTTCAGCTACTCAAAAAAAAACTTTTCTTCGAGTCAAAATATTTTAATATCAACAAATCAATCAAATTATAAATTACTAAAAAAAACCAGCAGTCTTCTTCTTTCGACTGTTTTAAGTTTTAAAAACGTCTCAGATCCAGCTTAACCCGAAATATATTTCACCAGTGAGTCACTTGTATTGTGGCCCTAAGATATATTTGCTCGTTTGTTTTGCAGGTATGTTATCTTCCTGCAAAAGCGGCAAACTCCGCAGAAGCTACGTTCGCTACTACGCGAGAAGGATGAAAAAACGTTCCTTTCATAACTTTAACTCTCTTAATCGTAATCAAAAAGTGCTACCATAGCTTAAAAATTCGCCACACTAAGGACTTAGGATGACATTAAAATCTGAACCGTGTCAAAATTGTCACAATATAGGCACCTACCAAAGTTTCTTTCACCTCTAAACGAAAAAGTCATAGGTATCACTAACTGTCGATATAATTTTACATAACCTCAAACGCCTCTAGAACTATATTCCCAGTCGTAGTGTTGCGACAATACCGATAGATATTCATGCGATTGACCTACATTCAAAAAAAATTCAGCTTAATATGCTAATACCCTCATATCCATTTGACTAATCTCCCGATCGAATCCCCCCAGCTAATCCCATGTGACCAACAAATATTCCCAACTTGTGTTACAATATTCTTGTGTTCCCTTGTCGAGGTTTTGAATTCGTACATTGTTTGTTTCATGTTACCGCTCCGCGTGCGACCTCAGCGAAACCCTGTGCAATGACACTTGCTGCAAACTAAGTGCTTACCGCGGCGGAAAATCGATTACAAATCGTCCGAAATAGTGTCATCGTCTGACATTCAACAAAAAGTGACGTATATAGGTACGGTACGACCTCTACCGGCTGCGGTTCAATGAACCACTTGTTGTTACCCGAATCCGAGGAGCGCGATAGAGTTATGCATATTCAAATCAAAAGAGGGCAACAAATAAATCGAAGAATTTTTATCGATAATCACTGGGATAATCATCGAACACTGCATTTCCAGGGAAAATTCCATGCATCCAAGAAAATGCAGTAAAAAATTCAAGTCACGTACGGGAATGCAACTTAAGCACCCTCCCTCTTCGATATTTGGGACAAGCACAATCCCATCCCAGGTATAGAAGACGAAAAGATCGCTTGCCTTGCTCACAGCACAAAAGTGTGAGAGCGGTACCCATTTATCCGACTTAACCGGAAAAGGTGGTATTACCTTTCAGTGATCTTTATCGCACCTTTGTAATGCATATTGAACAGGGATGGATGATGCAGCTCAGTCATACCTAGTTGTTGTCATGTTTCATAAGAATTTCAAGCATACTCCTAATGGTTGTGGAAGAATAATAAAATGAGACAAAAAAACCCCAAACATTTGAAATCGCTTGGGTTTACCCGACGGCATAGACTTGAAATACCTGTCCCTAGGACAGATTGACAGTTGTACCGTTTGTAGACTTATAGCAGCGACGAGGAGTGTACAATACCGCTGTGGACAAACACAGTAAACATGACAATAAACCGTGTCTCTATCGTAAATCAATTCGATCACTTTATGGCACCACTGGCTGGCTATTACCAACCTATACATACAATAATTATTGTATCTAATTACGGAAGTGACGCAAAAGCTTATTATTATATTTGCAAGCTCGCACATACATCCCTGGGACGCATGTGTGGTTATTGGCATTTCAATTACGCTTATTGATCAAATCAGCGTTCCGTTTTTTATCAGCTATATGTGCTTGGGAAAGGTATAGTAAATAGTAACACTTAGGCTAGTAGGAAGTTCCGAAAAAAGAGTATTGAATCGCTCAGACCCCGTGCTGGGTTCGTGCAGAGTTTTTGAACTTCACTCCCAGAGCGAGCCGACTTATCGGAATGGGTCTTTTTATTTTGGTGCGGCCTTATCGAAATGGGCTTTACAGATTTCCAATCGCTGATAGTACAGAACTTAGGCATTGACGTTGACTCTGCCAGCAGAAACCATTCCTGCCGCAGCGAAGGTAGGTACGCAGATATGGCACGAGTGTCGTCTGTGCGAGTGACATCTGCAGTGCGCGTCTTAGCACAAAGCCGTCACATTGTTGCCAATTGTAAGAGCTCGCAGAGTGCCCAAACGTGCACCTACCACATAAACATAAAAGGAATATAGCAGGACCATAATGTATGAGTATGTTTTTTTTTATAAGCAAATTAGCTCGAGGGTTAAAATTCTCATTAGCGACAACAAAAGATAACTGCATAATCCTTGATGTGACGATTTCCTGACAAACACACAAATTCTGACAATTGCACATTGTTGGACACAAAACAAGACACATGACAGATAATGAAGCAAAGAAATTATAATACGAAATGGGCACGAATAGGATGATGACACCCTCTGGTGGGAGGCTCCACTGAATAGTGAGAGGCCAAGCGAGCGAAAATTAAATAATCAGGAGGCGCGAAAAGAAGCAACACAACAAGAGTTTCCAGGAGAAAAGGATTGTGTGGTGTGCCTTCGGCCATTTATACACTTTTCCACTTTTAGTTGACAGTCCTTCATAATTATGTGATAATGCAGCATCCTTAAGGTGGTAGGCCCGGTAATAGTGGTGGCGACACTTGGGTGTTATGCCTCTGTTTCTTTTTGCTCGAGTATGTGGACAATTGCGCACGCTGTCTACATCCTTGTGCCAATCGCACATCATTGTGGGAAAATGGATCTCTCGTGACGTTTTGGCACTTAACTCTTTTGTCAAGTACTGGCGTGGATCGTGTTTGAAATGCAAACATATCGTTGAGGCCTCGCACAGCAGTAAGACGAGTCTCCTCCCTCTTAAGAGGAGGCTTCGGACATGTTTGCATTCCAATTAAACGAGTTCTGTTGTCGCGGCATGAAGAAGACGAGGAGTGTGCTAAATGAATTTTATTGTTTTAATAAGATGCAATTTATGTTGTAAGGAGTATTTTTTTCTTTCTTAATGCAAAAGTAGAAAAATTTTACGTCAAAGGCAAGAGAAGAGGAAGTTTTTTGCAGAGATAAAAATTAGTATTTGTTGAACGCATACTTCAAGGAAACGAAGCTTGCATTTGACAAGTTGCTTAAATGTCTTGCAAGTTGAAATCCCTCAAGTGCGTTGATTTTGTACCTTTTCACCTGGCGGTAAAAGACTTAGCTGTAAGAGGTCAGGAATTTGTAAAAATTAAATCAACGCACTCTTGTAGGCCCTCTGACAAATTTGTGTATATATTTTGGAAAGCAACAATTAACTCCAGAAAAATGCGGCTGTTTCTTGAGAGCCATGCAGTTTTCTCGAATGTTGCTTATTTGTTAAAAAGATGCTTCATTAGAAGCCGTCAGAGGGTTTAGACTGTGAAATAATATCATAAATGATAAATAACACTCAATGACATGATTGCTACAAAAAATGTCAAATTCATTTCAAAAACTTCTCATGCTAATCTGTCAATCCAGTGTGATCTTTGACGTTTAGGCGAATTGTAAATTTTTCTAACGACTTTTGATTAAAAAAATAGTTCTGTGCATAACCTAGTGACTTAGAATATGGTCTCGTAGCCCAATGAATCCGTTGCATCCGTTACGTCGAAGTACACAACTGACAACTCAGTAAAGCCATGAGTCAAATGTGACAAATGTAAACTAGGTACGGCTATGTCTCACATTCGTCAGCTTAATGACTTACCGATTTCCATTCCAGCATTGGAAGAATACTGGAGAACTAGGGAAAATAGTCTTCTTAATTGCTATCTCCGCTTAATGTTTTCCAGTCACTTTCGGATCGTGGAAGTCTGCATGTCAAGAATGTGACAAATGGGGACACCAGGTACGAGGAATGATTAACTAGACTAGTCTAAAAAAAAATGTTGTCACTGTTAAAGTTTGACGTTAGTGGTATTAAACTGTCAACTTATGTGTGAGTACTGGCCTTTCCAGTTGGTCGTCCAAATGCGTCCGGGAGCATTCTGGACTGTATTGAAACTGTTTTCTTGGCACTCGTTTGGCAGTTCTTTCCTGAAAAGAAGATACATTTGCTTCCGGCCGATAATCCAGAAGCATACACACAATCATTTATATACATGCTTGTATTAAGCATGTGTCAAGTTCAATAAATGGCATTTTTCCACTGCAGAATAGGTTTTGCTTCTCAAGTAAAAGGCCAGAAAAACTTCAAAATCAAGAAAAACCTATTTGGCTGTTTGGGTGTACAGCCGGGAGAAAAACGCCCTAATCCGGCGTCTGTTTTTTTTAACAACCTTTGCTTGTCAGAAATAATAAATCAGTGACATTTAAATACCGATGACGCATTGAGCGCAGAAAACGAACGGACCAAACTCGCGAATCTGAAGGTGAACCGAATAAACACCGTGATTCTCTTGATATATGGACCAGTCGCATGCTTAATCGTTATTATGAGCATTCTAGAAGGATTTTATAAGTTGGGAGGAATAAAAAATATTTTCAAACAAGGAAATGCCTTCATGTTTACGGCGGATGATTTTCGAGGTCAATTGGAATAACCTAAGTAAATACTTTGCTCGGATCATTTCGAGCATCTCTTAGGTCTCTTGATCTGCCCTTCAAAGACTTTTGACGATGGACTTTCCCTGTGTTTCCTTTTCACTTTCGTCCACTGTCCCTGTTAGCTTGCAAACTTAGCGACACAGTTATTTTTTTGGCCATCGCACATAAAAACATTTCTGCTGTCAGGGACTGTTTTGTAAAGAACGTCGCTGCCACTTTTTACGTCACCTTATGCCACTTGTTGGGTCACCCTGTATTCAGTCACTCAAAAACTGTAATTGAATTTGTTGAAAAAGCTATAAATTATGGAGGTAGAAAAAAAGACATAGTTGAAAGAGACTCGCTTGCGTTTTGTAATTATTTTTGTTATTATGAAACCAGGAAACAAATAAAGCCTACTGACAGATGTCTATAAACTTCAAAAAACATTGTATAGGAACCTTGTCCGTGCATCACTGTCTCCTTCTCGTATTATGCCTTCAAATTAGAAAATTAAAACTACCTTTCCATCCCAAATGATCGATGCATTCCTGGAAATGCTCACCAAAATCCAAGAGATAAAACCACATTTAAAAGAATCCGTTGAGTGGTCCTCAAAACTGAGTAGGTATCGCCTTAAAATTGTATTGATTTCATTGATTGAAATAGGATATCCTTTCATCTGGAATGGGCCAGCAGCAGTATGCATTCTCGTATACCTACCTGAACTGTCGAAATTCCCTGCAATTTTACTGCAACGCACATCTCATGCAAGGATGCAATGTGATTTTTGTTGCATTCGAAAGGCATGGCAAAAATCCTCTGCCACTTGAGCAGGATACTCGAGCAAACAAAAGCAGAGATCTCGAATCGGAAAACGAAGAACCACTGTTACACCGCGCAGTGGGAGGTCCAACCAAAGAGACTGAGAGCGCATCCCGAGAAACTGCATTTTTGTTCTTAATGAATATTTCCCGAGGGATTTGTCTTAGGGACCCCATTTCCACTATTTTCGATAGATACTTAAGGAAATTAGTTTCGATGCGCTTCAGGTATTCCTAATCCTTGGTCGTAAATCAAAATTAGGTGTGTGTGTGTCCAGGTAAAGTATTATCCTATTTCGGTTCCACTCGCATCAACAATGGAAATATTTTATTACCTCAATAGGTGCAGTGCTTCATAGTTCAAGTACACCACTCGACAGAGCATAGTGCTCTCGAGTGGTGTCCTGCAAATAACACACCTGCGATATCGCGCTGTTTTATATTCTCCACTACTACAAAACTACTCAACACAGTACAGGACACCTGTGGCGTGAATCTGCATACATAATTCGGGGACAATCGTTACCTTTGACACCTCCATTCAACTTCAGCTGTATTCAATCACAGGTAAGGGAACTGAAATGGCGTGCCCCTATCGCGTTTCTTGACTACTTCCTCGTTTAGTTATCTTAATCGCTGCGGGAATATGCAAGGAGCGCATATCGTGCACAAACGCCGACACCATGAGTAGGGGAGACATGTGGGACAGGGGACACACAAAACAACGCGGCCAAGTCGGTTAGGTTAGGTAACACAGAGACTAGGCAGGCAGCTATCAACCGACTTTATGCGCGCTCAGTGTCTGGCAACTTCCTATTTCGAAACGTAACCAAATCCCTCCCGACAACAGGTTAGAGATGGTGTTTTCCGTTGAAGGGGTGGCCGGTGGGGGAGGTGGGGCGGTTTTACCTGCAGCGTACAGCGACGTGCACCACTAATTCACTTTTTTTGATGCCCACGACGCCGACACACTACTGTGGGGAAGCGTCGTCGGTCGTACGAAGTTGTGGAGCAGCAGAGGCTACGTAACTTGTTTAGAGCGGCAGCAGCCGCGGTAGTAGCACCATTTTTACTGCCTTGCGCTGGCTGAGATTCGGTGTCGGTATACCAGTTATGTGTGTTGCACAGTAAACCACAAAAGAAACGACGACGACGTCGATTTGTTGGTCGGGCGGGAGGTTTTTTTTTCGTTTTTTGCCTGCTTCTTGGTCTCAATTTTCTTCCTCTTTTAGTTGTACATTTTACCCACATTTCCCCTTCCTCATTTTGCAATAAAATGGGCGGCTGTTATGGTGGTGGTGTAACGCTAGAGCATGCAGAACCAGTGTTGCCAGATTTATGAAAAAATAAATAGAAAAAAGTTGTACCTACTCTTTATTGTTTAAAAAATTTAGGTTTCTTGAGATTATCAGAATAAGGATGAGTTTAAAAATAAGTCAAATGTAAGAAGTACCTACAAGATTTGGATTTCCTAGGATTCAAGATCCAGACCCACCGATCCAGTTTGGTGTACAGTGTGCATGTGCTAATATAGGTATTTTTTCATAGTTTTTTTTAGTGACATCGTCATGTTGCCAGAATTCTTATTGACTACGTTAACACATACCTGGTCATAAGTCTAAGGCCATAAATTTATGAAACCTCATCAAGTTGGGACTTTTTTATAATGTTTAGTTAGGACTAGACTTTTAAGATCACTTTTTTCTTGCATGAAATCTTGCTTGAGTTTGACAAATAATTGATAGCTGCTTGGTGGCCTTAGAAAACTCGAAAATCTTCCGTAGTAATCATTTTACGAACTCGAACAAGAGACAATCACTTTAAGTTCGGTAAAATGAATCCGATTGGGCGACTAAGTTGATTGAACGACTGATTAATAGTCCGGTAACGAAAAGAGACGTAAGATCCACCGTCCGTGTGAATCAAACAAAGCAATGGTAACTTGGAGTTTTACAAAAAAATATTTAGGGGACTCGTCTAAAGACAAATGATCGAGCTATTAGCCTTTGTCCAAGATGCTAAGTGCTGTAGAGCTTGTAGTTTCAAATGGTTAGTTTCAAATGGCTTTGTTAAAGCAATCGTTAAAGTTTTCTTAGATATTCTTTTCTTAGTTTATGACAGAAGAGGTCCACCAAACAACCATTTATGTGTGTAATTATCGGTCTTATAACCGAATTATAAAGACAGTATGTAGCTTGAGTTTGCAAGCCCCTTTTGTCATCAATAGTCTTTTCACAAGTCTCAATTTCCTCAGTAGTACCCAAATTCTTAGTCTCAAAGATTGAGTTGTCAGCTCAACTAGGCAGTTGAATATTTGGGCTTGTTAAAGAAAGTCCATTCAGTTTAAAAAGACGGGATCTATCTGTAGTTATAGCTTTAAGCAGAGTCTACTTATTTGGCTTGTTGTAAGCTGACCAGTAGAGATTTGACCAAAAAATTAAACAAAATAGAAGACAGGATTTTTTTTTTTTTTTTTTATAATTTACTCGCGAATAAAGGGATTGGCTACCCTTTTAATGTTACACATCTCACGAGCGGAAAGGATTAGAAAAAGAGGAAAAGGAGGGGAGGTACCGATGCACTCTTGTTTTGAACAGTTGCGGGTTGTAATGTGACGGAAAGACTAAACGTGGGAGAACATTCCACATTTGCGTTGAGCGGCTTATGAAGGAACTTCTAAACTTGACTGTACGTCCGAAAGTGGGCTCGAGGGTAAACTGATGTGCATTCGATCTTTGGCGAGTATCACGGTTGAAAGTCTTAAGGGGCGGAATACAATTGGCTATTTCGATGGAACACTGTTTGTGGAAAAAGCGATAGAACAGTGAAAGGCAAGAGACATTGTGTCGATGTTCTAATGAGTCAATTGACTGCGCAATATTTCTGTCTCCAAATAGTTTTATCGCCCGTTTTTGTATCCTGTCTAGCAGGTGCAATGCTGTTTTTGGAGCACCAGCCCAGACGTGGGAATTATATTCCAGCTTGGGGCGGATGTAGGCCTTATATAAAATAGCCAAATCAGAAGGGGTGAAATATTTCTTACATCTTTTGAGAAAACCTAGGCATTTCGCAGCGTTCTTGGCGACGTCGAATATGTGGTCATTCCAACTAAGGTTTTTATTAACACACATACCTAGAATGGAAAGCGTTTCGGTTTCGTGGATTCAAGTGCCATTTATGGATAATGGCTGAGTGTTTCGGTTTTGCTTCAATGACAGAAGACAGCATTGAGTTTTAGAAGCATTAAACTCTACTCTGTTAAGCGATCCCCATGATACAATGCTGTTAAGATCAGAGTTTAATGAGTTTGACATACGCTGCCGTTCCAGTTCTACGTCCGAAGAGCAGGGGCGAGGAACCGAGAACGAATATGAGAAACTGAGGTTACTGTCATCGGCAAAGGAGTGAATTGGATTAGTAGTAGCAGACAAGAGATCGTTTATGAAAACGAGGAAGAGAATCGGAGACAAAACAGAGCCCTGGGGAACCCCAGCATTTATTTTTTGAACTGCAGACTTGAAGCCGTCCAAAACAACTTGAATTGAACGGTTCGAAAGGTAATTACTAATCCACTGAATAAGAGATTCGTCGATTCCAAATGCACGCATTTTCGACAAAAGAGCTTGGTGCCAAACTCTGTCAAATGCTTTTGAAATATCAAGCGCAACAATCTTGCTTTCACCAAGAAGATGCAAGGAATGGTTCCACTTTTCGGTGAGATATGCCATCAGATCACCAGTGGACCTTTTGCTACGAAAACCATATTGCCGGTCATTAAGTAGTTTTCGTGATTCGAGATATTTCATGAGCTGGAAGTTAATCAGCGTTTCCATGACCTTAGAAAGAAGGGAAGTTAGTGCAATTGGACGATAGCTAGAGGGAGAAGAAGAATCGCCTTTTTTAGGGACGGGCTGGACAAATGCTGTTTTCCATCTACTCGGAAAGAGGGCAGAGGAGTAGGACCGATAAAAAAGCTTACACAATGGTTTTGCCAGCGTGGAAGAACACCTCTTCAGAACAATCGGGGGTAAACCATCTGGACCCCCGATTGACAAATGAATCTGATTAGGCTTTTTTAGGACTGCACGAAACCTGTCGGCCTGGCATAAATTAGTGAAGTTGAAGTTATTTATTTTTGTTTCAACCACACTCAAACATACTCAAGCCTCAAGCATACTCAACCAATAATACGCCGCCGTTTGGCCATTTTCATCGTTTGAAAAAAAAGTTTTACAACTTTTTTTCGAACGACTTGAAAAGGTCGCAGTCGTGCTGCGTTTCCGACTAGAAAATGGTCGTTTGCTGCTTCGGCTATACAAACGCTTTTAGTCGGACGACAGATTATTGCACGATTTTTTGTCGTCGTGTAGCTCTGGACTCAGCATTCATTTTTTTCTGAATAAAATCACTATGGATACAGTGTGATTTCCTTGTCTTGTATAGTTCATTTCGATCATTTCTTTATTTTTGGTTTCCCACCTTTCCACATCACCATATTTTACACCCTTGCCAGTCAGATTTTTAAGCCATATTCATTGAAGCAAACTAAATGTAAGATTCACCAACGTCTATGACAATTGAACGAATATTATGTCGACGTTGATACTCTTAGGCCAGGGGCTGGCCTAAAACACATAACGACAGATAAACGTGCGGCAAATATCCATAAGATTTTTTTGACGCAAGAATCTTCAGCAAGATGAATAATTTTCCCTGCGATTTCTGTAAGTTTTGATGAAAATTGTAATTTTCAACGCTGACATTTTTTTTCAAACTTTTTGTTGTGCGACTTCAATCAAAAATAAAAAATTGTCGCAAAAATTGTGCAACAAATTGTCGTAGCCGCAATCGATTGCTGTCTGCTATACAAGCGCTTGTGCTTCTAGTCGGACGACAGCGACAAAATAACGTCCCTGGCCTTATGGAACTTAAACTCTTGTTTGGCTTGTAAAACCTATTCGACTCTAAGCTTATCGCACTCCAGCAATTTTTTTGAAGCATTAATAGTTTACTCACAATCGACGACAGCAGCAGTTACAGGAGCAACTTCTTTCATTCGCAAAGATACCTACACACAAACCCTGATGAAAAATTTAACTGTTTGCTTTCTAAAATGTCGCCGAAGTGAAAGATATTAAAGAGTTTCATGGCAGCAATCAAACACAAAGCTGCATATGCTAAAAAAGTCATTTAAGACAACAAGCAACTAAAAAATCGGTAGCAAAACACAGATTTTTAAGTTTGTGCGCATTTCCATTCAATCTCATTGGATACAAAAAGGCAATCAAATCGTTGCGTGACTAAAAGTTTCATGTGTGCGATAAGCCTTAGATATAGAAACAAACCAACTTTTTTATAGAAATAATGGGCAACTGTTACCTTAAATCAAAGCTTATCACATGGTGATATTAAAAGGATTCGATATAGAATACGTAGACGTTTTTAGTTAGCACTATACCAACCAAAAACAATTGCTTTCAAAATTATAGTAGCATCATCGCCAAAAAACCCCTCTAATAAATATCTATTTCTACCTGGCCACACTATTTCTCATTTCGCAACGAAACGACACAGTCCGCGTAGTTGATGGTGGTGGTGGTTAACGACATACATAGTGCTGCATGCAATACGTCGCATCCTTTCTCTGGAACACATGTGGCCTGGCAATGGTTATGGCAAGTGGTAAGGGTACTTTACTCCTTGGGGGATTTCTTTGGAATTTATTCCCGGAATTTAAACCAAGGGTGGAAGATGACAGCAAAGTGGAAGTGTTTCCTGAAATCAAAGGACGAACTCTAACCACACAGATGCTGCATGCATTCACGCTCATGTGCAGTGCAGTGTCGCCGATTTCCGAGAAACGCACATATCATTAGAAATGTGCAGCAGGAGTGGCAGCACCGCTGATGGCTGGATTCAGCGTTACAGCATCGCGTATCACAGGCACCACACAACTCACCGTGCAATTCGCCGAGTGACGACAATGTAATTGTGTGTTGTAAATGTCGTTGGGGGGCGAGCGTGCTGCGGTGGAGTATATTATTGTATCGCGTCGAGAGCGCGAGGCGAGACACACAGAGAAGACACAGAGCAGCACTTATCCGACGACGAGAAGGAGGAAGAAGAAGACTTTTGTTTCTTCTGAGACTAAACTGAGCTGAGCGTTTATTTTTGCTTGTTTTCCTTCTGATTTTGTTCGTGGTTGCCATTTTTGCTTTGCTCCGATCCGCGAGTGCAAATGTGTCTGTGTGTTTGTGGAGCAATGCGGAAGTGAATTTAATTTATTTTGTGCGATTTTTTTTTGCACATTTTAATGGGCGCACGATGGAAGACGAATCAGTGCCGCAACCAACAACTACGAACGGTTGCACGAAGGCGTCGGCGGCGGCGGGAATGCTAAGCTCGTTTAATGCGGGGGATCGGGTGCAGTTGCATGGGTGTTCCTTTTTTACGTTGCAGGCGAACTTTATAATGGGAGCAGGAGTTGCCTACATGTGCCTCCCATGCATCTTTTCCTTCCGTGAATTTCTCATTCTCATGAGTAGGCAGGCAGGTAGTGTGTGACCTTGTGTGCAGCAGTGTGTGCTTGTGCAAACTACACGCGTTTTGTCACATGCGGATACGGTAATGCTTCTCCATTTCGTACGCGGAACTTGAGCTACTTTCCGCAGAACAGGTAAGCGCGCGTTGGACATTCGCGCTTACCCCACTGGAATACAATATGCAAAGTTTGCGGAGCTGATTAGTGGACTGCTAATCGCGCACACAAAAAGCTGTTACATGAACGGGTTTGTCGTCGTGTCTTATGTCACCCCCCACGTTCGAGCATACGAACATGACTTATGCGACAGAGAGCACGACGATTGCTTCGCGGGACGATGATGATCGGCTCGGCGGCGGCGGCGGTGGCGTAGACAAAATCTGACAACTCAAGGAAGTCCGGGTGGCGGGCCGTTCAACCCGAGACTCGAATCTAATTAATTTACCATCCAATCCAGTCGACTAAATATTCATATAAATATTTAATCTATTGTGTCATGCGAGTGATTCATTTCACACCCAAGACGTTTGTTTTTTTGTCTCTACTTTTCGTTTTGAAATCTTACCTGTTTGTGTATTTATATTTTTGTATTGCGTTGCTTCGAATTAAAAGTGTTTCCGGTTGTATTCCATGGCTTCCGTGAGCGCGCCTCCGAATTCAACTGGTAATCCACAGGCACTAAGTACCGACAACAACTGTCACACTCTTTAATCCACCGCGTACAAATCACGAGTAAAACTGCGACTAAAGTCCTTTTTTATAATATATTTCTGCAGCTGTGTGTGTGTATTTATTTTGATTTGGGGTCTTCGAGTAAACAATGTTGCCGAAACCGAAAACTCACTACGAGGGCATAAATAAATTCAATTCACCACAATTCACGTTTGTTTCAATTCAATTTTTATTTTATAATTCCACTGGATGACATTAAATATTTTGTTTTTAAGAAATATCTTTTTGTATCTATTTGTATTTGACTCTGCACTTTTTATTGTAAAATAACAAACACACTTGATTTACCGTAAGATACTAAGAGCTAAACACTGTATAATGAGGGGGCGTTTGATTAACTTTTCGATATTATTTAATTGCTCTCGGATTTATTTTTTATGATTAGTCCAAGATCCGCATTCAATATAAACAAGTGAAGAAAATTATAAATAAATAAGATATCCAATTAGAACTCGACACTGCCTCCAAGAACCAACCGACGTCATCGACGGCGAAGCATCGACTGGCAATAAAAGTTGGAAACACAACAAACGGAACCTGCCAACGAATGAGCAGAGAGCGCCAATGTGTGGGAACAAAAATTCCGCAAGCACAGACGCACGCACACACAAGCATAGAGAGACAGTCACAAATACCACTATGCTAAGCGTCGATAAAGCGGCCATCTCCACTCCATCTGTTCTTTTGGGGATGGGGACTTTGGTATGTGTTCTGGTCGCTGGTGCATTTGTGTATTGAAAGAGAGAGAATCGTAGTGCTGCCAGAGAGGCATTGAGGTAATCCGTTTTAAATAACATTTATTGAGGAGAGTTCCCTTGGAAACACTACAGGAGTTTATTAAGGTGATATGCAAAAAATTACCTACTTAAATTGCTGTTAATTAATTTTCATTTAAAGGGTCATGCTTGCGTAGGATGTAGTAGGTACTTCAAGTATTGCCTATATTTATGGAGACCATATTTAAAAATTTCAAATAATGAATAAGAGAAAAAGAAATCAATCCCACTTTAAATTTTTCAGTTCTTTATTTCATGAGATAAATATGTTAAAAAAAGGAAACTTAAGCCGCGTTGTCACAAAGAACGGAAACAGAAACAAAATTTCACACATCAGTTGCTTATGTATAGGATTCTGTTTCCGTTCCTCTTTTACGTTGCTTGTGACAACGTGGCCTAAAGATAACCCTTTTTTGCTATGAACTCACTTTAAACCTTAAAAACAAAATACTTTTAAATGAAATTAACACTTAATATTGATTTATTACTGATCTAAAACTTTTATTGGATAAATACCTTATTTCTGTAATTTCCGGTCCACCAACGTTACAATTATGCAGATGGCAGCAAGTTGTGTGTCAACATATTATTTTCCGTAATAAATTATAAGCATATTTTATAAATATATCGGACGATTTTCATGGCTGGTTATCGTCTTGTCGACTTCAAATTTTTTAAACTTGAATAGGTACCTTTAGTCTTTTAAAATATTTACTTGGATTCCCAAAAGTGGCATAAACCAGCGGACAAGTACTAGACATGTTTTCGTGCAGCCATTAGAACAAAAAGGTGAGAGGGGTGCCGTGGCGTAGTGGTTAGTGTGTGTGCCTACAACGCCGGAGGTCTGGGTTCGAATCCTGCCATCTTCACCAGAAAAAAAAAGACTTGTTCTTTTTCACGGTCCCCACCTCCGCGAGGGTCTGACAAGCCCTCCGAGAGTATCATTTGTCTTGAAAAACTTCTCAAAGTGCCGTTCGGATTCGGCAAAAAATTGTAGGTTCCCTTGTATGTAAAGAAATTAACACACCTTAACACAATTGACACAATTAACACACTTCTCAACACAATTGTTGAGATGTTGGCCCTGGTTCACCTCGAGCTGTTGCGCCACTCTATTTATTTTTTATTTTATTAGAACAAAAAGATCTTTTTCTTAATGTTTGCGCTAGTGCAAAAAAATATGTGAGTAATGGCGTGTTCTTTTGAAGAACGAACTGCCACACCGGGCTGTCAAATAAAACTCGGGTTCAGTGTTCGCGACAATTCCAACGTAGTATACACCCGGTTTCATTGTGTTCAGAACGACAGATACTGCACCGGTGCCGTCAACGCGTTAAATGTTAAATTTCTTTGACTTCATTTTGTTTAATTTTTTTTCTTATCCATGGGGGCAAACCATCAGACGAAAAAATTCAATTAAACAGTCGTATTTCTTGAAACTTCCTCGTAAAATAATATATGTTTGGTGTTCGATAATGAATCGCACCGAGCCAGGGGGGGGCAAGTGCCCCATCTTGCCCCCTCCCCCCCCCCTCCGGGCGCCTATGGCCATAAGTGTGAAGCCGCGTTGTCACAAGCAACGTAAGACAGGAACAAAAACAGAATCTCATACCTTAGCAACTGAAACCTAAATTCGCTGAATGCTTTTTGCGTTGCTAATGTATGAAATTCTTTTTCTGTTTCTGTTCCTGTTCCTTGTGATAACGCGGCTTAGCAGTGCGTATGTAATAGCTTTGATCCGTCTGTAACAGATCGATGGCATGCCCACAAAGGGCGGTCTGCTGACCTAATTTTTATTTTTTATGTCCTCCTTATAATCATTAGGAGGTACTAAATGTTAAATTTCAGCCTTTCGTAACGTTTTAAAGCTTTGAAAGCAATAGATGTGGTTGTACATTTAGACCGATTGTGTGCATGTCTGTGGGCTGATTTGAACTAGATGAAACATTAATTCAATGGATTAGAGCAATGCTAATGCGCAGGACGCTGATAACTGAGGCAGATTGTGGCAAGTGCGTCATAACGGGGGTAAACAGGGGCTGTCCGCAAGGTGGTTCTGTCTCCTCTTTTATGGTGCATGGTTGAAGACTTTTGCTATTGGATCTCAACCTTCCTGGAACCTACACACAAACCTACGCAGATGATGTTGCCGTTCTTTCTGTCAGCTCAAACCTAGGCACTGTGTGCTCTCAGGCACAGAGATCTGAGACTTGATCGATGATTGGTGTGCTAGGAATGGGCTTTCAGTGAATTCTCTTCAAACTACGGTTGTTCTCTTTACGAGAAGGAGGAATGTCACTGGTCTGACTCAACGCGAGCCTAAAGTTGTCACTATCCTGATATCCGATGAAGTGAAATATTCGGGAATAGTCTTTGATAGAAAACTGCTCTTTAGTCCAAGCATGAATCCAAAATCGAAAAAGCACTCTTTTTTGGGGCAAAACATGGGGCCTATCTACGAAAAGCGTCCTTTGTATCGTACCATGGTTAGACCACTCCCTCTCTCCAGGGAAAGAATGCCATCGTATTTTCACAGATGGCTCCAAAATTGGACAGGGTTCTGATGCTGAAGTCTTTGCGAAAAGTGAGAACATTAGACTCCACTACCCCTTAGGTAAGTATGCGTCTGTCTTGTAAGCAGAGATTTTCGCTATCCTAATTGCTATGCACTATATTGTGACTAACCGGTGGAGGGCAAGAAGCATATGCATTTGCAATGACATCAAAGCGACTCTATATACGTTCCTCAACCCTTTTACCTCGCCCAAGATAGTGCTCGAACTCAAGAAATCATTGTACTTAGTCGGAAGGCTAAAAACAGTGAATCTTGTGTGGGTCCAAGGTCACACTGGTATCCAGGGAAATTAAATCTCTGATGAGCTTGCTCGACAAAGTTCAGTAGAGGGTTTCTGTAGAGGGCCCGAACTCTGCATCTGTTGCCACGCCTTCCATTGATACTTGGTTTTCTCATTGGCGTGACTGCTATGGGTTCAGACAGACTAAACGACTACGCTCGGACATCTGTAGGTCTTTCCTTCTATCTCTCAGGATAATTGCCTGCAGACTTCTTGTAGGCGTTCTTACCGGACACCAAGCTTCTGGTAAACACTTGAATGTGTTAGGCTTGAGCGAAACCGCCACCTGTCCCCTGTTCTGCCTGTGGAGAGACGACGATAGAGCGGAACAATTCCTCTGTAGTTGTCTTGCCTTTGATCACATAAGGTGGCGGATTTTTGGGGCTTCATCACTGAAGCTCCTTCTCGCTTTTTTCGAAAGACGGGCCAATTAAATACATTAAAGGAAGGTATCCGCATGGTAGTACAATGGACTAGTAGTTGTGTTTGAGTGCTCCATCGGGTAGTAGTAATCTCCGACACAAAAAAGCCTAAGTACATGACCTAGAAAAATTATTTAACAAAAGCTGTAGCTTCAAAAAGTGACTTAAAACCATAAAAACAAGGCCAACGTTATATTGTATTAACTCAAAGTGTTTCAACAATAAGTACGTAACTCAATTTAATTTATCTTTCTCAAAACTTTTTACCGGTCCATACAGTTTGAACTCAAAAACTTGAAGTTTTTTTATTTCCTGCAATATTTAAGCTTTGCACCAGAAAGAAAGTTTTAAAATAAACTTAGGATAAAATGATGCCGTTAGGCTAAGCCCATGCTGCACTAATACTTTTTTTATTGTCACATTAAACAGCATAACATTGGTTATCCTGTGAGCCAACTCACACTAAATTAACAGAAACAAAACAAAAATCCGGTACATATTGTTGGTTTACGTGCATTATTTATGCAGAGAGAACATGATAACATCCAGTACATTTTCATTTAATATAAACAAGCAAGTAAAAAGTTTCGATTGATCAGAAAAGTGTATTCAGCCTAATCGAAAAAACATTTTTAACTAATGATAAAGAAAAAAGAAAATACTTCGAAATATAATAAAGTGGTAAATTGTTCTTTTTCCAACCTGGCAGCTCTCTTCTACGATTTTCAACTTCGCAGCGAGAGAGAAGAGAATCCCCCCTTTCTTCCATGTGTGTGTTCGTTTCTGTTTATGAATAAAACAAACTCTTGCGAACCGGATTGGTGTGGGGTTCGTGTTTACAAAAGTGTTCTGCAACATTTCGAAAAAGAGCGTCAACTGCTGCGATGCTCTCCCGCTGTCGTCATCATCATAACGCACGCTTCGTGGGCGTTTTATTGGTGCTTTTTTCGGTTTTTAGATAATAATAATCCCCTCTCGCTCTCTGTCATTGTGTGCAGTTTTGCATCGACTCGGCTTTGGCTGCCTGTCTCTGTAACCTGTTGTGAAGGAAATCAAACCGAAAAGCGTTTCGTTTATATATTTAAAAATCAGTGCATCGGATCGGCTACGTAATCCAAACCGTTAATGCACATTCGTATGGAAAGTGTCAGCGCAATGCTTACATAAGGGATTGAAGTTCGTTAATTCCTTCCAAGGGTTTGGGTTTTTGTTTTCTTATGTGAGCTGAAGTGTAAGGACATCAGCTGAGAAATTCAAAGGGTGCGGGTAGGTACCTACCTTTATGCATTCATAATGATATCAACCTGAATAGGGTCTTCATCATCGGCACAAAAGGGTTCAATCTAAAGTGGACCAAGTTCCTGGAACGGCCTTTCATTTGAAAGATCATCAGCGGCCGCAATAAACTGTCGGTCGGACGGTACGGAAGGTAGACTAAAGTACACTCAGCTGCCAGCCCAGACAGGTATCCGTACCGTAGCCATTGTTTGCATGCCTATAGTCGGCATCGGTACAGCTTGGCGATTTATAAACACTCCGCTTACCGAACTAAATATTCGACAGTGATTGAGGCAAAGACGGAATTTCGCGAGGAAAGTACGCCCGGAGTGCGCTTGCCAGCCAGCCTGCCTCCTGTACGGAAAAAAAAATTAAACAATTGTGGGTTTTCGCGGGTGCGTTGCGTTTCTCAATTGATGCCTCCTTGCTGTTTGTCATTATCCTCCAGGGCTACACACGTTCCCCCCGCGACACTGAGCTATCCCCCATTGCAGGTATTTACAGGAAGGCTGCCAACCAGTGTTGTATAGCTTGTAGGTAGAGGTACCTACTCGATGGTCTTATGTGACTGGTGTATGGTCGCCTTCCTTCTTTTGCATTTAGTGTGCCATGCCAGAGCCATGGAGTGCGCACTGTTTTGTTACGACTTGAAATTGCAGGAGTTCACGTAACCAACAACGTCGTCGTCGTCGGTCGGCCAGGCCACACGGTGCATTTCCGCATTTGGGCTCGAGTCAGAGTCGGTGAGGTAAGTGGTATCTGAAGATTGGCGAATATTCATTATGCTGGGAAGCCATCAGCCATTGGAACCGTATGCACTTTTATTACATATTTCCTTGTGCTCGCCTTATGGATATTGCCACGGTAGAATCCGTTTGGATGTGCGGAATACCGCAGAGGAGTCATCAAGGTGCAGCAGCAACACGCTCTCGATTGGGCCAATCGTTAAATGCTGCCACTAAAAATAGCCAACGAATTGAGAGATTTGGTTATAAATAATCGACGATTTGATTAGCCGATTGTCGGTGATTTCGCGCGATGGTGCATGTGGAACCTATGGTTATAGGCAGGCAGGTAAGTTGGTCTTAATAAGTGAATTGAGTGCTGCCAAAGTGCTCAAAATGGGCGGATATTTTAAGGAGAGTGTTTTTTGCGTCGAGAAACTATAAACTGACTCTTCTTGACGCGTCACTAGATTTGGATTAAACGATCAATTAAATAGTTCGATTTGTGGCTGGTTGTTGCCTGATCTAGGGGAAAGGCAGGTAGACCTACGCCAAATGAATTTTTGACGTCAGTGTCATCAATTTTCTAAATCAAAGCTAATTGGCAAGGGGGTGCCGTAGGGTTGAATGTTTAGACTGACACTTTTGAGCATATTTGTAACAGACTCTCGTTGCAAAAAAAAAAAATTCTGTATACCAATGGATCATGAATAAAGACATTTCTCTCTTTTCTGTCATAAACGCTCATATTCGGCTTGTGGATTATGATAGGAATGCACTATCAGCTCTGATGATCATAGTCTCGCTTACCGACAAGATGAAAAACTATAAGTAAATAGGAAGTCCATGGTCCCAGCTTATAGTGTGAAACATCATTAATGGGCCCGGAAGGCTCACTACTAAAAACATCATTCGGTTTCTGTTCAAAGGCATGCAACTGATCAGTTTTATTAAGGTCATGTGGTTTCAATGTTACAGAGGCTTATATCGACGCTAGGCGACTTACGAGACGTCGCATCTGGGTGTAACACGTTACTTTTTGTTACAATAAAAGCTCGCGATCAAGAAACTATGACAGCTTACCCTTGACATGTGAAAGCATAAAACGTGCGATTTGGCCGATAGAGGAGAAGAAAGTTTTCAAAGTTTTCAAGAACACTGCCGAACACTGCTGAAAATAAGCCAGAACAAAACATGAGACGCCTGCACAGAAACTCCAAAATTTACCCCCGCAAGTTTTATGCCCTTACGCAGATAAGGAATGGTAAAACCAACACGTTGACAGTTATATTTGGCTTCCATATGAACGTTGCCCATTCTTTGTTAATGCTGAGAAGATGTTTAAAATTAGGATTACCCTAACCTGCAAAAATACTCCGACAAGGAGGTAGTTTGAAGGTAAAGTAATTTTGAGATAGACGCTTCTGGATTTTTGTTGTTACTAGTTTTGGGACATTTTCAATGCCTACCATATCTGGTGAACGTTTCCCTATCCATCACCTAAGGAGGGGCTTAGTTGAGAAACAGCAGCCTGAAAAGCGCTTCTGCATTTTGCAGGCTTCCCTACTGGAAGCAAAATATATCTTGTTATCTTGTTGGAAAAATCAAGATAACTGACGGGTTCAACTTCAAAAGGCCATGATTGGTGCATTTATAGGTGTTCTGACACACATGGAATTGACCTTAATTTTTTGCCGATTCCGATTTGCGAACTGAGAAACCTCTTATGACGAATGGTTCTCACGAAGGCCTTGTCAGGCAGACCCTCGCGGAGATTTCCTGTCTAGGTATGGCGTATGGGGGTAGCTAGGGCGGTTCACACATGAGCCATAATGAGACTCTGGTGTGCTATCTTGTTCCACGACTCCTGGAAAAAGCGGTTGTTGAGGGTTGAACAGAAAGCCCATGCTCAGATGCAGCTTTGATAATTTTTTGATAACCCTTTTCCATGATGTCATTTATAGGGTGTTTCCACCGGACACTAATCTGCGAGGAGATAAATCTTCTCTAAATCACGTGATTTACAATACGGATTTAATTAATCGTGTAAATAATCTCTTCTACGTATGAATTGTCGATTCAAACCGTACTGAATTCTACGTGTTTTCTGCGTTATCTGACGAAACAAGCCCTTATTTGACAGGTTGGTATCTTCATATCAGCTATATGTTTGCTGTGTTGTATAAAGGGATGCGCAGAATGG
Source organism: Neoascia interrupta (assembly GCA_947623515.1). NCBI lineage: Eukaryota > Metazoa > Arthropoda > Insecta > Diptera > Syrphidae > Neoascia > Neoascia interrupta. The sequence continues at coordinate 223,508,435 of OX392462.1, forward strand.
TTGATGTTGCTGTTGATGTGTATGTGGGTGGCTCTGTCAAAATGGTTAAGTGCACTGAGGAGTGCAAAATGATGGTTGTTAATGTTTGTACTACTGGCTGATGTTGATCAAGTCGGTCTACTGTCGAATTTGTGAATCAAAATCACATCAACATATTGGACGTTTTGTTTTTCTTTCTTTGGGTCCGCCAGTGGTAGCCTTCAATCGTCAATAGGGTTCACTAAGTAGAACGACGTTCCTCTTTACCGTGGGACCACAATGCCCGTAACGGTGGTATGTAGCAGTAGTACGTAGTGCAGCCGCGGAGCCATGTGGCGTAGTACGGAAAAAAATTTAACACAATGGTTAAATTTTTTTCCGTACACACATTGTGTGCGCAATACACTGAATACATGTGTTTTAACTTTTGACAGCTCTTATTACTGCTACTACTACCGCCACAGCTACGTCACTGTGGTTCTACGGTTAATCTATTGCTGTGTCTGCAATGATGCCCTGAGCTATTAGTAATTTTTATTTGAGTGAGATTTATTTATAAAATCTTCATGGTTTCACGTGATTTCTTGTGCTTTCTTGTGATAGCGCTCTGGAAGACCGGACAGTTGCGACTGCCAGCAACATGTTTTGACGCGTCTGGGCGGACTTTCATACAGAGGAAGCAGGTGGGCTTCTAGTCGCAATTCTTGGTTATGTGGGCATCTGTTTCACATCTCCTACAAAGTTTGGATCGGTCGTCTTTTTTGGAGTTTCTCGCTAAATGGCCAAACTCCAGCCATTAAAAACACTTCTTCTGCTACCCTCTACCCACGATTTAGATCTTACCTGCCTTAAAAAGCACCTCGCCTCGCGTCTTCAACAGTGAACTAATCGTTGCGACTTGGATTCACCTTAGGCTTGCCCGAAAGACACTATGTCTGATGGTGATACTTTAATACCGTTTGGCTGTGTTTCGATCGGTTGGCAGATAACTTCTTTTGTAGTGGTCTGGTCGAGGTCCTTGAAATCAATGGTGGTGTGGTGCGTAACGGTCCTTATGATGGCTTGTTCTCCAAGAGATTTGCATATTACGTTTTTGAATGCTTCGGTTTTTTCCTGCCTCGTTCAGCAGTTCTTTCCTGCTTTTTCGTTGCTTTCCGGTTTTTTCGTTGCTTTCTCCTTCCTTGTGAGTTCCGGGAACTAGTTGGCTTGAGCCTGCACCATCCTTGTATCCAGGGCCCGTTTGGGATCGGGGTCTCCTTATCTAAAGGTAGCTTCCGTTTTATTTCCGAACTCGGCTTCAGCCATGGTGATGTCAGTGAGGCAATCTGCAAATAAGTTACATCTTTTCTCTCGTCCTTTTGCTGATTCGCGGTTATCTCGTAGAGTTCCTTCATGGTAAGCATGATTTCAGCATTGCTTGGTTGACTGAACGCTTTTTCCTATCTTCTATCATTTCAACAAGGAGTATTATTTGGTAACCCAGTTTTAGGCATGAGTTTCTTCCCTTTCACTAGTAATGCGACTATTTCGCCAAAGGGTGTTCTTTTTATCAAAGGTCTCTTGAGGAAATGGTTTTTCTCCCCTACTCCGTTTGCTTCGTTGGATACTTACTGTTAGGTAGGGAGTCAGCGTCGTTTAATTTTGATTTTGCAGAGTTGTTTGCTATTAAAAAGTCACCCGATTCGCCAAATTGATTATTCAGTGATAACGTTTTTTATTACGTTGCGGAGTAGAAAGCGATAGACTTTAGAAGGACGAATTATAGTAGAAGGGTTCAGATCCTTCATTTTAAATCATATAACCTGACAAGTAGACATCGTTAGTGTTTTGTCCTGAAGAGTTCTTCCCGTAACCGGACTTGTGACTGACAAGCTAAACTGTCGCAACCGAATTCCGTCTAAGCATATCCTGAAAAACTTGAAATGCGTGATACGTCAGGAGTTCTTAACGCTTTGTCCGTCAAAGCTATGAGAAACTGCCGAACGATCTTCCTCCCGCTCTCTTTTGATCAAACATTTGATCGATTTGATAACTCGCCCTGACAACTTCAGTGTCGATGACTTGTGTAGGTATTCCTAGACTTTAAGTCTGCATAAATTTCATCACAATCAACCAAAAATATTTAATGTATCTGGGAATTTGATAACAACGAAGACCCAATTAGCTATTCTTTCCATTATGCGTGCGTCTTCGAAAAAAATATGCTAAAACAAAACCAACGAAAATGTGGCGAAACCGTGAATTGAATCTCCCTAATGGCGCGTATTGTTGGTGCCACATTTAGCGGCGTTTTATTGGGTCATCATCGTAAAGATGAGTCTTTTGAAATCAATAAAACAAGCTTTTGATAGGTTGGTATACGCCCTAAGCTAGTCAACTCTTCCACAACCAAATGAACTGACCACTTAAAGGATGCTTCAGCAGGCCAAACCCCTCATTTCAACTATCGCTGCGCAGAGCAATTAAATCCGATCCGAATGTCCATTTGTTCTCGATACGGCTTTACCTTACCTGGTGTAGCAGAAGTCAATTGTGTACATGTTATACTCATTAGGTCTCTGCTAAGTATCGCCTTTTTCATCTTCTTCCTCTTCTGGTGTTGGATGGAAAATAAAAGAACAAAAACCGGTACCTAACCTATCTTCTTTGACTTGATTTATTTTCATTTTCCATTTTTTTTTATCTGGCTGGTTCCCTAACTTGTCTTTGAGAGGGACGCGCAGACGCACTGGTGGACGGTTCGCTCTATGCCGGAATGTCTGTGTGCTTCTTTTTTTCAATAGTTTGAAGTATACACGCATGCGCGACGGCTATCTTTTGTTCTGTTTGCCTATCGGTTAGTTCCTAGAAAATTTACCCACCGGGGAGAGGTGGCTTTTATTGAGCACACACCGAGCCATTATAGAAGGGAAAACACATAAGATCGGTGCAGTGTCCGCTCCATAGATCATCCGCCTTTAACACTCTTGGGATGAAGTTCGGAAGAGACTTTTTCTTTGCCGGGGAGACAGAAGACGTGACACCTCAGCATCAGCTCAGCAGGCACCAAGCACTATATAAACCATGACCCCATCTTCCTCATTCATAAGAGACAATTCAAATCTGTTTGTCTGCTCGTTTATGAAGGACGATCGCGTCTCAAAAAACTGTCAACAAGAGCCGATCATTGTCCGATATTGGTTTTAGCATCAATTAACATAACTTTGGTTTTAACAAGCGAAAGGTTTGTTGTGTTCTTAGCCCGGTTCTTTTGGAAATTCCACTTACTGACGCTTCGGTGTGTTTACCAATGAAGCTCGTTTCGGCCAAATGATCGGTGTGCCTCATCGTCTTCGTCGTCGTCTCTTGTTAAGTAATTATACGAAACGTCCGATTCCAAGAATAAAGTCATGAATATGAAAATCGTTTTGAAGCGAGTGCGTGCACGATGGCAATTATGCCATCTCCAAATAGTTGCCACATGGAACGAATCAGAATCACTCGATAGAAATAGAAAGCATATCGCATATCCTTCGGTACTAGCACACACAACGCATACAGCAGTCAAATTGCACTTGTTGCGACGCAGACGACCGATGACGAAGATGGCAGCCGTGCTGGCCCATAGAGCTCCTATCCTACATGGGGCTAAAATTAGATTTCGACAGGAGAGTAGTGAAGAAGACTCAACTTGTGTACACAATTGTTCCCTAAGCCATTTGTTTCGTCAAAGACCAAATTGCCGTTTGTTTATAAAATTAAAATTTGAAAAAGAAGACCTGATCTTTCGACCACTTTGTTTACTCAACCCGATCATCATCATCGGCTCTAACTGGATAGTTTTCCCTTTTTTTGGGGATTCGATACGTTTCCGGCTATCCCTTAAGTCAGCACATATGGTTGGGATTGAAAGACTCCTCGCGTAAACATTATAATCTCGGCGATCTCGATCTCGATCTCGAGTGATGCCTCATATATGGTCGCGAAGAAAAGGGAACCATTATGTGTATTTGATTCACCTTGGGAAGGTCCACATTGTAGAATGCATCTGTGGCTTCAATGTAAACAGTGTCATCCAATACTTGGCGGAGGTCGACGAAGCTATAATTATCTGTTTGGGAAACATGTGGTGTCCCAATTGCTCGTTCGCTGAGTGACTGGTTGAAATCGTTCAACAATAATGTCAATTGTTTTGAGGCAACGCTGTGTGACAGGAAGAAGAACCATTAAATTATAGAAGAAGTGACATTCCTTATCCGGAGAAGTGTCCCGAAGGCGAAAAACCTTATAAATTGGTCAACATTTCTAATTTAGGTCAGGTACTAAGAGCTATTGTAGATTTACGGTCTCTGAATAAGATCACAGATCGAAGTCGGATTTAATATAACTATAACGAGCACCTTGTTTTGCCATATTCCATAAGCTATACTTGGAAAAACCTTATAATTTGGTGTCAATTTCGGACGGCTTATTTTTTGACTTAAGGTGAGGTCTCTACCGATCGTGATGGAACAGCGTAAGTTTTCCATCGTCCAATTTGAAAAGATCGGCAGGGATGTCAAAACTAGACATTATCTTTCGTTGCTCATCTGTCATCTCTATAATTGCTATCAAACTGACCCGCTGCACTGTGAGTATTTACACCAGGCCAATTCTCAATGGAGGGGGCCATATCCAGGCAGGCATGGCCTATATACCATAAAAATAGAACAAAAGACCTACTTAAAACATTCCGCCCTGACTGCTTCAGCGGCAATAACAGGGCATTTGGCCATTTGGAGGCCATGCGGCCAAACTGCGTATCCCACACAACCCCACTGCCGAAGTTGCGGAAATGTGAATACGAAAGAAACTCTCTCCCACTGACTCTGCAAATGTCCGGCACTAGCAAAGGCTAGACCGCGAGCACAGAACCAACCCTTTTGGGCTGACCTTAGTACCTAATGGTGCTTGTCCAATTTCTCATCTCCATTGGTTGGATATAAGCACCGGCCGCATAACAATCTCAACAACCATCAAAAACCAGGTTACACCAGTCGCGGTATCAAAAAGGCACATTAAGTGATACTTTGGGTTCGTTCTTGAACTGCCACCTCTTCCTGTCTTGAGAAAGGCACTAGAACATACCTTTTTGGTTACTGACCGTCTCCATTCGAAAGATTAATTCCGGCTCCGGGAAATCAGCTCAACGAAATAGTCCCCCCAAAAGAAAATGAAACAACTTCCCAAAATTTTTACGGAGGTGGGGATTTATATTGCATATGAAATAGACCCCCAAAGTTGGGGACTTATTTGATGGGTTTTTGGGGTTTATTTATAGCCCCGGCATACTTCCAATTGTGGTCTTATTTTATTACGAAAAATGTCCTCAAATTCTATTGTGAAAGAAGTTCTCAAAATTTTTCTTTTCAGGATTCAAGCGGCACAGTCAGATATTTATGCGGGAGCCGTGATGCTGCATCCCTTCAACCCCCCTGTCTTTTTAATTTTTTATCTCTCTTTTCATATGAATTTGGGGACTTATTTCATACCAATTTTGGGGGTTAGTTCATACCTTTTTGAGGAATTCTTTCTTCTGCGATTTGGGGACATATTTTGTTGCACCGTTATATCCCGAAACCATTAATGCCTTGCCGATTTCCACGATTTGAAAGTGATTATAAAACGACTTGAGACATCAATTGGCAAGACTACTTTAAGTAAGACGCCAAGTTTTGTTGTTAGAAAATACTAATCGGTGCGAAATTCGCTGGAGGCTGGTAGCAAAACTCAGTTCGGATACGAGTCAGCACTCGTTCATTATATCTCTATCCTGCCACTGACGTGACCTCAATCAAAAAACAAAAATGAGGCAGAAAAGTAAGAAACAAAAGTGATCGAAAACCGTGATCAGAAATTAACCAATTTTGAGAAGTATGCTCCAATTTGAAACATAACTTACTTGTCTGGGCAGGTGCACCAGAGAACACTCTGCGCAAACGATCAAAATAATTGGAAACTCTGGCAATGATCTTCAACCGATAGCTAAAGTTATCCGTTAAAGCTTTCTAAATTAAGTCTGTATAGGGCTTCGAGTTTCTGACTTTTGACAAATTTTTCTTCAAGACATATAATATCCATCAAGTCAGAGTTTATTTGCTACACATCTGTCGTGCACCCGGAACAGCTCTCATACGGAATGAATGCAGCCGCTTTTAAATCGTCTAACCGCGTTCACCTAGATTCAGCACCACTTGAGCAAACCCATAAGCTTAGGAGATAGATAAGTGTGTCCCACAAAACTATGGATGGCTTCTTCATAACTGCAATTCCTCTCTGGAGCCGTGACAAAAGTAAACATGGCAAAGTAAAAAAAAATATAACGAATTCCATTATACGGTTCTTCAAGAAAGATGCTGCCTGCATTCTACCAGAGGCGGATATTAACTTGGCGACTCCGCACAATCATCGACACTTTACCCATCAGCAGGCCACTCGAACTCATATCCTTATGGAAGCAAGTACTTGGATTGGATAAAATCCAAACTCGTTTGACCGTATTTGGCCAATGTGTACCGCATCGCTGCGGTTGTTGTGGGAATCTTCAGATCCGGTATCATGCCATTTTCATCACATACACTACACACCGTACCGGTCAGTTGACAAAACGGCGCTGCTGCGCCGACGCCGTGAACTTGTTTCCTCGATATAGCATCACCTATATTCAGCGACGAGTTTACGTTCATTGTTGGCATTTCCAATAAATCGGGTTTGAAGCGGCGAGCCGCGATTCTGGATTGGATTGACTTTAGATCAGAGACAAATTAATGATGAGTAAATTTATAAGCTAAACACACACCCGTGTGTCCGATTAAGATCGGTCACACCAGTAGACAACTAAAAGGATGTTGAACTTGGTGTAAACTGGGTTGGGTTTGGCATTTAGACAACAGGTACATGTGCACTTGTTAATGGAATTCGTTGGCAAAACGTCTGGACTTTCTTATTTATTTGCATAGGGCAGATGAGGTCGTGACAAGTTAAGGCGCCAATTAGGGAAAAAGTTGAGAGCCAAAGCATAAGATTCAAGCTAAATTTGTTGTACTGAATTCTTAGCTGGGTCCTGGTCCAATTGTCCTGGTGAAACTCGACCTTACAGAAACTAAAACAAATATTGCTATACGTCTTTGAGTATACGAGAACTTGTTAAGGTCGCATTATGTAAACAAACAAATTTGGATCACAACAAAAGGTTTAGGTCCTTTGAGGGCCAGTTTTTAAGTGCGAGATCAACCGACTTTCCGAGTTAAACTGAGACTTACTCCAGAAATGAGTTTTTCAGTAAACTAATATCTAAGAGAAATTCGGTGAGTTAATCTCGAATCATCTCTGGAGAACAGTTTAACTTCTTTGAATGTTTTTTCTGCGTGGACTGTCAGTTGATTTGCGGGTTGCTGTGAAAAATGACATTTGAGAATAACTCGAACTTCTTTTCCTGTGCTTTTCTATGTGAAATGAGAGCTGGGAGAGTCAATAATTTCGAGAGTCGAAGATTTTGGCAACTTTGTTGACGGAGTTAACTCTGCACTGAAAAAATACTCGCTGAGTTAACTCCAGATTTGCTTTGTTAGGGGATAAACAGATCTTGGTTTAAGCTGGGCTTAATTTAGCACTGAAAAACCGGCCCTAAGAGATTTAGTTTAAGCTATAGCCTCGAAATAGACTTTTTCTATTTTTGCCAATTAAAAATTTAAACATTTAACACTAGGCTGTCACACAATTGCTATTTGCCAGCAAGTCCGAGGCAAATACTTTTGCCTCGGAATTGTGAAATAATCCGGCCCAACCGCTGATCCGGCCCAACCGCTTTTCACTTTTTGGAGTACTTAACCGCCTTCCCATAACCTCTTCGACTGCGATGTCTGGTACTTCTTCCTTCCCAGTTCTGTTTAGTTCCCACAGTAGCCACCTGTGCAGAATTTGGCGTCACCCACAAGAAGTTGGCCCAGAGCATTGTTGATTAACTTTGGCAAACAAATCTCCTGGGCATTTCTCCTCCTCTGAGCGGCAATCTTAAAGATTGTGGCCCCCATATTCAAGGTGCTTTGTCGAAACTCCTGTATGGCCTGGAGTGTATCAGCAGCGGGGAGGAAACTTCCTCCAACTCCCAGATACAGGCTCTCCATTCTCTTTGGTTGTACCTGGGCGCACTCCTTCTTAGCGAGACTGCTGCGGTGTCTACTGCGGTGTCTATATTCCAATTCCAGGCGAAGCTTTTCATCTCTTTTGTTCGAGGAGCACTTCTTCCATGCTTTTGAAGGCCGTTTTCTTCTCAAATCACTATTTTCCCACATCTGACAACCATCATGTTTTTTTGACTTGTTTGTAGTCGCCTTTTGAAGTTCCTAGGAGTGATTTGGGCTTTTCAATGCAAGTTCACTGTAGGTTATCTCTGCACTCAACTTCTTTATTTTTGTAAATGATGTGATAAAGGTAGTTTTGCATCGTGTTTAAAAATGTTTCGCCTTTTTCTTTATTCAAATTGTACCAGTTGATTCTCCCAGATATACCTTTGCTTGCTTAATTTTCTTTTTTGCCGGTACCATAAAAATTACTGTCAGCAGCAGGCGGTGTTATGTTGTGGGCGCCTCACCTAACATTTCAACTCGCGACCCTGAGCTTGCGCTTAGGTAGTTGCATTATTTTGCTAACCTCCGGTAATCGACTAGCTTTGACCCGAGCATTACTTACGAGCATTCATCTTACTTACTTACTTATGGGGCTCCCGACCCATGGAGGGTCTCTACCTGGTTCACAGTAGCCTTCCATCCTCTGCGATCCAATTGTCCAGACAAAGCGCTCTGGCATCCGCGATGGCTTGGTCCTTAAAACGGAGGTTCGGTCCTCCTGGTCGCCTCGAGTCTGGGGGCTTGGATTCGAAGACCCTCTTGGCTGGAGCGTTGTTGTCCATTCGCTCGATGTGACTGAGCCAATGTAGTCTTCGTGCTTTTTGAACTACATCCACATCTCGGTAGAGCACATATAGTTCGCGGTTATATCTTCTTCTCCATTCGCCCTCCTCGCACACAGGACCGTAAATTCGCCGCAGAATTTTTCTCTCGAAACAGCCAAGTATAATTTCACCTTCTCTGCTTATCGTCCAGCACTCGGCGCCATAAAGCAGAACTGGCAGAATGAGGGTTTTGTAGAGCTTACATTTTGTCTTCGAGGCATCTCCACAAGGGTGTCGTTTGTGGCACTCATGGCAGAATGAGGGTTTTGTAGAGCTTACATTTTGTCTTCGAGGCATCTCCACAAGGGTGTCGTTTGTGGGTCGATGTTAACTCCAAGGTAGATGAACTCCTTAACTACCTCGAAGTTGCTGCTGCCAACAGTGACATTTTGTCCTAAGCGGCAGACGGTTGTTTCTTTGTTTGTTGATAACTATACTTGTTCTTATCTTCATTTACTTGCAGGCCAACCAAATTCGCCTGTTCTTCAATCGCCGTAAAAGCCTCTATCACGGCACGACTAGAGCGGGCGATGATGTCGATATCGTACGCGTACCCCAGTATTTGTAAGGATCTGTTGAAGGTAGTGCCTTCCGTGTTGACCTTTGCCCTGCGCACTATCATCTCGAGAACAAGATTGAAGAATGCACATGACAATGCGTCTCCTTGCCGAAACCCAGTGCATGTTTGGAACAGTTCCGAGGAGCTGTTCCCAAACTGCACATTGAACCGTGTGTTTTCTAATGTTACACGGCACAGTTTGATCATTTTTGGCGGGATCTTGAATTCGGCCATCGCCAAGTAGGGCTCCTGACGATGAATGCTGTCATATGCGGCCTTAAAGTCGATGAAAAGATGGTGTGTCTCGACTTGAAATTCATTGGTCTTTTCCAGGATTTGCCGTAGTGTGAAGATCTGGTCTATGGTCGGTAGGTGCCGATTAGTGTGTCACAGAGCTGCCTAAGATGCTCACACAGTACGTTTGACAGGATCTTGTATCCGACATTTAACAGGGATATGCCTCGATAGTTCTTGCAAGACATGGGATCGCCTTTCTTGAAGATGGGGCATATGGAACTGACTTTCCAGTCTTCGGGCATGCTTTCTGTCACCCACATTTAGTTAAAGATTTGGTGCATGCACACCACCAAAACATCACCTTCGTATTTAAATAGCTCTGCAGGTAAGCCATCAGAGCCGGCGGCCTTGTTGTTCTTAAGCCTCTTTATAGCTAGGCTAACTTCTTCAATACTAGGTGGTGGAACTTCTTCGTGGTCGACTGGGCTCTCATTCTGCTGGTACAGTTTCTTCTCTCTCTTGTACCTCTTCCACTCTCCCGCATGATGCCCATTAAGCAGCTTCTGGAAATGCTGCTTAAACACTTCAACTATTCCCAAAGAGCCTGCGTTCCAGTTCTAAGATCAGCAGCCAATTGCTTAGTCATTTTATAGAACTTTCTGGGCTAGTTTCGATCGCTAGACTCTTCGATCTCCTTAAACTGCGTAGGCCATCTTCTTTCTACGCAGTAACCTTTTCTCCCCCTTTCTCTTGGCTCGATACTCCTCATACGCTGCTCTTGTTTTCCGCTGCAACGTCGTCACATATGCCTCTACTGTCACTTTTTTCCTGTTCACGCAATCATCATCATACCCATCATACCAAGGACTAATTTTTAGGGGTGGCTGAAAGCCTAAAGTTGATTTAGCCCCGTTTCTAATGGTGTCGCGGTACTGGCTCCACTGGTTGTTGACGTCTGGGGACAGTGAATGCAAAGCGGGGAGTCTCTCACACAAGCGTTCTCTGTAGGCTCCGGCTACTCCAGGTGTGTTGAGGCGACCAACATTGAGTTTCTTTTTCTTGGCGGCTCGTAGCTTCCTCTCGTTGGAAAGTCGAGCTCTGAATCTAGCCACGACAAGAAAATTGTCTTTCCACGATCACCACCTTGTAAACCATGAGTGCCATTACTTTTAACGTACCTTTCTATTATGCTAATGTCTAAACGACTTTTGTTTTTCGACTCGTGCAAGGTCCTAATTTTTGTTTGAACGTCCTTTTCCGACATCGGTGGTAAGGAATCTAAATCATCCAAAACCGGGCTCAACTTTGCCTTGGGATACAGGCTTCTCAGAGGGCTTGCTAAAAGGCGGAAATTAAATGATCCAATAATGAGACTCCTTATAGCATACGTAGATATAATTTTATTGTTAATTTGGACAAGCTGAGGAATAAAGGCGACTATACAAATTCTTCGTTGCTGGACTCGACCATCAGCCAGTTATTCTTTTAAGGATTTTATTTGTCAAAGGTCAAGTTAGGTATGGTGGCTTATCGTTAGCATATCGATAGTACTTAAGAACTGTTGATTCTACAATGGAAGCACGTACAGCCCCATCTCCGTTACGCTGAAAATCCGAAGATTGAATGGCTTGGAATTATCTAACTGTAATGGCAATCGTTGTTAAACTGCTACTTTGATTCCACGCGCACACGGACCCACTCATAACCACAGTAAGTGATTATCTCGCGGCATCGTGACTGCACTAAGCGCCAACTATTCGCTGCTCTATCTCTGCCCCGGCAGCTGTAAAGATGCGAATCTCATTTGCGCCTCCAGCAGCAGCCGTGTCGGGCCCCCAGTTGCACAGCCTCGAGTGCCGTAAGTGACTTATGGAAAACTGTGGAGAAACACAGAATCGGGGAAAATCAGCTTTAATGCTGACTCTGGCCAGAGGAGGCATGTTGAAGCCGTAAATCCAATGAGGAAAACTCGCATAACACTCTTCCACTTGACAGCGTCATACTACTGACCCCCATTCCGATACCCGTGCGATGACGTGGTACGTGGGAAAATCGCACTGTTGGATTGGATATCGATAGCGTGCAGAGCTTTTGAAAGTCCATGCAATGGACTATGGTGCAACTGCCGTGTCCAGTTGCACAGATGCATGGGGTGGTGGCATGAACCCCTAATCAGCACGACACTCTAGGTCTGATTGCGGTAAATTCGTTTCGAAAATCTCTTCCTTCCTCATAACAATGAGCGACTGTTCTGAATATATCAATCAGAATCACTTAAACTCATCGCACAATGGATGTAATTTTCTTCAAGACAGTTCTCTTGGCTATTTCCGTTTTGTCAGGCAGCCGTGTCGTCTAAGCGCAGCTCGCGCACATTTCAGACAGCCGGCGACGACGACGACGCACGGCCCCCGGGCCAGGCGGATCTAAGTCCAGAAAGACGATAGACTTGTGTGTGGATTTAATATGATAATTTGGATGTCAAAGTACATCAGCGCGGCGAGCACTTGTGCCGTGCTTGTTTGGCACACCACAATTGGAATCTTTAGAAGCACGGAGGCACAATTGCTTCTTGATCCGAAGTCGGCACGCCACCCTATCCTATGGGCACTGGGGCGGAGCAGCTATCTGGGGTTACTCGCCAATTTATACGCACACACTCATGATGACAGTCAAGATGCTGTGATGTCGTGTGCGACCAGCCAGATCGACATGGACTCATGTATAGTGGGCCTGGACATATGGTCGACTGGCGACGACTACGACATGGACGCGTTCAAGTATGATGGCATGAGAGGAGCTGCAGAAGAAACATTTCTGCTGATTCCAACTTGATTGGCTCAATTGACGGTATTTGAACTCTGACCACGGGGTTTTTTGTTTCGCTTAATCGAGTGTAATCGTCACAGAAGCATTCGTCGATGAACAGCGTTTATATAGGAGTGGTAAGGGCGTTGGAACTGATATGTCACATCTAGTAGTTCCTTAGGACATGTTTTTTTTACACGCACACAAAAGGCCCATTTATTGGACATTACATGGAAATTTGGGCACTTGTTCACTGATTTATGTTACGAAAGTGAGGAAGTAGATGTTAGCAAAGTGTGATACAATGGATAAGCCTTGGAAGTAATCACGCTCTATTGAGGAAGTAAGCAAAAGAATTAGTAGAATGCATACACAACATTAAGTGATGACAATGATGCACTGCAAGTTACATGCAAAAGGAAAAAGATCCGAAGCTTTGGTTTGGGCTTAAACTAATGCTTGTGAGGAAAAAACATTTTCCGAAGTCACTTGTCATTAAAAGCTTCTTTTTTCCAAGTCAAGCAGGCAGAAAAGGGAGACTTTTAATATTGGCTTACCAGACTAATTAACTGAATGCCAAGACAGGTTACAGAGATGTCATTCACTCATCTAGTCCCAAATACCAATGATGAGGCGAAGTCTATCTTCTTTTTAACGGTATTCGGACAGTAGGCAATGAATTTGGACAGAGCGTGCTGAAAAGAGAACTAATTATATGGAACAAAGTCAAAAGTCGACCATACTGCGTGGTCGTTGATGTCGACAAAAAGGAGCAGTTGCTGCTCAGCTCAGCAACATGAAGGAAAGCCAATGTAAAAATAATCTTACCACGTTTTTCGGTCTTGAAAACCAAATTCAAAAATTTCGAATGGGAACGCACTATGTTTTCCGAAATTCTTCAAACTAAGAACTAAGGTTCTTAAAATTAAGGACTAAGAACTTGCTTTGAATACCCAAATTTGCACCTACGCTAAATCGTATGGTCTGTCCAAACCGTGCGTATAGGTTTGGACAGACCATACGCTCGCAACGAGGCGAAATAGAATTTTTTCATATAATCAGGATATGAAGATTTTTGTGATAAGAAAAAGCCCCATCGTTGAGTATCGTTCAGTATATGCTCGGAAAAGGTGTTGTCATTTTTAAGTGTACTGCGGGTATACCTGTATACTGTGGGTGAAATTTCAATTCATAGGCAAGTCCGAGGCGGGAAGTAAAAGCAATCTTCATCCCTAAAGCAGGCAAAACATCCACCATCACGCAAAAGACTATATAGACCGATTAAAAAGTCTATCATCCTTTCTGCTGAAACTCTCGAGAGACTCCTAGACATTCACATTCGCAGCAAACTCAATCCAATCAATATATGTCCTCTAATCAACACGCTTACCTGAACAACGTCGTGTAGCGCTAAGAGACAGAGCTACACGACGAGGTTCTTAGTATAGAAGCGTCACTGCAAGTTAAAGAATCCATTCAGGATGCCCTCAAAGGCACTGGAGCCATCAAAATGGTATGTGATTTTATAGTCGCGATGCTTAGGCACAGAATAATACCATCTAAACTACGTGACTCATAAAAAGAATGTCTCCCCACAGAGGAGCCCCGCAAGGTAGAGTGCTATCACCTCTTTTACGGTTTTAAGCAATAAATACATATTTAATGAAGCTCAGCAACTCACCTTTAAAGGTCATTGCTTATGCTGATGACCTTGTGCTCACAGTGCGAGGCAAATTCGTGCCAACACTTGTGGATCTGATGCAAGATGTGCTTAATAGACTAAGCCGATGGACCGAGTCATGTGGCCTTGGCGTCAACCCGGCAAAAAAAGAGCTTGCCCTCTTGGACAAACAGGAGGTCGATACCGATTGTAGACAACACTCGAAGGCTCAGCTCTTCAGTTTTCTTTTCTTTTTCTCAATCCTATACATTACGCCCACAGATTTCTTCATAAAAGAAAGCGCCGCAAAAAGCGCTATAAGACTTCAAGCTACATGGAATTGGAGTATGCGATCCACAGGGCATAGGTCAATCCTGCATACACTAGGATTCTGTGTAGGAATAACAGACCATATAACACCTTCAATCGAATCAATCTCCTGACTCAGAACTCAATGGCATAGTTAAGGACTGTATTGAACCTGTCCGGAGGACCATGTAAGAGTTGTATAGCTCGACGACTTCAATATTAAATTTGGGGATAAAAGAAACCTCTTGGGCCCGGGTTTTCAGTGCTGAGTTAAGCCCAGCTTAAACCAAGATCTGTTAATCCCGTAACAAAACGAATCTAGAGTTAACTCAGCGAGCTGTTTTTCAGTGCAGAGCTAACTCCGTCAACAAAGTTATCAAAATCTTCGACTCTCGAAATTATTGACTCTCCTAGCTCTCACTTCACATAGAAAAACACAGGAAACTATTTTTTGGAACTATCACAGGAGAATATTTCCATTTATGTAGACAGCCAAGCAGTCATTAAGGCCCTGGCAAAACCAACAGTAAAATCTCGTGTAGCAGAACTCTGTCGCTCAGAACTAAGGGCTCTATAAGGAGATTAATGTCCGCAATGCTTGGGTACCAGGCCATAGGGACTTTACCGGAAATGCAAAGGCTGACAAGCTAGCGGAATATGACTCATCTGGCACTACAGACGGCAAAAAGGACCTATCCTTCGCTCTTTTTGTACCCGACCGAGGGTATATTAATTTTAATGTATAGTTTGTAACACAGTGAAATAATCATCGCATACCCTTAAGACCTTTTAGAGATATGATCGAGGCCGACAGGTGAATCGATTAAGCCATGCCCGTCTGTATGTGTGAAGGTTTTAGGTCTTCAAAATCAAGCTTCTCTAGCTGAAGCTTGGTACATGGTTTGGATGTTCTGCTGCATAGACAAAGTATGAAACTTGGCTTAATCCATCAACGCCCACTACTGGCTCAAATGTGAGACAACCTCTATTTCACATATTCTTTCAAAATGCCTTTTGGTCAACTAAAACAAGGCATAATATTGGCCCAAGACTTTGAACAAGGCGAAAATTGGACCGCCCACAATATCGACCATACCTTCTTTTAACATGTTAGATTTTTAAAAACCCGATTTCTCGGAAAGTTGACTCCAAATCGAAAACAAATTATATGACAAAAATTAAAGATATTACTATTTGTTAAGTTAAGTCAGTACAAAGTTTTGAGCTCCGTCCACTTTTTATGGGCGTTTTTAGGAAAAAACTGTTTTTTTCTAAAATAATTTTCGCTTTTACCGTATTTTCTCATGATTTTGACGAAATAACAATTAATTGATTTTAATTTTTAGCCCATGCCCGCTTTTGGGGACGTGTCCTATACAAATAATATATGAACTCGGGCAAAGAAACTTTAAGATTTGTTGTTACACGGTATAAGGGTCGGGTATATAGAAGTTTGTCACAGACGAACTCACTTGTATTGAAACAGAGACTATTCATAATATAGCCCAAAACAGATGTGAATATTTGCAGAGCTACTGCAATACAAAGGCGTTAAGACAGGCCACACTCTGTTGAGGATCTCTTACACCAACTACATTTGCAGTAGGCGCTGTCATGATTTCGTTTCAGAAACGAAAAAAAATGTAAGACACCTCCTCTGCCAGTGTCCAAGTGGCAGCAGACAACGTTTTCGACTTCTGGGCCAATACACCGGTGGCGAATATTGTAAAGTTTAGCAGGGTCTTCGGCTGAGCCAAGATTCTCTTCGATATGCTCAGGATAGTTCAACTGGCTAAGTATCAAAGTTAGATTATAATCTTTACTCCTTACTGGTCGTCTCCGTAGAGCGACGCTAAGGCCCTCGTAGGCCTATGTGAACTGGTGGTTTTTGCTGCCAGCAACCCAATCTAACCTAACCTAACCTAACCTAGTCCGAAATTTAACCAAAAAAACAAAAATACTTGTAAGAGTCAATGAAACCCTTTATTAGGCTTGCGTGCCTATTGTCTTGTTGTTTATAAAATATCAACGTCTACATAGCCCATCCTGTGCAGTTCCTGCTCTAGTAAAAGTAATTGAGAAAAGGTGCCTATAAACCTGAAGGAGAATAAGCCAGGAGAAGAATTATGTTTAAAAATCGTCTATAAACGGGTGTAAATCTTTTTTATGTGTGGAAAGGTGACACTTCGGTGTATCGGGGGCCAAAAGAGATCGCAAGATGCTTTAAACTTTTATGCAATGAAGCTGATATAAATCGTTTGAACACTCTCAACAAGTTAATTTTGGTGTAAAGTTGAAACACTTTTCCTAATGCCTGTAACTATAGATTGTGTGGTATTAAAACGTCATCTGCGGTGATCGATCAATTTATGTCTTAGTTTGAAGATTTTGGGACAGCAACTATATAACAAAAAGCTTCGATTTATACCAAAAACCTGAATTTCCCTTATCTGAAAGGCGTGTTTAGATGAGCATAGAATAAAAATATGTTTTGGCACATTTGAAGGGTTGGGGTCGGAATTCTGGTTAGGATCAAATGGTTTTTGCAAAGTTCTGCTTTCGAAATTCGGCTTATGAAAATTCTATTTACAAAACGACCCAGTGAGACATGTTTGGGGAGCGGTTTTAACTTTGATTTACCTACTTTAACAAAAACAAGTGCGAAAGTGCAACAGTGCGTATGTTAAAGTTTCAGTTTGTCTGCAAAATACCCTACCCTACCAAAAAAGGAAACTGCCACGCCTCCAAAAAGTGGGCGGGCTAAAAAAATATAACTGTTAACTGCTTTTTGCTAGGTAGTTGCATACATTTCGGACTAAAACTCCGCCTTTTTAACTAAACAAATCACTTTTTTTTTTATAGCCAGGCCCACAAAAGTGGGCGGAGGCGTATACTATGTGCACAAGAAAGTAAGAAAATCCTTATATCTTTTCTTGGCTTTTGTCATGAAATTTTTTGTCAAATATTTATATATATTTATTGAAAACCAGTAATTTTAAGTCAAAATTACTTACGTTAAAAAGTTAACCAAACTTTTTCTGCTACGTCAAACACAATTACAAGGCAATATGACATACCAAAAATTAGTGCGCTACTTACTTAATTAGTGCGCTTTCTTAACTTAAGCCTTGAAAGGTTTAAAAAAAAGTAAAATTTTTAACCCTTAAAAAGTAACATTTTGAAAGGATATTTTTCTGCGAACAAGCAGAATTTTGAAAGGATTACTAAATATATGACCGCTCTCTTTTAGCCACTAGTTACTTGATGGTTTAAGATTTATGAACTTGTGGGTTTTCACGTGGTAACATGATGCCTGAAAATAGAAAGACTAGTTGCTGTCTTAAACATTAAATAATGCAGTTGTATTTATGCACTAATAGAAATTCAGTTCAATATTTGCCACTAATGCCTTACCCCTAAAATAGGCGTGTTCGTTATTTATTATTGTACTTTTTCTACCAACTTTAATGCCACATTGTGAAACAAATCAAGCATCAAATTTCGTAACGTTATCTTGGAAGACGATTAAAAAGTACATAAATAAGAAAAACCGAACCAAAACAAACTTAACGAAAGGAAAGTTTAGTTCAATTTCGAGTCCTGGAAAAAGGATTTCCAACAAACTTATTTCCCAATTATATTATTCTAGTACCTTTTCTCTCGATCTGGTTTCCTTTATAGAATTTTGTAGTGTATACTCTTTTAGGGTTAAGGTAAGACGAAGTTCGCTATTGGCTGCGTTTGAAATGATCATAGGACTAGCCAGGGCCGCTGAGAGGAAATCCGGGCCCGGGGTAGCCATGTACGGGCCCCCTGTTTTTTTCCAATATTTTCGAAAACATCCACAAGTTTGGTAGTGGGCCTAACAAAACATCAATGCCAGTGATTAAATGTCATTTTTGGAAGTTTTTCATAGGTGTGCTTGGGTCAAGACCACCCAAAAAAATTTGTAGAACTGTAAATTGTTGTAATTTTTCACTTTTCAATATTAAATTTAATTTTGTATATGGCTTTGCCGGCGGCTCCCCCAAAAAAAAGCAACGATACGTTCGGTTAGCTTTTCAATTAATGAATTCAACAATTTTTCATCAAAATGAAGGGACACCAAAGGCTGTATTCTTTCACATAATGTTGTTAAAGCCAGCTTGCCATGTAGAAACAATCAGTAGGTAGTCCTTAAACTTCGAGTTTCTTCTTTATGGTCATGTTTCATTCGTAGAACATGGCTTGCTTAATAACTTTACTTTAACTATTAAAAGTCTGGGCATACATTTTGTAAAAACTTACATTATTGAGTTCAAAAATCCTCCTCGCTGTCTTGTCAACACTATTCCGATAAAATCCTTAAAACTATAAGAATGCTTGGTTTTCATCAACCACTCCAAGAACAAGAACATAAAATTCAAAAAAACAAGACTAGTATTGAATTAAGTGTGGTGGATATAATATAGAAAACGAGTGTTTTCTCGTATATTTTTAGCCATTATGGTTCTGCTGGCGGACAAAAATGGCAAACTATTCGAATACCGTCGCTAAGATGGTTGCCTTCGCGCGCTGCGCTAAAACGGCTGCCGCATTAGATAAACTTCTTGGATGAGCGCAAATCTGCAGTGGTGATGTACGGAAGGGATTTACGAGTCCCTTATTTTGCAAAACACAAAGCCGTTGCAATCCAAATAGATTTTACAATTAATGCGGTGGTATGCCATGCGGACGTGCGGCTCATAGGCGCAGAACGTTTTATTTGGCAAGCCACCAACAATTATTATATATTCTGGAAACTCTTCCGTATCGAAGAGGTTATAATTTATCACACTGTTTTTGTTCTTGTTGTATTTTGTATAGGTATGTAGGTAATCTCTACCCAACAAGTTGTGGAGTTTCTTTGTGTCTGTTTTACTTCATCCTATTTTTGATTAGGGAAGCCTTTCCTTTAGAGAGTATTCATAGATGCGTGCGCGGTCTGTGTTGTACTATGAAACGAAAAGACACATTTTTCGGCCGTCGAGATAGTTCATTGAATTGAATTTGACGGGAATTTATAGGAAAAGGTCGACGGTTTTGGCGTAGTACATTACGTAAGGTGAACTGCATTAAGGTGATCCTTAAGCGTGGACGATTTATTGCTCAACTGGGGTTTCCGAGTGAGTTGAGTTCAGGTTGCGATACTAATAATTTAATTAAAAGTTTCACATGTGAAGTTGTGTTTGTTTTTTGGGAAGATTTGTTGTAGTTTTTATAGCAGGTACAGGTGCGTTTGCCTGATTGTCTTAAATCATTCATTGTTTTACAAGAAAAAAGAATTTACCTGCGAAACCCTCGCAAGAAAGAAGCTTTCAACAGTCTACCACTGAACCCATTTTCAGACAACAGCGTTGTTTGCCAATTTTTTCTTTAGCAGAACTTCACTTTTATGCAATAGCTATTTCTATAGCCGTTTAAGCCCTCAGCAGTACTAAACTAAAGCCAAGATGAGTTCCTCTGGATTTAGCTTCTCTGATGCTTTCCCTTTTGTTATTTTAACTCATTACAATGGTTGTTATAGATCCTTGAACGGGCGTTAATTATAAAGCTTTTCCTAATAGACACTGCTAAACTTTGATAGGTATGTTTGCTGTCATATTGATGAACATCTGTCAAATTGACCGTCATTCATTTCATTTAGTCTGTATTGCTAAATCAACGTGCAAACCCAAGGGTTTTTTTTCTCTAGCGGCTGAAGGCGAAGGTAACGTGCTTTCAAATGTTGAGATGAGCCCAAAAAACATTGAGTCCTATTGGGAGCGACAAACGACGACAGCTGCCACTCGTGATAGGCGTCTGATAATACTCAATTTATTGTATACCCTGTAAATTGTTTCATGACTTGTGGAAGGCGCTCCTAAAGTGTTCAAAGCATGTTCGAATGTTTGAATTGTATTAAGTATAAAAGTGCGACCAACAGAGACGTCCTATTTCTTGATGAGTATTAGTTTATCGCCAAGCAATGTTCACGAATTTGGGACGGTCTGCAATGCACTGGCGGCATTCTCGGTCCATACTTCTTTACGAACGAAGTTGGTTAGGCTTGCATCGTATTAACCAATTTCTTTTTTGTACCGAATGGGGCACCGACATTATGGTTTTAACAGCGCTACGTGCCACACAGCGATTTGCGAGCTTATCTCAAGCGGTGACGATCTGATATGGCCACCGAGATCGTATTATTGCACCCTGTTAGAATCCTCCTTGTACAGCTTTCTTTGGCGATGAATCACAAACCGCCACTGTTGAACTTCTAAATAGGCTTCGAAAAACTAAGGTTAGAAACGGCGATTATAAATTTTTAGATTTTTTACTTTATTTTTGTACGCTTTACCGTAGAACCACAATGCTCGCAGCGGTAGTATGCAGAAGCAGTGGCAGTATGAAGCGCAGACCTGTGCGGCGCGGCACAGAAAAATCTCGAACACAATGGTAAAGCGCGCTTATGTCAGACAGATTCCTAGTTTGTAAGCAATGGCTGAGAATTTTCACTCCCGAGCTTTCTTTTTATTATTTATTTTAAAGCGGCAACACAAATTCTATAAAATTTGTTAATTTTTTACAATTTCAATAAATATCTCCACGTCCTTTCGTCCATTGTTTAATTTCCTTGAAGCAAACTGTCAACCGTGCAGCACTGTCAACCGTGTAGCGCTGCACAAGTTAAAAGTTGGCCAACTCTAACTGCCGCTGCAGCTACACGCTGCCGCTGCCGCCACACATTGTGTGCGCTGTACAATGAATACATGTGTTTTAACTTTTGACAGCTCTTACTTCCGCTGCTACTGCCGCTGCAGCTACATCACTGTGTTCCTAAGGTTATACTTTAACCAAATCTAAACGAGATTGCTTTTACCGGTTATGATGCTAGAAGATTATAAATAATAGTCTTTCAAAGGTTTTTTTTTTTGTTTTAAAGTTAAATCCCAGAAGGTTTTGAAACATTAAAAGTCGCTATAATTTTCCTTAAAATTTTGACCAATATGATTTTTCCATATGATTTCTCTTAACAACCGCGGATAACGATAAGGGAGGGGGGATTTAATGCATTTTTGCGGTTTTATTCGAATATGCGTTAAAACGACAGTATTAAAACCTTTTATGAAAAATATGGTTCGGGCACCTCGGATAATTTGAAGTAGATATGTTCAATAGTGGTTTTGTGCTATAAGCCGTTCAAAAGCTATGGCATCAAGCTCTTTAAAAAATGACATCCATTTTTGACTCTTCATTTTTTAAAATGTTTTAAATATGTTTTTTTCAAAAAATCTCGATTTACTAAACCTAATAGTACGTTTACACCAAGCCTAATTTCAGCATTTAAGCTAGATTCAACATTTCACCTTAAATGTTCGGCATTTCGCCATATATTTATTCAGGATTTATAAATGTTGAATTTCAGTGTCTCCACCGATAATTAAAAGAAGATTAGCGGGAGTGGCTCCATCGGACAAATATAGGATTAATTTGACACATTAATCATTTTGGCTCTCAAAAGAGAGTGGCGATGTCATTTCCGAAGGAGCGAAAACGATTTCCTCAGTAAAAGTCACAATAGAAAACGTACGTACAGTTTCGTACAGGGACAGTTTCAGTTTCCTTTTTTGATTCTCAAACTGTTACAAAGGTGCAGAAAATAGGTTTGTGAATAGGGTGAATGGGATTTATGAGAGGATTAATTTTTAATCGCTTGCCGAGAGAATTTAAATTTGTATGGTAAATCGCGTGATTTGTAGAGGATTTAATAAAGATTTAAATTAATCCACGATTAGTGTTCGGTGGAGACATGGTATTAAATGCTGAATTTCGCCTGGGCATTTAGAAGTTTATCGTATGGAACAAACCTCTCAAACTCAAAACTATTTTCAAGAGAATTCAGGGCAGTTGACAGAAAATACTCAAACAAAACATTTGTAATTTGACATAAATCGATAAAAATGCTCTGGGACGTATTTCATTACAAAAAATAAGCAAGTAATAACGACAATTTCAGCTGTATGGAGTACTTGATGTTTCTGATGTTGACCTTAATTGCTATTTGAAACACTGAAACTCCAGTATAAACAGCAAAATTGGATTTCGAAATTTTTTCACTCAATTCAAAATAAAGGGGTCGGTGTAAATGGTGTATAAGTTTAATTTTTCTAGCTCTTGCCTGCTTTCTTAAAAAAAAGATTGAAAAATATTTAATCCGTTTTGCCATGAAAATTCCAACTGTAAATAGACCGTAATTTGTGCTTAAAATAATTGCCCTCGTTGTGTTCTCTGACTATTTTCGCAGTATAAAAGCGCCCTAAATCTTGTCTTTCTACGTTTTACTGTTCAAAAGTTATAACGCGATTGGACGGACGGACAATTTAGTTAAAGGTTCTTTTTAATTTTCGGATGGACCACTAAAAATATTGTATGAAAAATATTAAAGATATTAGAATGTTCTCTAAGTTTGTCATATACACAGTTTTGAGCTCCGCCTACTTTTAGGGAGCGTTTTTAGAAAAAACAATGTTTTTTTCTAAAGCATTCGTTATTAACACATTTCCTCACGGTTCTAAAGAAATAAGATTAAAAGATTTTTTTCTTTGTCCATGCACATTTTTAAAGGCATGGCCCATACACGTCTTACAATGAATGGATACAAGCTGGGTAATAGACTCAGGATTTTGGAAGCTCGTTACAGACGAACTTTTGCTTTTATGCACATTCACTTGTTATACCCCATCCCATAGGATAGGAGGTATATTAAGTTTGATTCATAGTTTGTAACATAAAGAAATAATCACCGTAGACCCCCAAGACCTTAAGGGGATATGATCGAGACCGAATTGTAAGTCGAATGAGCCATGTCCGTCCATCCGTCCGTTCGTCCGTCCGTCCGTCTGTCTGTCGGTAGTTTCTAGGCCTTAAATTTTGTGCTAGGGACTTAAAACTTGATACCTGTTCTTTCTAGGTCCCGAAGCAGTACAAGTGTAAAATTTTTAAAAATCCGCCCGTTGACACGCCCACTTTACTTAACAGCATAAAAAATCAAAGTCGTAGTAGCAAGCTGAAATTTGGTATGCGATATCGCTTAAGTGTATTGTGATTGGCATTTGAAAAAAAGGCGAAAACCTCCCCCTTGTAGGCGTGGTCATATTTAATATGCATTCTAATAAACGGTTTTTATTTGATATAAAGGGTGATTTTTTAAGAGGTTGAGAACTTTTTTAAAAAAAAAAAACACAAAAAGTTCGAAAAAATTAATGAAATATTTATTTGAGTCGATAGTTTGAACCTTGCAATTTAATGTTTTAAGATAATTTCATGCAAATGTTGACCGCGGCTGCGTCTCAGGTAGCCCATCCGCTGAGTCCAATTTTGGCATACTCTTTCACACATATCGGCCTGTATCTCACGAATGAATGCATGGATGTTGGCTTCCAGTGCGTCAATCAATACGGCCAAGCTGATACGGCCGCAAGATTTTCTTCACTACGCACAGTACGTAAACGTGTTGGTGGTTTAATGTCCAACAAAGTAAATTTGGTGCGAAATTTGGTCACAATCTTCCGAATAGACTGCTCAGAAGGTCGAGAATGCCGACCATAAAATGGAAGCAGCGCGCGATGAACATTTCGAACCGAGCACGAATTTTGATAGTAAAATTCAATAATTTGCAAGCGTTGTTCATTTGTAAGACGATCCATGGTTAAATTGCAAACCAAACTGAAGCTGTTTGACAGTGACACAACTAAACACACGTCAGCTGTCAAAACCAGTGTTGCCAAAACCAAACCAGCTAAAAAATCACCCGTTATTTGCTTTAAATCCTAAAAACTTGCATCACAAAATGTTCAGATATGTGCGTAAGCTATCAATTCAATTGAATAAATGTTGGCCACGCCCACCTTTGGGGGCGTTTTTCAGTAAAAAAAAACAAATTTTTTATATAAAACTGCAATCAACTAATGTGTACCACATCTGATAGAAAATATGATCAAAAAAAATTATTTTACTGAAAAGGCGTGGATGCCACGCCTCTTTTTTTAGGAAGAAAAATCTCAACTGACAAATTCTTAACACAATTAAAGTTAATAGAACTGAAATTTAGCAGCCAACATTTTTGACGCATTTTGGAGCTTGACAAGGGTCAATTGGGTTGGGGTATCCAACGATTCGCTTAGGCGGATTGTAACCCTCCCACTAGTTTTGTCCAGTTTAAAGATAGAAAACAATTGTTAGGAGGTTTTTTGTAAAAATTTACTTAAAACTTAGTTGTCCCATGAGACCTTAAAAGTCTACGAAACTAATGTCGGACAGATCTTCCTTTACCCAAGGTTTTGATTTTTAAAAGCATCAACTAAGCTTATTATCAACTAAGACCTGGCTTAAAAAATAAAACTTTCTTACTCTGATGGCAATTTTTTGGGAAACGTGTACCTTTAAAATTAAAATTCAGCTTATGTTTATGCTCATTCCTTTAACACATCCTACCTACATATGTCTGTTTCCTTAAAAGTTAAATACAATTTCGCCCAGTGACATTCGCTTGGGTTAGGTTTTAAATAGAATCATGCAAAAGGGTGGGCTGCTATTAGACACGCTTGGGATTCGCCCTTGCTACGGATATTAACCCCGTTGGCTAAGCATTCTTTGAAACTGCAAAAGCGCACCCCCAAAATATCAAAATGGCTTGTAAGAATATTATTTCGCCATATGGACAATATTCATAGCATTTTCTTTAGAGAATTTTTATTGTGTCGGTTAACACTTAACCAAGCCACGCATTCGTGTAACTATTACACCCATGACATGCGATTTCCAAAGTCGTTATACTAAGGGTCATGGGGTGAAATGTGCAGCAATGCAGCAGCATCGTCTACAGTGAAACCCAAGTTAATGATATCTTGAAAACCGAATCGAGCAATGATCGAGGCTTCTGAACTCCCATGCGCAAAACTGTCAAAGGTCTAAGTTCAACTGATTCGAATTGAATAAAAATTAGAAAATGCGCAAGTTGTACTCGTACATTTCATGTTTGTGGGTGAACATTGCAAGTAGTTGCTGTTCTTTGCTGCACGAGCAAAAGCAATTCGTTTTTTTGTATTGTATAATTATGGGTTTATGTTCAGTAAGAACTTCGGCGAATGGGCTTCAGGGAATAAAAGGTTTTAAAGAAGATTCAATGTTCTGGCTTCAACAAATTTTAATTTTTCTTATGCTCGAACCTTACTTATAGGCAACACGCAACACAGTACTTCTCAAGATATGGCTGAGTTAATAACGTTTGTTCGTCTATCCGTCTTTCTAATTGGGTTGAATGCAAGACAACCTCGAATTTGCACTGCTACAAAAGGCCTTTTGGTTAAGTTAAAGAAGGCGTAGAAAATAAAATATTTGTGTGTAATAATGATGACCAAAAACCTTTTTCTTACGTATGTTGTAGAACGTAATGCGAACCTGGAAAGCCAATCCTTCCAAGTCGTCTGGGACTCTCACTCACCCATTAAAAAACACAACATTTCCCTTGACCCACCACCCTGGGATCACTTTCGCATTATGTCAGACCAAAAACCTTGAACTGATCTCAGTTAAGATCTTAAACAACTTGAATTCTCGGAAAATAAGTTGTAAATCGGAAAAAAATATGAGAAATATTAAAAACCATTAGCTTAGGTTGTTACATACAAAGTATTAAGCTTCGCCTACTTTTAGGAGCGTTTTTAGGAAAAAACATATTTCTTAAGAATTAATTTGTGCTTTTAGTTAGACTTGATTAATTTAAATTCTCAGCCCACTTCCATATTTTGGAGTGGTCAACACAAATAATTGACATACAATATTATGAATTCAGGCCAAAAAAAGCTGTTAAATTTGGTGTTACAGGGTAAATAGGTTCGGGTATTTAGAAGGCCGTTACAGACGAACTCTTGTTATTTATTACTCATTTGTTTATACACCTGCCATATTTCAAAGGAAAAGTTT
Organism: Neoascia interrupta; assembly: GCA_947623515.1. Taxonomy (NCBI): domain Eukaryota; kingdom Metazoa; phylum Arthropoda; class Insecta; order Diptera; family Syrphidae; genus Neoascia; species Neoascia interrupta. The sequence goes on from OX392462.1 coordinate 223,534,943, forward strand.
GATACAGTTGAAAATGTAGCATAGAGAAATAATAACGATACCTCCAATAGTCCGAGCTCCCATCTAGGACTGGAAAAAACGTCACAGAAAAGTAGATTTTTAAATAGGTGGAAAGGTAAAAGGCAAAACATGTAAGAATCAAATTGAAGATGGCACACAAATGATTTTCAGTGCATTTATATTTTTTAAGCACTTTCGAAAACACTTAAAAAAACAAACAAACTGACGTCAAACTATCACATTGTTTTAAAAAATATTAGTCTGCCTAAAAAATATTTTTTTTACCTCAACTGCCTCAATTTTTATTGACGTTAAGTCCTGATGAAACTACTTAAAAAACACCTTTTTAAGCTTCTGTCCTACATGAAGTTTGGTACGACCCAAACCTATCAAAAATGGTCTACCAATCGAAAAACCGTAATGTAGTTTGTCAGACTTCATCATTAAGACCAGCCGTCTCGGGAAACGTTCAAATAACTATGAACAGCACAGCAGGCAACTCAAAACACTTGAATTTATACCCTCGCAAGGTAAATTAAGTTTAATGTTTAGTTTGTAACGCAGTGAAATAATCACCGTAAATCCCCAAAACCTTTTTGAGATATGATCGAGATCGACAGGAGAATTGATTAATCCATGTCCGACCGTCCGTATGTAAACAACTTTTAGGCCTTAAATTTTAAGCTAGAGAGCTGAAAGTTGGTGAGTTGACTGGAAGTCCAGTCCTACAGATCAGTTTGAAAATAAGTTGCCTACAGGCCTGTATGTGCGACCATCTCTAATTTAAAAAAATACTTTTTTCAAATTTTAGCTGTGTTATGTCTTATAATTGTCTGTGAGGTGGCAGAAAAAGTTTGGCCTTTTCATTGACCACGCCCACTTTTCTATTTAAGTAATTTTAGCTTAAAAAGACTGTTTTTGTTTCAATAAATATATATGAAAATTGACTAAAAATTATTTGACAAAAGTTGTAGATTTTAGCATTTTCTAACTTTTTTGTGTGTAGAGTATATGCCTCCGCCCACTTTTGTGGGCGTGGCGTTAAAGAAGTCTTTTTTTTGAGTTAGAAAGGCGGAATTTTCAGCCGAAATGTATGCAAACACCTAGTATAAAGCATTCAGCAGTTTTTTTTTTTTGTAGCCCGCCCTCTTTTTGGAGGCGTGTAAGTTTCCTTTTTCGATAGGGCAGGGCAATCAGCCATGTCCGCCCGTTCGTCCGTATGCCACGAATTTTTAGGCCTTATGTTTTTTGCTTAAAATTTGTACCCAAGTTTTTTGATGTACGAAGTGTTTTGAAATTCGCCCACAGACACGCCCATAATCGGTTTAAAAGTGCAACTACCCCCAGAGCTTTCAAAACTGTAGACATCTTAAGAGGATAAAATATGATATTTAATATCTTCTGGTGATTTTGAGGCATGGCAAAGAGAAAAACGCTTAACCTCCCCTAGTGAGCGTTGCATCAAAGTAAAGGATAATTTTTCTAATGAATTTTATTTAATATTTTTTTTCTGAATCGAAAATTTTGTTTAGAAGGAATAAGAAATTAGCACGTAAGATAAGCCAGACTATTTCACTACTATAACTTTTGCCATTTTATCACAGTCTTTTGGTTAGTTTTCCTTTTTTACGTTCAACTTATTAAAGCAAATAAAAATAATGCTTTTTAGTATTTTAAGAACATTCATTTTCATATGTTTCTTATCCAGGGAAAATTCAATGAAACAAGATTTTCTGCTTTAAGCAGTAAATAGTTCAGAAGAAAAAAGTATTGTTAAAAATGTTTCTGCCAAACACCGTAAATGTTTCCACGAAACAAGAAGATTAATTTCAAAAAACAACAAACACTGAAATGCTTGTAAGAAATAAAATAAGAATTTATTTTCCTACAAAAAATTCTCTCTTTTCCGCCTAACTAAAAGCAAATGCTTTTAACACTAGTGTTCGAAAAACTTTTTGTTTTTGAAAAGTCAAAAATAAAACAATTTACAATACTACAAACATTAAAATAAAGGCTGGAACTATGAATATTTTAATAGCTGCCAGGCGAATATCGTCAGAAAGTATTATAATACTGCTAATTTTAAGTGAAAACTCTTCCTACGGTTTCCCAACGGCAGCAAGTATTTAAAAAAACAAATAAAAGCAAACCAACAGTATCAAAACACACAAGTGGGACTACCAATACTGCGAGCTACGACTGTAGACTTAGGAAACAAGACAGACAACGATGAAAACCATTTTATGAAAAATTATAAGATCACAGAAGTTTTTCGGTCTTCGATCCAATTCCATCTCGATATCAAGTATTTTTACAGTCAGTGAGAAGAAAGAGTTATTAAAGTAGATAAATAATAGTTTTAATTTAAAAGCTAACCGAACGTATCGTTATTCATATTTGGGTTCCCCACAATACGTTCTGTTAGCTTTTAATAAATGAAAAAAAAAATGCCTGAAGCAATTTTTTTTTTGCTTCTTTTGGCAGGGAATTTCAAACTTTACAATAGTTCCCCTTATAGGATGTTTCTATAGACAGGGAGAGGAGTCTGACGATTTCTGAATAATTTTTCTTCTGGTAATTGCGCTCATAGTTTGATGAATAAAATATTTATAGTTGGAAAAACAATGTTTATTGTTTTTCATCACCATTTTTAATTTTGCATCCAATTATTTCAAAATAAAGTCCAAATCAACGTTACCAAAACTTGTGAATTTTAATGACATGGAAGTTATGCTTCATAGCATCCTCCAGCAAATATCCTTGTGGCTTTGTCATGATGCAAAAATAATCTCATAAAAGGATTTTGTTTTTAATTTCCCTAATGTGTGTACACCTCATTGAGCACAATAAGGTTTCTGGCATTGTTCGTATCGCTATACGAATCTTGACAATGCTCCCGTTCTCGGTGTGTCATGAATTAAAAATTGTAAAAGTGCAATGCTTGGAATATTTTCCCATTTCGCTCTTTGACCTCACGCAAAGCTCAAGTTATTCAGCAACCCCTTTCAGCGTTACAAGAAAGGCGCATCGTCGTCGTCGTCGTGGTCTCAATTAAGACGAAGCGTATCCACAGTTTGACTTAATTAATTGTGCTGCTTCCGACCAGCAACGCCACACCACCACCACCGCCGCAACATTTTGTTTTAATTTCTATTTTGAATCTCGCAAGACGAGCTGGATTCTAATGGTGGTGGGGGTCCATTGTGTGATGTAGATCACCCTTCCGACATTGTTACGTACCGCATTAGCTGATTAACATCTGAGAACATTCCGTTCCAGCAGAGCAACAATTGCGACAAGGAAGACGCGAGTGTCGACAAACAATGAGGAAATCACCCAGTGCTTAGGTGACCAGTATGTTCGTCTTCGAAGGAGGAACGCTCGACGACGCACGACCAAAACGCGAGAAGACGCCACCGAGTGCGGGTTATTAACGCGCCTGCCGGCCACTGGGCGCTTATAAGTGTCTCTGCGCCACTCAAAGGGGTGTAGCCAGGCCTTAATCAATTGCCGGATCAAATAATGTGGAAACAGTGTGTGTACTCGATGCCAGCAGCAATTAAGACAAATTTAACTTTTGATTGTTGTCAATTGATCGAAATGTTGGCCGGGCAATTGATATTCCTCCTCCCGATCGCGACGAGAAATCAGAAGAAAATCTCGATCTCGATCGTATAATTTGATTAGACAGAGAGGCAAGCTAAATTACAAATCAATATTGGTTCGATTATTGCCTCTAATTGAGGACTTCCGATTGTGCCTTACGCCCGCAGAGAGCCATTGGCAATTGAAGCTAATTTAGCGTCAATTTATGAGTGCACACAGCAGACAGTGTCTACGGCGGAGTATGCAAAATTTTGGACAAATTCACTGCCTCGAATTCACCACTCGAATGTCGGATATGCATTGCGAAATCCAAGTCTATTCTCGGACGGGCCAAATCTAGCTCGCTACCGATCAGTGCACTGCGTCTGGACGCGTTAAATATAGTATGACGGATGGTGATTGTCCCAGGAAGAGAACTGAGACGCGGCCAACTCGGAATGCAAATCCATCTTGATAATCGGCAAATCCGAATCTTCTTTTCGTTCTGCGCCCATCTGCACAGACTAAGTGTCTGGGTGAACTGCTGTCGATGCACCTACCCGGAGACGATAGCTCATCGGTCTCATGCGGCTGCCGGCATGTGGAAGGATGCCAGTCCTCCACGCACACCTTGCACTCGGCTGCTGATACGGCGCGTCGGAATGTTTTGGCTGCACAAATATCTCCGACGAGCACACCCCAAGAGGAGAGGCGACAATTATAGGTATAGGGAGTGCGTTCTGCTGCGTTCCTTTGGCTATGGAAGGGTCTGGCCTAATGGACGTTAGGAATTAAATGTGCCGACAGAGACATGGCAGCAGCACTCGGCTTCCGCCATTGCAGAGTGCGCGACAAATAAAAAGCTCCTAGACGCACGCTCATGGAGCTTAGATTCGTTATGCATTCTGACAGCTTCAATTAATGTTACATCAACAATATGACAAAACGCTACAAGGAAGTCGTCTGGCGGAGCGCACTAACAGAAAAAGAACGTTTTCTTTTTCTGTTAGTGATGCACTTTCGATTTGGCACACGATCTTTAATTGATCCAATATAAATCGTCGCTAATTAACATCTATAAAGGATTATTTTCGTTCTTATGGCGGCGAATGACTTATGGGATCGTTTGTGTTCGACTGAAGAATGCGAATTTGAAATATATCTACCGGTCTTCGAGAGGCTTCGATATTAATGACGAACAGTTGTGCAAAAGCGAGACTGGCTAATTTTAAATGAACACCGAATGTATTCAGAATTCTCAGTGGCAGTTAAAAGGTCCTTTGAATTTGAGCCGAAGTTCTATATAGAGAAACATCCGTGGATTAAAATCGCTGCATTATGTAGCAGCTTCAAATACGTTCAAATTAAAGACAACACCGCCAAGATTTGACAGCAATACCTACAATAATTATGGTGAATGGCCAAATATAGCTGTTATGTATTTTTGAAGTCCGATGCGTGCATTTGCTAAGGAATCCTGAGTATTTGGTTTAGTAGAGATCCTTGCTGCTAATATTTATTATAACATAAGCTTATATAAACATATGCTTAGAAAGCCATAAGCTTTTACGTACGAAGCAGTTTCTGACTCCACACGTGTATTCTTAATTCCAACTTAGGGGGGTTGCAAACAGCCAAAGCCTCACCAGAAGAATTCGAGGATCCTAATAGAGTATCAGAGATTAAAACGAGCCGAAAAATGTTCGCCGTGATCGAATATTCGTTCGAAAAAACAAGTACGATCAAACCGAGTATGTATACTCAAAAGGGTCGCGAACACATCTGTACCGCAAACGGTACAAAGCGACTATTTCCATGAAAACGAACGATCCAAACTAGTATTTTTCGAAACCAGTACAAACGAGTTCGAATAAGTGCGAGTACCTTGTTTGCGAGTGTACTGATCGGCAATCAGGTTTTAAGGGAATGTTTGTTCGTTTGATTCCTTTGTTAATTTCTGTGTGGAATGGATGCTTGGGAGTATATTTACAATGGAATGGTGGTAGCACTTCTTTTTGTCACGCAGGTGTGTGTTGAGTTATTTAATGTGTGTCGACTATTGTTTTAACTGTCAGTTTCACAGTTTTTTTTTAAAGATAAACAGAATAAGTGAAGTCCATTTAAAAAAAAGACAATTCAATAGTTAGGCATATGTATTAATTTGACATTTATTCTAAGTCATCATCGAAAAGGGAAACATCATTAATTCTTAAATTTAAATTGCGGTGACCATCCAATCGTTAACTGTTCCGGGTCCTATCCTTTTCCTAGCGTTTTTCGCAGATGATGCTTCCTGCCTGCGAAGGATTATACCCCTACGCCTTTTGGAAAATACATTTTGTCATTCAGGTATTACATAGGTAGGTCTACCACTTTTTTGAAATTAAATTGGAAATACGCATTCACTAATCCAAAACTTATATACCGTTGCCTACCTACCCATAATTATTACTTTTCGGGCCTTTTGCTAGAACTACCTATGCTACAACTAGGTATTTCAATTTAGCTACCTACCTACTTCAAAAAACCTGCAAAGAACATGCACACACGCAGATCTTAATTTCTCAAAGAAAAAACCAAACGATCAATACGATCATCCCATAATGTACGAACAAAAGTAACAGATCGATCAAGATCGGTTCTGTTTGCAAACATTCGAATACTTTTGTGTATGTGCCACGAGCCTTTTTGAACTTCGGTACACAGAAGCGAGTTACTTGCGAGTATACGAGTCATTGGGATGTACCGCTTGTAAGCGGGTTCTACTCGTGGCACACACAAAGCGAGTATACAGAAAAATCGAACGAGTACGAACAATCAGAAAAATATTTTTTTTGTGCTCGATCATGATCAATCAGACTCGTTTTAATCTCTGTTAGATACTGTATAGCGATCAATTGGAAAGAGATTACAGGTTGCCTAAAAAAAAACTAAATTAAAATTAAAAAAAAATCAATTACTTTGCTGATGTATTCTGATCTTCAAAACAACTTGACTCAGTCAAAGTGCATACTAACAGCGGAGATTTTTTCAATGTTCTTTCTTTTCGGCATTTGGCGAATGTACACTTAAAAGCTATTTTTGCCGCAACCAATATATGAAGCTAACAAAGAAGTGCTTGCAGGTCAGGTGGTTGCCATAAAATGCACTAATATTTGCTAAAAGCAGAAAAAATTTCAATTTTTTTTTTAACATCAAATTTTTTAAGTTGGTTTAAAGTTAAATTTTCTGAAGCAGTTATTTTATTTTGCAGACATTTCGGTGTATGGAAGCAGTAACAATTTGATGGTCATTGGTATAAGATTATCCAGGCCCAAATACAGTGGTGGAAATGGAAACGCAATGTTTGTTCAGTTCTCTTAAGTTTAACGCTATTTACATAAAACTTTTATGCTAGCGTAAACTAATGAAAAGGATCTCCAGGATCTCTTTATTGTGACCAACCTATCATCCGTCCTGTTGTTCGACCAGCTATGTTTTGATGTTGTGTCTGAGCATGACTTAATCTTCTGTACATATGACATTATTTTTGCCCGAAATGTTGAGCCATCTTGCATTACGTACAGAGATTTGAAGTCTGTCGATCAGAGCTTGATTGCTGCTTCGTCAGTGCCATGGGAAAATTGCTATCGAATACCGGATCCAAATGGAAAACTTCCATGCATTCTCATTGAATCGCTTTATAACAAACATGTGCCCACTAAAAGAGTCGCGATTCGAAATAAAGCCTGTCGCTGGTGCACTTCGGATGTCTCTAAAGCTATAAAAAATAGGAACAGACTTTCTAAGAAATGGAAGTCAAACCCTGCATCAACTAATTGGAATGCATACAAAACTGCACGTAACAACGCTTCAGTATCCACACGCAACTTTTATGCTTCTTCAACTCTGAAGAAACCTTGGCAGCAAAAATAACGGCGAGTGTGTATTGGACCCGAATGAGTAAAACAATTTTTATGCCCTACCGAGGGTATATTAATTTTAATGCATAGTCTGTAACACTGTGAAATAATCACCGTAGACCCCTAAGACCTTTTAGAGATATGATCGAGACTGACAGGTTCGTCCCTCCGTCCATCCATCTGTCCGTATGTGTGAAGTTTTTAGGTCTTTAAAATTGAACTAGGACGCTCAAGCTTAGACTTCGATCTTACATTCTATGTACAAAGTTTAAAAATTTGTTAAATCCGCCCACTGGTTTCAATGAAAGACAACCTCTATTTCACATTTTCTTTCAATATGCTCTTTGGTCAAGTTACTAGGAACTCAAATTTTGATACAGAGCAATACTGGCCTAAGACCTTTAAGAGGGTAAAAATTCGACCGCCCACAATATCGACCATGCCTACTTTTAACATGTAAGAAACCCGTTTACTCTAAATCGAAAAAATTGTATAGCAAATATTAAAGATATTACTAGTTTCTAGCTTTTCTTCTTACAAAAGTTGGAGATCCCCCCAGTTTAAAGGGGCGTTTTTAGAAAAAAAATGGTTTTTTCCCTTGATAATTTTTGCTTTTAACGCATCTTCTCCAAATTATAACAAAATTACAATCAATTGATTTTAATTTTTAGCCCAGGCCCACTTTTGAGGGCGTGGCCTATACGAATAATGTATGAATTCGGGCCAAAAAACATTAAGATTTAGTGCTACACGGTCGGGTATATAGAAGTTTGTCACAGACGAACTGTTGCACTTACTTACTTGTTTTCGTCAAACCATGTCAAAAAGCTTTGACCTGCACTCCTTACCCGATGTCAGAATATCAACAGAAACTAACTTTGAAGTTGTGACGGCAAGTGAAATATTCTCTGCATTCACTCAAGAATACAATTTTTTCTCTTCAGGTTGGGATCAAAAATTAACCTCAACAAAGCTTTAAATCTCAAATCTGTTCGTGTTCTAACTCAACACATCAAACAAAAGTTTTAATGGCAGGTGTGTATCATTAACTAAGCTTGTATGTTGTATTGTATAAAGGGATACGCCGAATAGTTACTTTTGATGTGGTTAGATGTGCTAACATTGAGCTGTGTTCATCAGAACAGAATGATTGATGCTGATGCTGCTGTTGATGTAAATCAAGTTGGTGTACCTTCAACTTTCTGCACTAAAATCTCGTCAACATATTTGACTTTCGTGTCCTAGAATCAAAAACTCGGTAGCAATGAATAACTAAATTTAATTATTTTTTAATCTGAATTAGTTTTTGGCTTCGGTCACTTGAATTCTCATTGTTAAGGTGGGGGCAAAGTATTATTTAACTCGTGCATTAAAATTCTATCGTATCTCTATCAACCAAAAATGTCACAAATGTAATCACAAATACGTCAAGTTAAACTTCTTTTTTCCGGTGGAAACACTGTGGGATTAATTTTAAATCTTTTTGCGCTAATCCCTTTGGAAAGAAAACACTATATATCGCGATTTGTCGAGTATATTTATTGAAGGTTTGATAATCGTGAATTAGTGTCCAGTGGAGAGATAGTATTACGGAGACGTTGCAATCAACAACTGACTTCTTTTTCTGCAATATGATCGGTAATCTGTATTGACCATTGACATATTTTGTGCAATTTTCACACACAGATTATTTAAATTGACATTCACCCCAAAATTTGATCCGAAGCTAACAGAATATCTGAGAACCGAGAATAGCTTACAGGCTAACAGATTATCTCAGAAACAAGAGGCGTAATACGAGAAAAGAAAGTTAAAAGTGCCAGCCTACATTGCAGTAAGACTAACGACTAATGAGCCTAGTAACCCGATTAAGAAAGATCCGGTCCTTCAAATCCTGCGTAAAGTTATTTGGTCCGATATAAAACTTTTATAGCACTAGTTCCTGCATCTGGTTTTATAGACGCTGTTTTAGCTAAGACAGGTAGCCTGGAGTATTTAAACTGTCATTTAAATGATATATGTACGAGGGAAACGTAGATCTTCAGTTGTACGAAATTTTTTCGACTTGTAAAAAAGGTGCTGTAAAGGGTTAGTGGTATAGCATTTAACACTTTTACACTCATATTCTTGTTACTACTGCGTAAGGAGCATTTATGTGCTGTAAAAATAATTGAAAGTGATTTGGCTTTCAACTGCCACTAAAGTCCTTACAACTACAACCAGCAATGACCTTGTTAGGAAGCCAATAATCACTGAGGGTAGTTTGTCTGAATTCTCAGAATTTCCTATCCATACATCTTACTGAAAATCTTCGTGGAGTAAGCTGTCTGTAGTACAAAATACCATTTGTAGGGCATATGCATTTCAAATTTAAATTGCTCTTTTTTTCCAGCGTCATTTGCAAATCTCTTATATGGCATCTCACATTCCATCCGCCGAAGACAAAAATATTGGCAAGCAAAAAAAATTATATCCGCAAGAGATCAGATAATCGCAGGTGTTCCCCGTTGAGATGGTTTTAAATATCAAACAATTTACGCAAGTGGATCATCACGTTGTCCCTTAACAAAGCCAAACCGAGGCACGTTGTTCAATGATCAAAAAATCTACATAATCCGAATTCCAGTGCCCGCATGACTGGCTGGCTGCAGTATACCTTCTTCAGATTGGTAAGGACCAAAAAATATGAGTGAAAAAAAGTATTCTCAATTGGAAAAAAAAGGACGTGGCATCGAGTTGCTTTAAATAGAGATAATAACCAGATTCGAGTAAGGGTCCTTAATGAAACCCTCAAAAGTGGTAGGTACGCATTAAGGTAGTTTGGAAAACGATTTTTTTTTGTTTCTCCAGATGAAAAAAATAAGTAAATTTCACGATTGTTATAGGAATTTAGAGGCTGGACCCAGGAGGGCAGACATTTTGTTGGTGTGTAATCTGAGAAAAATGTTTTTCCTTGGCGGAACCGCCTGTTTTTGAGTTCAGATTGAGGTCAACAATTCTCCGCTTGAATAAATTTTGTGGAAATTTGTAAGATTTTTATGCAAGAAGTGAGTCATTATGAAGTGTTACCAAAAATGATTGTAGTCACTTAATTTTGAAGTAAATTTGTAAGCCCCTTTTTTTACTCTGGATTTTAAAGAGCGAGAAGTGAAACGAAGGTCTCGTGAAATTCGGTCTTTTTCTTTGCTACTGCTTTGGGTATTCCATGTCGATTTTCGCCCAGAAGTCTGATAACTTGAGCGCTAAATCCTTCTTTTTCCCAAACATTAAATCGTTCAAATATGTAATGCCGACCGAGCTGATTTTGCTCGCTCTCATTTAACCAATGTTAAAGCAGTTTTCAAAGGAATCGAATGATACTTTTTGGGTCAAGTATACAGAGATTTTAAACGCACACCTAGATTTCCATTCGGTCACCTTTGGAAAGTCTCACTTGTCCGGCCGAACAAAACCTATGAAAGGGTTCACGCAAAATGGTGAAATATGCAAAAAGGTTTTAAGAGGTAAGAGGCAAGGAAGCTTTAAGAACATCGATCGCTAAGCTTTTCATGAGAGTACCTATCTACAACGGTTTCTGTAAGTACTTGGTTAGGAAGCCAAAAAGAGATTTATGGTAAAAATGATGTGAATTGGCCGCGGATACAGACGAGGGCCCAAGGCTTAAGATAGAGGCCCAAAATGCTTGTAAGAGAAATGTGGGTTCCTATACTTTACAAAAATGTATGTAACCCGGGCTGGAAAGCTTGGCTCAGAATTGACTATAATATCTCGAAATGACTCGCTACCACTCCGATACCGATCCGGATTATGCATTAGCCGACTTCTGTGAATCTCTAGGACTAAGCAAATCTTTCCGGATCAATGATCAATGACAACCACTGCAGTATTTTTCAGATGGCAGACATAAAAATTTTTTTTTTTTTATAAAATTCCTGACTCGCCTATTGCGAACTAAGGCACCTCGACCTGAATAGATCTTTTGTGCCGTTCAGCATAATCAAAGCTACCACTGAGCTGAAGAAACACAGCCTCGTAAACAATACCATCACCATATACTCTGATTGCCAAGTGGCCATTAAAGATATGGCATCAGATGTGGCCCTGTGTCAAGGGCTGTGAAACTGTGCAGGGAAACTCTGGATGAGTTATCACATAGCAACACTGTAATTCTGTCTTGGATGGCAGGTCACACCGATATCCCGGGAAATGAAGAAGCGGACAAGCTTGTGAGATCTGGGACCAGGAATGAATGCTTTTCTGGCCCTCAAATCTATTATAAATCCTCGATAGCACGCAGGACAGGATAGAAACTGAATCCTTGATTAAAACTAACCTACGTAGGACAGAACTTGGTACGGGCAGACACACAAGGGAGCCATGGCCAGCGGTAAACAAAAAATCACTATTTATGATCAGAATATCCCAGAGGATTATCCGAGTTCCTTCACGGGAATCCTCACGCGGCACTACGTTGTGGATTTACACGCAGAGCGGCTGGGCATAGTGCATAACGATTACTGAAAATTTAATCTGTTCGTCACCTGCTATGCCAAATGCCCAGCTCTAAACGGCATAAGACGTAGTACCCTTGGCAGTTACTTCTTCAACGAGCTCGAAGATCTCAGTTAGTCACATCTTAAGGACCTCCTTGGATTTGTACAAAGATCCGTATGGGTCCAAGAGGGTGGCACTCTGAGCTTTTAACCGCGATCTATTTTTGTTTTCGATACAGGTGCTAAGAAGGTTCCTAAATGGACATAATGGACCCAACTGCTAAGTGAGACGTAACTTTGTCCCAACCTGACCTAACCTAACTTATACATTTACCAAAAGTTGCCCCCTATTTTCAGAGCAAACGGAATTTTTTTGCTTTCAAAAACATGTCTAACGTACGTAACGCTCTGCTGTTAAGGAACTATCGTTCACTTTCGCTCGGGCTTCCAAATATATGGAACACTAGGCCTTCACAGAGCTCTAATCAATTTATTTTTCAAGCGAGATCAAAGCAATTTTCTATTCAAGAGAGATAAAGATAAGATGTTACATTGGTGTCAGAAGTAGGAAACAGCTTGTGGATATTGACGAATGAAGCCAAGTAAAATTTTGAGGCGGACATTTTCTTTTAGATTTTGTCATAAAAGTCGCATGTATGTTATATGGTCGTTATACCTATCGTCAAGTAAAAGTATCTTGATTGATTGCTGGTACCTAAATTTTTACTTAAAGATATACCCACTACCAAGCTTCCCATCATGTCCTTACGTCTACAAACATTAAGCTACCGCCTGGACCCTTCATTACATCAAACTGTCTCAAACTGCACGGGATTTATTGCTCCACCGATTGGTTACATGACACAACCGGATCAATTTGAGTCACCTCGAACCATAAAAATTAATAATTTAAGACCTCAACTCCGATTAGCAGTGTCCAACACCTCCATGAACTGAACAACAAGACGCGTTCATAAAGCTAAAAGTTAAAAAAATTTCCCTCAAACACGATATTTCCATAATAAAATGCCAAATTCATCGTTACAGACGCCATACCGCCACGACACCTTTGGCCAAAAGGCTGCTGCTTCCCCCTTTCATATTGGAAAAGTTATAAGCACCAGTTTCTGTCAGCGGAGCGCGCTCACCTGATTCCGATTCGGAAATTATTTCCAATAATTGGCAACCACCGAACCACTGATGGGTGCATCGTGATTTATTTTATTACGTCAAGCGACGACCGCATGCGAGAAACTGGAAACACTGCGCGAACGTTATGTCATCTGCAAATAGCAAAGAAACGCAACAAATATGGAACGAAATTGGTTCAATCGCAGATTGTTTGTGGCCAGCCAAAGCCAGTGGCGGCATAAGGCAGCCACTGTCAGACGCAGACGACAGCCCAGCACGGAGGCATCACTCTGGTGCTGCTGGTGCGGAGCAGACAGTGAGCTAGGTAGAGCACTAGGCTAGCATGTCACCAAAGCAACAACATATCTACCACACGCAGTCATTGAAGACGACGACGACAACGAAGAGACCAAACAGGTCTGGCTGATGCAGTCCCAGGGAGTAGCGACGAATTACCTGGTGCTGTGTGGACCATATGCCCCACAAAAGTGGAGCCGTTCGCGCAAGCGGATGGGGGGCTTCAACGACGACGACGACGACGGTGCTTCTACCGGTTCGAATCAAACAAAACTTTCACCTTTCACGTAATCGTTCCGTGTATTGCTGCAATCGCTGTGCGATTGCATTCGCTCAGTTGCAGCGCACGGTGCAGCTTTAGCCTCCAACGCCATCCGAAACGGAGAGCTACTAGAGCGTTATAGCCGTGGAGGGAAGACGGCAAAACGAGGTGATTTCTGTCAAACAGTCTGGTTCGGCTATCTGCATCATAGGACAAAGTCTAACTGTCTGGCGCGACTACACTGGCGGGCCAAGCAAGACAACTTGCTGATTCCAACACAATTAAGCGGTTACATGTTGTTACATTTGCATTTGAAAGGTATGGATATTTTGTAACGGTAATCTCCTGCTAGGGGTTGTCAGAGCTGGGAATGGGCCAACTTCGGTGTGTGTAGGAGACGTCCAGGTGCTAATGAGCCCCCAAGGAAAATGCAAACAGGAAATGACTGCGGTTATCGTAATTTCTTGTCCCGGGGCACACGATATTGTTTTGAAATGTTGGCGAGTATCGTTTGGCCTGATTGCGAAAGGTGCTTAAAAATGTACTTCAAATCAGTGCCTTGTAGTCTGTGATAGCTGGATGTTAGTTAAAACTGGTTGTGGAATTCGGTTTTGATATGAGACACTGGAAAAATGCACATGTTGCGTCTCTTTTCACGCTTATAGATTGGGTCACGCAGTTTGGCCAAGCCTCGTTTGACATTCAAACAATTCAGCGGAAGAAATGTCTCAAAAGAACTGCTTGGATGGTTGGTTCTATTGAATGTGCCATGCATCAGGCAGATGTAGAATAGGAGTAACAGCGTCTGACAACCTTAGGTCTGACAATGAAGGTATCATAGTGTGGTGGAGAGATTTTCGCATAAGTGAAGCTTTTTCTTGCCGTCGACAACATTGAGGGCTGGTCTCATTGCTTATTGGTCTTATTGCTTGGTCTTCTTTGCTTATTCTGGAACCCTGTTTCATAACACTAATGGACAGGACGATGAAATTGATGTCGTGCAAGTACCCCAATATCAGGATATACGAATCTTTTCTGACAGCCAGGTGGCCATCAAAGTGCCTGAAATCAGTCTCTATAAACTTTTAAGAAGCCCTAGACTGCCGATCGTCTCTAAAGGGGATGTTGGAGCAGTTTATCATTCATCTATGCTGGGTGCCAGGGCATAGGGACTTTCCAGGTAACTGCAAGGCTTAGGAAAACTTGGCCAAAGTTGGAACTACACTGTCAATATTGCCAGAAAAAGGCTCCTTAGGGTGCAAACTCATGCTAAAACTGAATACAATAGAAAGAAGAAATCTTAGTGTCCATCTAATGTCTACTGTCTACGGCTGTACCTAATGCCTAGTAAAGAAACGACCGAAGCTAAATCTTAAACGCTCTAAGAGTTATTTCATTTATTGTTGTGTCATTTAGTGATATGTCATTAGTATCTTGCTCCCGGGAGTCGAAGGATGAGACCAAAAGGACAGACAAAAGAGCTTCTTTGTTGCGCGATTTTTGACCGCAACAACTCCACCTCCCGTGGAAAGTACACATTTCAATAGGACAGCTAGGAATTGAGAGGTCAAACAAAACAAAAAAAAGTAGACACAGCCGGGCTAAAGAAAGATTGGCCATCAACATAGAAGGGGAACCATGGCCGGGCTGATAAAAGATTGGCCGATGGTATGGAAACGCTGGTGGGTCCTCTGAGTCGTCGATGTATGGCTTAAGGTCCTTCATATGCCATATTTCTCGTTCCTTCCCTGCGTCATCTTCCAGCATGCACATCCAAGGGGAGACTCGTCTACGAATTTTGAAGGTGCCGACGTATTTTGGAGCCAACTTGGCTGAGAAATAATTAGTTGCATTTAAGGGAATGTAATTCCTACGCCATACAGTCTCATGCGGGAGATATTGAACATCTCGCCGCCTAGGATTGTATGCCTTCGATGCCATTTTGCCTGCCTCTACTAACTTCTTACCAAAATCTTCCCTTAGCCTCGCAACTGGGAACCATTGTCACAGAAGATCCACTTGGGTATGCCGAAAAGCAAAAACACGTTGTCTTCAAGAACCTTACAGATAGAATTCGCCTTCCCAGTCCTAAGAGGAAACAACAAGAGGACGTTAGTAAAATAGTGAACCACTGTTAGGATGTAAACAAAACCCCTATTCGACTTCGGAAGAGGGCCTACGAAATCTACAACGTCCTATGGTCAGCTTCAACATGTAATAAGCTGTTGAAGTAACTTTCTATCTAGAAAACACAATATAGCCAACGCGTCTCCTTGCCGAAGTCCGGTGGGTTTTAGAAAAGCTCCAGCGGCAAGGAGCCCAATTCAAACTGCACATTATTAAATAAGTGTTCCCACCAGCCAGGATCCCGATTTTAACATTGACAAAACTGAACTCATGACAATAAATAATGTCATATTCGGCTTTGAAAAGGAAGGCATACATAGTTTTCCACACTGTTTTGAAGAAACTATTTACGCAAATATGGCCCAAGGCCACAGAAAATGGCTTATAGGTAAAATGTTGGTTGCAGGAAGCTTTTGACCAATTTTAAGCATACAAGAAAACATAGGTAGTCATGTACTACGTTTAGGCTTTTTCCCATGGCGGATGCATAGAAACTTGGTCCATCTACTCTCCCGGGAAAACGCAATGAATGAGAATCCGCATGGGCTACATGCAAGAAAGGTAAAAGCCGCATGTACGCATATGGTATCGTAAACTTTTTCTATGTTTTTTTTCTGAATTTATTAAAAACACATGAGCGTTGGAGGAAGAGGTGATTGTAAAAAAAAAAACAAGGAGGCAATATAGAACAATTTTAAGATCAATTACATAGCCTGACCAAGAACTATTGTCCTTTCCTTACACTCCTTAAATATTACTTGCGTACAAATCATGTGCGACGGAATGAGATCATGGAATAGCATGTGTTTATTCTGTGAAAAAACGAAAAAGTTCGTTAGTTTTGCCCAAATCATAGTTATTGTACTAGCTAACATTTTGCCCCATGTTTGCATGCCATCAAGCTGTCGCTCGGAGCTGTCATCGCGAATTTTTGCAAATAATTCGGCCACACAGATGACACATATGGCAAGCATTATGACTGAGTCAAATATTTCAATTATTCACATCTTGTGCACTACGGCCTTTGCAGGCTTTGCCCGACGATTTCCGTTCGTCATTTGAAAAGCTTACGTACGTAAACTAGAGGTGAGGCTACACTCCGGGGTTTACCTGGAGCTCAACTTACAAGCTCCGTCACCCAGCGCTTTTTCTAAAGATAGTCGGTTCCAGTTTGGGGCGCAAAGCTGAGGTCCCTTTTCAGTTGCGTTGGCCACCAGAAGCCTGATGGTGGCCCTCTACTGCGCCGTCCCTCCGGGTTGGATTCAATTCAAAGATTTTACTAGCCGGAGCATTGGTGCCTCAACTCTCTAGGATGTTATGCCTAGTCCTCCACTCTCCGTCTACGCAGACGAGACCGACAACCGCTTGAAAAATTTCCAGAAACTTCGATGTGATGTTATCTCCAAGACGTTGGTGTTGGGCGTCCCGTCTTGATGACAGAACAGAGCTATTATCGCATTTCTGCATTTCCGCGTACGTGCGATGACAAATTATAAAAAAAAATGGCGGCCGCATATAGAACAAAACGAAATAGTACCTCAAAACTTCACTCCCTTTCTTATTTCACATTTATCGAAAAACGCTTCTACGACGCAAAAGTAGACCTACTTTCCACTTTTGCCTGCGTTTGACAACCCCATTACTGTCTTGTCAATATATTCAGTTGCCAGGAGTTTACCCAGAGAGTCAATACGTTTGTTCCATTACTTTTTGGGCCATTCTAGGCAGATTTCCTTATTTGAACGGGTGGGGGTAAAAATTTCTCAGGGAGAGGAAATACAGACCAAAAGTAAGGGAACGCTTTGCGTACCCTTACTTTTGGTTCTAAAACCGCCCACATTTTAAACCTAAAGTCATCCTATTGACTTTAGGTTTTTCATCTTTAAAGTTAACATTTGTTAACAGTCGAAACTTCAAATACAAATTTCACGAGTCGCTATAGCTAACACCTAAGTGCCCACCTAAATGTCAGCTACTGTTGTCCAACTCAATTGTCGCCGTCATGACACTTTTCATTATTCTGGCCAAATAAATTTCTTGGGCAAATTTTCGTAGGGAGGGGAAATTTCAAACTCTCATTTTTGTTCTCTCTCCTGTTTAAAGCTAAACAAAAACCGTGTACGGGAGCGGGATTAAGTTAATTTTCGTAGGTTTCGTGTCGTAGGTACGGAATCAAATCTAATTTAAATGTTTTTTTTTAATTGAACATTTTTACAATATTTCGAGTTTTGAAAAAAAATGAATATATACATTAATTTTGTTCGAAATAAATCATTTCCAAAAGTGTTGTTTGGACAAAAACTTTTATATGTCAGTTTGAAGCGGAGCAACATTCCGTTTTGCAAATTAGCTGCGTGCGTGCTTACTTTGACGTAAAACATCGTTTATACAATATCGTTAATACTATTTGGAAAAGCATGGCAAAACCCATTAATGTACGCACACGGCAAAGCAGCCTTGAGATTCTAGCTTAATACTTGACATTATGCTACTGGACTTCGCGTCTCATAAGGACTTCACTGACATTACGCTATTTTTCTCCAATTATGTCAATTTCGTCTACGTGTTGAGTAATTGAACTGACTCTTATAAGATCAGGCTCATTATTCCATGGGAATTCCGCAATATTCCTTAAATTATAATTTCAGAGAATTCGCATGACAGCTCGTTACCTTAGCTTAATCCTTTAAGCGGGACACACGAAGCAGCCTTGGCTCCACGTCAGCCTGGCGTTTACGAGTCCAGACATACGATTTTAATGTTTCCCAACACAATGAAGCTCGGTTTCAAATTCCGTTTGGCGCGCAATGTCATTGCATAGCGGGTTCAAAACCGACGCATCGTAACGGGGCGAAGCCGAGCCCCAGGCTGCTTCATGGTCCCCGCCTTAATTCTTTACAGATCCTGATGGGAGAGAGTAAGATTACCCTAGGATGAGACGAAAAAGGAGCGAGTTCGACAGGGATGACGAAACTAGCCTCGCCCCCATAATAGTCGTCTCTATATATGTAGATGCTGTCAAACGCGGCATTTGAATCAATCAAGAGGGTGCGAGTATCGATTTGCAATTCCAGGTTTTTTTTCAAGCTTACTCCACAGTGTATAAAAATTCAAGGAAAAATGCGTGCTTTAATTTGAAAAAGTATACAAACCTTCTATCTAATTGGGATCTGAAGGATGATAAGCTCCAGCATATCAGCTACCTGTGCATATCAGCCATTCTTCTATACTTTGTCCATGTGAAATGTGCAGTACAGAAATGGATACACGATCCACTCGAACTGCAAAGGAATCCCTATTATGCTTAAAATCCGTCTTGTGCTTAAAATAATAGTCAAGGGTTTAACGCTGCCCTTGACTTTAATTGAAGTTGGTGGGGTGGTACGATGCCGAGGATATCCTTTCTTGAGTATCAGGTTAACAAAGTTGAGAGGATAGTTCCATTCATTGGGGCTGCTTTTCCCGAACATAGGTGCATTCCATCACGCTTCGGTTCGATTTTCGTACCCTTGAAACGTTCTTTTTACGCTTTGGTAGAACCAGAATTTTTAAACCTAGTTTTTGTTGTGGCATCTCTTTCATCTGTCATCTGTCATACATATGTCATCTGTCTGGCATCTTTCTCTTTTCCTGTCTGGGAAGCTGACGTTTCTCGTTTGTCTACAACTCGTAGAGTTTGCAAACAGCTCTAGTCAGTCTTGTTAAGCTTGTGGTGGGCTTTCTTAAGCTGTGGGTAGGTACTGACTAATTTTAAAAACACTTCCGTTTATTGAGCTCTTGCGATCTAAACAACGAAATACTTGCATGACAAGGCAAATGTCATTGTGCTTATCTTCATGGCTGGATTTTCGTGCGTATTTTGAACTTGTTTTTCTTATTTTTATTTATAGTGCTACTAGCTTACATGATAAGATAATTTTTTTTTTTTTAAAGATTGTTATCTTTGATTTGAGGGGCCGTGACGTCATATTTTTTTGCCTCAAATGGATTGCTTTGTGCTAGGTTCCGTCATAATCAATTTGTACTTGTTTAGTCTACAAACTATCATCACTGAGTTAGTCATCGAATCAGCGTTCATGCTCTTCACAGGTTCTTAAGTCATCACAGAAAAAGGCATGTGTTGACAAATTAGCTGCATTTGACAACAGGCGTTTTCCAAACGATTTTCTAAGATTGTCTTTGAAAGAACATTAATTTCTACAGTGAATCACGTTTAACCGCGAACAAAAGTCAAGAGACCTTCAGAAGGCTACAGAGGGCACTTGGGAAGCGAAACTAGACTTCCTTTGTAATATAAGACAAAAAGTGGGAACCATATTGATTACCAGGACGAAACTCTAAGCGTTCCCTAGTAGGTCCTACTCATTTCACAAACATGTCATTTTTAATTATTCTCTTTTCCACAATTAGTTTCCGTGAAATTTTAGTTTTACGAAACCCACTTATCATCAAAGTAGGTAGGTACACCAGAGGATGTTCCCCACATATAAGTACAAATTGTCATATCAGAACATCCTTTAGGCTGTTAAAAAAAATGCCCAAATCTACATAACGCACCATTAAGAAATTATGAGCCCAAGACGACACTCACCAAAGTGAACTATGAACTCCCTACTCTTTTTTTCTTGTTTTTTGTTTTTGTTTTTTTGCTGTATCTGCGCAGGAAAATCCATTAAAAGATTTATTTGGACTACTAACGGTGCACATCTTATGAAACCTGAAACCTTCCTCAAAGTCGATGCAAGTGTGTGTTGGAGGTTCCTTTTTTTCTCTCCTCTTTTATATACAAAACAAAGGGAAATGGCAGTTGGAAAAGGCCCCTAGGACGGTAGAAGCACCATTATCCCTAATCAACAGCAAAACAAAAAAAAAGCGAAGAAGAAAATCCAAATGGAAATAAATTCCGAGTGCTGCATTCCTGACATCGCGCTCAAAAGATTCTTTCCCACGGTATACACGAGGAGGTTAACCTACATTCGGGCTATTTGACGCAGAGACTTCCACAATACGCACCGAAGAGAGAAGGATCTCGCTACGATCCCAACAATACGCAGGTGACTAGGATATAAGGATCAGTTTTCCAATTTCTGTATCCTCCTCCCGTTTTTGGTGCGTCAAAGTGTGTATATGTACCGAAGCGATTAATGGAAAAAGGATGACGAAGTGAGAGGTCACACACAAGAATAATAACTTTTGCGTCATTTTCCTGTTTTATTTTTTTTTTGTCTCCTTTGTTGCATTTGCTGCACTTGTGTGAGCTGTGCTTTGTTAAAAGATTGGATTTGGTTCAATTTTAGATCCTTTTTGTATATTTTTTAATTTATTGGAAATATCATTCCTAATCAGATATGCATTGTTTCGGTACATTTAAACGGTTTTTAGTCGGCTTGGAGCAACTATACATGTCTTCTAAGGGCCGGTTTTAAAGTTGCAAGATTAGCATTAGCCTAGCTTCGGTATTGCACCGAGTACCCCAGAAGGAATTCCTACCGGTGTAAGCTTAGGTTTAACTTGCCAAATTCGGTCGGTTAATACCACAATAACTGGTAGAAAGTAGTTTGAGTTTCTTTTTTCTGTCATTCCATGAACAATAACAGTTTTTCCCTGTTTCTTTTTAAAATTACGTTAAGGTAAGCAGAATCTGGAGTACAACTATAGAACTTATTTCCCTGTTTGTCTATGGGAATTGGCTTCCGGAGAGTTAAGCTCAGATTTATTTTCTCCGGGGGCCTAGGTTAGGTTCGGTTGTTGGGCTGATGGAGCGAGGTGATCCGCGCCTCATCGCACTTAGGTCTATTTAGACCCATTGTGATACCCAATGGGGGAGAATCCTAGTTGTGTGGATGTTCCGCTTCCTTCTTACGCCGTGTTGACTTCCTGGAGCCACCTTGTTGATTTAACATGCCTGGAAAGAGATGTTAGTGGTGCGTTTGAAAGTTCTGAGATGTCGTGGAAGATGTAGGAAGACAGTGGCACAGAAAGTAAGGTGTGTCCTCGCAGCAATCCGTATCGCCACATCCTCTGCAGATGTTGTCATTGTCGAGATTTAGTTTCATAACAGGTGTCTCAAAAGATTGTGGCCAATAAGTATACCTACTAGTAACGACAGAGTCTTCCTGTTGCTCTTGGTGAGCGCGTTAGTTCGGGACTTATGATATTTAGGCCACATTTGTCTTGAGATTTCACAGGTGGACAAGGATGTCCATCTTGTATTTGCTTTCATCCGAATCTTGTTTTCCACCCGCCTTCTAAGGTCACAGAGTGGAGGTTTGATCCATTGAAGGGCTTGATGAGGATCAAATGTTGATCCATGTCGTGCAAGCTCATCGGCTTTTTCATTGCCACGAAAAATCCTGTGGCCAGGAACCCAGCAGGGTCTTACATTGCTGTGAGCCAAGAGCCTTTAGCTCTTTGCGACAGCACTTAACAAGTTCGGATTTGATTTCAGTCGCAGCTATTGCCTTTATGGCTGCCTGGCTGTCTATAAATATGATAATATCATCCTGTGGTATTGTCCTTATTGACAGTTGGCTGGCTGCCTCCTTGACTGCAAGGACCTCCGCTTGGAAGACGCTGCAAGAATCGGGCAATTTAATTGATTTTTCTATAAGTGGGTTCTCTAGAGACCTGCACCTGTGCACCAGAGTAGAGACCTGCCTATGCTCATTTTTGACCCATCTGTGTATATGGCTATCGATAAATTTCTTAACGGTTCCGCCGATTCCCACTCATCCCTGCTAGTAAACATGCAGGTAAAAGGCTTTTCGAAGTCAGGGTAGCGGCTAAGGTAGTCGGAGGAGGTGTCGGTTCCTATAACGCTGTGAAGAATCTGCGCATGACCAAATGAGCTTGGGATCCATTCATATGACTGACTGAGCCTCAAGGCGCTTTTGACAGTAGATTCTTGCATTTAGAGGTCTAGGGGTAGCATATTTGCCTCAGCCCTCCAGCCCTGAGGTTGGTGTCGTTCTCATAGCTGATGTCGTACCAGTACATGCAGCTCTCTGTATTATTGTCATGTAGCGTAGGTTCGTGTTTTTTCCAGCTGCTTGCCACCAGACTAAACAAACACCCATACGTCAAAATAGGTCTACCAATTGCAGTGTACATCCAAAGGACAATTTTGGGCCTGGGACCCCAATTTTTCCCGGAAATGCGACTGCAAGTATAGTATGCGGTTTCCTTACTCTTTCCTCAAGATTGAGTTTCCAGCTTAGTTTCCTGTCAAGAATCACCCCTAAGTATAGCATGCTCTATCGGAGAGTTGAAGACAGGTTCCCTCAATCGTCGGTAGAGGGAATTGCGGAATATTTCTTTTGTTTGTGAACAGCACGAGGACGGTTTTTTGTGGGTTAACACCCAGACCGCACTGCTTTGCCTACAAGCTAAGTTTCTCTAGAGCCTTCTCTAATAGTTCGCTGATAGTGGGTAGGAATTTTCCTTTGACCATTAAAACAAGGTCATCGGCATAAGCCACGCCCAGTCTTATAAGTATCTCATTGACTACCAGTACCCATAGAAGTGGTGAGATGACTCCTCCTTGTGGGGTGCTTCTGGAGGCAGTCACATTAACAACACTATCGCCTATGGATGCATTGATCACCCTATTTTTAAGCAGGGCTTGGTCAACGTTTAGATTTTCTAAATTTCGTTTAATTGCACAGGTCTTAACATTATTAAAGGCACTCTCAATGTCAAGGAAGGCAGCAAGAGTATATTCCTTGTCCTGAAGTGACTTCTCAATCACGCTCCGGGGGCCTAAAAATTTGGTTTAAGTCGGGGCTAACTGTGTATTTGAATTTCCACAGAAATCGATGCACCAAGAGGCACACGCACGAAAGAATGCTGACTCAGGCAGGAACACATCTTTTTGGTCACTTCCAAGAAGCCAAGTTCATAGGTCTAGCAATTGCAGTGTACATCTAAAGGACAATTTTGGGTCTGGGACCCCAATTTTTACTCTTTCCTCAACATTGAGTTTCCAGCTTAGTTTCCTGTCAAGAATCACCCCTAAGTATAGCATGCTCTATCGGAGAGTTGAAGACAGGTTCCCTCAATCGTCGGTAGAGGGAATTGCGATATATTTCTTTTGTTTGTGAACAGCACGAGGACTGTTTTTTGTGGGTTAACACCCAGACCGCATGCTTTGCCCACAAGCTAAGTTTCTTTAGAGCTTTCTCTAATAGTTCGCTGATAGTGGGTAGGAATTTTCCTTTGACCATTAAAACAAGGTCATCGGCATAAGCCACGCCCAGTCTTATAAGTATCTCATTGACTACCAGTACCCAAGAAGTGGTGAGATGACTCCTCCTTGCGGGGTGCCTCTGGAGGCAGTCACATTAACAACACTATCGCCTATGGATGCATTGATCACCCTATTTATAAGCAGGGCTTGGTCAACGTTTAGATTTTCTAAATTTCGTTTAATTGCACAGGTCTTAACATTATTAAAGGCACTCTCAATGTCAAGGAAGGCAGCAAGAGTATATTCCTAGTCCTGAAGTGACTTCTCAATCACGCTCCGGGGGCCTAAAAATTTGGTTTAAGTCGGGGCTAACTGTGTATTTGAAAACCATCCTTAAGAAGTCTTAAGAAGTATTTGAAAACTATCCTTAATCTCAGTCATATCATGAGTCTTGCTCTGAACATGGTATCTCTGGCGGTCTTTCTCCTCGTTTCGGGGAGATTGGAGGATCTCACTCCACTCCCATTCTATCAAAATGTTGGCAACTCCTATGCCGGTTAATGCCATAGGAGCCATCACATATCCGGGATCATAGCAGCTGGGTCCTGCACTTGAGGCTGTTTGAGTCAGATCTCTGGCGTGTGGCAGTATCGACTCTCCAGACTAAAGGCCGTTGCGAATTTGGTTCGCAAAGACATTTTGGTTCAAATAAACGCGTCTTCGTAGCTCATTGAGTTTGTCTAACGCAGAATCAAAAGGCTGAACTATAAATTTTTTTTTTCAATTTGATTAAGACAAAACCACAATTTTCCCTACGCATTTGTTCTCCTTTTTCGTATTTTTTAATTGCTCCTGGCATGACAGAGGAATTCGTTTCCCCAAACTAAGGTAATTTTCCCGAAATTCCACAGAAATCGATGCACCAAGAGGCACACGCACGAAAGAATGCTGACTCAGGCAGGAACACATCTTTTTGGTCACTTCCAAGAAGCCAAGTTCAATCGAGCACATCGCACGAAACGTATAATTTTCTATTCTCCTATTCCAGATCTATCTGTATCTCCCATTGCTGTATAGGTACGCCTTCCCGCCCACCTTCCTCTCCCATCATAGAATATTCACTCGTTTATACAGAGGAATTTCAGGTGGACAAGGGTCCCAAGACAATGGGCCAAGGAAATCAATCAGTTCGCCCAGTAAATTACAGGTTGGAAGAGCGTATTCCAGAAACTCACACTCTCCGTCGCGGTCGGTCCCGGAGAAATGGAAACCTTTATCGCCCAGTCTTGCTTAATTATCCACAAACCACTGCGCCGATAATCTACTCGGACTCGCCATCCATTAATCTCGTCGAGTGCTGCGAGTTGATGCTCGCACTTTGATGTTCGAATCTGATTTATACCGACGACGCACGGTCGCTCGGCCAGCGGAATCACATGCCCATTTGGCATCAAATCAACGGAAAGCTAATTAATTACAAAACCACGCAGGAAGTAGCTATATTTTAGTCGGTGCCCCCACGAATCTAGGTGCAGCTCCTCCGCATATCCGCGCGGATTATCTGCGGCTCCGCGGTGACTGTGCCAGGTGGCACAGAAATCCACAAATCCAAGGCGACACACATCTATCGGAATCGGTAATTTATGTGCTTTTAATTGGAGATATTAATTCAACACGCACCTCGTTTCGTTGATGGGAAGATCGCTGGAACAAAATGCGAGCATCAGGGGCTGAAGAAACATTAAAGCGATTTTATGACTAATTACTCGCAACACTTATGCTCGCACTCGAGAACAACGTAAATAAATAAATAGTCGAATCGGGGAAGATTGAAAAATTTTTGAAATTGTTTTTTCTCCATTTTCCGACGCCTCGGGTCCTAATAAAAGAAAACTCCCGCCAAGGCAGTGCCCACCGAAATATAACACATTTGGAGAACACTCATCTGCTCCGTCATAATTTCCTGTTTACCGCCGCCGATCGCGCAAATCGCCGAGCTACTCGCATAGATGGTGCTGCAAGCGGAATTTGCGCACCTCCCACAGCTGGCGTTTATCGGAATTAATTTTTCAAATCCCCCGCATGATATAGGTGCGCGAAAGGTTGAGTTCAAGCGTTTTATACCACCACTCGAACATGCTACCGCCATTAGCGAGTCGAGCCAGAAATAGCCTAGACTAGACAGCTCCGCGCTGGATGTGATTAGCTCACACAGTGCCATATTACCTACCAACTTCCACCAGAAGTGAGAGTTTCCTTCTTTCGTTTTCCAATAACACCACAGGGTGGGGGCGGCGCGGACGATGTCGATCCGGCCGAATCTCGGATCCCAAAAACATCGCGTGTAAACACTAAGTAGGTATAAATTATTTTATTTTCCCCCGTGGTCTTTGGAATAGCTGGGCACCTCGGGCACCTCGGGCACCTGTAGAACTTAAAAATAGCCCCCATGGCGAGAATTTATATTTTTCTTCGAGCGCTACTCGAGTACTCGAGTCGCGTCGGGGGCGGCGAGTATTGTGTTTTTTTTAATGCGTTGGATGTTATGGATTCGAAAATATGTGAGGAAATGTTATTTTAGTATGTGCCGTGCCGGGTGTCTATTGAAAACACATTTTCCTCCTCGTTTACGGGGTTTTAAGCTATTGAACGAGGAAACGACCACCACCTCCACCAGTTCCTCCATCGGCCGTCAGGGCAGTCGTGGGAGTGGGAGAAGGAGACACACCGAATAAATTGGAAATGCATGTGGAATTGGGTTACCTGCTCTTGGCTAAAGCCGAATGGACGGTTGAGAGTGTTGTGCGATTTTTATTTCTTGGGTGTTTTTCCTCTATAGGTACCCAACCTACTCGTTGGGGATTATTAATATTTGCTTCATAAGAAGAGTGCTATAAGAATGTTTACGATAGAAGATTCCAGGGGTTCTGATGAAGGTCATTTATATACGGATTGTTGTGTAGTAACCACTTGGACAAGCTGCTTTTATCCTTGGGAGAAGCTAGCTTACAGAAGTTGCTTGACTATAATTGGTAAAGACTTGCGGCATTTTTGATATGCAAACTCAAAGGCAGCCCATGCACAGTTGAGAGGGTTTAAGTCCCAAAATTTGTAACACATTTCGTAGAATTTTGCATTCATGTCGATGGGTACTTGGCATACCGATTAGTGGTCGCATGTTCTAAACAACAAGCGCCTTGTGTCGATTAATTAATTCGGTCCATTACCCAGGCGGGTAAATGGTTATGGTGTCCTTCTTCATTGCAGCATGCCACCGGATCGGCTGGACATTGTTGCCAAGGTCAGGCATACATTTTAGTGCAGAGGTTCAGTATTGCTCATCTGGCTAAGCTGAAGAAGAGAAGAGTTGTTCCGTTGTTGAAGCTTTTTGCCAATGCCCTAGACTTCTTGTAGGGAAAAGAAGAGATAGGGGTTCTCTCCTTGCGAAACCCATTCCGATAACTTTTTTTATTTGTCCCCGATATGTTAGGTTAGGTAAGGTTGGGTGGCCCCCGCTAGGCAGGGGCACACTTAGAGAGAGGTCAATTTTGGTACCACTTATAGGGCCGGACTCACCAGCCCGAGGACCTAAATGACAACTACCCATTTGGGTGGGAGTCGTCTAGGCAACCTGTGACGGTGTGAACCTGTACCGAAGGTCACCAATCAATTATTGATTGGTTGAGAACTTTCCCGAGGGTAATGAAGGCCCCAGCCTGAGATACTTCCTGAAGAAAGGGTGATCCCGTAACTGCTGAAATCCAGATGGGAATTTGCCTTGAATATGGGAGGGGCGAACTTAATGCGGTAAATGAGGAATGGTTTCCATGTGAGAAAAGCCCGGCTGGGGCAACCGATTTCGGTATAAGTCCGTGCCAACTGCTTCTCTGCTAGGAATTATCCTTGAGGATGAGAGAGTGCAGAGGTAACCGAATTCGATGTAAACCCTTGCATGGGGGGAGTACTAGCGCAAGAAGCTGGTGTAGGGTAATCGTCTTCGGTATAAACCCGCACCACAGGCGACTGCCGTTAGAATTGGGAAAGAGGACGTGGAACAGGAAGGTAAGCGTAACCGAAACAGTATGAAATCTTACCAGTGGGAATTATGTGCCGGTGATCCCGAGGGGGGTGGAGGGGTGAAGGAAACCGAGGCGGTATAAGCCCACACCGGTCCATCCCTGTAAGGGAAGACCCGAGGATGGCAATTACTGTAGGAATACTATTAGTTCCCGGGACATATAAGGTATGTCTCCCCTTTACGTCGAGTCTAACTAGATCTTTAGATCTTTTGTTTTCTATTGCCCTTTGAGTGAAAGTTTGCCTCAAGGATTGAAGAGTGCAGGTGGAGTAACCGATCGCGGTAAAACCGTTGCCGAAGGAGCATTCTTCGTTAAGACCCCCGATATGTTGATGAATCGAAAAACTGACCTTGATCGAATTTTCTTGATCGACACGCAAGGAATGCATCTAATTTGCCTGTTTTAAATTTTTCTATCCAAGAAACAAAATATTTCGAGATTTTCCCTCGAGATGCAGTAAAAAGTTTCCAAAAAAGTGTGGATCGCCGAATAAGTTTGTTGCAGTTTCAGTCCTGACAGCTATGCAAGAGTCAAGGTTTCGACCAGACTAAGTATCTTACGCAAAAAGAAGGGCTACCTGCTCTCATTGTTCATTGCGAGGTAGACATTAGCTGGTAGACCCGACCAGCAATGGATTTACTCGATACCAAGCTGTGCGTGTACAGGTCGAAAATTTGATACTACTGGAACTCACCGAGAAATCCTATCGGTTGCTCAAAAAGATTTACACCACGTGAAATCGAGCAGAGCTTATAAGGTCCCACCCGAATCACAAGCAGAGGAAGCTACAGCCAGGAGCTCCCGAGCTGAATAGGTCCCGAAGGCCAGGATGTACCAACAAGATTTACTAAAATGTAGTCCTAAGAAAAAAAAAAATAATTGGCGCTTACAGCTCAGAAGAGCCGTGTCGCATGACCTGAATGCTGTGTGTGCTTCTAGGTATTCTTAAAAACATGAAGAGAACTTACATTTTGTTACGTTTACGAGGATTTGTGTTTTTTGCTGATTCCGAGCGGCGAATCAACAGTTTGCTCATGAAAAATGTTATTCTTGAAGGGGCGGGTTTGTTAGACCCTCGCGGAGTTGGGAACGTGAAAACTGTTATTGCTCCAGTCGGGATTCGAACCCACCAACCCCTAAAAGAAAGGAATGGCATAATGTCCAGCATTAGCTCATGTGATGACGTATACTGCGATCGATCTATAAGTAGTCGTGAAAAAGGGACTGGGATTGTATGTCAAAAAGTGTCACAAAAGCAGATTGGAATGAAACCTCGACTTCGAACATGGCTCTTTGTGGCTAACGAAATAGCCCATTGCGTTGATAAAACGTACCAAAAGACGGTGTGCATGTTATAGCTGTAGATTCAAGACACTTACAAAATTCAATGCCGTTGATCTTTTTAACAAGATTTTAGGTAAAATCCTTGGCAATTGCATTCGTCGGCCGTTTACAATCCAAAAACGTATTTTACTTGTTCAATATTCAATTTTAAGCATAGGTATAAATAATAAATGGTATAAAATAAATTTATTGAATTTCCGATGCTAGTAAGTATCCGGAATTCCTGCAGTGTCAGAACAGGTTGCCAAGTGACACAGAAGCTGTAGTTATGCCCAACTTTACCTTATTACAGCACCACAACATAAAGCCTTAAGTTCTTGAAGCTGGCTTTATACAAGCAACGGGGTTCGTAAAAAAAAAACCCAAAAGAGCCATTTGACACTTTATAGAACTTAATTTTGGGTATAAAAAGGGTTCTACTTCGAGCTATTATAGAACTCATTAGACAGTCAAAAAATTTTTGAAAGAATTTGCAGGTACACACACTTTTAAAAAATAGAGTGGCGCAACAGCTCGAGGTGAACCAGGGCCAACCTCTCAACAATGTATGCTGGTGTGTTAATTTTTTTTACATACAAAAAGGACCTACAATTTTTTGCCGAATCCGAACGGCACTTTGAGAAGTTTTTCAAGACGAATGATACTCTCGGAGGGCTTGTCAGACCCTCGCGGAGGTGGGGACCGTGAAAAAGAACAAGTCCTTTTTTTCAGGTGACGATGGCAGGATTCGAACCCAGGCCTCCGGCGTAGTAAGCACACACACTAACCACTACGCCACGGCACCCCACACACACTTTTATGGTGTTCACTTATTCTTTTGACGGCGTGGTTTTACTCCTACTTATGTATCCATACATTCTTATATTTTTCTTTGTAAGTGTTGACGTTTTTGCACAAATAACCATGTTAAATAAGGTGATGAAATTAATGAGTATGAAGAGTGAATTAACTTAGCAGAAAGCAAGGTGCGCATTTAATTTTTTCGAATGATTTATTAAAATATAACAAAAAGAAACAATGCGCATCATATTAGATATATAACATAAAATAAAGAATGTAAGGTCTTACTCATAGAGGGCCCATATAGCACCTTTTAAACATTAGGTGTTCTGCGTTCCCATTTAGAAACTTAAGGTTCTATGTAGTAGGACTGTCTAGCTTCATGTAGAACTTTGATAAGGTTTCGCGCTTTTCTGTTTCTTATTTAATTTATTTAGGGTTACCATCGCTCTCTTATCTTTTGTGCTAATCGTTGGTTTCTGTTCCCTAGTAGGTAGTTTGACTTTTTGTAATTATTGACATGGCGGATGTTAATTGAAACGTATTTTTTACTGTCTGTTTTATTCTTATCCATGGATGCAGTATGTACCGCCTTAAGTGTTTTAAACTCCAATGTCAGTGGGTATGTGAGTAGGCGTATGAAATACTTGAGCTTCTGGTGCAGGAAAGAACAAAACATAACTTATTTGACCCGCTAGACCATAGAAAAAAAAGCAAAAAGGTTGAATGTTGTCTAGAATTAAAATTGTAGAAATCTAATTTTTGTGTAATATATTATTATCTTAATGAAATGTTCTCACAGCAATTTTGTCAATTTAATTTATTTTTATTGTATGACATATGGCAACACCTAAGTGCTATACAAAAGTGCAAATAAGACTTTGGATGTGTCAAACCTATAATGTTATAAAATAGGCACTTATAGACTTGTGCTACTAATGCGGTGTTAGACTTTTAGTTCTAGAATTATGGTACTTAAAATGTTTCTATGACCAAATTTTTCCGTAAATAAGGTGCGCACTAATGGGACAATAACGAAACCTTGAAAAACTAGTATTGCTAGTGAAGAGCATTTTTAATGTATTATAAGACCAGTATTCAAAAATCAATGCTTATGGTTCCAGAGTGTGTTACTTGGGAACTCAATGTCAAAATGTTCATTTCAACCAGTAAATACCAAAACATTGTGGGCAAAAGTAATGAATTTGATCGCCAACAATTTTTCCCCTATACGCATTGACAATGTCTGGTTTCAAGAAATAGTGTTATCGCCCTCACACATCATCAGTCCATGTATTTATTGCATACGAAATATGAAAATCAAGGTCTTTGCTTCAAGGTCTTGCGATTTACCTCTTAGGCGTATGAATTTACGTATGTAGAAATATTAAAAAAAAAGTATGATCTGTATAAATAGCCCGGAAGCAATATAATATCTCAAGCATTTTATCCGTACTTAAAGTTCAGCCATTTACCCCGTCGTTCTCGAAACCGTCATCGAAAATTTATGAGACCACCAAAAGTTCTGTCCCTTTTCACAGAAGCCTTGGTGATCTCATAAACGATCTCGTACCTTATCTATAGTTGCCATAGACCAAGCTTCATAATAAGGTAGAATAAGAACAAGTGTTGAAATAACACAAAAAGGCTTAAGAAGAAAATTAAAGCTAAAAAAGAAACTGCTAGGCATAGGTACAGCCTTAAAAGAGCCAAAAAACTAAAGAACTCGATAGATTTGCTCTCAGACTGGCATGTGATGCTTTAACTGATCATACAACATGCAACTAGTTAGTTAGATAGACTTTATTTACTTCATACAATTTGGTATTGCTTACAATCTCACAGTTTATGCTCAGTCATTTATGGTTTGGCTTAAGGCCGTCTACCAGATTGACAATCAAGTTTTGTAGAATCAATTAAATAAAAAAATATAAAAAAGAAAAAACGAAAAGAAACAAAAGTAATCAAAAATCGCCTTCCAAAATAAAATAAATAAATAGAGTGGCGCAACAGCTCGAGGTGAACCAGGGCCAACTTCTCAACAATGTATGCTGGTGTGTTAATTTCTTTACATACAAGGGGACCTACAATTTTTTGCCGAATCCGAACGGCACTTTGAGAAGTTTTTCAAGACAAATGATACTCTCGGAGGGCTTGTCAGACCCTCGCGGAGGTGGGGGCCGTGAAAAAGAGCAAGTCTTTTTTTTTCAGGTGACGATGGCAGGATTCGAACCCAGACCTCCGGCGTAGTAAGCACACACACTAACCACTACGCCACGGCACCACACACCTTCCAAAATGCGGGTTCTATAACTGGTTGCAGTAACAGTGTAGTTGTACAGGACCTCCCATCCAAGGCTGCTATTCAGTATGCTGAGTACCCCGTCTAAGTCCAGTGAAGTTGCGCCGAAGTATGTCACGCGGAATTCTCTAAAAATGGGGCAACTTCCTATAAAATGGTGTACGTCCTCTCTTTCTTTAAGGTTGCACAGATCACATAGAATACAACATGCAACTATCACTTCTTGAAGTGATGGGTACCTCAGAATGGAAGACTGGAAACTGCAGAATATCAAATGGGTCAATACTTGATTCCGGTCATTAAAGTACTACCGGAAATCGACTAGAAAGCGAAAGAGAAATTTCCCGAATGTAAAAGCTTTTTTAACAAAACAGAGCCAGAAACATCCTCTATTTAAAAAAGGAGAACAGCTTTTTCGTTTTTTAATTCTTCTCTCAGGAAAGGCGAACCAGTGCCCCGAGATGTAAGGAAATATTTATTTACTTAATTTTTAAAAGTTTAGTGAGTCTTAAATGTTTATATATGAAAATTAAAAGTTAAGAAATCAGACCGGTATCATCAACCAAGC
Organism: Neoascia interrupta; assembly: GCA_947623515.1. Lineage (NCBI taxonomy): Eukaryota > Metazoa > Arthropoda > Insecta > Diptera > Syrphidae > Neoascia > Neoascia interrupta. Next base: position 223,567,998 of record OX392462.1, read on the forward strand.
ACTTTGCAAAAAGCCACATATCCGCCAATGGCGGGTGTTATGGCACACTCAATGAGTTAATTTGGCGCCTTACTGTTTTTTCTTAATTTCAGTAGTGTTTCTTATAGTGTTTTCTAACTTATAAAGGGTGATTTTTTAGCTGGTTTGGTTTTGGCAACACTGGCTTTGACAGCTGACGTGTGTTTAGTACCTTGTGTCACTGTCAAACAGCTTCAGTTTGGCTTGCAATTTAACTATGGATCGTCTTACAAATGAACAACGCTTGCGAATTATTGAATTTTACTATCAAAATTCGTGCTCGGTTCGAAATGTTCATCGCGCGCTGCTTCCATTTTATGGTCGGCATTCTCGACCTTCTGAGCAATTGACGTTTCGGGCCGGTTAATTGGCCGCCTAGATCGTGCGATTTGACACCATTAGATTACTTTTTGTGGGGGTATGTCAAGCCTAATGTCTATAGGGACAAGCCCGTTTCGATTGACGCACTGGAAGCCAACATCCATGCATTCATTCGTGAGATACCGGCCGATATGTGTGAAAGAGTATGCCAAAATTGGACTCAGCGGATGGGCTACCTGAGACGCAGCCGCGGTCAACATTTGCATGAAATTATCTTTAAACATTAAATTGCAAGGTTCAAACTATCGATTCAAATAAATATTTCATTAATTTTTTCGAATTTTTTGTGTTTTTTTTTTAAAAAGTTCTCAACCTCTTAAAAAATCACCCGTTATTACATGTGACACATTAGGCACAAAGGCTTTGTTCAAAGTCCTCTATAGAAAGCAACAGATTCGTCGTAAGGAAATACGTTCAGATTTTTGTAGTCTGAGGTCGAGGATGGCCAAACGTTGGCGGTTCTAGAAAATTTAGAATGTTGACTATCTAAATCAAAGCAAAGAAATGAAGCGTACAAACGAATTTTTACTCAAGTCAAGAGTCAAGACTATCATAAGCCTGTGATTACCCTTTTATTCCCAAGCGAGAACAGAAGATAATATTAGAATAGTAAGAAATTTGAAGTGCGCCATTTCCCCCTCGGCGCCATTTCACCCAGCTTTCCATTATCATGGAGGTTTCCAAGTTAAAAAAGACAGGCTAAAAAACCAACAGTTTCTTAAAGTTACAAGTTTACAAGAACTGAACTATCGTACTCACTTCTCTTAAACAAGATAGTTTCTACAATTTCAACAATGGAGAGAATGGATAGTGCCCCTTGCATGCATCTACAAAAAATGAACGATTATTCGGCTTCACCCTATATATCTATCCCTAAGTTTGGTTTTATGTGTCATTTATAAATGGGATGAATAATAAAGTACTTAGGAGAGGAGGCACCCTTACTATGATCCCGTCAGTGTACAGGTTCAGCCAAAACGACTTTAATTGGTTTTATTTAACCACATTGTTGAGTACATTGTTGTACTTTGATTTGAAAGGATCGCCATGTGCCATAAAGTTTCGAAATCTTTAATAAAAATAGCTGAAATGTACCTTCTTAAAGATATGTCCTTATGTGGGACATGTGATGCCTGTACCTGTAGATGTTCCATCCACATAAGCCACTTTTTTGTTTTTGAAAATCAACTTTCATGAGGTCACGCCTTCAAAAGTAGGCGAAGAAGTAAGTTATATATCGCCTATTGGTCTCGGTGTCTTTCAAAAACCACTTGAAAATACATCTAAACTCAGAGAAAACTCTCTGATCAAGAAAAACGAACTGCAAGCTGATTTGTGCAACAGATGCCAAAGCAATCTTCTTTAATTTTAAATTGAAAGAATTTTCGATAACAATTAAAAAACCAACAAAATTTTAAAAGTTCCATGAAGTGTGTGAATGTGAGTTAGGAACGTCTCGTAGCTATACGAGGCAATCTTCCTTTGCACTGTATCGTAAGTTCACGTACCTTGCAGATGGCGTTAACGAAAATCCTTATTTTTTATAAAATCAGCGCGACTATAACAGCTAGTCTATACTATATAACCCATGTAGGAAAACCAACCCCTCTGGCATAAAATAAATATATTCGCTTCTGATATTAACCAACCCCCTGACGGCGTCATGCATTGTGGGTTGCATAGTACGCCTCACGTTTGCAACCACCTTCTTTTTTATCCCATTCACTTCCGAGTTCCGTATTTACACAGATGCTACAATCGAATTTCTAATCGGGTGACATATGCAGAAAATGGGCTGCAGGATGTTCCACCCCGCCCCGAAACAAGTTTCCTTTGCACGTTTTTATTTGTTTATTGCTGCTCGACGATGATGGGATTCCTCTCATTAATGGAACAAACGACCCAAGGCCACAGGGGTGCACTTTATCCTGAATCCGGAGAAGTACACATCCATAGTCGATATGGGCTGTCTTCAGTTCACCCTAATGGCATGGAAACCGCTTCCGTGTTGAATATAACCACGTGTTCAGACTTCAGAATAGCAAGTGCATGTGATTGCGGGTGAATATTACCATTGAGGTTAGGCGTGCAGAGTTTTGGAAAAAAAAATAAATCGAAAAAAAGTAATTGTACCTTACCTACTTACTACAACTACACATACAGCAGCACAAAGTGCAGACTTAAACTAAATGAATTGATTTTTTCTTAAGAAGATAGGAGGACATTTTTTTATTAAATTGATAAAAGTAGTGTTATTTTGATAAAAATAAGTACAAAAAGGACATTGACCTGAGGATTTTAACTTCTAACTATGGTTATCCTTCTAAGGAAAAGGAGTAATAAATTAATTTGAGTTTCAATCACACTAGGCGTGACAACTCCAAACTTTTAGTTAACTGGTAGAAAGACACTTTAAAAAGCCCATTGTATGAGTTGTAAAAAAGTCTTAAACTCGGTCAGGGCCAGGTTTGTCTGCTTCATTACCTAAGGTAAAACCAAAATAGAAAAAGAATCACAAAAACGAAAATATAAAATTTTATAACTAATTATTCGTTTATTTGTATAATTGTATATAATATAAATAAAATAGATTAATATAAAAAAACACCTTGTATGGCTTCTTGTGATATTTGAAAATGTTTTTTTTTAACGATCTGTCCAAAAATGGAAAAAGGATCTCTTATGGTAGCACATCGTTGTCAGTCTGTCCTGTAACTTTTGAGCGGCGAGTCGTAAAAGATAACATTTGGCGCAGCTTTAAGGTCCGTGAAAAAAATTTGAAAATATGCAAGAGCTTTTCTTATATGCATACAACGGTTTAATTAAATTTTGACGTTAGAAAAAGCAAAAAGACAAAAAATTGTTTCGGCACTTATTTTGAAAAATTTAACAGCCATAAAGAAAAAAATTTTAGGTATACAATAAAAAATTAAGTATTGAGTTTTCATAATAAGAACGAATTTTAAAAAAATATTAAAAATTTGTTGAGAATTGAAAAATGGCAAGTATGTGCCTGAAGGTCATATCTTTTTAAATACTTTATATGAAAAGCCGATATTTGTCACAGATACAGAACAACCATAGCTCAATGGGAAACTAAAACCAAATTTTGGTAAACCAGTTTTAAAGCTAAATTTTGACTTATTTTCGGAAAGAAAACTGCAAAAAATTGTGTAAAATTTTTTCTCCGCACCATGGCAAAATCTATTTTCCCCGCACTATTTACTGTTTAAGGAAAAATCAAGAATTATTTTAAATTTTCTGGAAGCCTATAGAAAACCTGTTGTTGTCCCAAGAATTTTCGATTCTTGAAGGATTGTGAACCAAAAATTCTTGGCCCAACCAAGTTTTCTTGAAGCAAGAGCTCGTTGTTCATGTTTAAAAATTAAATATTCAATTTTGCACCGAAATTCTTAAAATAAAAATTTTATCGTTGTCAATCATTTTCAAAAACGGAAAATTTTTGGCACAACAATAAAATTGTTGTATTTGCAATGTAAAATGCCAGTTTCGCCTGTCAAAAATCAAAATAGTTGATCCAACAATTAGTTCTTGAGATAACGATTTTTTTTAAGTATGAAAATTGTTGGCACAAAAATTAAAAATGTCAATTATTTTTGTGAAAATCCGGTTTCAAGAACAAATTGTTAAAACAAGACTTAAATGTTTTAGAACGTATAATATGCAACTTCGGCAGGCATAGGTAACCCATATAACGCGATAGCCTAGTGGATAGCGTAGCTGCCTTTGATGCGCGAGGCCGCATGTTCAAGCCAAGTAAGTTTTAATTTAATTTATCATAAAATTTTCACTGACAGTAAAAAGTATGCAATAAAAATTTACTTATTCTAGACGGCGCAATAATACCAACATCCAGTTGAATAACAGAGATGATACATATATAAAAATCGAAATAAAAGAGGGTTTGAATGTAGCCAAGAATTATATAAGCTTAAAAATACTTTTTGACATTTTTCATTCTTGAATCAAGAATATAAGTTCTTGTTCAAAGTTAACACTTTCATTCTTAAACCAACAATTAAAAGTTTTGGGGTTCATTTCACTCACCTACGAAAATTGTTGGGCCAAAGTATAAAATTCTTGTTATAACTTATTTTTTGTGTGCGCTTGAATAATAGGCCGATTCTGAGATGTGAGTCGAAAGTTTCAAAAAGATTTAAATTTTTTTTAAATTTATTCTTGTATCTTAACCTTAATACCAATTGCAATGAAATTGGACAAAGTATGAAACGTGTGAAGAGGATTCTAAAATTTTTAAGATTTTAGAAAAATGCCGTTTCTGACTCAAAGTTTTCCGAAATGTTTGAACATTATGTGCTAAAATATTATTTTTTTTTTGAATTCTTGGGTGGACTAGAAATCTTTCAAAGATACCAGCATGCCTACTATAGCAAGTATATAATACTTGCTATTCGATGGCATGCAACTCATGATGAATGGACTAAACGAATATTGCAAACGCTGGAACTTGGCGGCGGGTGCTACAGTCAGAACGAAAAATGGGCTTACGATGGGCGGTCAGTGGATATTGTTCGTGAATACAAATATTTAGGAGTACTGATATGTGCCAACTTGAACATGAGTAAGCACCTGGAATCCAAACTTTCTGAAGCCAAGAGGGCAATTTCTGCCATCCGGAACCGGTGTTTTAGCAATAAGCTTGTAGCACATAGAACAAAGCAAAAGCTATTTCGCTCAACTGCAGCTGCTTTCCTCTTATGCGATGCTCAAGTGTGGGGTCACTTGCCTTTCGAAGCGATTGAAAAGTTTTTCGGTTACTTACTCAAGAGAATTTTTCGCCTGCCAAGCAGCACGCCCAATTACATGTTGTACCTTGAAACCGGATCTCCACCTATGTTTTTGGACACACTTAAGCTACATTTCATTTACATAAACAAGGTATTTGCTATGGAGGACGCAAGGATCCCGAAATTGGTGTTAAATCATGCTTTAAGAACAAGAGGAAAAGTCGTTCAAGAGTGGGAGGGACTCGCATCTGACTGCGGTTTACGCATGCTTATAACTCATAACGCCCAACCGTCGATATTGAAAGCTTTGTTTGACGCCATCCTCGAAAATACTGCACGCTTCTTGTATGATAAGTTCTACAACGAAGCTCGTTCTTCACAGTATAGGTGCTTCTACAGTAAAATGTATTACCATCTTCACGAGAACACATATTTCGTAAACAGCAGCTCTCGGAGAAAATAAGTACGTTATTTAAGTTGAGAGGTGAGCTTATCAGTCTCAATTTCATCCCTCACCGCCCAGATCTACCAATTTTGTACAACATCTGCAACCTAAAAGCAAGAGAGGACATCTTTCACTTTTTGGGCATCTGCCCTGTATTAAGAGAGTTTCGTGTGGGTTTCTTTGGCGAATCTTCCCTGGATGAGAACGAAGTAATCAGTATCTTAAATGGCGAGCAGGGTTGGGACACTCTGTATAATTATGCGACGATAGCACTTAAATACCGAAAATGTATAACAGATGTAAAACAGATGTATACACGTATATAAGGAACATCTTTTTTGTAGATTAAATTATTTATTATAACTGCCAATCTGGTAGACGGCCATAGGCCAAACCTTATAAGACTTATGTAAATTTTAATGTTTTTGTTTATATTATTATGAATTCAAATAAAGTCAAAACTAAACTAAGCTAAACTAATACCGAAGTAGCTGATATTGGTTATGCCCGATTTCCACGTGCTAAAAAAAGACCACCCTTTTATGAGAGACACTATGAAAACTGCCAGAATACGCGTTTTTTTTCGCTCTCTCATAACTCCCCTTGACTACAACTAAGTTAACTTATCAAGTAGTTAACACTTCTGTTAACGCTTCTAAATTACGATGCTAAAATTATGAAAACAGAAAACGTGTTAAGCATTTGTTTTGACTTTTTTTTTTACAACAGTCATTTGTAAACTCTTTATTTCGAAAAATATGAGTTTTGTATCTTAAAATTCACCTAAAAAAATATATAGTAGGCCTTGAATAAAAATAAAGTCATAATAAATTCTTTAAATTATTAAAAATATATAGTTTTAGTAATTTTTAAATTTTATACCATTTTTATACCCTATTCCAGAGGAAGTTTGATACAGGCGAAAATGTTACAAAGAGAAATAATAACGGTAGACCCCCAACACCTTAAGGGAATATGATCGAGCCGAATTCTTAGTCGAATGAGCCATATCTGTCCGTCTGTCTGTATGTCACCAACTTTAAGCCCTTCCTCTGTCATCGGAAGCAATACAAGTGTTGAAATTTTTGAAATCGGCAAAGTACGATCCTGCAATCCTTACTTGTCGCGATTAATGCTGTACCAGTTGAGATACAGTGAACATGATTGATTCTTTATCCAAATTCAACCACCCTTTATTTCTTTCGACATTTCAAATCCATACTACGGCTTCAAGTTACTCAAAAATTCTTTATCAATAAATTCCTGACTTCAAAGACTTTAAGTGACTTCAATTGAATTTGAAAAATTGAATGCATTCAGTGACTTCAAATAAGTTCAATGGATTGAATGCATTCGTGAATGTTAGCCCTGTGACTTCAAGGTGACATCACTGAATGCGGATTAGTCAAAAAGATTTGTGTCATTCGACTTCAACTCTTTTATTGCTGAAAATGATTGCTTCAGTCATGACGTCAAAGTGAATGTTGATTTATTTTTCCAAAGTTGAAGTCATTGAATTGAACTGTTTTTCGGAGCATTAAAAAGAATTATATTCAAAAATGATTGCATTCTTTTACTTATTCTTATTCCTCTGCACAAAAATTTTGGTTCCTACGTCTTGTCTTACTTGACCAAAATGCATTTTAAAACAAAGTGTAAAAAGTTTGTCTGACATCCAAGTCAATAGTGGGTGGATCACAATTTTCATATTTGTCTGTAAAAATGAGAACCAAGCTGCACATCCAAGTTTTAGCTTTCTAGCTCCTTTTTATAGACCTAAAAACCCTACACACTATGGACAGGCGGACTGACGGACGAACATGGCTAAATCAATTCACCTGCCTACGGTGCTTTATTCACTGTGCATTTTATTACAAGCTATGCATTAAAATTATTATACCCTGTGTCAGGGATAAAAAAAGTGGGAAAGTGCAACAATGTGTGAGGCTCCAGTCCGTTTGTGACAGTTTGCATAATGGCCTACCCTAACCTAAATAAATAAGGTCACGCCCATTAAAAGTGGGCGGGATGAAAAATGTAACTTTCATATGCTCTGTGTAATGTTTTTATTTATATAGATTTTAAACTGTAAGCCTTGCTTTGCATTTAATAAATAATTTTTCAAGCCACGCCTACAAAAAAGGCGGAAACATAAAGTATCTTTGCAAAAAACTTGGCAAATGCTAATGCTTACAAAATTTGTTATATAATTTTTTTCCTTTTTCATACAAACTTTACAAAATTTTATAAATACAAAGTGGGCGTAACTAGTTTTAGGGGGAATTTCCACGTTACAGCCAATCAAAAAGCTTTACTTCATTTTACAATTTAGGCCGCCGACGCAAGAGTAATATTGGAAAAAAGTGATTTAAGCGTTTTTAAGAAATAGAGGTGGTCGCACATGTAGGTCTGTAGTGGGCGGATTTCAATAGCTTTCAAACTTAATCTGTAGAGCAGGAGTTCCAGAGTAACTACTCAACTACTAAGTTTTAGCTCTCTGGCTCAAATTTTAAGGCCTAAAAGTTGTTTACATACGGACGGATGGACAGATGGATCGATGGATCGATGGACCGATGGACGTACGGATATGGCTTAATTGATTATCCCGTCGGTCTCGATAATAAATGGTCTTAAGGGGTTTACGGTGATTATTTCAATGCGTTACAAACTATTCATTAAATTTAATATACCCCGTGCAGTGTAGGGTATAAATATATAGAAATCTTTGCTATTTTTATTATCAATAATCAGCTGATAATTAATTGCTATTCACACTTCTCCGCCTTGGTCAAGACTAGATGGTTATTTAGGGGTGGAATCACCTTATTTGTTAAAGGTGATGTCACAAATCACAAAAATATCCAGCCAGCGTAAACTGTGATCATCACAGTTTTCGTATGACAGATCAAGATCGGTCACCGTCAAAATCAGTTGATCGCAAGTTTTCAAACTTTCTGATTCATAGTTTTTGTTTGCATAAAATTAGGGATAATTTCTGCATGCAAAGATAAAAATAAGTGCTCTTACATCACAAGCCTAAATTGCGACTATATTGAGGATGCTTAATGTTGAGACCTCCGAAATTGAACGAAACTACGAAAATCTAAGTCTTATGACCAAGATTTATCACAACAGAAATTTGAGGGCTGATTAGGCGCGGATCATTTCGTCCATTAATCTAACTTAACCTGTAGCAGAATACCAGAATGTGAAACAGGCTTTTGCAAGGAATTGTTCTTCGTTGACCTTCGTTAAATTACTATTTTATTTCGTTGTAATTCTGTTGATATAAGATACATAACACGATTTTATGCTGGATAAAGGGTTAAACTTAAACGCGTAAGACTAAATCCTCTGATAAAAAACAAAAATTACTGACGAATCAACTTTAAGTTGCACAAAATAGAATAAACTTGAAGCCGCAATAAACTTGAAGACCCATTATGAATTTGTCCCTACTTAGAAGAACGTCAGAAAAGGTTCCTCTGTGCAATATGGTTCCGCTTGGGTATCGTTCTTAATATCTTTGTGATTTTGTTCACGCTCTAAGGTACATCAAAATTGTCGTCTAAGTTAACTTCGGATGAACGGATGGTTAAAGAGGGTCAATGCTTGAGAGCGTCCACGGTCGGTGTGTGTGGGAAAATTGTTCCGGAAACGAGAATAAAGTGCCACAGTTTGTAGAACATTTCTCAATACTTAAAGAAGCTACGAAGACTTGCGCCCCTGTGTTGTGCGGTCCCAGAGCTCATGATTCACAGAACTCACCCAATACAGCATTTGTATAGCATTTACATTTCCCAGCAACATTTCCTGAAAAACTGATTGATACCCAAGCGATTTCCTGGAAAACTCCACAAAATTCTATCAGCATTGCCGAATCATATATGGCTTTCATTTCCCGACCCCAACATGATCTCTTCTTTCGCAATCACAGTCTATTAACACAAGGAAGTAACATTTCATTACCAAGTCGCATCCGTCGGAAGCACATCCACCGGGGGTAGTTTCAGCTTAAGGATATCAAACCCGTCCCCGCATTTGAATTGTGTATTGTGTGGTTGCACAACTTGGCCCCAACCAACGACGACGACGACGACGACACGATGCTGAACAACACTGTCTCCAACTTTACCCACATTTCGCTTTTGTATTTTAATACAATACAATGGACATACACACACACACACACACACGTCTGAATGCTCTCTAAATGCAGAATCATCATCCTTGCGACTTCCTCATTATTCCACAGTTGGTCCGTCCATCCACCGCACCGTGTCGTGGTCGTACATAGCCCCAACAACAAGGTTCCAGAACGAAAATGTCTACAAATCATCTTGTGAAGGCTTTTGAAATTTTCTCTTCCTTGAAAATGTTCATCTTCCTGCTTCCGGGATAAAATGTTCATATTTCGAGGACATTTTCAGGAAATAAAATACGATGCCATCCCAACTTCCTGTATGTGATATGCCGGCATATCGCCCCCGCGCACCCACTGCCAATAAGGGCGATAGGTGGAAGGTGGGTCGGTGTTTGGGTTGGGTGTAGGGATGGTTGCCACAGGATAACACTGGTAGCAGGTTTGACTCCCCTGCTTTGCTCCATTTCCCTTTTGTGCATACACACAGAGACATCGACGACGAGCATCTCGTTATGGCTTGTGCATAGGGACAACTTGTTCGGGGGGCACAACCCTCGAGCAGTCTTCCCGGCTTGTGAATCTGAATCGGAGACGAGCGCGGGGTGGCTGGTTTATTACGGAAGGACATTTTCTCTCTCTGTCGGCAATGTGCTGATGCAGGTTCCTGGCAAGGAAGTGATGCCATCACACGCTTTGGTCATATTCGCACTAGGACGGGCCGCAGAACTCTTGCATTGAAAAGCTGCGAGCAGGGGTATTTTAGCTAAGCACCGTGAAGTGATCCTTGTTGCGCTCGCAACACATTTTGAAATGCTCAACCTTCTCGCCGCATACTCCTATCCATCTTGAGCCTCGATTATGCGATTTAAACGAGAACGAAGGGGATTGCCTCCTGATTACCAGACCGGAGGTGTGGATGGGGGTTGAATGCTTTCGCCCTAACGATGCGGGGTTGCTTGTCCTTGTGCGGTGCATGCATTCATTCATGTGGGCTGGGATATGTGCTGGCTTTGCGGAAGCGGATAAACGGAAACTGGTGTGGTAGGTAGGCTATGAGGTCGCACAGTTTCCTTTTCCTTGCTGGGAAAACTCTTTCGGGAAGCGCACTGTGCCTGTTGGGCTTCCTCTTAACGACTCTCATCTGGGGGTGGAATGTGGAGCAGTGCCTTAAACCCAGTGACCATCTATTTAAGGGGTCGTCGTCGCTGTCGGCTCATCAATTCAATCCGAGTTGAAAGACCTAGTGCATGTCCAAATACCTTGACATCAGAGGAGTGACTCGCTGTCATGTGTTTGGGGAGCGACGATGTTTCGTTTCACCTGAGCTGACACCGGAGTTACTTAAACGAGGTAGTTCGTCGCCATCGTCATCGTCATCGTAATCTTTTCCACGCAGCACTGATCAGGAAAAGGAAGTATGTGTAGCGAAGCATGATGCGTTTCCTCGGTGTATAGGGTCTTACCGGTCGATGGTGTGGCCGGCTAAGAAGTGATTTTGTGCCACGGCGACGGCGACGGTGGCTAACAACCTGAACGGCAACCTGAACGAGTCGCCTTAATGGAAGCGCAAGCAATTAGGTGCCACAAAACGGGGCAACAACTGTATCGCGAGCAACTTCCGAAGAATCAGGGCAACTAGAATGGGTACATCCTATGCAGAGATCGCGCACCGTTTTCCTATACCGATCACGGCCTGACGGTGATAGCGAAAACTTGTCACGTCGCCCAGCTTACCAGGCGTTTATATAATCAACAAAGCCGAGTCAGAGTCACCTATGCGCCGCTGAAATCCTGGATGCACTCACTTCTTGTGTGTGTTGCCAGTTCTCTTTTGGTCATTGTCTTCCATATGCCATACCAGAGTCGCAGTTCTTAGGCGGAGAAGTCTTGGCCATCTCTGTATGCAGTTCACGGGTGCAAGACAGTTCTGTGGCACGTGAAGGAACGTTAATTCAGTCATTCGTAATGCGTGTATACTGCGCACTATACAAGCCTCATACACTGGTAGTCGTCCGCATTCGAGTTACCAATAATGATGATCATCGCCGCTGCGCAGTGATCAGTGTCATTGCACTCCTTTGTGGGTCTCCTCGAGTTGTGAAGAAGTGCTGACGGTGGTGGCGGTGGAGGCTTCAATTCTGGAAATAATTTGATGTTTCGCTTTGAGATGCCCCTTGCGTCTAATGGCCGTACGTGCAAGGCTGAAGTGCGGGAACTGGCAATAGATCGGTGGCGGCCACGGCGGCGCAGTGTAGCCGGTGTAATCACGTGGTGTGCCTCTTGTTTGTACGACCAACCGACGACCAACAAACAACGCGGAATGCGGATGAGTCCATCGTCGAAATTACCATTTTGTATGCGAGTGCAACTGTTTGAGGGACTGTTTTATGGGTGGAGCTGGAGTACCTATATTCCACTGATGTACGCCTCGAATGTGTGTAGTGTCTTTTCATGTAATGATCCCGGATCTCCGGCGGACCTCAGCCAGAATTCACTTGTATGCGCAGCTCAGGGATATGAGAGGCCACTTATGGCTCAGTGAAATGATTCTTTTTCTTATTTCACACATGAACTCATCGAAGTTCGAGGAATGAGGTACTTTTCCCACGGAAGACCGTAACGTTAAGTTGGGCGTAAATTTTGTGCAGCATATAGACAACGGCAGAGTCATCATTTGAATAAGTCAGGCGTACTCTATACGTGCTATTAAGTACGAATTGAATGACCTGATGTAAATCAGGGTTCAGTAGAACCGTTTATTTTCTATTTTCTAGGTGTGCACTTGACAAACTTGGAAAATGATTGGCTTGATGTAGGTAAAAGTCTGTCCATATCGCTGGTGAAATATACAACAAAGCCTGGATTTGTGCAGGATCAAATCAAATGCATCATTTCCTGGATTTGCAGCATCTGTTTATTACTCCAAAATTGTTGAACTGCTTTAAGCATCCTGCTTCGGTAATAGGGAAGGGGAACAGCTTTGGAGGACGGCCATTTAAGGCACTTTTGTCCTTCGGGTAAACTCATAACACCGACAGTAAACTATTCAATACGGACTATTTAGGATGAAACATGCGTTAAAAAAAACTCTTAATCTCCCAAACATCTCTGAACAATCATAGCTTTTCTAAGGTAACGAGTGCGAAAGGCTTTGGAGGTAGTTCGGATTTACCGCGTTCCTTATTGCTATTGCTGACCGAATATGCATGGCCCAGCATGGTCGACCTGGTCTAATAAGTCTTAAAGGGTAATGCCAACAAACGGGAAACTGAAATAGAAGTCCGACGTTCAGATTTTCTGACACTGAAGACCCTCAGTTTTCATGTGCGATAATACCTAAAACCTAGAAATTCATCTGATTCCACGACAACCGCATCGTTTTGCCTTATTCTTAGACAGATATTCGTGTTGCACACGATATCGTTGCAATAAACACACACAATATCCTTTCCCCCGTATAAGCTCGCCGACAGCTCGCTTTCTGATAAATGAAACTAGGCCCATAAAATTCGAAGCCGAAGACCACGGGCTCAAGAACAAAAGCAACATTAAGGGTTTTCGAAATAACCAAGAAAGCCTAGCAGAGAGCAGAGGAAAGAGTACCGACTTAATTTTGAAGAAAATATTATGTTTTACCACTCATGATTGAGCAACGCATATTAGTGAACGGTTTCAAACGAATTTGAAACTCCCATGATGAAGGAAAAAATGCAAACTCTATGCAAAACCCTTTCTCTGATGCCTCTTCTGCTTTATAGATGATTGTAGACACATAAGTCTCTGCCGATGCACCAAGTGCTGGTAGGAATAAACAAAAAGTTACAAGTTAAGCTTAACGGAAATATACGATGCGTCCAACTTTTCTGTCCTCCGCAGAGGACGGCCAATGAATGAGAACCCTCAACAGTGTGCCAAGCCATGGAGACATTTAAAAACAGTTGAAAAACTATAAGAAGAACGACGTCATTAGTTCAGCAAAAAAGATGGACATCAACGCCCCAACCAAAAATCGCAAATATCGCCGAATACCATGACCCAAGAATCGAACCGATCGCGAGGGGAAGACTGAACCCCTCATCACGGGGAGAGAGCTCTTAAATTATCTGCTTGTACCTATTTAGCTACCAGTGCTACCACCATTTTGAGCTCTATGACTCCAACTATGCTTAAGCTCTTGGCTTCATCTAAGCTGATGCAGCAACAGGAGTTTTAAAATGGAACATGGTCATAAATCTGTTTTTTTTTTTCACAAATAAAAAAACTGTTTTAAATATTTTGTTTACAATAAAATTCTACCCTTTTCTGCTCTTTAAACCAACTCTTCATTTTTTATACTTGATCACATAGGAGTTGGATTCATAGTTTGTTATATAGAGAAATAACCGTAGACCCCCAATCACCGTAGACCCTCGAGCCCTTAAAGGCATATGATCGAGACCGAATTGTAAGTTGAATGATCCACGTGCGTCCGTACGTCCGCTCGTCTTTTGGTAGTTTCTAGGCATTAAGGTTTAAGCTACGAACTTGGAATTTGATAACAGTACAAATACAAACATTTTTGAAATCCGCCCACTTACCCGCCTACTTTACTTAGTAGTACGAAAAATAAAAAATGTCGTAAAAAGCTGAAATTTGGTATGCGATATGCTTGCTTAAATGTATTGTGATTGGCATATCCGAAAAAGCGAAAACCACCCTCATGTGGGCGTGCTCATAATTAATTTGCATTCTACTATATGGTTTTTATTCAATATTTTTTTCTTTAAATCCAGAAAACTTCCACTATAAAATGTTCAGATGTAGTGCGGGGGGGCACTTTTGGGGGCGTTTTTAAGTTTAAACCAAAATCTCAATATAAGGCCCAACTAACATATGTACTCTTGATAGTTACACTCTCTCTAAAAACGTTAAAATAGCTCTTACAAGCCATGATACTCCTCAAACATAACATCTTGTTATAAGATCCAAAAACAATTTTGTAAGGATCTTCTTGTAAGATTAACTCATATTACAAGAGTACATTTAGCTCTCATAAGACCCTTGTTAAAAGACTTCAACTCTTGTAGAGTTTAAATCATGTAATAAGACTCTTAAAAGAGCTTGAAGCTAATAATAACAATAAGAGTGCAAGACTTGTAAGAAGAAATTTGCTCTGATAATAAAATCGGTAGTCTCATAAGACAACTTCATTTCGTAGGCCTTTATCTGTAAAAAAATATTCATCCTTAAAGGGTTTTCAAAAACCTCTCACTCCAAAGCGGACCGAATAGAAGTATGATAACTGCCATTTGATAAATTTTTCCAAAAAATTACATTAATTACAATTAATTTTTGGTTGCATGGTAAGCAATGTTTGTGGGGTCGACAAATATCAAATATTTTTGACGTCCTTTATTTTTTCAGGAGCCAAATAGTTACCTTAGCTGCTATATTTTTAGCCGCACCAAGTTTTAGTGCACCCTAATGTAATAAAAATCTTTAAAAAAGTTAATAATGTAGTGATGCCATAATGAGATATAAAACACCATCCTACAAATCGATTTTCATTTTCTCAAAGTGTCCTGATCTCTTAAAGGCGATCTCACGATTCGCCTAAGCGGATTGTAACCCACCCACTAGTTCTATCTGGCCTGGTACAGAACAACAAGTTTTTTTTTTTTTTTGCGGACGGCTAAAAACTTTATTTTAAGTTAAAACCGTTAAAAAATTAAGAAGCTAGCGTGGTCCATGCTTAGTGGAGGCAAATTTTTCCTTAAAAATGCAAAATAGTGGACACTAACCAGGATCAGTGTGTTGTTGCGCCTGTAACATAATTAACTTTGATGGTATTTAAGGCAGCTTCACAAGCAAGCTTTTGCTTCGTCTACGCCCCGTTAGGATCGTCGGCTGTTAATCTGCTTTGAAATGGCTTTAAAAGAAAGTTTTTTTTTGTGGTAAACAATTTTTTATTCTTCGTTTTTTTTTAGTGCATATTTTTTTTTTTAAAGTATACCATACCACTTCAATTCCAAAAGAAAAACCCTAGTGCGCACAAAGGGTTCAATTCATTTTAATATTTTTTCTCAGCTTTTGTGCTGTCAACCGAAGTAAATGCAGTGGCGTAGGTAGAGGGGCGTAGGGGCGGTCCGCCCCGGGTGTCACATCTTGACCTATCGGCAGCAAGCGAAAAGATTTCGAATAATAAAGCATTGAATTGGCGAATTGCAAAAAAATCTCCGGCTAGCTTTTGCTTTTCGATAATTTCCATTTTCGCGTCACTTTTAGCGATTGAGGTACTTGTTTTTAGCGGTCCGTTCAAAAATGGAAAAAGGACCTCTTATGGTATCGCTACTTTGTCCGTCCGTCCGTCCAAACGCTTTATAACTTCTGAACGGTAAGTCGTAGAAAGACAAAATTTGGTGTGCGTATAACCTGCGGAAATAGTCAGAGAATCCAAAGAGGGCAATTTTTTTTAAGCACAAATAACGATTTAATTACAGTTTGAAATTTCATGTGAAAATGGACTTAATCTTTTTTAGTGTTTTTTTTTCAAGAAGTTTAGTAGGCAAGAGCTAGAAAAACTAAACTTAGGTTTAAGAAATACTAAGCTTTAATTAAAAAGTAGAACTTTTCGAAAATATCAAAACGTTTTTGAGAAATGAAGAGTCCAAAATGCATGACGTTTTTCAAAGTGTTGGAGGCCATAACTTTTCAACGGCTTGCTGAGTTGCTGAAAGCAACTCAAAGTAAACCAAGTGCTCAGGTCATGTTTTTTAGAAACAGTTTGAGTGCTGCAGCTTTAACGCATTTTCGAAAAAAAAAATCGCAAAAATGCATGAGAAAACGTGTGTCCCCTTTCCTTATCTCCGGTGCTGTTTGGTGGAATTCTATGAAAAAAATTACACGTATCAGAAATAGTTCAAAATTTTAAGGAAAATTATAGCGGATTTTGAAATTTTAAAACCTTCTGAGATTTCACTCAAAAACACAAAAGCATTTTCGAAAACAATTTTTTAAAGTCTTCTAGTAGCTTAACTGTACAGGCGATCTTTTTCAGATTCGGTTAAAGTATAAAGCTTACAAAAAGAAGGAAGGCTGCGTTAAAATTTTATCAAACGGTATAAAGTATAATTTTTAAATTAACACCGGGCATAGTCCATCTTCTTAAATTTTATATTATAGCAGACTTCGTATATTCAAAAGCTTGGAAGATTTAACTGAAAAACGTGAAAACATTTTTGAAAACTATTTTTTAAAGATTTCGAGATCCTTAACGGTTATGACCACCTTGTTTAAATTTGGCTGAAGTATGTAAAAGGCAAGCGAACTGCATCAAAACGTTTCAAAATTGCCGTTTTCGACCCTAAGTTTTTAAGCCCATTCAAACAAGCGAAATAAAAAACAGCATATTTTTACCGTTTTCTCAGAAATCGATGTCCACAGAATTTGAGAAAAGTGGCAAATGCTAGCACAGGTGGTTGTAAAATTGATCAAAAAGTCTTACTGTAATTAAAAATAATCGAAATTGCTGTTTTATGGGTCTTAAATTATAAAATTCCTAAAAAGGCCAAGAAAGAGTATGTCCTTCTCTCTATTTTCGTAACGGTAAAGCTTTTTACCAGCCTTTTTTTAGAGTAACGAAACCCAATATTAAATCACCCAATACTAAGACTATGAAAGTATATTACAGACTGTAAAATATATCCAGCAATAAATTTTATAAATAAATGGAATGTTACACAAACTGCGCAATATAGATGACCATAACCTTCAACAAAAGCCGACGGACCGCTCCGCGTATGTCTTCATACTTGACTGTCTTTTTTTCTATGTAAAATGACAGTTCTTTCAAAAAATTTTATTTGATCAGAATCTCGAGAGTAAAAACTCTGCATGTTTTTTTGTGTGAAGTGACAGTTGAGAGAGTCAATAATAAGAAAAGTTTTTTGGCGGATTTAACTCTACACTGAAAAACTGTTCGCTATGTCAGCTCTAGATTCGTTTTATTCCGGGACTAATAGACCTTTGTTGTGGGGTGCTGTGGCGTAGTGGTTGGTGTGTCGCCGGAGGTCTGGGTTCGAATCCTACCATCGTCACCTGAAAAAAAAGACTCGTACTTTTTCACAGCCCTCACCTCCACGAGGGTCTGACAAGGCGAGAGTATCATTTGCCTTGAAAAACTTCCCAAAGTGCCGTGCGAATTCGGCAAACGAATTGCAGGTCTCCTTGTATGTGAAGAAATTAACACACACAGGATACATTGTTGAGAAGTTGGCCCTGGTTGACCCCGAGCTGTTGCACCAATCTATTAATGGACCATGGCTTAGCTTGGGCTTCAGTTTATCTACACTGAAAGAATTAAAAGGCCTTAAAAGGTCTTAAAGGTCTATACGTAACTAGTTTGTCGTTATTTCAATCCATTCAAAACTATACATTGAACTCAATAAACCCTGAGAGTAGGAGGTATAAAAAAAATGTCTTATATAACGAAGCGCGCCAATTCAAACTTCGAAAAAAACGTCTGCTCTCGTGCGTTTTATTCTTCGACCGTTTTTCACACTAATTTTTTTTGCTGAATCCGAACACCCGGTTTCTGCCGGTCCAAAAGTCGAATTGTTCGTCTCCCAACACCTAACGTTCTGCCATTCAACTTTTGAAACAACGAATTTCTATGGACGATCAATTTTATCTTCCTTACTTTGAGATTGTAAGTCGTTATTTGAATATAAACTTTATGATGAAAAAGTTAGGAATTCTTTATATTTGGTTTGCAGTTCTTTTTCCATCAACAGTCGTCACATTCAAAGCCGCTTCACTCCACAAACCTTTTCTGCAGGACTGAATTTCATTATTCTCTAAAGTCTAGACGCTTGATGGACCAGTTGTTTGAAAAACTGTGCCGCTGGTGTTAGCTTCTTCATGTTCAGCAGCTTTTTCCGCGTGCCGTCTTGGACAGCTACTTTTGGATTTTTTTTGTAGCTGTTTGTTGGTCTGCAAAAGCCTACCGAGGGTGATGGGCAGACTCTTCTCGGTTTCTTTTTGTTGATCTAATCCCGTTGGCTACCATATTGATGAGCGTCTCCACCCGGCACTTCCAGAAAAGACCAGACTAAATTTTTTTAAGTCAACTTTGCTACAGTTGCGAATCTTGGTATAGGTATTGAGTGGAAGGATTCTTTATGGAAATTATTTTAAGCCTAACGAGACTATGTTAGATAATCCTTAAAAAATATCATTATGTAGGTAAGCCTATATACCAAAGAGGTTTCGATAAAAAAAAAGTCTGTTAATAGGTCCATTGTTCAAAGGTTTAATTTTTTATGCTCTTAAAAAAATATACATAGTTATGTTAGGTAGGTGATTTCCTTAAAATCAAGTCGATCGTCTTTTGAATCGATCCCCTTTTCTTACACCCCATTCAATAGATAACCAAAATCAAAAAGATGTCCATTTACGAGAAAGGAAAAAAAAAACGTTAAAAAATTGATTTCCTTTTGTGCACCGATTTCGAGAAAAGGGGAAGCATCTTCACATACAACAATAATTAAGGACGTACCTATATAGAGGAAAGAAAATTAGTTCCAATTTCTACCTGTCTAGATCCACATAGTCTTGCACTAAAAACCAGGAAAATATGATCAGAGATTCAGGAAAACACAAAAAAAAAAACGGGAGAAGAAAGAAAAGAATAGATAAAAACCAAGAGGATGAGATCGCAGGTACAGTTCTATTGATTTACAAGTGATACGCACTTACATCCTGATTGTGTGTATTCCTTTTTAGTTGAATGGGTTTCCAACGAATTTCCACTCCTTTTAGAAACACACTCGGAGAGTGACCACTTGAACAAAACCTCAGGGTTCCAGCAAAAA
Organism: Neoascia interrupta; assembly: GCA_947623515.1. NCBI lineage: Eukaryota > Metazoa > Arthropoda > Insecta > Diptera > Syrphidae > Neoascia > Neoascia interrupta. The sequence continues at coordinate 223,587,606 of OX392462.1, forward strand.
AAAAATTGGTAGGTACGTACATAGGCAGATCGCTTTATGTCCTTTGCCAGCTCAAAAGGCCAACCGTACTCTACTCGTATGTGTATATAAAGTTGAATCTTGAATGCTAAGATAAATAAAACGAGAACGAAAAGAGGCGGGAAGTTTGAGATAGAATTGGTGTTAGAAAAAAGGATTTTAGGATATGCCGCTGCCGGCCGGTAGCCTAGAATTGCAAACACGTATGACACCTTTTTTGATGGAAGAACGCAAGTGTTTGAGAAATGTTTTTCACAAGAAATTTATGATTTCGTCGATTGGCATCATGAATCAGAATTGCCGTAGAAATTTCCATTTTATCCAGCAATCGCATCAGAAAGGTTTAAGAACCCTCATTTATTTTAAATCTCCGTAAACTGGTGATTTATAAGTTAAAAGAAATTAAGAATAGTTGAAATTTATAGACATCCAAATCTAGCATCTGCGAAACAAGCTTCCCATCGAGATTATGGAAATGCCGAAAGACTGGCTACGGACTGACTAAGAATGGGAAAACGCTCACTACTTATGCTGGAAAACAGAATGCAACTTATGCCTAAAGGTGTAAGCCAAGTCAGTACAAAAGAAATACTAAAAAAGGACTCTGACTCTAAGCTCACATTTTAGAAGTCCCCGTAGAAGGACGCTTCTTAGATGAGGTGATGTAGATAAGCAGATCATCTGTTTTTGCTTTGTTTTATTTTGGCCACATCTTTCTGGAAATGGCGCTGTTAGTTAGCCTTGACTATGGTTGGCTATTACCAGGTAGTTCGAGGATATTTTGGCCTTTATTGCGCAAAGCGTAATACTGACTGTGCGAGTGGGCAATGGAGTAGTGAACCTTGCCTTGCCAAGACGCCAGCTTGCTCGTTGCCTACAATACCGCTGTGCCCCGGTCGGTACCCAGATCAGGGAGACCTTGAAGTGGACATTAAGCGACGCCTGTACATATTGGCAGTCTTAAACAAGTTTGGAGGAAGTGATTGCTTTGCTGAGTCAATAGCTTTAATGGCTTTCGACGAAGATAGCGACGTTTTGCCTTAGTGTTTTTTAATGGTGTATTTTTACTGATGACATGCTTCGCGAACTGAGAGTATTCGAACCCACCAGTAGTTCCGCCTGGAAAATACTGGGTGTATCTGGAGATTCTAATTCTTGGACCTTTCACTGTAGATGGTTACACCGAAACCTCTGGATATCTCTTCTTTCTTCCATCGCAGTGTTTTAAGAAGTTTGCTCTGGGGGGAGGCAGTCTGTTGGAGACGCTGCCACTTCGATCGGCAGTGACTCTAGGATGATGCTATGGCCATAAAGTCGCGCAGACCAGATACCAGCTTCCCTGGTTCTGCCTGCATTAAGTGTAGCTACGTTTTCAACGTGTATATCAAGAGGCAGAACTGTTAGAGCCTCTGAGGGGGCTGACCGTAGGATGCCTGTGGACCTATGCATGCGGTTCTTTGCACCCTGTTGAGTTTATCTATATACATTGAATTGTTTGCTATAAGTGCTGGCACCATACTAGATCTATACGTTAGTAATGGGCGTACTACGCCTGTGTATATCCATAAGGTTAGTTTCGGTTTTAGGACCCTTTTTAACCAAAGATTCTGTTGCAGGCGTAAGGGTATACGCACGCTTTCTTTACCCGGTGCTCTGTGTTTACCTTCTAGTTAAGTTTAGGATCGAGGATGACTCCTGGATACCCTGCACTGATAGTGATAGTGATTGGCCATTAAATCGAGGAAGTCTTAAGTCAGGTAGTTTAGTTTTAAGAAGAGCATTCGGTCAGCTTTGCTCGCGTTAATGCTGAGGCCACAGTCCTTGGCTCAGGTGCTTACCATACTCAAATCATGTTCCATGATCTCACTAATCACGGGAGGGAACTTTCCTGATACCAAGATCAACATGTCATTCGCATATCCTACTACTTAAATTCTTTCTCTGTCTAGTCTTTTAAGGATTTTATTGAGGACCAAAGAAGACGTTATTGAAGACGTTCGGCAAGAGGTTGAAGCATGATTACAGATCTGCAAACAAGACATTTTCGCAGACATTTCGCCGGCTCAGAGGAAGGAAGTTGAACATCGTTCAAGGCGTTAAATCCAAGGACGGTACACTTCTTTCAAATGAGAGCGATGTCTTCCGCAGATGGAGAGAACACTTTTCGGAGTTGCTCAATTCGCAGCAAGGCACTAAAGATGGCATTCCCACTGCGGACGAGATTAGGGCGGAGAATAGTCCCAAGGTAGACAAAGTCACTGAAGCCATTAAATCGCTAAAAGTTGGCAAGTCAGCTGGAGATGATGAAATCCGGCCAGCAATGCCTGGGATAGCGGTAAGGCACCTAGCGATTGGCAAACAGGAGCTATAATGCCCATTTTCAAGAAAGGGAACAGGATAGATTACTCCAACTATGTAGGCATATCTCTCTTAGCGTATGGAAAAATTGTATCGGGAAACTACGCGTTCCAGAGCTGTAATCGAGCCTTTGTTACGTTAAGAACAGCGCGGCTTTCGGCCTGGCAGAGGCACAACCGACCAGCTTTTTACTCTTTAGGTTATTTTTGAGAAAGCCTGAGAATATGCCAAACCGGTCTATGCGTGTTTTGTAGATCTGTTAAAGGCTTATGGCCGAGTCCCTCGGGATAGTGAGTGTTTTTCCATCCTTCTTCGGTTATTCAAGTTTTTGTAACTAAATATTTTACTATAGTCAGTCTTTCGGTATTTACATAATCTCGATGGGAAGCTTGTTTCGCAGATCCTATTTCCACATATGGAGAGATTTGCAGGGCTATGCGCTGAGTGGACCTCTTCTTAGAGCCAACAAATCTTTGTATGGAAACTGCAGAAGCTGTGAACGGATAAATGGCGTCAAATCCCGTCCTTTGCTGTGTGCGCGTTGGTCGTTGCTACTGCTTTTCGCAGATGATTTGGCCATCCTTGCATTATTCAAGGAGGAAATTCAGCGAGCAGTGATGGTTGTTTCCCGAACTCCTCTGCAGAGGGTACACTGCACATAAATGCAGTTCCATTGAAAGAAGTGAAGAAGTTTAAGTATCTCGGGGTCTGAGAAACGTCAGTATTTGTGGGAATCTCAGTGTTGAGCAGCTACTTCTCCGAGTGGAACGATCGATTTTTCGATGGTTCGAACAAGTTGTTCGCATGCCCCCTGACAGTCTTTCTACACAGGTCATGCTAACCAAGATGCGAGCGCATCGCCCCTTGGTAGGCCAAGAAACAGGTGGTGGGATAATCTGAACTTTTTGGTTAAAATATTTTTCAGACTGTTTTTGGACATTATATATTGCAATCATTTCGCTGGAAAATAATTTTGACAGCTGCCTTATATTCTCTCTTGCCATTGCGTTGAAAACTCATGAAAACATGCCAAATTGAGAATTGACAGGTTAATTCCACTTTTAAACAACTTCTTAATGCAGAGTTGAAATTCAGTATTTCGCTCAAACTCATTATTATTGAAAACTTAACATTATAAATGTTTAATTGTGTGCTAAACGCCTTTTACAAATGGGCCAAAATCTATTCCAAGCAATAAAGTCTCAAAATCTAACTATAATATCATGTCTCCACCAGACACTAATCCGCGAATAACATACATACATCCTCTACAAATCACCTGATTTACCATAGAAATTAAATTCATCTCGGCATCATAAATCTCATATACGCTATTCACAATCCTATTTTATGCACCCTTGTTATAATTTGAGATTTGAGAATCAAAGAAGAAAACTGAAACTGTCCATGTACGACAGATCTGGCACAAATACGTTTTCTATTGGGATTTTTGCAGCCGAAATCTTATTTCGCTCCTTCAAAACAACATCGCCACTCTCATTTGAGAACCAAAATGACACAAAATGAGTGCACGTGTCAAATTAATCCTATATTTGTCCGGTGGAGCCACTTTGGGATTTATATTTAAAAGTCTCTCGCTAATCCCCTTTTTTTCCCGGTGGAGAATAAGGTATAAGGCTTTCACACCGCAAAAATTAGCTAGATTTTGTACCGCTTTCCTATTACTTTAGCCTTTCACACCCAGCGTAAAATTTGTCACTTGTAAAACGGATTCGAATATGTCAAAGACGTTTTTGTAGTGTAAACATTGTCGATTTATTTTAATTCAGTACAATAAGGGTAAACTATATTCTTTCGGCGTTTTGGCGAGACTCTGCTTCACATGCTGGGTTCCCTTACATGGAATTGACGACTCTGCGAGTCACCAGCCATAGGCGCCCGGAGGGGCGGGGGGGGGGGCAAGACGGGCACTTGCCTCCCCCTGGCTCGGTGCGATTCGTCATCAAACACCAAACCTATATTATTTTACGAGGAAGTTTCAAGAAATACGACTGTTTAATTGAATTTTTTCGTCTGAGTCCCTAGTTTGCCACCCCTGGAAAAAATTCTGCGGGCGGCCATGTCACCAGCGTCGCTGTCCATTTTCTCAACCATCTTAAAGCAGCAGTGACAAACCCCCTGATTAGATGCCTAGCTATGGAGCTAGAATCTTTCCCTCCGAAGCTCATTAAAATAAAAAGAGCCTTACATAAACAGGTGTTTATCGACTTTTAATAGGGTGCGTGAATTCAGCAGCGGAGGTCTAGTTCGCCCTTGGTTTTTCGACATTAACCCATTAGTCAGTTGCCTTCTCAGCCAAAAAAAACAGAGATTAAGTAAAATTCTCCTGGCCTTCTGCTGAAGGATTTTGTTGTTAGATAGCGTAACGGAGGAAGACAAAGCCCAAAATATTCCAAGGAAATTTTCACACCCACTTACAAGCAAAGGTCCTGTCTGCAGTTGACCCTCCAAGTTGTACCCGATATGTGTCTGACAAACTATGCTTTACACAAATTCTTCCGCCCCTTGATTCCGCAACAGTTACGACGACTGGTCGTCAAGTCAACCTTTCTTTTGCACAATCATGCGGATCAAATGTGTCACCTGAAACCACGATATCATGGAAGCCACCCAAATATTTCTGTTCCTAACCCGAAAAATTCGCATTGACCCTACACAGTATGGAACAGCGCACTAGGATGTATATGCATGCACACGTTTGCGTATTCGCTTTCGGATTTCCTTACGAAACGATTGCAGACAACAAGTCCTGCCTGTCCCCACATCATAATTTGCGGTTAAGGGCAACCTGCACTCTGTCACCGAGCGGAGGTTCAAACTTCTGCAACTCGATTGTTTCACAACGACACGATCATTTCTAAAACGGCTTCGACAACGACCATGACGACGGCTGTGGACTGGACACTTGTTCAAGAAGATGCAGCGCCTGTTATCACGCTTCACTGATCGTTCACTTGCCCAATGCAAACAGGATCAATTACACATTTTGGGGTGCCTACACTGTTAAAGAGGCTTCCTTGTGCTCTTTTTTTCATTGGACACAAAGATTTACCCCTAGCCATCGATCAGAGACGACTCCCAACAAGGGGACCAGATTGATTCCATCGCAGTGTCCTTTGGGCAGGACAGGTCTTTGACTCGGCACAGCAAAACAAAGCAACTGCCTCGGCGGGGTTAGGTGACACCCGATAACCTTACACCATGTGAAAGTTTTTGAACCTAACCCTCGGGCGGATCGACCTGTTTTTTTTTCGTACTCCTACCTGCACAGATTTATGGGCTACGCGAAAAATTCCCAGGTAATGATGAGTGGTAGGGGGGAACTGGCTGACTGGCTGACTGTCTGACCAGCGAGCTATTTGAGAACCATCGCGCAAACGTTATACGGAATCGATTTGGCATTCTTGTGCCACAATGGCCCCCGGGTGAATTTATGTATGACATATCCGCTTATCATAATTCGGTTCTCGAGTTCAGCTTCGAATCAGATCTTGGAGCGGAATATTAATGCCCGACCCCACTCGCAATTATCATACCCGCTCGCCCGGACCTGGTAATTTAAGTCGCATTCTGTGTTCGTGTTGATTGCTATTCAATCCTTCGCCTGCTTCTTTGGTTTCCTAACGATTCGTGGTTCTTCTGCGGCGAGTATTACGTGGTGTCGTGTAGGTGTGCTGGCCATAAATAAATTGCCGTCAATTCCACGAACGGTAGCACTTGGTATCTGTCCACTATCGGGAGGAATGTTCGCTAAATTGAATTATCAATTTGTGTCGCCAGTGCCTGGGGCTCGGGCCTCGGGCCCCGGGAACTAAAGGAATGAGATGAGCGCGAACGACTGCGTGAGCCACCGCACAAATGCCCGAAAATAAAAGATTACCCATCGAATGGATTTGTGATACCTATTCTAAACAGGAAATAACACCTTCTGAATACCAAACATGGCCATAATCGATGAAAAGCTGTTGGTAGCAGCCGGACAGACGACGGCGGCCGGCGGGTACAGTCCTCCTGGGACGAAAGCTTCAGCGCAGTCGTCATGGTTATGCGGTTTTTTTTTTTTTTTTTTTTTTTGTCAAATTCTTAGGTTTTATGGCTGAAAAATTTATGTCATTCCGGTTAAGTGGTGTATTAAAATAATTTTATTAGCTAAGAGGTGACTTTTGAGTACTGACTACAAGCGGCTGATGAATTCCGAGTTTGAGTGACGGCAGCGGCGGCGGCGCATCTAAATTTCGCTCACGATTTTCAGAGTAATAAGATTTTATTGGTGGGGCTGCGCAGACAATCCCTCGCAGAGGCGGAATGACCAATTTTGGGAAAAGATCACTGAACACACCAATATTCGGGTGGTTTACTTGACAAAGCGATTACAGTGAATCGAATAGCGCGAAAACGTCAGGATGAGCTGAGAAACAGGTAGTCAGGTAAAATTATTGAATTGAACAAAATTTTTATGGAAGCCGTTAATAAATTTTGCAAAAAATTGTGTTCAATGAGTACTGGGACTGGGATGTTGAGTAATGTAAGAGTCATAAGTCACTATAATCAGGAATCGAAATTACGTGAGGTCTTAAGGGAAGTTGTCTTAAATAACTGTACATTTAAGGAGTTTTATTAAAGCTATTTTATTGAAAGATAACTCACCACTTAGGGTTTTTATTCGCCGACGTCTAATTTAGTTTGTAATGGTGAACGAAGCCCTAAGTTGGGTTAGGTTGGGTTCATCATAGGGATAGGGGTGTGGTTAAATGGATCACACAAACACGGTCGCCTCGCGAGCCATGGGGAAGTTACATTCAAAAGTCAAAAAACCTAACATTCTCCCTGGTGAAACAGCCAATTTCCCTGCAATGGACATAAAGGCATTTGAAGTTAGTGTTAGCGCCTACGCGAAATAGCGTGCTTTCACAGGAGAGTGTCCTTTCATGGACTCGGACGAAAGCTCTTAGCTTGTCCCTGCTTGATACTATTAGTTCCCTAGATCTTTTTCAGAATGACCTGCGGGGTGGATTCCTTCCTCTGGTGTCCTTCCGCTCTAGATGACCCAGCCATTGTATAGCCGTATACTCCTAGCCTTCGTATACTCTTCTGAAAAGGTCGATGTTGCTGTACAACACATGCAGTTCGATGTTATATCTTCTCCCCCACTCTTCGTCTATGCAGACGGGACCGGAATAAATCGCCGGAAGAATGGGTCCATGCTTCTGTACCGATGGAATTAGGATGATGAGGGTCTTACAAATGGAAACTTTATAGTTGCTCGAGAGAGGGCTTTGCTACTCAACTGCCTTCCAAGCCCAAAGAAACAGCGATTGGAAAGAGTTATTCTTTGTTTGATTTCAGCGCTAGTATCGTTGTCTGAATTTGTAGCGGAAGCCAGGTAGACATAAGTCCCTAACTACCTCAAAGTTATAGGATAGCTGTCAATGGTGATGTCCAAGACATCAGTGTTGGGTGTCTTTTCTTAGTGACAGTATGTACTGGGTTTTGCCCTCGTTGACTGCTAACGCATATTCGCCGTTTCCGTCCCAATACCCACTAAGGCTTCACTAACATCCAGCTTCGTTCTTTAAGGTTCGTTCTTCCAGGTTCGTTCTTCGAAGAATCTGGTGTTGCTGTCTCCTCATCTACTCGTAGAGCTCGCCAGAAGCTCTTATCCTTCTGTGCTTTGTATGCTTCCTGTTAAGCTGCATGTGCTTGCCGGCACTCATCGTCAAACCAGGGGTTTCTTTGTGGTGGCCGTGTGAAACCCAGCACTTCAGTGGCGTCATCTGGCTACGGATACTATTGAAGCTATGGCTACATAAGACCCCCAAGACCTTAAGCGCATATGATCGAGACCGAATTGTTAGTCGAATGAGCCATGTCCGTCCGTTCGTCCGTCTGTCGTTAGGCCTTAAATTTTGAGTTAGGAACTTGAAACTTGATATCTGTTCTTTCTAGATCCCGAAGCACTACAAGTGTAAAATTTTTTGAAATCCGCCCACTGACACGCCCACTTTGCTTATTAGCATGAAAAATAAAAGTTATCGCAATAAGCTGAAATTTGGTATGCGATATCCTCGCTTAAGTATTTTGTGATTGGCATTTAAAAGAAAGCGAATACAACCCCCTTGTAGGCGTGGTCATACTTAATATGCATTCTAATAAACGGTTTTTATTTGATATATTTGCTTTAAATACCAAAAACTTGCACTATAAAATGTTCAGATATGTGCGTAAGCTATCAACTCAAGTGAATAAATTTTCGCCACGCCCACTTTGGGGGGCGTTTTTAAGTATAAACCAAATTTTTAATATGAAAAGCGTGCAATGAACACGTGTTGTATACCACTTCTGATAAAAAATATCAACAAAAATACGATGTTATTGAGAAGGGGTGGATGCCACGCCCCTTTCTTGTTGAGAAGATTTTTAACTTTGTAGGGAAAATATCGATTTCTTATATCGAATTCATATATTCAATTTCAATTTGCCGTCAGCTGTTCGATGGAAAAGTTCAATGATAGAGCTCAGTGAATTATGCCTTTCTTTTATTTTCTCACACTTAAGGCGGGAACACAATGCATTATAACCTTCGGCAAGTCTGCGTGCCATCGCGTGCGGTTTCTAGTAAGTTGCTTTAGCCTTCTCCAACTCATCCCTATAGTTGTTGCATGCGTGCTTCCTTGAGAATTTGAACTGCTGCCAATTTCGTCGTTGGATGCTTGGGTTTTAGGCTTCTCACTTGTTCTCAAATAAAATCCTTAATAAAGCTTTAACAATGTCTCCAGTAGACGCAATTTGGTTTGGATCCAACCATAAGTATACAGACTCTGCAAATTTCATAGTTAAGCTTTTTCTGACATTTGAGTAGAACCTGAATATGCATGGCTAACTGCGGTTAGGATGAAATCGCATCAATATCATCTAAACAAATGAAATGCATATCTACCCTTAAAACGGACTCGAGCTGCCACAATAAACAAACTAAGTCACAATAAACTTTGAGAACATATAGGTTCGTTCAGGCATGAGCATATTGTAATGTAGGCAACTTTAGTTTTTGACGAAACATCGTTTCTCAACACATGAGAGACCCTGAACTCACTCAACCTGACTGTCTTTCCCACAGCCAACTTAACGCAAGGAAACTGACTGCACACTGCACCAACTGAGAAGTAGGTACAGCGGTGCAGTCTGCAGTGGTTAGTGTGTCGGATTACTGTGCACGACGTCCCGGGTTCGAGTCCCGTCCGGGTTTTTTTCATGCACTCAACTTCACGAGGGTCTGACAAACACGCCGAGAGTATCGCCCTTCGAAATCGGCTAAAAACTGTAGGCCCCTTCCGTGTGTGTAAGAACTGCTAGTGCGCCATTTCCAGTGACCCCTGTGTGGTCGTTTCTTCGAATTATAAAAGGACACGCAATGCATCACCACATCACAGTGCTGAAAAATTCCGCTTCAGTTTGCACATAGAATGTACTGGCACAGTTCTAGGCAAAACATTAGTTTTTGGTATTGGTATTGTGTCAACGGTGGCCTACGAGTAGCTACAAATATATAGTTAAAAGTGTTAAAGAATAAAGAATGATAAAAACAGTTTTGAATAAAGTTGCACTTCGAGATTAAAAAAGTTGTGATTGAATTAATAAAGTATTAAATTGCGTCCCAAAAAAGTGAAACTATTTATTCAAAAATGTAAAAACAAGGAAAAAAATGGGTTAAGAAAAGGAAAATTTCCGAAGTAACAAGAGAGCTTTCTCGAAAATTCCAAACTTTTTACAAACGTCATAAAATAGTTCCAAAAGGGGGCGCCAATTAGAAAAGTGAGTAGTTTGTATCAGTCTTAAGTGTTTAGCAAATTTTTGGGCAGAACCTTTTAATTTATGAGGAGCCCACACAACATTTTGGGAGTGGTTATATAACCAAAAACCAGGCCAGCTGGTTAGAAGCATGCACCAGCTCATCTGCAGAATATGATCGGAAGAAAGCATGCCCGACGAATGGAACCTCAGCATTGTTTGCCCGATCCTGAAGAAAGGAGACCCTCTGAGTTGTGCCAACTACAGGGGCATAAGTCTTCTTAACATCGCATACAAGATCTTTTCTGCTGTACTGCGTGAACACCTGAAGCCGTTTGTCAACAATCTGATAGGCACATATCAGTGTGGCTTTAGGCCAGGAAAGTCCACCATCGATCATATATTCACACTGCGGCAGATCTTGGAGAAAACCCAGGAATTCCAAATCGATACACACCACCTCTTCATCGATTTCAAGCCCGCATATGACAGCATCTATAGAGACGAGCTATATAGCGCAATGTCTAGTTTTGGCATCCCTGCCAAACTCGTCAGTCTGTGCAGGATGACGATGGAAAACTCACGCTGTTCCGTCAAGGTCGGCAAAGACCTCACCGACCCCTTTGATGTCAAAAAAGGATTTAGACAAGGCGACGCGCTGTTATGCGACTTCTTTAACATCATACTTGAGAGAATTGTGCAGAACTCTCGCGCCAACACCAGAGGTACAATCTTTCAAAAGTCCGTTCAACTACTCGCATACGCAGACGACATTGACATAATCGGTAGAACAAAGCGTGATGTCAGTGAAGCGGCGAATATGGGTTTAGCAGTCAATGAGGGCAAAACCAAGTATATGCTGTCATCAAGAAAAGACACCCAACACCGACGTCTTGGACAAAACATCACCATCGACAGCTATAACTTTGAGGTAGTTAGGGACTTTGTCTACCTGGGTTCCGCTATCAATTCAGACAATAACACCAGCGCTGAAATCAAACGAAGGATAACTCTTGCCAATCGCTGTTTCTTTGGGCTAAGGAGGCAATTGAGTAGCAAAGCCCTCTCTCGAGCAACTAAAGTGTCCATGTAGATATACAACTTTTTTGGTTAAACACTCCCAACATTTGGTGTGGGCTCTCAGTCTATTAAGAAAGCAGTGAAATATAAGGGCTTATGATGCCTTAGTTCCTCATCCTGACCCGCTGTCGAGAGTCTGAATTTGTCAAAACTTAGGAAGTTACGCTTAACTACGGTGAAGGTTAAAGTCGTGAACTCTTTTATGAAGCTCCTTACCAAATTTTTAACACATACGGCGCTATTTTTGCACTAAACGTCAGTCAAGGCATTGGTAGTATGAGCGAAATTCATTTAAATTAGGCAAAACATAGGAATCAAAAAATTGCATGTCCTGAAAAAAATAACAAAAAAATTTAGGACTTATACAAAAAATGACACATACCGAATGGACAGCTTATTTGGACGGCAAATTTTGGTTGGACTGTTGCAGATCTGTTGCCCTTCCATGAATTAAAATCTAAAAGTGTCTCTTCAAGAAACTACGTTCAAAAATCCATTCACATCCAATTATTATTGCTATTAAAATGGGTTTTGGCAACAATAATTGTCTCTGGTTAACAATTTTTTTCTGTGCGCATTCTGCATGTTAAAAATGGAGTTTAACTTTGCTTGAAAAATCCGTCTCATCGTTCACCTGCATTCCGTTACCGTTAGTCAAAAAATTTTACGTCATCATCATTTCAGAATCAGAATCACCAAATGCCACCACAAGCCATTGAAAAATTATTCTACAGCCGGACATGATGCCTTCGCCATTGCAAGTGTCAGAGAGCTTAAAAATCCAAAAGATTTACCTATTTAGCATGCACAAGTGGCCAACACGTACATTGCTCCTAGAATCGTTAGAAACAAAAAAAAATCGTTTGAATATGTTCCTGGGCCCTTTGTTGTGGACACACGTAAGAAGATCCGAGGCGTCGCTATCAGTTACAAGCCGATAGATAATGCCACGATCAAATGGAACCAAATTAAGTATGCAAGGCCGTACTTGCCTTCAAGAAAGAAAAATTTTTTCCGTATTACGTGATGAAGTTTTTTGTTTTGTCTATTGGGTCCGTTTGATTCGGTATCTAATTTTTGTGAAATTTTTCCCAGTGTAGATATTTTTCGGAGTAAATACAGATAACTCCTTGCATTCCGGTTTAAGTATTTGCTGCTGGAAGGCAACTGCAATAAGTCTGCTTTCTTCGTGTACACAAACCACTTTTGTATGGTGCGCCACCTATGGGTGCATAGAAGAAACTGAAAGCTGGTTAATTCACTCCGAACAAACTGTTAGCTTTCTGCAAATAAAATCTCAATCTGCATCTGACAATTTCTTTTGTTCCTTTCGAAAGAATCAGCTCAACAAATGGAGAGACATTAATGGCCTTTTCGGTTGGTCGTCCGGGAGCATCCGGGAGACTTCTGGACTCTCCTGAAACTGTTTTCTTGGTCTCGTTTGACAGTTCCTCTTCTGGATAGAAGAGAAATCTTCTGGTTTTAAATTCATTCATTTCTTGCTTTTCCAGTGACGTCAAAAAGACAAGGTATACACCTATGTATATGCAGAAAATCTGTCACCTCTTCGGTTAGAGTTATCAAGAGGTTCCCTCCTGATAAGGTTTATAACCAGGAGGTCTACGAATGAAATCGACAAATCGGCAGCAAATCAAAATAACGTTGTTGACAGCAGACTTAACGCGGGGTGACGAAGCTTTGTAAAACGTCACCCATCGTCCGAATGTGGAGATAATGGTCATAGTTCCACACAATATTTGCTTTAGAAGTTAGTCATGTCGCTGTAACTTAGCTTTTCTTTTGGATTCGAGATAATTCTTATCGAAGGGAATTCCGTTTCCATGGACAACCACAGCATAACTTTTTATGGAAGTTACCCTTTCTGAATGGTGTGACGACTTCCATATCTCTAAACATTTATATAAAAGTGACAGTTGTAAATTTTGCCATCAGTTTCTACCTTTCTATAGCCATAAGATGAACTGGCGTGTCTTATTTCGAGTTTGGGTTCTGTCGTTGTTGCTAATTAGCAATTCTGATTGCGATCCTATTTGGCGGGTAAGAAGGACGTGGCCTAACAACAATGAGGTTGGTGTAGAGTAGACTCTTTTCCAATAATGAATCATTTTAATTTATTTTCGTAATTACTTTTTTTCACACAGGTTCACACACTTAAATCAATCAAGAAAATGTTTGCACAACCTAAGGTGCTTAGAGGGCTTGTAAGAGGTGGACTCGCGAAAACTCTGTTTGTGGAAGACCCTGATTGTGAAATAGGGTTTCGACGAGATCCAAGGGGTCAGTGTAGAGAGATTTGGTGAACCTTAAACTTTCTGCAACAAGCGGTTTTAAAAATAAGAGGGAATAGCGACCTTATTAACTTTGTTAAAAAAATATTCGAATATAGGTATTTGTAAACAAAAAAAAAAAAAAAAATTATAAAGTTAAACAGTGAATGATTTTGATAGCTAAAGAGTGAGAGAGTTTTTCTGTAAATGTCTTAAACGGTGAAAAACTTAAACGGTGAGTCAGGTTTTAGCTAGTAAAAATTTCGAACACAGCTCATCAGAAAGTGTAATAATGATGCTAAAGAGTAACACTAAGTACTAACACTAAGCACGGGTCTCACTAAGTGGAGTGTACTCAATACGAGTACTTTGCTTACCACCTCCAATTCATTCCTCGTTTTCATGACTTGGTTATTTTCAGGACTTAAAGAATGAACACCTTGTAGCGACACCAACAAAAATTGACAACATTTTTTTAGTGATTTCCACATCAAAAAAAGACAAAAGAAATAACATCTGAAAACCCTTGCAATAATTTATGAATCAGTTTACTAAAATCGAAATACCTAATGTTCTACCAAACAGTTCTACCTAATATGGAAAGGTTTGACACTATACGCACCCACCATATCTAAATTATTTAATCTAAATTATGAATCTAAATTATTAGGTTTTATAAATTTATAAATTTCCTGGCTGTCTAAACACTGCTTCCAAATTACTTTAATTTATATAAAGCCAGTTACACATGGGGACGGAAAAACGCGCGGCAAAAAAACATGTGCTTTTCTGCATCAAGCATCAAGCGGTTCCTGTAAGTTTTCATCAAAATTTATGGCGTATTCTTTTCAACACCGAATCGTACAACTGGTGTGGAATACAGCAAAAAATTGTTCTTTTCTCGTAAACATGAATGGAATCGTGCTAATGTAAATGTTCTTTTGAACTTCGAATTCGTTCGGTGTCAACACCGTACTCGAAATTTCGCCACCGACGTATTCGACGGTGCAGGCTGGGTGCAACTTTGATTGTGTATGTGAAGTGACGTTTCGACTCAATTTTCATTCGTCATTTTTTACAATGCGACTAAAATTGTATGAAATCGATAAAAACTTACCAAATATCTCAAATTGAAAGCTATGAAAACTAATTTTGAGTAAAAAGTACAAACAAACCGGCGCCGACAAAATCATGCCACGAAATGAGAAAAAATTAAACAAAATGAAGTCAAAGCAATTTGACACTTAACGTGACACCGGTGCAGTATTTGTCCTTCGGTACACAATGAAACCGGGTGTACACCACGCTGGAATTGTCGCGAACACCGAGTATTATTTGACAACTCGGTGTGGCAGTTCGGCGTTCAAATGACAATTCGGTGTTCAATGACAATTACGCAATTAATTGTCATTGTTGAAAAAAAATAGTTTGCAAGGTTTTTGTGGTGAAATCGGCACACCAACATTCGTTTCCTGTGAGATTCCTGTGTATTGTGGTTTTGCCACCTTCACCTTTATTGTAAAAAAAATTTTTGTACCGCGGTTTGTAAAGGTCGCAATTCGAAACTTTTTCGCTAATCGAGACTCTCTACAAATTTTCGTAGCCGCAATCGTGCGTTGTCTACTATTTAAACGCTTGTGCTTCTAGTCGGACAGAAATCAGTCGCGCGTTTTTCTGTCGCCGTGTGTCCTTGACCTAAGTCGCCTAAGATGACAGTTCGGATGGGTGCCGTTCCGCATTTTATTCTTATGGTTTGTTGCCTGAGGTTCGTTAAATAAAACTGAATTTCACTCCTTAGATTACATGCAAAATACTTTATTTATCAAACCCGACTTATTTAAGTTCAAATAAAAATTAATTTGATTTTCCCGCTAAGAGTTCCAACCACTTTATTTCAATTCCTGTGGTTTTTACTCTAACTCTCGATTTTCACAATTCAACGCTTCAAATACAGCTGTCCCGCCGAGCATGAGGATAAAATATTTTATTCACAAATCAGTTGAATAACTTAGTTACAGACGAAAATGCGAATTCATTCATCGAAGGCAGGTCATACATTTGTAGGTTTGATAGTTTGTGAACATTTGACATTTATGTTCGCAGCTATAGGTCTTCGCATGAATCGGCCTGTAATTCGGTCGGTTTTGGTTTCGGTGTAAACTGGCGTAATGCAATGTTTTGCTTCTTGATTTACTTCCGCTGTAGTGCGAATGTTTTGCACTGATACACTTTGGGTTTGAACTGTTGCGGACTACAATTACGAGGGAAAACTGCGAGTGGAAGCGTGTTCCACATCCGTGATGTTCTGCTAAAAACGGATTCAAAGCCGATCTCAAGTGTGCATTCATGAGCACGAACGTACGCAAACGCGTATCGCCCCTAATTTCTTTAAGAGGTGGTATGCAGCCAGATATTTCATAAGAACAATCAGTAGCTTTAAAAAAAAATGAAAGCAAACGGGTGTTGGAGCTGGAGGGCAAGAAGGAAGGGCAAGCTGAATATCTAGTTATTCAGTAATTTATGTTTCCAATATTGGTGCTGCCATTTTATTGTGTTTACGGTCAAAAAAGATGCATCTTAACCTAACCTAGATTATTCGAATAGTTATATATAAGCATGACACTTGAGATTTGAGACATTGGCATTTCTATGCCTGCCTTTTCAAGCCTTAATCTTCCGATTATGTCAATATCGTCGGCGTATGAGAGTGATAAGTACACTTTTCAAAGATCATGCCTCTAGTGTCGTGGGAAAGTTCTGCGAAATTGATGTCGCAGGACAACTTGTTTTTAAATTTTTCGATTTCCAAATCTTTCTTAAAGTTTAACAGCATTTATTCGATCCGTATGTACGAAATAAAAGGCGATCCTTTTTCTTCATCCCGCAACAGCTTCATGCATTTTTTTGGTGAAAGCAAGGATGTTGCGATAGGCATTTATGCAACTTTTTGATATTGCTTTTTTTAAAAACTCCAATATCATTGTTAATAATGGGTTCAAAGCTAAAAGAAAGCTCCCAAATTCCTTGGTTCAAACAACGTGACTTTCACGACATTATCGTTTGCCAAACTCGGACTTTAGCCACATTGCCCAAGATAACGTTAAAACTACTGATCCTCGGAGATTTTCTGGGCCCTTAAAGGGAAACAACGCCATTTTTACTTAAAAAAAAAACAACAATTTACACAATAATTTTTTTATCATCCCAAAATTTAGAGTAAACTATTTTTACAAACTAAAATAATATTTTTTTTTTATTTAAATTTAACTAAGAACTATAACAAATTATCAACAATATATTGAAAACAAAAGAATTAAAAAAAAAAATTGAGCTTATATAACAAGTTGTAAAATTTTTTTTAGGAAATATGCACTCCTACCAGCCTTAGTATTTATATAACGTTAAAAAAAAACTTTAATTTATATGAAATTCTTTTTCATCTTCGAAAATACACTAAGAAGATTTCTATAGTCTACTTATAGTATCACATAATAAAGAGAAAAAATACTAAAATAGGGAGGGTTTCGCGGCAAGATCTTGACGCGGTCTTACTGTACAGCTGATGTTAAATTTTTACTTTTTAAACTTGTAGCCATCGGTGAATCCATATGTATTTGCCACTGGAATAGGAGAACGTTAGACTTGGTTCACGGTTTACATTTTGTGTGCGAGCAACTTACTTTCAAAGTCCTTTTTGTAGCATTCGAAGAAATCGGCCAAAAAGTGACCGGGTGGAATCTCCCAAGTAGTAGTGCCACCGAACTTCGCAGGAAGCCGATCCCTGTCAATGTGCGCTGCCAAAGACTTCCAATCCTTGCCGTGGAAGAAAATCTAAAAAGGGGGATATAGAACACATCTTAGTATTTATGGTCCTTTTTAATTGAGTTGTACTAATTACCCTCTTGCGAAGTTTCTCCTTGATGAAGGGCTTGAAAATGGCAAAGAGCATGTTGAAAATGTACGAATTGTTGACAATATGCACTGCTTTCAGTCTCATGCAAATGCAGTCCTGGACGTAGTCGAGCAGCATCATAGCGAACGAAGGACCAAATTGCATCACATGACTCACTGGCAGACCTTCCATGTCGATTATGACGACAGCGCCGCAGATCTGTGAGGTCGGCTCAACCATCGAACCGAGAACAGCTAGTTGAATACCTTTGAACATGTCACTCAGTGGAACCTTTGATGGCTTCCATCTCTCTGTAAAGAACAGTGCGTTAGATGGTGCTTTAGAAGAAAATATTGGTTGATATTACTTCCAGAATCAATGATAAGGATTCTTCGGCCATGTTGATCCCTGTTGGGTAGGAGGATAAGGTTGCCTTCCTCGAAGACGTTTCTGACGTTGGACGGAATAATGTTGTCACAGACCTCGCCGTATTTCAATTTCATGTGATAGAAGTTGGTTAGCTAAAAGACATAAGTTAAATGTTGAGAGTATAAGCAGCTTGCTGCAGTAACCAACCCTTTTTAGAGCACTCTCTGGGTAGTATTTGGCCGGTCTCAAGAACATCTTCATGTACTCATCGTCCAGTGGTAAATGTAAGAATTCCGTATCTAGATGAAACAATAAAATGATTTGCATATAAATGCTTGATTCTTAATTGCTTCCATGTACTGATTCAACAATAGGTCATTATATCAGACAGTCGCTGCTATGCATTCTGAATTGAATTCATCTTTTTTTTGCTGAATAATATTCAGATGCATAACATGGAACGTGACTCGCTTCCAATTCGATTGGTTTCATGACATGATTCACCAAACAGAGTCCGAAGACAAATCATTTTTCGACGAACCTATATCGCAAAAGTGGAGCAAATGTGAAGTGACTGACACTCAGCTGGTAGTGAACTGATAACATTATTTACTACAGAGTTAATGAACTCAATAAAGCTCAACCAAACTACTTTGGAACCGTCCCATTAATTTAAGTTAATTTCTTGAAATACCCCATAGCTAGCCAATTTAAATTAGAGGGTTTCTTTAGTTTCTGCAAATTGTCGGCTTTATTTTCTTTTCTGGTTCTTATTTTATTTAACGATTTGTTTTGTATATTTTTTAACAATATGCAAATTTTTTAAATACTTTCAGTAAATACGCGGAGTAATGGCCTCAAAGAATATGACACTTGTAGTCGTTATTGTTGGGGAAGAGAGTTCCATATGATCTTATCTTTGGAACATTAGAGTTAAAAGGAGATACACTAGTTTTATTTAGTTTAGAAATTTAGACAAGTTTACACTATGCTCACAAATGACGGAGCAAAAATTAATT
Source organism: Neoascia interrupta (assembly GCA_947623515.1). NCBI lineage: Eukaryota > Metazoa > Arthropoda > Insecta > Diptera > Syrphidae > Neoascia > Neoascia interrupta. Next base: position 223,606,439 of record OX392462.1, read on the forward strand.
TAATTCGAAGAAAATGGTTCTTCTGCTCAAAACGGCATCGGTCTTTAAATGTCATCATCTGTGACAGGCGGACTTTTTTAGACACATATTTGTAAGTTGACCAGTTAAATATTGCTAACGTCAAAAAAATTGTGGCAATTGAAGCTGAAAACATGCGGATATCGAAATGTTTATATTCTTTCTTTGAAGTCTAATGTTGACGATTGAAGGCTAATGTATTCAGTCCAATGAATCCCTTGCGTCCGTCACGTCGAAGTACACAATTGACAACAAAGTGAAATACTCACGTTCTTATGGGAAGCGCCGTCAGTTATATACTTCAACGTAACGGCGGCCAACTTTGGAATATGCGAAGACCTTTCAAGTACTTTCACAGCCGGACATTGCTATGAATAATTGCTTAAAACTGAAATTTATCAAATAGAAAACTAACAACAGTCGTTAACTCTATAATTTGAGAACTTCAAATCCATCATTTTCAAAATCTTCGCACAAGTATCTGCGAATTCGTTGTGAAATCAGAGAACTGCGAATCTTGTGTAAATTGATTATGTACTAGTCTCAAGTTATAGATTATTTGATACTTAAAAGATTTCCGTGCTTCGATTTTTATTTTAAAACAGTATTTTGGAGTAAAGTCATTTGTTCGCCAGTTCTCTGGTCGCAAGCATAGAATAAAGAGACAAGGAATAGCTCTTTTTCACATATACAGTGCGTGTGAGTGAAGCATTTGACATAAGTCGCCTGATAGCGGGTATCGACTTGTGAGTGAATGTATCGGATGTATCACGAATCGGAGTACAAATGTCAGCTTAACTCAGGAATGTTAAACAAAAGCAGACTTTAGACTTTCGAACGCCAAAATTGATGCAGATCTAATCTGTTCTTACAGTTGTTCTGCCAAGCTACTCCCGTTTATATTTTTTTGACGTTTCCATTTACTAAATACAAACCAAGTTTATATTTAAAATATATTGCTCAACTCAGCCCTAGTCATTGTCATCACCGTTTAACTTTAGTTTTAAATTTAGAAAATTACTGTTTGACAGATTTTTGGTTTGACAGCTACATGAAACAGAGAAAAGGCGTGTCTGGGCACTATCATAAATAATTTGAAATAACAAATTATACAAAATCCATTTGACCGAAGAAAAGTGAAAAATTCAAAGAGCTCGTAAGGTGTTGTAGTATTCTCAAATAAAATACCGTGACTCGTCAGTGTCAGATAACGATGAGTAAGTTTTTATTTCTGAAAGATGTCCACGGTCAAGTACGACAAATTTCAATTGACAACTGGCCTTTACGGTTGTTCGGACAGGACCACCCGAAATCATTCCAGACTCCCTTGAAACTTTTCTTTTTACACTAGTTTGACAGTTTTATTAATGAAAACAAGAGAAGTTGGCTCGCCACGAATCCAGAATCCAAATCAGAAACACATGGACAACACATGCGTCAATTTAAGTAAATGTCATTATTTTTTTGTAGCACTAGCTTTTGCTTCATAAATGCAAAGACTCATACAGAATTTACTTGTCGGTTGCAATCTGAGAAGGCTTTAAACCGCACAAATATCTGACAGCAGTTATCGTATTCTGACAGTCCCAAATAAATAGATCGAGTGGCGCAAAAGTTTAGTAAAGCCAAAGTAAGTAAGTTAAGTTAAGTAAAGCCAAAAGTAAGCCCAACATATGCCCAATTTGGCTTTAAGTCACTTAATTTGGCTTTAAGTCAAGTTAATTAAAGGTGTGGTAAAAGAAAGGCAGGCAGGGGCTGCAGAATCATACATATTTCAATTTTGATGCATAATATTTGGCCTTATGACACTTTGGTTAGTTGGGCATATGTCGGTTTACAAACTGGCATAATACCAAATGATAAAATTTGGTCTTATGTCACTTTCACAAAGTGACTCAAGGCCTAATTTGGAGATTTGGTCTTAGGTCGCAGCACCCCCTAGACCTATAGACCTAAAAATCGTGAAAACTTTTTTCCCGAAAGTGTGGCAAATATTAACTTGTTTTACACGCAACCTCCTTTCTGCTTTGGCACAAATCCATAGTCAATGTGAACAACTTGACATCTGCGCAAATTAACAAGAATTGCGATAGCATTTCGAGTTCAAAAACTTGTCCCCCTCCGGTCGTCAATGCGAAATTAGCTATGAACCTGTTTCATTTACGCAGACAAGTTTAGACTTTTCCGACATCAGGTGCTTGACAATCGCCTTTATAAAAACTACTTCGAATTCTTAGTCTTAAAATTCTTAAAAAGGAGCTTGATACCATTTATGAATCCTGTCAGCCTGCCATATTGCATGCTGTCCAAGAAACCACCATGGGAAATAAGCGAACCTTTGCAGAACGTTTTGCGTAAGGCGCTTCAATGTCATTTACCAAATAAATTTTTATATACATAAACGTAAAAACGTAAACGTTCGGCAATGTAATGCTGCTCGAGGTTAACCATTAAAAAAATGCGCACTAAAATCATAGCCAAAAAACGTTACAAAGTCTTGGTACGTTTTGCTATTTATCTGCAATAAAATCTTCAGCCAAGCATAAAGCTATCTGAAACCAGTTTCTTTCGACTGAGACTTTTGTATTGCATTAAGCCGGCATAGCACAACTTGTAAATCGGGGTCCTCTGGAAGCTCAAACTTAACTTGCAAAAAAGGAGAGGAGTGTTTAATGAAAAAACTTCAAGGTGAACAGATATCGATGCTGGTGAACCCGACAGATACTAGTATGCTGAAAAATATACATCGTAAACAAAGAACTTTTTTCAATTTAAACAGCTTATTAGTCAGTAACGGATTTTTTTTCCTGCTGCTAAGTATTATTTGTTAACATGTTTAAAAGATGATGAGATATACTACGAAGTTAAGACACAGGGGAAGTGTTCGTCGTAGTACCACGATATGCAAAAGAATTCTGACAGTGACTTTAATTTAAAAAAAACTCCTTAATTGTGTATAGATAATAATTAGCAAGTTTGACAATTAACGTCGTATGGAAAAACAAATATTGACATGGATTCAAAGTTATGTCATTTTAGATAGTGACAATAGTTTATATTGACGTGAATCCCTAAATGGAACGCAAATTTAGTCCAAATAAAAATATTCGATATGGACGTGATGCCGCCAATACAAAAGCATATACTGGGCTATGAAAAGAATTATTGTTCTATTCTGCCACCAGGATGACAGGCTGGAGCGGAAATAGGCCTGGCCTGGTTTACATCCCTGCTTCATACTAAGCATTTTTAATTATATCAACGAAAAACTCAAATAGCTCACATGACAATGTGTACATTGCTTATTATACCTTCTTCATTTTTAAAAATAAATTAAAAATTTTAATCAACTTCCTCTCGAGTGGAAGTTTGAATAAAATATAAATAAATCGAACATTCGTGGGTATACAAATACAATATGCAAACTAATTTTATTTATTTGGGTATTCGAAAAACCAGTTAGACCTGACCCTGACATCTAAAATCTGAAGATGCGCAACGGATGATCTCGATCAATGTCAAAAATTAATGTTTTATTAATCCCAGAAATGGTAATGGCATATCAGTTTGTTTTGGTAGAAAATGCAATGGCAGCTTGGTTCTGTCACAATTCTTATCTTGTTTAAAGGACCGTTTAGGCTTTAAAACTACGCGTTCAACGTATAAACCTTGCATAAAGAGTTTGACATAAAGTGACTAATTATGCTTAAAAATGTCAAAAGATTGCGAGAGCTGTTTGTGTGTATTTTATATGTGTCACTTTTTTGCTGTCAATGTGACAAGCAGATTTCACAGTTTGTCTAAATTTGTGTTTTCCTTTTCAAATTGTTTTGGTACGACTCTTAATTAAGGATTGGGTAAGTCAGAACGATACCTGGTGGATAAGAATAGAAATTGAGCAGACAAAAACCTTTAGTATTTCAGTCCTTTGAGTCTTTTCGTCCCAGCTAACAAGTATGATGAAAATCTATTGACAAGTTTTTTTTTTTAAAGCCCCTTTAATTGACATTATACATATAATATGGACTACTAGTTGGTGTCTTGCTCATACCTGCGACGAAAATGGTACCGCTTACGCTGCTGTTTGTTACTGGTCGTGTGTTGCAGAAGCAGAGTTCCCCATTCGAATTACCTACCCATTGACAGTGTTTCCAAATTTGGGAACGGGTACCAAACAGCGCGAGGTTCTACGTGCTTGAATGGGACCAAATGAGACCATCAAGAGCGAAAACACCAAGTAGCAGTCCATTATATTATGTCAATGGCCCCAACGATACTTCTTCATTTTTGCATTTTTTCTCCATTAAAAATGAAAACCAGAACAGTACGTATGATTTTGCTTGAAGTTCACTCTTGGAGTGAGTGTATAAGCAATAGTTACAAAAAATGAGAAGCTGTCAAAAAATAAATGGGCTGGTAGCTGAAAATTTTAAAAAGTTTTCCATTTTTCAGTCATTTTTTTGACAAGAAAAGAAGCGATAATTGTGTTATTTGAGGAATACCTACTAAAAAATTCGTAATAAGTCATACGACAGAGAATTCTCAGAAAAGTCTATAATTTTGAAATGAAACTATGTTTTAATTAAATGTTGTACGGTGTTCCACATAATAAAGAGCTTACCGTAGAAAGACTAAAAGTTTATCCCAAAGTGTTTCCACCGGAAGAGAGAAGATTTAGTTAATGTTTGCTTTCGTTTTTTGACATTTCTCAATGACATAATGTCATCTGCGCATCTCCTTGTAAACGTGAATTTTTTCCTCGCGGGCAACTGTTAAATTCATTTTTAATTGCCACCGATTTTTTTGATCTACGTAACAAAAATATGTTATTGGTCGATAGTAAACCAACTTGTTCAACATCAACCAGCCCAGCACTATGAACTTTAACATCCATCATTATTTCGCACTCATTATTTCATCATCATTATTTCGCACACCTTTTTGCAATTAACTTTTTTGATAGGAACAACCACATCAACATCCACATGACACCCAGCTGTCAACAAAAGCTTTGTTTGTTTTGTTTCATCAGAAAACGCGCAGGACACATAGAATTCTGTTCGGTTAGACTTTAAAATTCTTGCGTGGAAGAGATTAATTACGCGATTTATTTTTGATCTCGTGAAGAGATTAATATACGTATGGTTAATCTCTTGATTTAGAGGAAATTTAAGGATGATTTGTCTTAACCGCGGATTAGTGTCCGGTGGAAACACCCTATTGTATTACGTTTTAAGAAATAAATTGCTTTTTTGTATATTTGCAATAAACCCGGGGTAAACAAGGGCAAATTTCTCAATAGTATATGCTGTGTAGTTGAATTCTTCACATAAATCTTTAATTCATTTTCTTTTAATCACGAGATTTACCATACAAATTAAAATCCTCTCGACAAGTAATTAAAAAATAATCTCCTAGTAAATCTTATTTACCTTTAACAACCCTCCACTTATGACAGTTAAAGCTTTTTTATTGGGATTTTGTTTTGCAAAGAAATCGCCGCTCTTGGGAAATGTCATCTTCACTTACTTTTGAAGAGAGTCAGAATGACAACAAAAATATGCTCGCATCAAGCTAATCTTATGTTTGTCCGGTAGACTTTGGAGGCGAAATTACGATTTTTTTTTATAATAATAGTGCATTTCAAAAATTTTAAACTAATCTAGGAGAGGTGGCCACTTCCTTGTTACTTTGATAAATCAAAAAGGTGTAAGCTTCTGTCAAAAATGTAGAAGATTTTGTTTATCTTTCGACTACTTATTCCTCTTAAAAATAAATTCAAAGCAGTTTTGGCACAAAATTAATAGAAAATGTTTCTTTTTGCTGTGGGAAATAAAAAGGGAAAAATCAAAGCAAAAAAATGGGAAATTTGCTATATGCGAAATTTTATATAAAATGCACTGGTTTGAATTGTGTGAAAATTGTGTCTTTTTTTAAGCCTACGTCAGCCTCGTTTATATGCCGAAGTTGAGGGTTTGAGTTGAGTTGCTGCAATTTCGACCTAGGTTTCCAGCAGAGGAGGGTTGAGTTAGAGTTGAGTCAAGTCGACTCGATCGCACTCGCTCTGCGGGGTTGAGTCGAAATTTTGCTGATAACCGAGCTGAGTTGTTTTAGTTTAAATTTTTCATTTCTGTTATTTCAACTACTCGACTCAACTCAACCCCCTTCTTCATGTGCTGAAAACCTATGTCGAAACTCCAACTCAACTCAACTCGAACCATCAACGTTTGCATGTAGAGAGTACATAGGTGGCAAAATTTTACCTTACAAAACTATATTTCAAAGCTGGCTGATGATGAAATAAATCTAAATGTTACAGTTGCAAGAGTATAAAATATCCCTCCGAATGACGTCTGGTCAAAGTCACACTGCGGGTATCATAGAGTGATCTCATATAGGAATGCGGTTGATAAATATTA